>OZ010606.1:23689937-23889937 GCA_963932145.1 Acanthosepion lycidas | reverse complement strand
TTGCTGTGTTTAGATACAACGAAGGCCTGTTGGACATATGTTTATATATATATCTTACCTTATTTTGGTGCCGAAAAGCTAGCCCTAAAGTTTGTAAAAGTGTCTTTGGATTGTATCTTGTATTGTACATTTAATAGCGTTTGCCATAAACTTTAGACATAACTCAAAATTGATGTGTCCTCCGACAGGAATCGAAACTGAACCCTACACGGAACCGTCATATAGCCTGAAGTACTATACTATATAGCTACAGAGGAAATGCATGATTAGCAAATTAGTCAAATTACTGTTTTTAAACTACAAATTTCCCATGATTTTTCTCGAACGCTCATATCTGCTCGAAGCGTATCTTAACGTAAACAAATGCCATCATATATTATGAAATGTACTAAATCCGACAATTATTTAAATATATTTTCTGTTTATATGCTATTTTAATAGATACAAATAAATAAATGTTCTGTTTATAATAAATACATTTGATATAAATACATTTACCATTGTAGCTAAATGGTATAGCATGTCAGGCTATATGACGGTACCATGTAGGATACAGGTTGTATTCTAGTCGGAGGACATATATTTTCAATGAAAATTTCTCGGATATTCAGGCCTGTAAATGTAGTTAATACTGTTTATTATGAAGAGAGCATTTACTTAAATATTAGGTTGGTGCAAAAATAATGACGTAATAATGGCGTTTTTTGACGTTAAAAATACGTCAAAAAACGACATTATTACGTCATTATTTTTGCACCAACCTGATATTTGTATCTATAAAAATAACGTATAAACTGAATATATATATATTAAAGTGGAACATATTTTGCGAAAAATTTGTTTTTGATAGATAAAAGTTTTCCCTAAAATTGATAATTGGTCTTGTTATATAAAAATGTATATATCATTTTCCATATATATATATATATATATATATATATATATATATATATATATATATATGTGTGTGTGTGTGTGTGTGTGTGTGTGTTAATATTAGCTTTGATCATCTGACCACAAATCTCCTGTATCATTTTGACTACTGTTTTTACAAACTGCTGCACTGAAAGGAGGCTTACGGTGAAATTGTTTTTCTGTGATCGGAAGAACGAGGATGAACTACCTTTTCGTGTTCTATCTTCCGAAAACTGCATGCTGGGAGAAGACATCGCTTCCTGCGATGACAAAGTGGTCGATGGTAATAGTAGGAGAAGCTGAGAAAGTGGATGCAGGAGGCACTTTATGGCACCCGCAGAGCCAGCATTTGCACTTGTCGACCAGTCGCCCGGATGTTAAAATTCGCTGGAGTTCCTGCAGTTAGAGTTCCCTTTTTTCTCTTTTCCTTTTCCTTTTCCTACATCTAATTCTGGCGTAAAATATCAGCAAGAGTTCTTAAGCTTACTTGGCACATGACTCATTGTTTCCAAGAGGAATTTGATAGATAGATAGATAGATAGATAGATAGATAACGACTGAGATAGATAAATAGATAGATAGATATGAAGAGCATCAGATGGACAGATAGATGGATATGAAGAGACATCAGATAGATAGATAGATAGATAGATAGATAGATAGATAGATAGATAGATAGATAGATAGATAGATAGTGATTGGGATAGATAGATCTAAAAGGAAAGCAATAGATAGTAAGCTCATCTATTTGCCCAGTCCCTTCAGGACGTTGACGATCATGACTCTCCATAACTTCTTGTCCTGTGTAGCTCTTTTTAAATTTTATCTTTTTATTATACCTTCTAAACCCTATTGTGCCATACCCACTAAGTAGATTACGCGATGCTTTCCTTTGTCAATTTTGCCTTCAAGATTATCAAGTTTTCCAAGCCTTCTTTCCTCATTATGTACTCTAGAAATTTCCACTGTCGCTTTCTGATGTTAATTATAAGTGTCATCTGTTCCATTTCTAAAAAGTTCGTCCTTGCTCACATGTTTTTTTCATTGTATTCTGAGTATCCTTTTGTAGAAACATATTTCTGTTGCTTCTTCAACTGTGAGGAATTTGTCCGGCATACATTGTAATGTAACAGTTCCGTACTCTTCTCTTTGTTTCTAACCATCTGTTGCAAAATAATTTGCTTAGCGTTTGGAAGGTATCCTTCGCTATCCTAAATCACCTGCAGATTTCAGTGTCGCATTTTCCATCCGTTAAAACACTTCCCAGATATTTAAATTGTTAAACTGAATTGATTTTGGTATTAACAATTTGTAAATTCCATCTTGGACACTTCCTTTTACTGACAACCATGCATTCTGTCTTCTGGCAATTCATGTTTAGTCCTTCCATCGCTCTTTCCTTCACTACATTTTGTTCTTGAAGTTTCCTTTCAGTCTTTGCTATCACCACAGCGTCATCTCCATATTTTATCTTTTATTGTGATCGCCAATAATGAATCCTGGTAGAACTTCTAATTCTCTCAGAATCGCCTTATTGTATAGGTCGAATAAGTCCGGTGAGAAGACACATCCTTGTCTTAGATGTATTGCTATTTTTGTATATTTACTGATTTCATTTTCCGCCTGTATACAAGCTGTTTACTGCCAGTATGGTTTCTGGATTATCCTAACATCTTTCCCAAATATGTCAAACTTACATAGCAGTTCCAATAGTTCTTTGTGATATATTTTTAAATTTTGTCTAACATTCAGTAACCTCTTGCCTCTTAGTGGCTTTATTGCCTTGATTGGGGTGAACTGATTTACAAATACTCCATATCTTTCATTCTTTTAAAAATTTAACTTTCTTCTGTCCTAAAACTTTTTCTCTCATTTTTATTTTTCTTCCTTTCTTTTTTCTTCTTCATTTAAACAACTGTCACCACTGCTATATATATATATATATATATATATATATATATATATATATATAGTCATCCACAGTCAGTATGTTTCGCTGTATCACAGCTCATAATTGTGTCTAGATATCCGATTGCTTCAAGCCGGGATCGAAACCAGACCGATTTGGCATCAGTCAGGGATTTATGGTATCGTCGCACGGCAATGCAGGCTGGGGGGTAATTTTATCGTTTGTACTGCAAAAGACGTCAGTAGATAGGAGAGCTCGATTCGAGTAGAAGAGCCTTGCAGTAGTAGCAACGGACACTGTTTATAATATCACCCCTTCCCCACCGAGAGCTCAATCGAATTATTTCTCAAGAGTATATATATATATATATATATATATATATATATATATATGCAGCAATCAAAGGTTGAAAGATTCTTGAAGATCCCATATAAATATGTACAATAAAAGAATAATAGTCCAAGTCTCTTCAGATATCATATAGAAAATCTTTGTTTCATATTAACGATCAGCCTAGGGACATTCTCAAATCATTCGTAAATATCTATGCAGACAATTCAACAGTTTTTGGGTGCACATTTACCAAAATCTAGATGATCAGAGCTTGACAGCTGATTTCTCCAGTGATCCAGCTCTAACAGTTCCATGGTGAAAAACCTGTTTGTAACATTGAACAGAGCGAAAGCCAAACTAGTAAAGTTTCATAATCATCGTGCAGACCCTGAATTTTCGACTATTATGATAATTGATTCTACTCTAAACGAAGCCCCTTCTCTTGGATGCCTATTGGGTCTCAGAGCTCAAATGGAACGCATACATACAATCCATAGCTAAAGACGTTGGGAAAAAGGGTCAGTTCATTGTATCGTTCCAGAAAGGAGTCCGCCAGCCGTGCTTTATTTTTACAAGAACCAGATCAGATAAAAAATGGAGTATTGTAACCATATCTGATTTGGGGGCTGCTCAATTCTCAATGTTCAGACTTGAGAGAGAGAATGAGTTCGAAAGCGTATACACGGCCTTGTAGGACATGAATGATTTTCACTTTCACAGCTCTTTTTACCTAGACGAAATATTGCAAGCCTCTGCCACTATTTCCATAGCAAATGTTCAGATGAACGACATTCGTTAGTTTCACCAGTTCAAATCTTCACAGTTATGACCAATCATGCCACGTAAGCAGGTTCAAATTATCCTCATTCACTTCGGTTTCCATAAGAAGGAAATTTCAACTTTTCCAGAGAATTGCTACTTTCAGGAACGGACTCCTGAGATAATGCTTCCCCGATCATTATAAGTCTACTGTCAATCTTACATATTCCCATTATTTGTACTTATATCTATACAACAACCTCGTTCGGGAAATCTCTACGTTGAATATCTCTTGGGAGTTGTATTAGTCGAACATTTTGGCTAAGCTTTTGCTGCCCAGATCCGTTTCTGTACCATCCTATGTTGCGGCTTGCTATAGTTACCATATCTTGGTCTGTGATAACAACGTCTCCTACTTGGAAACTTTGAAATGATTTTTGAAATACCGCTCCTTAGATTTATGACAGTAACTTAGCTATTGTTTAATGGGCCTATTTTACTGGACATATTCGTAATCTTCATTCTGGCCTCTTTGGAGAATTTCATGATTTCAAGTTAAAACAAAACTTCTGGAAAACGTGAGAAGAGCGTCCTGCGCATGACGATGCACTACATCCAGAATCAAAACCTCTGATCGGGAGGGTTTGAGGAACGTGGAACCACGTCTCAATTATCGTAGCTTCCTGGTCCACCCTTACCTGTGGTGGTAGCACCTGTTAGGGTCCCAACTATGGGCAAATAGTTAACCCCTAAATTGGAGTCAAAATACCATGAAAGTATAAAAATACATTTTTATAGTAAAAATACAAGTAATTCATTTGTATATAAAAAGATTACAAGTAATGCACTTTTGAAAAAATATATTACTGTTAGAAATTACTAATACCCGCAAGAAAATTAAATTTTGGCATTAAATTATCTATAAGAGGTTCATATGGTCACTATTTACATTATTCGGACTATTGTCCTCATCTGTGTTGCCATATTTATTACAACGTTTCGGCCGTTGTACACTCCGGCCTTCTTCAGGTGGTTGGAATGTCGAACTGAACCCTTTATTTCGCTCACTGAGGTAGACTGTTCTAGTTCCACGGGCCACGTTTAATGGATGTCAATTATCAGTTATCTCTTGTTAATTCCCTTTTCTCCACCGCCATAACCAGTTATTGAACTCGACATTCCAACCACCTGAAGAAGGCCGGAGCGTACAACGGCCGAAACGTTGTAATAAATATGGCGACTAAGATGATGACAATAGTCCGAATAATATAAATAGTGTACATAATACCTCATCTCAAAAATATAGACCGATACTGAAGGGTTCATATGCTGCCAAACAAAAGATCCTTGTCACTTGTCGTTTGAAGAAGTTCCACTATCTGTAAGAAAACATTGATTCCATTATTATTAATTAGCCATGAAAATGACTGCAATAAAGGGAAAATTTAATATAGGTATCTCCACTATTTCGGCAAAAAATTTCTATATTTAAGTTTAAAATGAATTTTTTACAACGAAAAAACATTTTTGAAGATTTCATTTTAGCTTTAATTGAAAGTTTAATAATTAAATTTACGATTTCTATTACTTAAACAATTCTGGTGTATTTCAGATAGAAACTATATACATTTGATTGTCAAATTTAATTTCAAATTTTTAAATTTTTTAAAAACGGCCATTTTCTTAATTTTAAGAAATTTGTAAACAAACACAAATTTATCGATTTTGAAAATATTTAAAAAAAAATCTGACACGTTATTTTAGTAAAATTAAAAAATTTAAAGTTAAAGTAATCTGATTTGAAAGAAATCTTTCTTACTTATAGCGTAAAAGAATAATATACAACCAATTATTAACGATCGATCCTGTTAATCTGACCCAACTATTGATGGATTGTTGAATGACGAGGCGATGACAGCTACTACGGATTACCATAAATGACATAATTTTTAAAAGTCTGAGTTTTAAAAAAAATTATTCTATTTGAGTATGACCCACACTAATCGAAATACAATACATAAAATAAAATTATTTAGTGAAATAGTAAATGAAAAAAAGAAAAATTATTTTAAAATTTAAAGTTTACACTTTTAAAGTTGAACGGAAAATAAGAAATGTTATGAAAAGGCCACGTAAAGGGACAAAACCCTTAAATCACGTGACCTTGTAATAATACTGGCAATTTCAGTATATCATACACGGAAATAAGGAATGTATTAAGTAAAAAAATACAACATAAAAAATTATTTTTAAAAAAAGTAGCTCAACTAAATTTATTAAACTTAGCAATTTTGGATTCGTAATTTTTTTTTCTACTTAATTACTACATCATATCGAGTAACCCTCCTAATACAGAGCTTTACACGATGTTAAACTATTATAAATTATTATAATTAAAATTTCTTAAAAAACGAAAAAATTCTTGTAAAAATTAATTATTCATCAGAAAAAGATTATTTCTTCAGACAATAATGTCCTTAATATTACTTATTTACAAAAGCAATTAAGAGCTTTTCTAATTAAGTAATATCATAGTTTTATTGGATTCATTATTTTTCAATTCAGACATGATTTTCAGTTAAATAGCTCAAATTTGAAAAAAAAAGTAGGTTATTTACCATCTCCAAAGACTCCTTATTTTAACAAAAAAAAAAAAATTCAGGATCCAAAAAGGTTTTGGGAGAAAGTTCATGAAATTAAATAACATATTTAAAAAAAAGTATTTTTTACCAAAATTTTCTAAAAACAAAATATTGCAAAAATAATAGCATTCATTTGTGAATAAGTCCTGAAAATTTCATTATGATCGGACAATTATTTGATTTTTACAAGAATTTCCAAATCAATATGTTTTCAACGGGAAAAAAGCGCAAAAAAAAAAAACAAAAACAATGTTATTTTAACGTCACCGCAATGACGTAAAGAAAAGAAGAATTTAACCAAAATTTCGAACGTGTTAGAAAATATTAAAAAATTTCAAAAAATAATTAAAAAATACTTTTTTCTTTCATCTTAATAATAACATAAGCATTTTGACGATAATACTTTATTTTCTTTAAGTTTCGGGAATTTTTTTTATTTACGCTATGCTTTTTTTCCGCGAAAACAGTGGACGTGGCTAATTTAATCTCTAAAAAACACGATGTAAAATATTGTCTTATCAGCAATCTCTTATTAGAAATAACCAAAGACTTTCGAAGGGTACTGTATATATATATATATATATATATATATATATATTATGTTGTTGCAAAAATAACGACGGTTTTTGACGTATTTTTAACGTCAAAAACCGTCATTATTTTTGCAACAACATAATATATATATATATATATATATATATATATATATATATATATATGAGTTGTGAATATCTCCAATACAGTTTAAATTGTAATTGATGAATGCTAAGTATTTGAAATGTTTCACTCTGACGTCACCATTTGCCAACCGTAAATTCTCTAGAGCGTCTCATTTTCCTTTGATGTTGAGTCACTTGTCGATTTGAAAATGTCATAAATATTATCACTGTAGATTGGCGTTCATTTCCATGAGCTGTAATGAAAATGTCAGAGTAATAAAAATGGGCGCATTGTCAAATATGTGAATGGTTGGTAGGATTCTGTTCAAAAAATGTCTCATTATTGACACCGTGAAAAATATTGATAAATTTTCCTTTATTGGATTTTCTTGATTTTTTTTTTTGTTTTTTTTTTGTTTTATCATCATATGTTTTAATCGATATATACTTGGGCATTTAAAGGGAAGTGCCAATGATGTTATTATCTCTTAATCATCATTTACTTAGCTATGATACAGAAGATAACGACTGACAAATTTTGAAATACAAGGTCAATCGTTATATTTAATCTTCTTAATTCACGTTCTTTTATTGTTCTCTCTCGTTAATAATGTTTTTTATTTTTCATATTTTATTTGGCATTCAGCAACCCCTTGCATCTTGGTGAGTTACTTGGGAGTGAAATGATTTTAAAAATATTATCTGTCGCTTTCCGGACTTCGAACATTCAATCTTTCATTCTATTTCAAATTTAACTTTATTTTCTCTTTTTTCTTTTTTTCTCTTCCTTTCTTTTCTTTCTTCTTTATTTGGACATCTTTTACTGCTAAGTACATACATTCACACATGCATATATAATGTTGTGGATTCCGTGAATGGATTCATGCACAAATACATAAACAACGCCAGTAATTGAGATAGAAAAATAAGTGTATTAAACGTAAGAATACAGACTTGAAGTGAAGATTAGTAGTCCAGGAATGCGGGTTAGTAGAAAGTATATGTACAAGTCTCTGTAAGTAAAGCCGTAATCATCTCTCTCTCTGGACTCTTGTATAACTCTCTGCGAACACCCTGTGTCTGTCTCCGTATCTCTCAACCTGTCTCAACGTATCTCAACGTATCTCCACGTATCTCAACGTATCTCAACGTATCGCAACGTATCTCGGTATTTAATATCCCACTCACGAGGAATATATGTGGCACAAGGCCTAGTTTAAAGTGGGTTTCTCCTAGCTCGTAGGCTCGGCCAAAAATATACCGTTTGAACCCGCCTAGACGGGTTCAGGGCCTGTCTACCTCTCCGGACGAAACCTTCCCGTTCGCCAAAGCTTCGCCCGGGTTCCTCTCTGACAAAGCAGAGAGTTCGACAGATGTCGAGACTGTATCTCGACGTATCTCAGTATTTATCAATCCACCCACGAGGGCCGAATGTGACACAAGGCCGGTTTAATGTGGGTATCTCCGAGCCCGTAGGCTCGTCCAAAAATATAGCCTTTGAACTCGCCTAGACGGGTTCAGGCCCTGTCTACCTCCCCGGACGAAACCTTTTCCTTCGGCAAAGCTTCGTCCGGGTTCCTCTCTGCTAACGCAGAGAGTCCGACAGCTGTCGCAAGCAGTCAAAGACTGTATCGAGACGTATCTCAACAGCAGGTGTTCTCTCTGTCAGTATAAATATACTTTGGACGAGTCCATCTTATGTAAAAAGGGGAGAGCCCCACAATAATAATAATAATAATAATAAGCTTTATCTATGTAAAATGTGTGCGATTTTTTTTTTTTTTTTTTTTAGAAAATTGATCAATGAACAATGTCATGAAGCTTTTTCTGACCGTAGGTCTCTGATTGGGACCCGGAACGAAATGAATATACAATAGAAATCAAAGGAAATAATAATCACTGGACACTCGTATCCGACTATGCCCCTCTACTAGGGTAGCTAGACAATCCCTATTGCTAACACCTGCTCAGACACATTTGTGTTTGGTCAGCACCTACAGAAACCACCAGTGGTTTATACTGAAACTCTGCAGAGCACACCATCCTTTCTGGTGGCGAGCACATCACCTGTCGTGATCAACAGTTTAAATAACGCCAATTAGAGCGCGCAGCAGAATCAGCCTAGAGATAGGACAAGAACAGTGCGGGTTCGTTAAAGACACCGGAACAAGGAAGACGATATTCATGCTCAGGATGTTATCAGAAAGAGCGATACAAATGCAGAAGGACGTGCATCTATGTTTCATAGACTACGCAAAGGCGTTCGACAAAGTACGCCACAAAGATTTGTTGGAACTGCTCAGCAACCTTGATATAATAGGGAAAGATATCAGAATAATCAAGAATCTATACTAGCAGCAAACGGCATGCATGCGCATTGAGAATGAGTCCAAAAATAGAAAGGGGCGTAAGGCAAGGATGTGTCTTCTCACCGGACTTATTCAACCTATACAGCGAGGCAATTCTGAGAGAACTGAAGTTCCTAGAGGGATTCAGCATTGGCGGCCACAATCTTACCGACATAAGATACGCAGATAACATAGTACTGATAGCAGACACGGAAAAGAAACTATAAAACCTCCTACGGAAGTTAGCTCGAGAGAGCGAGAAGAAGGGACTAACCATAAACTGGAAGAAAAGAGGACGCATGGTCATCACTAAAAGGATGAGCCCAAAATGTGATTTGTTGGTCGGGGACACTAAAATCAAGCAGGTGTGGAAATTTAAATATATGTGAAGTGTTTTGACGCAGGACGGTAGGTGCGACGCTGAGATGCGAAGACGGATTGGGATGACCAAGGATGCATTCCAAAAGCTGGGGATAGTACTGCGAAACAGGAGGTTTTCTTTGGTGACAAAGAAAAGAGTACTGAGCTGCTACGTGACATATGTCCTCCTTTACGGCCACGAATGTCGGACGGTCTCCTCAAAGATGAGGAAGATACTCGAGGCGGAGATGTGTTTCTACAGAAGGATGCTAAGGATATCCTGGAGCGTGCCTGTTGGTAACGATGAGGTCTTTGGGAGGATGCAAACAAAGAAGAAGCTTATACCTAACATAAGGAAGAGGCAGATGAAATTTCTGGGACACGTAATGAGAAAGGAAGACCTGGAGAATCTGATACCCACAGGTCGAACAGAAGGAAAAAGAGACAAAGGAAAGCAACGCATGACATACCTGGCGGGCTTAAGCAAGTGGATGATGGAACGTGGTCTGTGGGAGTCGGCAGAGGCACGAAATTTATTGAGAGACACAAGGGATAGGGGAAAGTGGAGAGCCATGATCGCTTACGTCCTGAAAGGATATGCCACATAAAAAGAAAGCAAAATGAACCTTGAAACTCTCGGTCACAATGACTTGTGACTTCATGCTAACACAACCACTGACGAATGGCTGCGTCTACTCAGTTTAACTGAAAAGGCTTGGATCAACCCGTATTATTACTTTTAAGCGACTGCCCAAATCGATACTATTAAATTACATCTCAAATATTAAAAATATTAATAAAATGGCATTGCATATAATTTCTTTTCTTATAAAAATGCATTGAAAATACTTTGTAATATCTGTTATAAATTATATTTAAAATATATACTGTAAAATATATTATAATCAATTTATTAGGAAAATGATCTATATAAATAAAGTGCAGTGTACATGTATCCGTCCGTTCGTCCGTTTTTTAACCTCGGCGAATCATAAACAACTTGAAGTAGCAGGTAGTAATTACTGTAGTTACACACGATTAAAAATTAAATAAATAACGCATATAAAGTTAATTTTAAATATCAGAGTCAAAGATTTAAAAAACTATTCTTTATTAAAAGTTTAAATTTAATTTCGCTTTTCATCGCAATTTGCAATTGATTTCGTCTAATTAAACCGTAATTTAAACTTAAGCAGGGCACGGCATATTGCTCATTTGTTTTTTGTTTTTTTCTTTTCCTAGCATGTGTACTATAATGTATTCGAAATATTACAAAGTTCAGGTTTTCTAATGTCTTTTAAGAGTGACTTGATGTGAAGGGGTAATAAATAATGTTGATTTTAAAAGAAAATAACAAATTGTGCGCAAAATAAATGTAAACAAACTACGGCGATCAGTTGCGTATATGAAGAAAGATTATGCCGAATTAAGGTGTTGAATAAAGATAAAATAATTTTATTATTTCTAAATTCGATAAATTTTACGTATGTAGGACGATTAAGGTAAAAGACTTCTTCTAAGCTAGTAGCAAATAATTTAACATTATTTTTATAGAAAATTACTTACATTTCATTCTTATTGTAAATGTTTAATAATTACTTTCTGTACTAAATTACAACTCATTTTGTATTACACACACACACACGCACACACATATGTATGCATATGTATATATATATATATGTGTGTGTGAAAAGTGTGTGTATATAAATATAAATAAATATATATATATAATTATTTATATATTATATGCGCGGTGCTATTAGAAAGCGCTCAATATCAGAGATAGAGCTAACATATTTGGTTGTATTGATGTGAGTTTGTCTCACGCTTTTGCGATTGTCTGACGATCGCATAAGCGTGAAACCCAGGGTCACAAACTCCGATCATTCCAACCAAATATATATATATACATGATAAGATGAAGAACAAATAGGAAACGCTTATCAGTATAACATGTTTCACTTTTATCAATGCTTCTTCATTTAGATGTGAAGAGAAAAGAAAAAACACCACCAATATCTCTCCTTGTAACAACACAAAATTCATAATCCTTCTCTCTAACACTCTTTCTACTAAACTTTAAATTTAATTAGTTATTCCTAATACTAATATCTTTACCACCAAGTCCAAAACAATCGGGGATATAATGAGGAAGAAAAATAAACCCAAATCAGATGCCGGTGTTTATCAAATAAATTGTTTACAATGTAAAAGAATTTATGCGGGAGCGACATCATGAGATCTAAAAGTCTTTATCTACGAACATAAAAGAGATTTACGTTTAGATACTTATTCAAACGCTCTCGTAATACACGTGAACAAAACTAGCCATAAGTTTGATTTTACTAATGACAGCCTAATTAAAAAAAGAACATAATCCTTTACGAAAGAAGTACTTCGGAAGCCTAGTAATATCAATATTATAAACACTAAATCAGTATGCGAAAAACCAACAAACATAATGCCAACCATACATGCACAAATATACACACACACGCATATTCATTATCATCTGATGCCCACAAAGAGAAACTAGAATTATTATACACTTACATATATAAGACAACATTTACGGTTTTTCTTGAAAACTTTGGATCGGTGCATCGTCGCACCTTGAATTGGGAACACCGCAAATGATACTAACGTTGGTTTAAAATGTCGAATGCACATGAAACAAGATTACGTAATGAAAATCAAGCAACAAAAAAGAAAAAAATACCAAAAAAAAAATACCAAAATTTATTTATTCCTTTTCTCCATATTTCATTCTCTGATAAAGCTTCGTATAAAAGGTAAACATGTTTCATATATATATATATATATATATATATATATATATATATATATATATATATAGTGGGATCAAATATTAATCGGAATCTGACAAAATGATAAGCTAAAGAGCAAATAGAAGACGTTTATCGTATATATATATATATATATATATATATATATATATATATATAGAGAGAGAGAGAGAGAGAGAGAGACAGACAGACAGATAGATATAGACAGAAATAGTTAATAGATAAATGTCCAAGTGATTTATCTTCCAACTTGAAATTTCTCCCAATTTCTGCTTGTTGATCGTCACGGTAAGATAAATCTATTGAATCCATTTATTGATAACACGTTTATTATTAATTTATTCGATATAATGAATTCAATAGGTTTGCCCTCCCCTTGACGAGCGAGACGGTGTTTCTACGGAACTTTTATTTATATATAACATTTATCCATAACTACTGTTGCTCTATTTTTTTTAAATATTTACCCATTTATTTGTAAAAATATACTCGCTCTGAATGCGTTAACCTTAAGTAATTGACTGGTCGTCGTGTTTTGTTAGGCATTACCGATTTTAAAAAATTATTACTGGATAAATGTTTATGGAGGTATTGTTGAATATAAGATTTATTTTCCGGTGAAATAGAATGTTTTTACAAATTTTTTAAACCAAGATTTTGTCATTAAAGAATAAATATATAATGATTTTTTATTAAACAAATAACGGAGACATACATCAAAATCTAAATTTCTGCGAAGTGGGCGGAAAAAGATGACGCTGAAATCTGAAGGCGGATTGAAATAGCGAAAGATTGTTAAACGAAGTATTAAGAAAGAGAAAACTTTATTTCGAAAAAAGGAAAACAGTACTAAAATTTTATCCAATATCAGTCTCATACATGACACAGATGAAAAAAAGATTGGGGTAACAGAAATCTGGTTCTACAGAAGGATGCTGAGAATACCATGGAACGAAAATATGGGCAACGACGAAGGTTTAGATAAAATAGAAACGTAAAGGACACCTATACTTAATATTAAAAAGAGACTGTATAAATTTCTGGAGCACTTAATGAGAAATGAGGGCTTGGAAAATTTGATACTCACAGGACAGATTGAAGGAAAGAGGGGCGGAGGAAAGCAGTACATAACCTACCTGACGCAATAAGTGCTTAGGAGAGATGACGAAAAGTCAAAATTTACTAAAACCTACAAAGGACTAAAAATGTCGAGAAACATAATCACCAATGTCTTGAAACGATGCGGCAGATAGAAGAAGAAGATTGATATTATGAACATCATTCTTCGTTTAAAATGACAAAAAATCATTATTTCTCGATTCTGACAAATGTCATGCCTTGATGAAGGTCTACTGAATGTTAATCTATAAAAATTCCCCGAAAAAAAATCCTGTTTTACTAGTAGACCAGTTATAGTTACATTGTGATGTAGCTTTAAATATTATGTTATTTTGTAGGCAGTTAATATTTAGTTGGCAATCTCACTTTGTTCTGCCGCTACAGGTGGGAGCTTGTGGTAGACGTAATTTTTCTGGGTTTTTTTTTTGTGATTTGTAGCATGTTTACGTACTATTATAGCTAACTTTTAGATAATGTGTATTGAACATTTTGTGCACTTTGATTGGTTTTAAGAAGTTTTGTCTATAAGTTTCATAAATAATTTAATTATATTTGATTTAAAAAAATTTTTTTTATTATATGGGGAGTTGAGATGTATGATACTTCTTTTTCTATTTGTTATTTGTTGATTCCTATGCCCACACTGACTATATGAACAAACGCTGTATCTCCGAAACTGAGAACCCTTCTTCATAATATAGCAAATTTTAAATCACACACACACACACACACACACACACACACACACACACACACACACACACACACACACACACACACACACACACACATCCATTCTTTGAAAAGGACCATTTAAATAATTGTCTCTTTAAAAGAATGTGTTCTGTCATTTTCAAAGCAATATTTCAATTTTGTGGTACATTTTTTTTTGTATATATGCGTATGTGTGTGGGGTATATATATATATATATATATATATATATATATATATATATATATATATAGTGCCGGTGTTAATAAACAGTGCTCCATGTAATAAAACAGAACTATTAAGTATATATTAATAAATATAATAATAATACATATCCCTCAGCAGTAGCACGACTCGGAGTTTCGTGCACAACGCAGTTTTCAGGTGATGAGTATAGACTGACTGTTGTATAATTTAAATTTCAATAAACTTAAGCCATAATGCTAGCGATAACATATATATCATACGTGGAATACATTTTTTTAAGACAATATATAAGTCTGTGTGTGTGTGTGTGTGTGTGTGTGTGTGTAAATGTTGTGAATGTTGCTTTTTCATATGAAGCTTAAAGGTAGATTATTCAAGTCCAAGATTTTGCTCACTTCTGCAAGGACACATTGCCCCCTACCTGTCCAGAGTTGAGTTACTAAAGGGAAATAACTGAAACTGAGATCCGGAAGAGGCATGGCACGTGGAACGAGAACGATCTACCCCGTTGGACGAAATAAAGGGTTCAGTTTAAAATTCCAATCATCTGAAGAAGACCGGAGCGTACAACGGCTGAAACGTCGTGAATACGAGAACAACGATGAGGGCAACTGTCCGAACAATGCAATAATGCCATTTCTTTTTTTTTTTTTTAGATTCTGAAAAAAAAAATCACGTTTCATATGAGGTCACCTCCTATTTGGTTCTATGAAAAAATAAAATATAAATAAAAGAAATAAAAAGAAGGAAATCGTTTGACCCAGCAAATGTGAAAATATCGCTCAATTCTACTCCTCTTAATTTTTCCTCTATTTTATTTTAATTATTATTGTAACCCAGGAAAGGTTACTGAATGATGAATAATCAAAACGGAAGTTCGAAATGAAATATAACATCAACAAAATACAATACTCGCCAGCAGCGTGAAGTATGTAAACCACTGCTAGTGGTCAACTACTTAGACACCATATTACCTGCACTTACAATAGTGTTCAACTTAATTATGAGGATTGGGACATACCCATAAGTATTCACAGGTATAGTATATAAAAATTATTTCAACTCAAGGCCATAAAGCCACTAAGATGCAATAAGTTTCTGAGAGTGACAGAAAAAGATGGACAATAAGAACAGGTTTCAAAGAGAAAGAAGATGACTATTGACGTTGCATTTAAATTTTTGAAGATCGTAGCTGACGGGAAAGTCAGAAGCCGGAAGAGAGTCCCATCAGCAAGAAGTGCGGGAGAAGAAATTACTAATATAGCATTTACGGTTATATCTAACTATTTCAACAGTCAAATTATGAGACTTAACATCCAATCTAATACTACGCTTAAATTACGAGGAAAGGTCATCAGAACGATTACCATGGAGATATTTATAGAAAAAGCACAAGGAATCTACGGCGTTGTGGAAATGACTGAAGCCGTGATGTCAGGTTACGAAAAATAACGCTGCATTCTTTGAATTTTGTTAAGAATCTCTAGATATAATACAAAGGCATCAGACCAGATGCGACAGCAGTGTTCTAACATGGATTCTGGATAAAAAATGTCTTGCACATGAACTGACTTTTCCTAGTTGCCTACTAAGCAATTGATTTTCATTGTTTCTTTTTATGAAAACGAAAAATGTGAGTTTTAGAATGCGCAGTGCGTTGTTCTACTGGAGTTTAGCATTAGCCGAGTTTATGAAAGGCAAACAAGACACTTTAATATGACTAATAGGGAACAGTTTCGTTTTGGATGCATAAAATCAACAAATTAATAAATTTAATACACCATTTTTCATTTACCTACCCTAATACATTTTGTTTTTCATCCTGGTTATGATGATAAACTACATCCGGCAGCAAGGTTTCTGATCGGGAGATCGAATGTTCTGAGGAGCGTGGAAACCTGTTGTTCCCAGGTCCACCCTGACCCGGTGTGGTAGCAACTGTTAGGGTACCAACTACGGGTAAATGGTGAACTCCCAAACTGGGGTCAAAAACATTATGAAAATATAAAACTGCATTTTGATAGTTGTTGTAACCTAGGAAGTGTTACTGAGTAAGAAATGACCAAAACGGTGGTTGGAAATGAAATGGTAATCTTTATAACATCAACAAAATACAATACTCGCCAGCGGCGTGAAGTAGGTAAACCACTACTAGTGGTGGACTACGTAGACAGCATATTACCCCCCCCCCCCACACACAATAGTGTCCAGCGTATTTATAAGGACTGGGAGATACCCACTAGTGTTCATAAGTACGGTATATATCAATAGTAAAGAAAAAAAAATTACCATCAAAACATTATTGGAAAAGGAAGAGAAATATACCAGAAAAATACATTTTTGAAAAAAAAAAAAAAAGTATGTTACCAAAGTTCCCAAGAAAATTAAGTTTTGGGATTAAACGACCCATAAGGATTTGAGAACCCGTTAAAGAAACCAAGTCAAACCAAACCTTCTATTTTCGTTTTATTATTATTATCTTTATCTCTTTCACCCTGACCACCGGCCATGTTACGTCTTCAAAAATATCTTACAAATAGTGAATGAATCAGACTAGTCCCTGGAGATTCATCTCTTAAGCAGTACCTCCTCGTTGTACAAGTTTGTAAGTTCAAGCGTACGCCTTGATGGAAGCGGTAGAATCCGATGGTACAGGATAGCTTTTATTTCTGATAATATCCACATGCGGCTCCACATTAAAACTATTCATTGTATGAGCGGATCTTTTTTCTTTCTTTTCACATTCCTTTACCATCTCATCCGAAAAAAAAAAAAACCCAAAAAACATTACTTTTCTTTTTGCATCAGACGTTCTCGTCTGTGGCCCTCTGCTATCTTTCTGCGCAATTTACTGATAACAATATTTTTCATTTCCTCGGGTCGTTTTTAAAGCCCCCACGTCTGCGCTCACCAACGCACGAATACCTAAATAAAAATACTGATAGTAATGTAATGTAAAAAAAAAAGAAAGAAAAAAAACAAGCGTCGAAACAAATAACGGCAGAGATGCCAACAGCAACAAGTGTACGATAAAAAAGTTTACTTTTTAGGTACACAAGTCCTTATACACTTCCTGCTTTCAAACATAAGCAGATTATGGTGTAAACTCATACGTCATCTTACTTGCAGATCAGCGCACAAAGTTAACATAGCGCTTACAAAAGAGACACATATATAATCGCTTAACTAAAAATTACCTATTTGATTTGGCCGGATTCGTTTGTTTAGAAGCAAATCAACTTATTGGTTATGTAATGACAAAATTTAATTTTGCGGGTGCATTAGAAATTTCTTTTACAAAAATGTATTGCTTCAATTTTTTTTTTTTTTTACAAAAATGTATTGCTGGTAATTTTTTTTTTTTTTTACAAAAGTGTAATGCTGGTAATAATTTTTTTTACAAAGACGTATTGGTAGTAATATTTTTTTTCAAAAATTTATTGCTGGTAACATGATTTTTTTTTTTACAAAAAATGTATTGCAGGTAATATTTGTTTTTTTCAAAAATGTATTGCTGGTAATATTTTTTTTTTTTTTTTCAAAAATGTATTGCTGGTAATTTTTTTTTTTTTTTCAAAAATGTATTGCTGGTAATATTTTTTTTTTTTTTTTCAAAAATGTATTGCTGGTAATATTTTTTTTTTTCAAAAATGTATTGCTGGTAATTTTTTTTTTTTTTTTACAAAAGTGTACTGCTGGTAATAATTTTTTTTACAAAGATGTATTGGTAGTAATATTTTTTTTCAAAAATTTATTGCTGGTAACATGATTTTTTTTTTTACAAAAAATGTATTGCAGGTAATATTTTTTTTTTTCAGTATGTAAAAATGTATTGCTGGTAATATTTTTTTTTTTTTTTTCAAAAATGTATTGCTGGTAATTTTTTTTTTTTTTCAAAAATGTATTGCTGGTAATATTTTTTTTTTTTTTTTCAAGAATGTATTGCTGGTAATATTTTTTTTTTTTTTTCAAAAATGTATGGCTGGTAATATTTTTTTTTTTTTTTTCAAAAATGTATTGCTGGTAATATCTTTTTTTTTTTTTTCAAAAATGTATTACTGGTAACATTTTTTTTTTTTTTTTCAAAAATGTATGGCTGGTAATATTTTTTTTTTTTTTTCAAAAATGTATTGCTGGTAATTTTTTTTTTTTTTTCAAAAATGTATTGCTGGTAATATTTTTTTTTTTTTTTCAAAAATGTATTGTTGGTAATATTTTTTTTTTTCAAAAATGTATTGCTGGTAATTTTTTTTTTTTTTTACAAAAGTGTACTGCTGGTAATAATTTTTTTTACAAAGATGTATTGGTAGTAATATTTTTTTTCAAAAATTTATTGCTGGTAACATGATTTTTTTTTTTACAAAAAATGTATTGCAGGTAATATTTTTTTTTTTCAGTATGTAAAAATGTATTGCTGGTAATATTTTTTTTTTTTTTTCAAAAATGTATTGCTGGTAATTTTTTTTTTTTTTTCAAAAATGTATTGCTGGTAATATTTTTTTTTTTTTTTTCAAGAATGTATTGCTGGTAATATTTTTTTTTTTTTTTTCAAAAATGTATGGCTGGTAATATTTTTTTTTTTTTTTTCAAAAATGTATTGCTGGTAATATCTTTTTTTTTTTTTTCAAAAATGTATTACTGGTAACATTTTTTTTTTTTTTTTCAAAAATGTATGGCTGGTAATATTTTTTTTTTTTTTCAAAAATGTATTGCTGGTAATATTTTTTTTTTTCAAAAATGTATTGCTGGTAATATTTTTTTTTTTTTTTCAAAAATGTATTGCCGGTAATATTTTTTTTTTTTTCAAAAATGTATTGCTGGTAATATTTTTTTTTTTTTTTCAAAAATGTATTGCCGGTAATATTTTTTTTTTTTTTCAAAAATGTATTGCTGGTAATATTTTTTTTTTTTTTTCAAAAATGTATTGCCGGTGATATTTTTTTTTTTTTTCTAAAATGTATTGCTGGTAATATTTTTTTGTTCAAAAATGTATTGCTGGTAATATTTTTTTTTTTTTTTTCCAAAATGTATTGCTGGTAATATTTTTTTTTTTTTTTTCAAAAATGTATTGCCGGTAATATTTTTTTTTTTTTCAAAAATGTATTGCTGGTAATATTTTTTTTTTTCAAAAATGTATTGCTGGTAATATTTTTTTTTTTTTTTTTCAAAAATGTATTGCTGGTAATATTTTTTTTTTTCAAAAATGTATTGCTGGTAATATTTTTTTTTTTTCAAAAATGTATTGCTGGTAATATTTTTTTTTTTTTTTTCAAAAATGTATTGCAGGTAATATTTTTTTTTTTCAAAAATGTATTGCCGGTAATATTTTTTTTTTTTTCAAAAATGTATTGCTGGTAATATTTTTTTTTTTTTTTTCAAAAATGTATTACTGGTAACATTTTTTTTTTTTTTTTCAAAAATGTATGGCTGGTAATATTTTTTTTTTTTTTTTCAAAAATGTATTGCTGGTAATATTTTTTTTTTTCAAAAATGTATTGCTGGTAATATTTTTTTTTTTTTTTTCAAAAATGTATTGCTGGTAATTTTTTTTTTTTTTTTTCAAAAATGTATTGCTGGTAATATTTTTTTTTTTTTTCAAAAATGTATTGCTGGTAATATTTTTTTTTTCAAAAATGTATTGCTGGTAATATTTTTTTTTTTTTTTCAAAAATGTATTGCTCGTAATATTTTTTTTTTTTTTCAAAAATGTATTGCTCGTAATATTTTTTCTTACAAAGATGTATTGCTGAGAAATATATTTTTTTTACAAAAATGTATTGCTGGTAATATTTTTTTTTTCTAAAATGTATTGCTGGTAATATTTTTTTCTTACAAAGATGTATTGCTGAGAAATAAATTTCTTTACAAAAATGTATTGCTGGTAATATTTTTTTGTTGTTTTTACAAAAATGTATTACTAGTGATATTTTTTTTACAAAAATGTATTGCTGGTAATTTTTTGTTTTACAAAAATGTATTGCTGGTAATATTCAATTTTTTTTGCTAAAATGTAATGCTGGTAATATTTTTTTTATACAATGTATTGCTGGTAAAATATTTTTTTTTCAAAAATGTATTTCTGGTAATATTTTTTTTTTTTTTGCAAAAATGTATTGCTAGTAATATTTTATTTTTCGAAAATGTATTGCTGGTAATTTATTTTTACTATGAAAATGTATTGCTGATATTTTTTGCAACAAGAAATGTATATTCACACTTTCATAGAGTTTTGACCCCAGTTTGGCGATTAACTATTTACCCATAGCAAGGACCCTATCACGGGGCAGGGTGCATCGGCGAACAGCAGTGGTTCAACGCTTCTCAACACCCCCATACCATCAGAAGCCTTCCTGCTGGATGTAGTTTATCGTCATACCCAGGACGAACCAGCATTTGAGAGGACATAATAAAAGACCCTTCACGGTGACCCTGATATTTCTAATTTTTATTTTTCAAGCTATGTTCTGCGAGGACGTAAACAATAAGCATCTCCACGGATTCATTCCTTTCCGAATAAGAGTAGATAGGTCCGCTTATCATCCGGTCCACACTCCTCCCTGGTTTTTGTACAGGAGTAGAGGTTTAACACTTGTTTCCTGTTTAGGATTGGGTTTCCGGTTCCTTCTAAAGTTTACTTCAACTCCATAGACGAAATTATATCTTAAACTCTTCAACTAAGCCGTTATCTTTCCCACATAGGAATTTTCACTTCCTGCTCTTTCTTACGCTCATACATCACCACACAGTAACCTTCTACCTTGAATGTCTCTTGGAATTTGTATTGGTTGAACGCACGATCACGATAGCAAACCCCGTTACCCATCAGGGTCGCAGAGGCGCCACATGTACTGCAGCCGCAGTAGAAGTGGTGTTTCTTGATCGGTTTTGAATTCAAAGTTACCTTCTTTCAGAGCGGTTGCCACCCAAGGCTATAGAACCCATTCTGTCCTGCTATTTACTCATAGTTGGGAGGAGAAGAGGAGGATTCATAACTTTCCGAAGTGTATTAGCACGTAAGTTCATATAATGGATTCAACTGGAATTCGAACTCTGCTCTCAGATTCCTCAATATGAGCCGCTATCCATTACTCCACCGTAAACAAATAAATGACATATACTGTTAAAATCTGTCATGGCATATACACTGGGACGAACCTCTGTCATTCCTTTCGTATTTCATTTCATCCGCTGCCTATGACGTATCCTCGGCATTACACGGAGAGACAAAGTTGCATCTTCTTTGTCAACGTCATTTTCGATTACTGGGTTACGTACATCGTATGAATGATAGCCGTATACCAAAGGACATCATGTATGCTGAGCTGGCCACGAAGGGGACACCGTCCGCTAGGCGGCCCGACACTACGCTTCAAGGATTGTTTACAAGAGGGGCTTGAAACGCACATGTATCGACTCCGGAAGCTGGGAACAGTAAACAGACGATCGCCGTTGCTGGCTCTATGCTGCTCATGGAGCAATCACGAGAAAATGCGAAACCAACAGTTGGAGATAAGGAGAGAATCAAAGAAGCGGAGAGAGCATTGCCAGACCTCCATTTCACATTCTGGTTTCATCTGTTACCCCTGCAGAAGAGAGTGTCATGCAAGGATTGGTCTGTCAAGCCATTTTAAACGCTGCTCGCAAAAGGACAATTTTTGACCAAAAATTGCGCTAGCAATATCTCGCGAGATAAATGAATGTCTACTACTACTACAACCCCTACTACTGCTACCATTTGTAAGCAGGAAACTTAATTTGGACAGCTTCTTCCCAAGGAACGCTACTTTATGGAAAAGACTCCCAAGAGGATGCTTCCTCGAACTTTTCATATCTAGTTTCAAATATTACCTATTATACTTAACCTCATGATCTACACATACTTCCCTCGTCCTTCTACATTTATACAACAACCTCATTTAGTAAGCCTGTATCTTGATTGGCTCTTGGGCTTTACACTGGGGGAATATTTTGTTTTTAAAAATTAACATACTCTTCTTAGATTTGGTAATGTCATAGTCGAAATTACGGCCAGTTCACGTTGAAACACCGACTCTCGTTCGATCGCCGAAATTAAGTAACGTTGAACCTGGTCAGCACTTAGATGAGTGATGGTTTGGTAGTACCAGGGCATGTAAGCTTGGATGGCTGGCTGGTGTAATGGTTAAAGGTTCGAAATTGAAAATCGGATAGCCGAGTTCTACTTCCAGTCGGATATGTTATATTCACTTACATACAAATAAACTTGTCAAAGGTAGAAATCTACCTCTTCTACCCCCAGCTATGGGTTAATTAGTAAGACTTGTATCACTAGTTCGCTATTATCTTACAAAAATTCATAGAGTCCAAAAATATGTTTCAATTTAAATAACATCAAAAAGATTGATAATCCATAAAAAACAGATCATTTAACAAAATGTGTGTAAATATCTTGAATTCCTACTTAAATTTCTAGATCTTTCTGTAAATGTATTGGGAACCATTCTATCCACTCCAGTAGATAAAAGTATTGATTTTATATTTAACGATATTTTTGTTATCTGAGAATCTCCAAATATTTTAGTTTTCATTCACTTTTAATACAATTCTGTAGTCTATTGGAATGGTTATATCCACCTAAAGACAACTTTGTATTTCTTTGTTAGGACAAGATCTGAACACTCGAATGCGATGAGTAACACGTTTGAACTTGCCAAAGAATTAACATTGAGATAATGGTTGATATGAGCGCATTCAACGGCAAGCCGGCAATCCATGTTTCCGAAAAGTAACTAATATTTTTCAAGTGATAAAACCGTTGGGTAAAAAGTAAACAAATTTCTCGATAGTTTCGTAAAAGCTAACTTTAAAAAAAAATCTTTTAATTGCTTGTTTTTCATATTCATCACAGCTAAAATCACATTGAAACATCAGTGGCCGTACCATCACCAGGCAACGTTGAACCTGGTCAGTACCTAAATGAGTTACCACTTGGGAACACCAGGTGGTGTCCGTACTGGGTATGACGATAAACTACATCGGCGTCCTGGGTAAGATGATAAACTACGTCCAACAGGATTTGATCAGGAGGTTTTGAGGAGCGTTGAACCACCTCTCAATTGCTGGTGTTCCCAGGGCCACCCTGGCCTGGGGTGGTAGCATCTGTTAGGGTCCCAGGTATGGGAAAATAGTTAACCCCCAAACTGGGGTCAAAATGTGTAAAAATAGATTTTAATACCAGCAATATATTTTTTTGTAAAAAATATGTTACCAGCAATAAATTTTCGAGAAAAGAAATATTACCAGCAATACCTTTTTTGGAAAAATATTACCAGAAATAATTTTTTGAAAAAATATTACCAGCAATAAAAAATCTTGTTGGCATTAAATAACCCACCCTGGCTCACCACAAGGCGTGTCGCACTACTAGAAAAAGATTTTCGTAGGTGGTACATCAGCTATTTTCACTACAGAAGGCCATCTGTGTAAGTATATAACTTAGAAATGGGGGATTTTTTTTTGTTTTGTTCTGAGAAAGATGTTTATAAAATAAAATAATTGAAGTCTACGTTTGCGGCAGTAGAGGAGTCAAGATCTCTGATGCTCACTCGAGCTTTTCTATCCCATAATCCTTTGCGTATCTGTGGTTTCAGCAGGCAGAAAAGCGATGCACATGCAGATTACTAGGTAAGCTGGCCGACCTATTGACGTCCGTTCTTTGTGTCTCCATCTCCGTCTCCCTCTCGCTTCCTCCACAAAACGATGCCGAATAACCGAAGAAAATTGTTTGTTGTTGGGTCTATCTGTCAATGCAGCGCTGATTTCCGTACTGAGGAATTGCCGACTGGACACTATATCCCAGAGACAACACACAGCGCAACTTTCAGCGGTGTGTTAAGTTCAGTAAATAACTACATGAATGTTCTATGGTATCTCGCTTCCGTCTTTGCAGTGGGAAAACAATAACAATTGCGGAAGACACATTTCATAGTTCATTGCACTGGTTTTCAATTTCTGCTTGTCTGTCGTCTTTGTGTGTCGGTCTTTGTCTGATTTTGCTAAATGTTTCTGAAATGACGCATTATTTTGACCGATTTAATAACCAGAAAGAAAGAAGAAAAATGCAATGTTTGCTTATATTACTTGCAAAACAAGCAAAAGAAATGAAAGAGAATCAGGAAATGACGTTATTTTGATGGCGAAGAAAAAAAAAACAAAAAACATTTATGCCTGGAGATAAGAACTAAACTCTAATTACTTTATATTTCATTGTGAATGCGTTTTGATAACAGTGACATTATAATAAAACAATGAAAATGCTACATTTAAAAAAAAAAACTGAATAAAATCTTTATATATATTTTTATATAGCATCAACACTCCCATATTATTGTGGCCTTGTTAGAAGACACAAAGAGAGGAATTGAGTTAAATATATTAACAGAAACAGTAATACAAACATATACAAATGAATGTGTTACAGCAAGAATGTTCGGTCCGACAGTCAGTGCATACAGCTGGAAACTTCCCTCTCCAAAAGGCAGTACCTGCTCCTATTTATAGCTGGGAGTGTCCATGCGCGCATGGGTAAATTACCATAACACACACACACATTTATATTGTGTATATTGACAGCAACACCTATTTTATACATGTTTATTTAAAGACGACTAAAAAGGTACTGAGGTTAAACTTTTTATTTAATTTTTCTTGCGTTCGTACAAGATTTTTCTTTTTTGGACACAAAGTGTGAAAAAACTGTCCAAAAGTTCTGCATATTCGTCCGCTTTCGGCTATTCTTTTAGTCATTATAAAGGGGTTATTTTAAAACTATGTGTTTTTTTAAGTATGTCTAATGTTATAGTCATTTTTTTATTTTCCAGAACTCGGTCAGTGCATTGTGGCCGTGTTTATAGATAATGTTACTGACTAATGGATTTTCCTTTTTTATTATTAGGGCTTCCATTATTTTTAATCTTTTTTTTTACATGTGGATGAGGTTATTTTGCTTGTATTTTCTACTAGTATGTTTCGGATGTAGTTTTATAGGTTTATGTATATGTTTAAATGAGTCCTAATGTAGCTATGGTCGGGTAGGTGTATTGTAAGTCGTCTAGATAGGCATGTAGTTGTGTGACCAATGTAGTTGTTTATAATTTTGATTTGACCAGGAACACAGTTCCTTAAGGGGCATTTGAACTCGTAAATAATATTGGGTCTTCGTAGTTCTCATTTCGCGTGTATTTTGTTATATTTAATAATAGCATTAGCTGTTTTAATTTATTTGTAATACAGTGTAACCCGGATATAAGAGAGTTGTCGGGATCGGAGAAGAAGTCTCTTATATCTGGCTTTCTCTTATATTCGGGTTTGGTCTATTTTGTTTAGGTAAGTATGGCTCTAATTTGGGACCAGAGAAAATCTCTCTTATATCCGGGTTTATCTTATATCAGGGTCTCTTATATCCGGGTTATTAATTTAATTTTCTTGTTCGGGTCGACTGGGGTTGTGTATTTCTTTATAATATTTCTAATTAAGACAGTTTTTATACGCTTTGTGCCGAGAAAAGAACACAGTCGTACGAAGACATGGAAAATGAAATAGAAAGCTTTAATAGTCATTTCTCAAAAGAGCACACGACAACATCATAACTTAGTTGCTTCCCCTGAAGTGTTACCCAAGCCAATCACACAGTACTCAACGCAACGTTCTTCAATTCACAATTAAAAAAAGTTAACTTTCAAATGAACCTCGGGTCGCTTCTCCGGAATAAGATACCTTACGCCCTATATCAGTCGCTAACACAAGTCCCTTAACATTGACAATGCGTCTACCAGAGAAGGACTGACATTGAAAATAAATTTAAAACAATGTTTCGAGACAGAGATTTAGGAGCTGATGAAGGCTGCGTACAGACCAGCTTGAAATAGACTATTCCCATGTTGTGGTAATTTTTGGTCTTTTAGTGTAAAAAGTGCATATGCTGTGCTAGAATAAATACACCAAGCTCTCTGTGGATCAGTTTTAATAATTAATATCATTAGGATCCGCCTAGATTATATAACAACGGATCTATTACCTGTATTATATATATATATATATATATATATATATATATGGAAAGATTTCATCAGACTAAAGTAAAGTTTTTTGTTCAGGGAATAAGACAAAGAGGTGGATATATAAAAAGGCTGTAATTTTAATTTTTAAATTTTATTTTATTTATTGCATAAATATAAGTGATGCCTGTCTTATTATATATATATATATATATATATATATATATATATATATATATATATATATATATATATATATATATATATCGTTAAATATGGTAGACAAGGAAAATTTAATTAATTATATGTTTGGTTGAATACTCTAGACATATGTCAATTTTAATTTTAATCCTCCCAGATTCACGGATCAATTTCTTAGTGCTGTTACAAAAGATGATTAAGAAAGACACCGTAGCTTTGGTCATTTCTTTTATTTCCCTATGTACTTTATGTTGTTTCTTTATTTCCTCAAGTATTTTATGCTGTTTATTTTATTTTACCAAGTACCAAAGTACTAATAAGACGTGACCGTGTTTCGAAAATAATTTTAAAAACTGTCAAATTATAAAGCCTTTAAAACGACAATTATCCATTTTGTGATTGGGGCATTGGGTATGTTAAAACAGTGTACCGAAAGTCATGTCAGTAGAATTCATGGACACATCAGAATCGCAGAGCTACAATAGATTACTTTGTGTGGAACTGCAAGGCTCTCTCCATCGGAACGAAACGTCGCAAATATGCATAGATAACTTTCCTACCGTGCCCTCTTTACTCGTCGACTCCGGAAGGGACTTGGTAATTAGGCGCTTAAATTAACTCTAGCAAGCTAATACACTCAATAATAATAATAAACATGATAATGATTGACGTAACTTTCTATATTTTGCAAAGAGTAGAGGGAGGTTCATGAAAAAAAAAATAACGGACACATTTTTAACAGTGTTTCCACAGTATGTCTGTCTTTCCCAAGTTATGGTTAATAATTGCATACAAGTGCAAAAAATATTTTTAAAATCTTTGCACAAATGTCTCATATCTTGGCAAAACCCGTTTTTCTCAAGAAAAGCGACGTTTGTACAAAGACTTGTATTTTTAAAACTATTTTTTATTATTGTATGAAATTTTTAAACTTAACTTTAGGAAGACAGATATACTGTTATTATTAGTAAACGTTGTTTATTTTTATTTTCTTAAATCGCGCTTCTTTCTAAGTATAATAATAATAATAATAATAATAATAATAATAATAATAATAATAATAATAAGAAGAAGAAGAAGAAGAAGAAGAAGAAGAAGAAGGAAAAGAAAAAGAAGAAAAAGAAGAAAGAAAAGAAGAAATACAAAAAAATATACTCACAAGTACAGCTCACACATTTCGAAGAGCTTTATCTATGTTAAATGTGTATGATCTTAGGTTGTTATTTTTTAATTTTTTGTTTTTTTACAAAAATAGTGGAAAATGCCATGAAGCCATTTCTGACCTTAGGTGTCTGGTTAGGACCCGGAAGGAAATGTTTATAGAACAGAAATCTAAGGATGTAATAATAATAATAATAATAATAATAATAATAATAATAATAATAATAAAATTGAATACCAAATACATTACAATTAAAATAATCTATAAAATTTGTATTTACCCAATAACAAACACCGACTGGCAGGGGGAGGGACACTGACAACTTACCAACTTGTTATTATACATTTAATTTCGAAATAAGCAGGCGTGATGTAAAAACAAACAGATTTTTTATAGGAACGTTCGTTCGCATATTTGAAAAATCTATGTGTCACCCATGTGGCATAAATACGTTTATTGGATTCAAAAACAACCGTTTCTGATGTATTTCTTTTGGCGCCAAGATGTCTTTGGCGGGAAAATCGACAAAGGTCTCCCGCTTTGCAAAGCCTTTGAATTTTCGTAATGGGAATCAAGTATCACAAACAGCCTGTGAGCAATTCAGTTATCAACTCGGCTGGAGTCCGTCTGTTTGGATCGTCGCAAAATCTGACGCCGAGACATGGCTGCTGAGGCTTCTCTTGTAAAGATGGCAAAATCTGGACGAAGCATTCTAATTTAGGTGTTATTCAGTTGCATTATAGAGTGAAAAAGATAGACGAAGAGTAAGTAATACAAACATGCAGATTCAACGTTATCGGTTCTTCAGCCTGTGCAAGACTATTCGTTGTAGCCTGAAATCAGTTACATTGTTGAGTACGTACTTCCACAAAAATCAGGATACCGAAGGTGTAA
This sequence comes from Acanthosepion lycidas, assembly GCA_963932145.1. Taxonomy (NCBI): domain Eukaryota; kingdom Metazoa; phylum Mollusca; class Cephalopoda; order Sepiida; family Sepiidae; genus Acanthosepion; species Acanthosepion lycidas. The sequence goes on along the minus strand of OZ010606.1, from coordinate 23,860,872 downwards.
ATTAATTTTTAAGAATGAAAAATCATTCTTGAAGCTTTCATTTTAGCTTCAATTAAAAGCTAAAAGATTAAATTTACGATTTCCAGTAAGCAAAAATACTTTGGTGTATTTCAAACAAAAAATATGATGAAAATCGATATTTTCATTTTCTTTTTTATCGTCAAATTCGTCCTTTTTTTAAAGACATTTTTAAATACATGTTAGTTCTTAGCTTTAAAAATCTTGCAAAAATAAAATGTACTTTTCTGAAACTTTATTTGAGGAATATTAGCTGATTTAAATATAATTAATCCGAATTGAAACAAATATTATTTAATTTAAATTTAAGATGTCGAAGAAATTCATTTTTTAACTAAACCGTAGCTGTATTTTAGTTGACATTAGCCGTATTTACGTTTTTGATGAGGTGATGACAGATTTAATGTTGTTCTACGGAGACTTAATCTGTTAAAATATAATTTTAAAAAAATGACGTGAGTGTCTTTTTATATAATTTTTAAGTACTTATTTCTTTAAAAAAATTGGAGAATATTCTCCATAATGTAATTTTAGGAAAGTTGACTTTAAATTTACTATAGTCATCACTCTTATTTTCTGATAATGTCGTGTATGTTCGCCCATACTTAAAGAAATGGGAACGTTTATGCACATTAAAAAATTCAAAATATTTTTTAAAATCTTGCTGTTCGATGATTGTATTAAGATTTTCAATTTATAATTAGTAAATATCTTTTTCACTTAATAATAATATTTTAAGACAAACCAATTCTTGTAAAAATTAATTATACATCGAAAAAAATTATCTTAAGTCAATATTGCTTTTATTTTATTTTATTTCTGAAAGAAATTCAAAGCTTTTTTTAATTAAATAATGTCATAGTTTTATCGATTTTTTTATTTTATGATTCGGAGTAGATTTTCGGTAAATGGTGCTTCTGTTTGGCAAAAACAAATTGATGATTTAAACTCGACAAGGATTCCTGTTTTTAACTACTATTAATATATGAAAGGCTGATACTTTAATTTCTCGAAATTTCATAAAATTAAGTAAGTGCAAAAAATATTTTTACTAAGATTTTCTAAAAAGAAAACTAAAAAATAATTTCATTCTTCTGTGAAGAAATCCTGAAAATTCAAGTAAATTATGATTTTTGCAAGAATTTCCAAAACAATGTTTTTACCACAAAGAAATGACGCTAATATTGCCATAGTAATTTAATAAAATAATAATAAAAATACTTTGGTCTTTCTTCTTAATAACGTAAGCATTTTAACGATAAATCTTTGTGGCCATCTACATCATTCTATGCTCTTTCTAGCGAAAATGAGGAGTTGCCTATTTTAGAGTGTTAAAATTGAAGTATCTTTATTTTCTAATTTATTTGCTCTGTACTTTATCTCTTTTTAAATTACATTCAGCTCCTTTTCTTTAACTCACCAAATATTGATTAATTTGTTTTTAATGGTTTTTCAATCTTTTTAGGTTATTTAAAGCTAGAAAATATTTTAGATCGTAAGAATTAATTTTATTATTTTATTATTATTTTGGTAAGAATTAAGAAGCATTATTTAATATCGGATGCCTCCATTGTATTACAACGGCTTCCAGAAGTTTAAAATTTTCTGTGATTAAAAAAAAAGATGGTGTAAAACAGTGGTGTAAAAATTACAGCCCACGGGCCACACCGATCCGTCAAGGCTTTTAATGTGGCCCGCTATTATTTATAATATTTACAAATTTAATAAAATAAAAAAAACCTTCCGTTTATCTAAAAATTGTATAAAAACCACTCGGAAGAAACATTTGTAATAATTCCGCTTTGATTCGAAATTTAGTTTATCATTTTACAGGATATTTGTAAACGAGATTTTGCAGGATATTTGTAAACGAGATTTTGCAGGATATTTGTAAACGAGATTTAGTGAGAGCCACCATTTTGTGGTGTTTTTAAAATTTGATTCTATTTTTTTTATTAAGTTAGATTCTAAAACAATGAAAAAACAGCCATCCATAATGAGTTCTAAAACACATAAAGTTGACTTTGAACGCCGTATTTTTAAGAAGGAATGGACTGAAAAATATTTCTTCACAGAAAATGCAACAAAAGCTGTGTGACTGATTTGCCACGATACTTGAGCAGTATTCAAAGATTATAATTTGAAAAGACATTTTCAGTCGAAACATGGCAACTTCGGCCAAATCTTTTCCACACAAGAACTGCAAAACTAAGCAACGGACATGATTAAAAAAAATAGAATTCCAAAAAGGCATACTTTTAAATGTACATCTACACAAGATCTTGAAACAAAGGCAAATTTTATATTGGCAAATAAGATCGCAAAAAATAAGAATCCATTTTCTGCGCAGAATTTGTAAAAGAATGTATGATTGATGCAATTGATACTGTGTGAAGTAAAGTCAAAATTAGAAGCAATTTCATTGTCACGGAGAACTAGTGTTCGTAGAATAGATGCCATTGCTGAAAAATTGCATGGAAAACTTTTGGATACTGCAGATAAATTCAAGTGGTTTTCAATGGCTTTAGAGGGGAGCACAGATATAATAGATACTGCAGAGTTGCTGATTTTCATTCGCGGTATTGATGAAAATTTTAAAATCACAAAAGAACTGTTGTCAATGGAGAATCTCAAAGACACTAATACCAGGAATAATTTGTATGAAATTCTTATGTATTGTTTGGAAAATTCGTAGTGATGCCTTGATAAATTTGTGAGCATAACAACTTATGGGTCACCTGGACTAATTGGGACACATTGTGGACTTGTCAAACGGCTAAATGACAATATTCAGGTCAAACTTCCCACTTCACAAGTTGCTTTCATTTCAATGCATAATTCACCAAGAAAGTCTTTGTAAAGCAAAATTGGATTTTAAACATGTGATTGATCCAATGGCATATGCAGTAACTGTGATATGATCAGTGGGGACTAAACCACAAACAATTTCAAAATTTGTTGGAAGAAATGGAGGCTAATTTTTCTGATGGGTTGTATCACATCAGTGTAAGGTGGCTAAGTATTGGAAAACTTTTGAAAAGAGTATGGGATGTCAGAGATTTTCTTTTTTTAAAATAAAGGATGTGGCTTGTGACTTCTCCTCCAAAATAAATGACGCAGAATGGGTGTGTGATTTTGCATTTGCTTCAGATACCATGCAAAAAAAAAATGAATGAGCTAAACACAAAACTTCAAAGTAAAGGTGACTTTGCTCATGATTTATTTGTGGAGGTAAAAGCCTTTCGGACAAAGCTTACACTTTTTGTTAAACAACTATCTGGTCAAAACTTTGCTCATTTTCCCCTTCTAAAAGATCAGCCTGTTGAATATACATCTGCACAAAAATACAGTGGACAGATCACAGCCTTGAAGGAAGAATTTGCTAAGAGATTTGTAGATTTCAAAGCGATGGAGTCGCAGTTCAAAATGCCGAGGTCTCCATTCACCTCTGACATTGAAACTGCGACTAATGAACTACAAATATACTCATAGACCTCCAAGTTGACAATTCTTTGAAAATAAATCTTTAATTAAATTTTATGCATCTCTTCACTCAGAGCATTTAAAAAAGTTGAAAAACTTTTCAAGAAAAGTTTTTGTTCTGTTTGCATCCACTTACATATGTGAGCACTCTTTTTTCAAGTATGAACATTATCAAAAGCAAAAATAGATCTCATTTGACAAATTCAGCTCTTCAAGCAGTATTAAGAATTAGCACAAGCAGCTTGGAGCCAGATATAAGCAAACTAGTCAACGACTGCAGTAGACTATATCAATCTCATTAATTATACACCTACTATTTTTCTTATAATACATTTTTATTTCATTTTGTCAGTTATTTATGCTATAATACAATTTTTACATTATAGTGAATTGTAATTAAGCTTTACAACTAGCAAGATGTTTTTAATAATTAACTGACCATGAAAGATTTTCACTGTTTCATGCTGTTACATTTTCCAATATACAGTCTTCAAAAGCATCTAGCCCAGTAGTCATGTCGATAGTAACAATGCGGCCCACTAAGAAAAGTAACTGCTCACCCCTGACGTAAATCATTTTAGTATGGCCGTTGTAAATGGCGTCCTCTTCAGTAACTTAAAATTGATTTCATAAACTACATCCGGCAGAAAGGCCTCTGATCGGGAGATTGGAGGTTTTAAGGATGGTGGATCACCTCTTAATTACTGTTGTTCCTAGGTGCACCTTAATTCGTAGTGGTAGCCCCTGTTAGGGCCACAGCCATGGAAAAATAGTGAAAACAAAAACAAAAGACTATGAAAGCATAAAAAATCAGTTTTATAGCATAAACAACAATACATCTGCAATTGAAGGCACAGAATTTGAAATATATTAAGTGAAAACCATAAAATTTTCTTCAAAATATTTAGATTTCGGTATTAAATAACGCCTAGATGTTCATATGCCATTAAACAAAATCAGCCAACCAACATGAAAACAAACTCTTTCATGACATTAATCCATATAATAATAAGTATTATTATTAAGTATTTTTAATAATACTCATTAAATATTATTAAAAATTGTTATAACCATCATTTTAATATCGTCTGATGAGATACTATGTTGCATCGAAACATTAATGCATTTTTGTAGCGGAAATATGCATATTCGAATGTAAACACCTATAATGCAACAATATATATATATATATATATATATATATATATGTGTGTGTGTGTGTGTGTGTATAAGTATATATATATATTATTAATAATAATAATAACAATAATAATAATAAATATACATTTTTCTCAATGGAGGCACAACTTTGAGGTTTATGAACAACACAATCTTCAGTCAATTAGAAATTATTTAACAGTCAGTTTTCTCTCTGCACCTGACTATTCCGTTTTGCAACTCGGAGTTGTGATACGTGTGAGGAAAAAAAATTATATTTATTATTAATATATAAATTATAGCTCTGTTATTCTACATAGAGTACTTCTTTGTAATCACCAGTTGTCATTGTGCGATATTGTACACACACACACACACACACACGTGTGTGTGTGTGTGTGTGTGTGTGTAGGGTGCGATGGATAAATTGTCGTCATTTTATATTAGGTTGGTGCAAAAACAATGACGTAATAATTTCGTTTTTTGACGTTAAAAATACGTCAAAAAACGACATTATTACGTCATTATTTCTGCACCAACCTAATATTTTTAATTTTGCGCATGTTTGGCTTTGATTTTGTCGTCTGCACAGTATAGTAGGGTAGTTGGGCAGCGTCTGTGAGGAAAAGTGCACCATGACGCAATTTACTTTGCCAGATATTTGGAAACGGCATGCTGTACTGCTTGGCATTTGCGCCGGAAGCACTAATACGACCATTTCAGAGTGTTTGGGTGTCAATCTCAGGACAGTGCAGATTATTTGGAAAGAGTTGAATGATATATCCAGTCAACATCATTGTGTTTGGAGTGATCACTGGTGATGGTGATGTCTTCTCACATGGCCTCGGACTCAACACGGTGGCCTACTTCAAGTGACTTGCCGTGCTGCCTTGAGTCTAGAGGGTGGCTGCTGGAAGACCCTATGTCTTACAACAGGATTCTGCATCATATCACACAAACAGGAGCACCTAGTAATGGCTGTCAGACAACATCACCTCTTACATCTAGCCACCTAACTCCTGAGATTGAAAAACTCTTAATTATTGTGTGGGCGTAGTTTCGCGAGAGACCCACAAAACTCCTTGTAACACCAAAGATGAACTGAATGCAAGGATTATGGCAGTATTCACCAACTTAAACAAGGAGACCTTCCATAATAGTTGCAGGAGATTCCGTATTCAACTGAAGAGCAGGGTTGAAGCCAATGGTTATTTTATTGAATGGATTTATTCTTTACTATTTCAAGATATCTTTGTGTAATTTTGGTAAATATATTTGTTAAAATGAGATGTTATTTTCATTTTTGGCTAATTTAGACAGCAATATATCCATCGCACCCCATATATATATATATATAAATCCACATTACAACCAAAAACGTTTACGGTACCTCTCTTCTCTTCTTTTTAATATACATACTTTTCTCTCGTTGGAACCACTACAACCTCTTTTTTTCATATATATATATATATATATATATATATATATATATATATATATATATATATATATATATATATATTCCCATCTGGTTCCATGGCTCTTTCGGAATTGGGTAATGGATAACGGGGCTAATCTGTTGTGTTACTACTGAGTTGTGAGTTTGTTCTTAATTGGGTGCAGAATATAATAATTCGTCATTAAAAGCTCAACAAGTTATTATTAATGTGTACATTGTCTTTCGTCTTTGTTGCTTTTAAACACAATATCAGATAGTTTTATATTTTACGATCATTAAGCAATCAGTATAGACCCGAAATAAATAATAAATGAGGACTTCATTTTCAAAATTTTGCAGAATGGAGATATTCTTAAATCAACACTTCCACGATGTAAAGGCACACACATATTTTAATTTACATTCAGTAATGTTTCTTTTTAACATTTACAAGAGAATTCCTTAAATATGTGTATGTGTATGCGCGTGTGTGTGCTTGTGTGCTTGCACACACGCTTCTATATGCGACATTTTTCACTTTCTTTAACCTGTAATTAATTGAACTCGCACAACGAAAAATGCTATGACAACCTGAATACAATATGTTTTATTTATTAGATAGCAAAATTAATTCACTTGATTGTTTTACCATCATCTTTGTATTAAAACACAAAATATAAAGTATTAATAATAATAATAAATAAAAACACGCTTGTAATCAAGAAGCAATCTTTGCGGAGGGGATAATGAAATTAATTAATTAGCCATATTGCTTATTTGTCATTTGTATATTTTTCGCTCGTTACACAAGTTCACTTTTTACGAAGCTGAAATTTAAACGTAATCCGATTTTCACGTAAAGGTGGTTAATTGCAACATTAGGAAATTCTGATTTTGCAAAATATTTTTCGAAATTTTGAACGTATAAGCGGGAAAACATCCAGAAATAAAACTGAAGCAAATCGAGACTTACATGAATCTGGTAGCCATCTTTATTTCGTCAAAATATTAGTTTGTTCTATATAAAAAATATATTAAATATGCAAAAAAAAAAAAAAAAAAAAAGTTAAGGACCCGCGGGAAAAATGGAAACGAGAAGAAAAGTTTGAGAGAAAGAAAAATCCCTTGGAAAAAAACGAAAAGAAAGAACGCTTTAATCAATCCGGACTTTTATTTTACCAAAATTATATCCGTTTGATTGTATATAGTTCTTGTAAGTCAAAGAAGTTTATCCCATTAAAACAACTCTTCTGTTCAAATATTTATTATAATTGTTGTGAGGCTCTCCCCTTTTCACGTAAGATGGACTCGTCCAAAGTATACTTATAATGACAGAGAGAATACCTCCTGGTTGAGATAGGTTGAGAGATACGGAGGCAGAGACAGGGGTCCAGAGAGAGAGAGAGAGAGAGAAAGAGAGAGAGATACGGAGACAGAGACAGGGGTCCAGAGAGAGAAAGAGAGAGAGAGACAGGGGTCTAGAGAGAGAGAGAGACAGGGGTCCAGAGAGAGAGAGAGAGAGATACGGAGACAGACACAGAGGTCCAGAGAGAGACAGGGGTCCAGAGAAAGAGAGAGAGAAAGAGAGAGAGATACGGAGACACAGGGGTCCAGAGAGAGAGAGAGAGAGATACGGAGACACAGGGGTCCAGAGAGAGAGAGAGAGAGAGATACGGAGACATACACTGGGGTCCAGAGAGAGAGAGAGAGAGAGAGAGACAGACAGACAGACAGACAGACAGGGGTCCAGAGAGAGAGAGATAGAGAGAGACAGGGATCCAGACAGAGAGAGAGAGAGAGGTCCAGAGAGAGAGAGAGAGTGAGAGAGAGAGAGTGAGAGAGAGATACGGAGACAGACACAGGGGTCCAGAGAGAGAGAGAGAGAGAGAGATTAAGGCTTTACTTACAGAGACTTGTATATATGCTTTCTACTAACCCGCTGGACTACTACTTTTCACCTCAAGTCTGTATTCTTACGTTTCTTTTTCTATCTCAATTACTGGCGTTGTTTATAACTGTGGCCAGTTGGAAAAATATAAAACAGGAGTAGGTTAAATGTCAACATTTTAGGTGTATGTGCAACGGAGATTTTTTTCAGTGACAACCATGGGTTTTATATATAAGGACTGAGAAAAAAAATTAAAACTGAGTTAGATTGATACGAGAACAAGGCATCAAGAAATGTATTTTGGAATATTGTCATTTATCTGAATTAATTCATGTAGTTAAACGGAAAGTAAAGTCTTTCAATATATCTATTATAATGGTGTCTGCACCGACAGCAAAAATTACGGAAGAAGAAATCGATTTCTTCTACTAACAACTAGACAACGCCAAGACTCAGTGTAAATCACAAGAAATAATAATTATCATGGGAGACATGAATGCCAAAGAAAAGCAAGGAGAGGGAAGGGGGAAAAAGCTGGCAAATTCTGATTACGAACCCGCAACGAATGCTGAGAAAAATGGCTCTAGTGGTGCACGGCGAATAACCAGGTAATAGACAATACCTGGTTCCAAGAACATCCAACAGGATTATGGAAATGGAGAAACCCAGGAGGAGAAACTAAAAACCAAATCGACTGCATAACTATCAACAAGAGTTTCAGGAATGCAGTTGTTCGCTGCAAAACTTATCCAAGTGATCAGTGCCGAGGCGATCATCTTCCTGTTATAAACTAAGAGTGAAACTACAGGAACTAAAGAAGCCTAACGCAGCACCCAAACTGCATGCAATACAACAGAATCGTTAGCGATCCGAACCTGAACGAAAAATATATGTACAGTATAAAAAGAAGACACGAAAGACAAAATGGAAACTCGAAATGAGATACACTAAGAGAAGCTTTATTGACATCATCAAATGACATCATCCCCAGGGAAAATGGACGAAGAAGAAAAAAACGAATGGATCACAGATAAGATTCTTGACACGATGCAAAAGAGACAGAAAACAATGCCAAGACCTGGAACGGAATGCAGAAAACTACACAATGAAATAAGAAGAATGGCTCAACGAAAAATGCCCAGATATAGAGAGAATGTGTATCAAAAATAAAGGAGATATGCGCCCCCCCCCCGCCACCTAAAAAATAATAATAAAAGATCTAACAGGACAAAAAACATGTTCATCAACAAACTACATGAAATGCAAGAACGGAACGCTCATATTAGAGAAAGAAAATTACTTCAGCGCTGGAACGAATCTATCGTAGATCTCTTCCACAACGGAAGAGAACAACCAGGCATACACAGAAATACCGACGGGCCGTAAATATTAAAAACCGAAGTGGAAGCTGCACTGGCCAAAAGGAACAGAAACAAAGAAGTGGGGCCAGACGGAATCGTAATACAGATTTCGTCAGTCTTAGACGATTTCTGCATAGACAAAATTACAGAAATAATAAATGAAGTCTACACCAGGATGATATACAGGAAGACCTAAGCAGATCTATTTTCATAGCACTTCCTAAGAAATCAGGCACAAACGAAAGTAAACTCTACCGAAAAATCAGCCTAATGAGCCACATAACAAAACTCACCATCCGAATTCTGTTAAATAGAGTACGCAGCAGAATCAGACCAGAGATAGGACAGTGCGTGTTCGTTAAAGGCACTGTAACAAGGAACGTGTTATTTATGCTTAGTATGTTATTAGAAAGAGCAATAAAAATGCAGGAGAACGTCAATTCTGAGAGAAATAGGAACCGAACAAGGATTTGTCACTGGTAGCCATTGTCTTAACAGCATAAGATACGCAGATGACAGCGCTGACAGGAGACACGGAGAGGAAACTACAAAACCTCCTACGGAAGGTAGCGAAGGAGAGCAAGAAGAAGGGACTAAGCATAAACGACATGAAGACAGAATGCATGGTCATCACAAAAAGATGAGCTTGAAATGTAAATTAGAGGCCAGGGATACTTAAATCAAGCAGCCACAGAAATTTAAATATCTGGGAAGTGTACTAACAGAGAATGGAAAGTGAGGCACCAAGATCCGAAGATTTATTGGGATGGCCAAAATTGATCGTAAGAACATCATTTCCTTGGTTCTTAGGGAAATACTTGGGATTGTTCGTAGCACGTCCTGAGGACCGACTTGATTGATTGTAAGGGCATACTTACGACGAACTTAAGATTAATCGTAAGGGCATCGTTAGGACCAATTTAAGATTGATCGTAAGGACGTCCTTATGATCAACATGATTGATCATAATTACATAGCGACGACGAACTTACGATTAATCGTATGGACATGTTTAGGACCAACTTAAGATTGATCATAAGGCGGTCTTTCGGACCAACTTAAAATTGATCCTAAGGATGACTTGAAGACTAACTAAAGTTTTTTAATATTTAATATCTAGTCATGCTATTACTTAAATCCGATTTTATTCCCTGTTGACATACAAGGCAAGAAGTGGAGAACGCAGACAGTAGGGGAGGAGGGTGAATAAAATGATCGCGACTAAAATAAGCTTTTCTCTATGTATGAAGAATGAATTCTTAGCATGCCAATGGCATTCGGATTATTTTCAGCCAGGGGAGAAATGCGTGGGTGGATATATGTATAAGAAAGAAAGGTGAAAATAGAGAATCCAGGATAAGGGACAGAAGGAAAAACAGGTACAAGTAGATAGAGTTTAACGAAAGAGAAATCATGAAAAAAGAATTAAGAATGAGAAAGAAAGAAGGAACCCCCCCCACACACACACACATATATATATATATATATATATATATATATATATATATATATATATGTATATATATTGTAAAAGAAAGGAAAAGAATTAATACGAATGAATAATGAAAGAAGGAAAAATGAGAAAGAAAGATGGAAGAATAGTAAGAAAGAAAGAAAACTAAAGAGGAGGAACAGAGCAAGATTAATCCGAAAGAATGAAAGAAAGAAAGGAAATAAGAAAGAAAGAAAGAAAGAAAGAATGAAAGAAAGAAAGAAAGAAAGTAAATTAAAGATAAGAAAGAGAACAAAATTTAATGCGAAAGAAAGAAATATGAGAAGGAGAGCAAGATTAATGCAAAAGAAAGAAAAGAATGAAAGAAAGAAAAGCAGAAGGAAAATATTTTAAAGATGAGAAGTAGAGCAAAAATAATGGGAAAAAAGAAAGGAAGGAAGACAGAAAGAAAGAAAGAAACAAAGTAAATTAAAGATGAGAAAGAGAAGAAGATTAATGAGAAAGAAAGAAAGAAAGAAACTAAAGGGGCAGGAAGGAAGAATGAAAGGAAGGAAGAAAGAAAGAAACTAAGAAACAAAGAATGAAAGTAAGAAACAAACAAAGGAAGTAAGGAATTAAAGATGAGAAAGAGAGTAAGATTAATGGAAAAGAAAGAAAATGAAAGAAAAGAAAGAAAGAAAGATGAATGGAAAAAAGCAAGAGAACAAACGGAAAAAGACAAAGTGTTCTCATGTCAACAGATGCAACTATAGGAAATGAATGTTAGGGTCGTGTTTTTATAATGGACGGATCTGGGGAACAGAGCAGAAATACAAATTGAAAAAAATGGGAGAACCTTTGAGTAAAGGAGAAATTCTAGCAGACTTGAGTGGCTGCCAGGACATTGGGAATTAGAAGATACTCAGTCTCATTCAGTCACGCATTATAACCACGAACAACCACATGGGAAAATACAAATTAATAATAATAATAATAACAATAATAATAATAATAATAATAATAAGGAACCTGAAAGAAAATGGTATCAGCACCACCCAGACCCGATTACAGAGATAGGACCTGTTACAATTCTATGGGACTACACAATACACACTGACAGAACAATCAAAGCCAACCGCCCAGATATTGTTATTAAAGACCACAAACAAAAACGGTGCCTCCTTAATGATATGGCAGTCCCTGCTGACTGCAATGTATCTTTGAAGATATTCAAAAAACTGTCAAAATACAAGGACCTTGAAAATGTGGCATATGGGAACATCAACAATACCTGTTGTAGTTGGAGCCCTAGGACTGGTTGGAAAAGATTCCAGTAGACGAATCCGAGGGATTCCTGGAAGTCCATGTCTCAAGGAGATACAAAAAATTGTTCTGACAAGTACAGCCCACACTTTACGAAGGGCTTTATCTATGTAATTTTTTTTTTTTTGTCAGTGTAAAGTGTCATGATGCTATTTCTAACCTTAGGTCCCTGGGCAGAACCCGGAAAGAAATGTGTAAACGCCAGAAATCAAAGAAAATAATAATAATAATAATAATAATAATAATAATAATAATAATAATAATAATAATCCAACCATATACTGAGTGTATGTCCCTAGTTGGTACAGAAGGAGTTGTAAGTAACAACATGATTCCATTGGTGAAGTGAATCCATTAGGTAGTATGCTGTAACTTCCGTTTCAATGTGAGAAAGAAATGGTATGAATATCAGCGAGATGCAATGGTAGAAAGTGACAGTTTCAAGGCATCATGAGATTTCTCTTTTCAGACAGATCATGTTATTGAAGCACGAATACCTGACATGGTTGTTATACGTAAGAAGAATAACAAGTGTCAAATTATTGATTTTGCTGTCCCATAAGATGCAAGAATTGACAAAAAAAAAAAAAAACTAAAAAAATCTTTTAAAATATCAGGCGAAGAGTTTGAAGAAATGATGCAACATGACTTGTAAATGTGTAATGAAAGTCGAATTGAGCGGTCACGCTTCCAGATCAATTCACGTTAAAGCGGATGTCTATCTTTGGACATTTTTTTAAATATATTCATCAACGACATTACCGATGTCGTCAGTTCTCAACTAGCTCTGAGCTAATGGTGATGATATAACTATTAGGTTGGTGCAAAAATAATGACGTAATAATGTTTTTTGACGTTAAAAAACACGTCAAAAAACGACATTATTACGTCATTATTTTTGCACCAACCTAATATTTACACCTGTCTCAGTAGCAAGTCTGAGAATTCTAGCAATGTAAAATTGACAGCTGTTCTAGAAATTGTGCTTCAATCAACGGTTTGTAAATTTGGGCATCGCGAAAACAAGACTGCTATCATTTAATCACCATAGAGAACTATTTCTGCCTTTCGTCAGCATGGCTGATGCTAACCTCTAGGAGAGCAAATCTTTGCACCTTCTTGAACTTAATAATCATATTGAATGAACTTCTAGTTCAACTGCTTAGAAACTTGTTTCGGCGTCTTGCCAGATAATCTACCATTGTCCAATGCACTGATTATTACCGCCATATCTAGTTTGGTGAACCAGCTGTGTATCTCGAGATATGTAAGGGCCTGTAATGTTATCTGGGCTGACCTGGCACCTCGAGTTTAGTCCCCTTTCAACAATGTCTTGCTAGATAATTTATTATTCGTCCGAGCATTAACTATTGCTGAAATCTCTGGCTTGTCCCTCCTGGTGTATATCTCGAGGTTCTTGACAAAATGCAAACTGTCTGTAATGTTACTGGTCCTCTCATGACATCTCAACTGCAGTAACTATTCCACTGTGACGTGGCTTCCCTGGGTCTTTTCTATAAATCTGATCATGGCAATTATTTTGATGAGATTTCTTCCTGGGTACCTTGGCTGTATGAATGTACTAGATTGGCAGTTGGGTCTCACCGTTTTACTTTTGAATGAGTTAGATGTAACCGTATGTTCTATACTAATAGTTTCTTTTCTGGTACTCTCACTATGGGAATCTCTTTCCTTCCCTGATACCTAGAACATTGAAAGATTTAAATGCAACGCCAATCGCCTTCATCTACTTTCCCGACACCTGTTCTTTTATTGTTGTGTAACCAACTGAGAGAGAATTGGAATTGAGATCTTGATAGTTGACCTCAGACAACTGCCATCTTTTGTGAGGTAACGATTTTCCGAAATTGTCTTAAGTTTTAAGGAGTCTTTTTTCCGTGTGACCCAAACGTAATAATCATTTTCCCATTGTATGATTACTGTACATCTTTTTAAACTTCTATTGTCTTAATGCATTGACAATAGATTTCATTAAGTAGAAATCAAATAATAATAAAAATAATAATAATGAACCTATATAATAATTATCGGTGTGTATTTATCTATATATTTCTTGTCTCATCTGTAGTGGGAATGGAGGTAAGTCAAACTAAGTTAGTAAATCTATGCGAATAAACTATCAGCATTTAGACAAAATTAGTTCCAAGCAAAAAGAACCATTTAATTAATCAATCCCTTTACACTTACATTTCTTAGATTGCAGTTTTATTTATTCAAGCCTTTCATGTGAGGCACTCAGATGCATTTGTCTGTTAAGTGGTCGTCTTGTTTCAACTTGTTTCGAGTTGAAATAGGCCTTGTTGTCGCCGTCTTTGTCATTCTGCGAGAAAAGCAACTATAACTAGAAAACCAGAAACATTCAAAATTTTGTTCGATTTTTCTTTAACTGGAGCACAACAAACCGGAAAAGAAAGTTGTTTCATTGATCCATCCCCGTCCTTTTTATACAAGGAGAGAGCAAAAAGAAGATGAGAAAATAACCAATTGCAGTTCGAACTCGCAAGTTATTGGACGTTGAAGAAGGTGGCAATCATACCATTTGTCATTGGTCACTTGGCACGGTGACTGACAGAATAGAGACAAGAATGAAGAAAACTGATATTTGACTGGCCAGTGGAACAGTTACAGAAAAGAAGACACTGGGTGTGACCTGATATCCATGCGTTAATTTTCTTTCGTTTTTTTAAAAAATCATTTCACCTCAACGGGCTACTGAGTGGGACAGAATGCAGGTATACATCACCCTACGTCATTAATTGGTTCCAGAGGGTCACTACTTGGGTCGAAAAACGACTTAAGTCGAAATAACCACACTATAAACCGCAAACAAACACTCTCCATTGCATATTACAGTATTCATGATATGTACGTACAGTACAGTGATTTTCCAAGCGTAGCTTGGATGTGGCACAAGGCCGAAATTAAGGGGCACCCAGTGAGGATCGAACTCACTACTCAGTCGTAATTGTCCTAGCGAGCCAAGCTTGTTGACCATTACACCACCTCATGTACGTACAGTATTCTGAATAAAATAATTTATCAGCAATATAGCCTGGCGCTTAACATTAACAATGAAAGAAGTATGGTAATTTTTTCTAATATAACCCAGTTTCGTCAACGTTAAAAATTTGTTCAGGAAGAAGCCCGTTTACTTTGATGATCTTAGCCCACTGCTTTAGGAAAATCAGCTGCTGCTTGTTCGTCAGCTGATGCATTTTCACCTTGCTTCTTAACAGAGTGATAACTTCTTCGTTCTTTAAATCTCATAAACCAGCCTTGATTCACTTTAAACACGACATCTTTCTTATCTGGATATTTTTTAATCCGGTCCTCAAAGACAACGCTTTCGCTTGAGTGATTTCTTGACTAATAGCAGCACGCTGATGATTCAACCTATTAATCTAAAGAGAAAGAATTTGTTCCATATCTTCAAAGATTTTTCTACTAGTTTTAATTGATAATAGTATTCTTCATCCTTAAGGCTACAGATTTAAAATGTGTCAAAATCTTATCCTTATTGTGAATAATCGCCGATGCAGTTGTCCGAATTATTCCAAAAGATCGACAAGTGATATAACCTTTTCACTTTTTTCATGGCGTTTTATCATAGTAAGTTTATTGTCCAGCGTTATAGCATGGCGCTTAGTGCTTGCACTTAGGGGAAAATATAAAGTCAGAAATGAATGAGAATGAGAGAGTAGGCGATGCGCAGACGTATACCGTGCGTTTACCTAAACTAAACGGGATTTCAATTTTGCGGGAATCACGAGTGGCGCTGACAACGACGACAAACCGTAGATATTGCAACTACCGTGAAAAACGGCAATATTGCGCTCTTAAAGACCACTAAATAAGACGACACAGAATCACAATTGTTTTCATATTTCGTTCTCTCGGATTTATGATTATTATATTAACTTTTACTCTAAATGTACATATTTTAATATAATTTTATATACTTTTATTCTTATTTAATGTACAGTAACATGATTTTATGTGTTTTAGTGATATTACGACTTCAATATTCGTGGTTGACAGACGTAAAATCGAATAAAAAGAATAACTTGATTTTTATTTTCCATATATATTGTTTTTGACAAACGACGTAACCCGAGGTATACCTGTATAAGGAAAGACATTACAAAGGGGGGAGACAGACAGACAGACAGACAGATTAATAAAAGAACGGGAAGTAAGAAGAAGATAACGATTGATATTGCATTTAAATTTTTGAAGAACAAAGCTGACTGGAAAGAAAGAATGCCGGAAAAGAGTTCCACAAGCGTGTAATTTGAGAAAAGAGGCTTTTAGCATAGAACTTAGGGTACTTCTAGCAATTTCAACTGTAAAAGGGTGACACTTGGAGTCAATATAGTACGGTGCTTAAATTTATAACGTCTAGGTACCACAGAGGAAAGTTCCCCAGAACAATTACGATGAAAATATGTATAGGAAAGTTACGTTGCGGGGGTGGTAAAATGAGTGAAGATTGGCATTCAGGATCAATAACATTACCAGATATTATGATTTTATCTGAGATAATAGGGACATAAGAATAAATTCTCTGATGATATACAAGATATGGCTTGCATGATATTTTTTTTTTATCTTAATTGACTGGAGTTGTTAACATGTGTATGTGTTTTCTTGCTGAATAAGCAAGAAAAAACATAAAAATAAAAACAGATAAATATCCCGTTTAACGCTACAGATAAATATCCCGTTTAACGCTACAGATAAATATCCCGTTTAACGCTACAGATTTGCTTGTCAATAGCCTGACTTTAACCATTGGGTCAACAGTCATGAGTGGCTGGCGCACTATTTATCTCTGCTCATGAGTGGGAGTAGGGGACATTATGCCGAAAGAGTTTTTTTTTTTTCATTTTGATGTAGCCAAGTTAAATTGGGAAGCATACCTAGATATTGGGAAACACGCTCAGTTAGAGACCACCTGAGCAGCACGGCCCACCTGACCTGAAGTTATTCCTAACTGCAAGGTTATGTGCTGCTTTTATCCAATCCTGTAATCATATCGCGTACGTTTGGCTGTGATATATCTGCCTGATATGCCCTTACCAGAAGTATATATTAGGTTTCGTATATTTGTACATAGACCTCGTTTTGTTAGCGGGTTGCTCTCCACAGACGAAATGTCACAAGCCTCTCGCTGTTCTGTCGCTATTTCCATGAAAAGTGTTCAGATGAAGCATATTCCTTAGAGCTATCAGTTCTAACCTTCACGGCTAAGATGCGCCATGTCACGCACATTGCAGGGAAATACGCTCATCCCCTTTGTATTCAATTGCATGCCAAGAGGGTGCTTACCTGATGATTACAATCTAAACCTGTTCAAGTCTAGGGTAAACCGTTATCTTTTCTGCACAAACAGTGACTCTCTAATACTCTACCTTGAGTGTCTCTTGGGCCTTGTACAGGGCGAAAATAATAATTGTAAAAAATGAAAAATAACAGACAGGACAGGTAAAAATACAGTGGTACCAAGACTTAGCCGAGCAAGTTAAGAGAAATATATCGAGTAGCATCTCAAGTTGTCTTTCTCGTATTTGGGGTACTCTGAGCCATCTACAAAGATCTCTGCTTCGCAAGAGGCCTTGGTGATGCTTGGCGTCGTGTGCAGATGGCAACCCACAGCTCATGTGTTGAGGAAAATATTGTCTTTAAAATGCGGGTAGAAACTGAAATATGATCATTATCATCCGGGATAAACATCCCAGAGTCAGAGAGGATATCAATAACAATTAATAATAAGCAATGAAAAGTTCTCAGTCCAACCAAGAACAGAGTGCAAAATAAACTCTGGTGTTTTGTCATTTGGCCAGATTTTGGGAAGTGGGTTGATCGGAAACATTTTTAGCAGTCCCTCATATTATTAGGTTGGTGCAAAAATAATGACGTAATAATGTCGTTTTTTGACGTTAAAAAATACGTCAAAAACGACATTATTACGTCATTATTTTTGCACCAACCTAATACTTACTTTCTATTATAACAACAACTACTACTACAGCTACTACAGCAACTACAGCTGTAGCTGTTGCAACTGATACTCTTCATGCTAGTACAACTAATGATACTGGATTTATTTTCTCGTTTTTCCTGTTTAGTCTACGGCCGAAATAAACGCATTCTTTCCAAAATTTCTTGGACTTTTTCCATGTTCCATTTCCTTCAGAATTACAATCTATCCCAATCCTCAAACAAACCGTTTATTTATCTATAATACTGGATTCGTAGTATAAGTAATGAGAAAAAAACTATAACTTAATAAGCTACTATAAATAAATATCAATAAGTAATCGATTCCCCATCTATTGAAAAGGCAGAAGAGTTTGCTCCGTTTTTATAGAAATAAGGAATTTCTTCTTTTTTTTAAATTATTTTCAGCATGGACTTTAATCTATAGTCTATTTAGTCTTCTGTTATCTTCAGCCAACTTTGCAATCCTTACGGCCCTATTACGTTGAAACACCGGTTCTCGAACGATCACCGAAGTGGAGCAGAATCGAGTCTAGTCAGTGCCCAGATTAATGGTCATTTGGAAAGACCAGTTGCTGTAAGCTTGGATGTGCCAGTGGTGTAATAGATAACGGTTCGGAATTGGAAATTGGAGAGCCGAGTTCCAATTCCAGTCTGGTTCGTTATATTCGCTTGCAAGTAAATCTTCGGAAATGTATGAATCCTTCTCTTATTCCCCCAAGATATGGGTTCATCAGTAAGACTAGTATAACTAAACCATTGTTATCTCCCACAAAAAGACCTTAAAATATTTTCCGGCTTTAAATAACCTACAGAAAACGAATCAATCAATCGATGAAATACTGATTAGCTACACAGATGTTTTAGATTTGTTTACATTCTCTGGAATATTAATATATAGAAAGTGAGAGATCTTTTTATATAATGGTTATAATATAAAATTAATCCCCCCACTTTTTATCCACATAATATTTTTTTGTTGTTTATTAAATTCTGATTAGGCTTGAATCCACCTCTTCTCCACCCCAGCTATAGGTTAATTAGTAAGACTTGTATCACTAAACCATTATTATTCCTAAGAAAAATCCCTTACAATCTAAAAACATTTCCTAGCTTTAAATGACCTGCAAAGTGTTGATAAAGGAATCAATCAATTGTTATCTAACCTCCTTATCTACATAATCCCCACACCCACCTAGAACTTGTATCAGTAAATCATTATTAGCTTCAAAAAATTCTTACAATCCAAACGAAAAATATGTCTGGCTTTAAATAAGCTGCAAAACTGTGACATATCCTGAAGATATTCAAGGACGGATTGAAATGTCATACTTAAAACTACTTTATCTGTTTATATTTCTGAGATGAGGTATTATAACAATTTAAATTAATTACATTGTTCAGACTTTTTTCATCATTGTCATATTCACGACGTTTCGAACGTTGTACGTTCTCGCCTTCTTCAGGTGATATACGTGGGAATTTCGATTTGAACCGTTTATTTTGTCCACCGGGGTAGATTATTCTAGTGCCACGTGCCATGGCTCTTCTGGCTATCCCGGTTTCAGTTATCTCCCTTTTAGTAACACAACTCTCCAAGTTCTTCTTCACCAGGAACTGAAATCACAATTCTTTGAGTCAAGTCACTGGATTACTTCAACCAATGGCTTTATCCATTGGGTCATTATCAACCTCTAAAATTACCAAGAAAATATTATTAAAATTAAAAACAAAAAATAAGACAGTGATATATTTGATGGCGTTGACACTGATATCAAGGAATTTGATAAATTCTTTAAAAGCAGAGTGATGAAAGACAAAACTCTTACAAAGAAAGAAACTGTCTAAAAGGAAAAGTAAAAACGAACAGATTAAAATAAAACTCTACACGAAACTACAAACATGCTTAAAGAAATAATTCTATGGGCATTTCAAATTCAAATTAAACTGGTTACGCAGAGGACATCTGAAGAGAGAAACACCGATAAACAAACGTAAAAATCATTAATATAAAAGCGAAAAATGGCAAATGCAAACTATGCATAGGTACAGGTGAGGCTGTAAACGAATGAAAAAGTTGGTTCGCGAATAATTCAAAATAAACTTTAACGGGAGTTTAACCGTAGCGCGGATCATTTCATTCAGTACGGCGGGATAAATATATTCAAGAAGATCGCGAAGAAAAAACGTGGCATATAGTGGAATTTTTATGTGAGATTAATACTTGCTCTTGTTTATACTTGATTTTATATGTTTAGCTATGTGAACATAGCTAAACATATAAATAATATGAAAATAATATATAAATAAAGCGCAGTTTACGTGTGTCTGTTCGTCCGTCCGTTTTTCGATTTTGGCGAATCATAAACAACCTGATATAACAGGTCGTAACTGTTGTAGTTACACACGATTAAAAATGAAATAAATAACCCATTAAAGTTAATTTTAAATATCAAAAAGAGTCAAAGATTTACAAAACTATTTTTTATTAAAAGTTTAAATTTAATTTCGCTTTTCATCGCAATTTAAATTGATTTCGTCTAATTAAAACTGGAGCTAGGATCCAGTATGTTTCCCATATGTTTTTTTTTTGTAGCACTCATACTTTGATGTATTGGAAATATTACATAGTTCTGGTTACATAGTTCAAATGTCTTTTAAGAGTGACTTTTATATGAAGAGATCATAAAGAATGGTGATTTTAGAATAAAATAAAAATTCCACGCAAAATAAATGTAAACAAACTACTGAGATCAGTTGCGTATATGAAGAAAGATTATGCCGAATGAAGGTGTTGAATAAAAATAAAATCATTTTATTATTTCTAAATTCTTATAACTTTTACGTGCATAGGAAGCTGAAGGTAAAAGACGAAAGGCCAATAAGCTGGAGTTAGTCTAAAATCTGCCCCAAGGACGGCTTCTGAGCTAATTATTAAATGATGGTTCCCTACATAGGACACTGAAGGTCCAAATGCTATCCGCGGGTACGAGGCTAAAGTCTATCCGAAGTGCGGCTTCTACGCTAGTTGGTAATATTTATACTTAAGCCTAAACATTGGTAATGTTTATATTTGAGTCTATATTTGATATTTTTATGGTAATTTCATGTTCTGATGAGATTTCCCCTTTTGTAATTAGATCGCTCGCAGTACCAAGTTGGCAGATAGGTTTCATCAGTTTATTTTTGGAATTGCTAGACGTAACCATAAATTCTTTCCTAACAGTTCCTTGTTTATCACTCCTCGCTTGTGAAAAGCTCTTCCGGGGATTTATTTTCTTGCCAATTACGATCTTCAAAAGTTCAACGTTAATCGTCATCTTCTGTTTGACTGAATACCTTTTTTATTGTTCTCTTGACTTAATGACGTATTTCTCAGATTCTTCAGTAACCATTTGCGTCTTAGGGGCTTTATCACCTTCCTTGGGGTGAAATGAAAAATCATTTGAAATATTTGGAATGCAGGACTTTTTAATAAGAATTCCTGTTCCCTGAGAAGAAAAAATATTTGAAGGAGAACTTACGTACAGAGAAGACCAAACTATTTCCTTCTTATCGAATCCTTTGAAAAAAAAAAGTAAATAAAAAGAGTAAAAAACCTTTTTGGGAAATAGTCATTCCATAACAATGGCATTCTCTGATATAATCCGTTTCATGTTCCTCCAGCTTTTGTCAAACCAGGATTTGCGACCGGAAAACTGGGTCATTTGTCTTCGAGTGTGTGTGTATGTGTGCGTGTGTGTGCTTCTTTTCCGGTTAAGATCACAAAAGACTGTTATATGATTCGATATGGCGTGACACACGCGGTTGTGGAGAATCTTAGAATACATGACAAACTAAATTATGCTGGTGTCCGTTTGGGAAAGTGGAAGGGTGTGACTTTGCACATATTGCTCATGCAGTAAAAAAAAAAAAAAATTGTTGATGAGATACAAATTCTGGCAAGTGTAATCAGGCAAATATTTGTTCTTTGTTTTTGGGCCAACACTGTGGATCGATCTGTAGTAGCAGGCATCTGTCAATATTGGGGGTCTGTGGTACCTATAATGACAGCTAGCTATTCCCTGGTTGAAGACACATTTCCCAATCCAAAGAAGTATCAGCACTGTTACTGATCCTGACCTGGTGTATCTATTTAAGTCAATTTCACGCCGCCATAATAGAATTTCCTTTTGCCTTTTCGGTAAATACTTTTATAGAAATTCTTTTTATTAACTCTTCGCTATGGTACCTAGACTTTATGAATTTAAGCGTAGTTCTAGAATTTCGGCAAGGTCTCATCAATACACATTTAAAATGGCTAGATGTAACCGTAAGTTCTATGCTAATAGTTTCTTCTCTCGCACTTCTCGCTTGTGGAAATCTTTTCCAGCTTTCTGCATTCCAGTCAACTTTGAGCTTGAAAAATGTAAATGCAACATCGTTTTGACTCGCTCCTTATTAATGTTTCTCTTTTTTCTTATTCTTTCACACTCAGTGACCCCCTTGTGTCTTAGTGGCTCTACTGCCTTGCATGGGGTGAAATGATTAAATTTTAAAAAATAACAAAATTACGTTGCTACAGCGTTTCTATAACGTTACATAGAAGTTGCAAACACGATTTTAGCAAATTCCGCACAACATGCCTATCAACGTTACCTTGTAACGTTGCGAAAACGTTACCCTGTAACGACACATTAACAGAAAATAGATCATAAATGCTGGGAAGATATTAGCACGTGCAAGTTTTATAAACGTGAATTATTGAGCCGAGACATTGATGTATGGTGTCCCCAAAAAAGAAAAAAATTTAAAGGACCTTTATTTTGAAATTGATTGATTCGTTTTTTTTTTTAACGGCTTATCCAACATTTGCTGGTTATTTAAGGCCAGAAAGTATTTTTAGATTGTTAGATTTTTTTTTCTTGGAAATAATAATGGTTTAATGATACAAGTCTTACTAATTAACCCATAGCTGGGGGAAGGGGTAAATTTATACCTAATCAGAATTTGATAAACAACAAAAAATTATAATGTGGATGTAAAGTGGGGGATCAAATCTATGTTACAATCATTACATAGACTGATCCCCCAATTTGTGTCCACCGTAGCTTCTATACATTTATATTTGTATCTAATCAATATTTCATTGATTTATTGACTCGTTTTGTACGGCTTATTAATCATTTTCAGGTTATTTTAAGTCAGAAAATATTTTTAGATTATAAGAATTTTTTGCGGGAGATTATACTGGTTTAGGGATATAAGTTTTACTAATTAACCCATAGCTGGGGTAGAAGAGGTAATTCATACCTTTCCTAACAATATTTGTGCATAAATAAACATAATGAACCCGACTGGAACTCGAACTCGGTTCTCCAATTCTGAGTCATTATTGTAGTATACCAACCGCACGTACATCCAAGCTTACAACATCTGGTATTCCCAAGCGGTCACCCATCTAGGTACTGATCAGGTAGGATGCTGCTTAACTTCAATGATATTATGAGAACCGGTGTTTCAACGTAATGTAGCCATAAGACTTTTTTTTAATCAATTCACCCAAAGCAAGGCGATAATGCCACTAAGACACAAGGGTTTACTGGGAGTGAAAGAGAATTAGAAGACTTTAAAAGGAACTGGAAACCCAATGCTAGACAGGAAACAAGAAATAAACTTCTACCACTGTCTGAAAGATCTGGGAGCAGTGGGAACCAGAAGATAGACGAACTATTCTCTCCTATTGAGAAAGAAAATAGTAAATAATATTTTAGAGACGTTAGAAGTATAGAATTGAAGTAGATTTTAGCATGAACTGGAAACCCAATCATAAACAGAAAACACGGGATAATCCACTACTCCTTTTCAAAATCCCGGGGAGGTGTGTGAACCGGGAGATAGGCGAACTCATCAACACTTATTGGCGAACCTATCTACTCCTACTCCACTTGGGATTAATATCAGTGTTAGAAAGCACAAGTTACACCGTCCTGGGCCTCTGATGAGGATATTCTGACGACCGTAGAACCACGTCTTAATTGATGTTGTTCCCAGGTTTCCCCTGATCGTGGGTGGTAGCATCTGTTAGGGCCCCAGCTATGGGCAAATAGTTAACCTCTAAATTTGAGTCAAAATACTACAGAAGTATAAAAATAGATTTTTAAAGTAAAAATCTCAATACATTTTTGAAAAGCAATTTGACTCTCGACAAAAAGCCTCATTACAAAAATACAAAAAATCTTGTCGGCATTAAATAACCCCTTGAGTTAGATATGACGTAAAGCAAATAAAGTAAACCAATCTAGACTCTTGGTAAAAGCCCTCTTTACAAAGATACGTCAATGAAACCTGATTTACAAACTGATTCCTTACAAAGAATATTACCAGCAATAAATTTTTGGAAAAAAATATTAATACATATCCTAAAAATCTTGTCGGAATTAATATAACCCATTGAGGTGTTGATTTGTCGTAAAACAAAATAAACGAAACCACACCAAACAAGTTACAGACTTTGTAAACAAATAGTAAATGTTATAGAAATGGTTCTGCCATTAATGCCAGATAAAGGAATAACATCTATTGACATTGGACGAACAGACACAAACACAACGATATTAAAAGAACTATTACTAAAATTCAATTTTTGAAGAAAAATCCTTGTAAAACCTGCAGCACTTTCTAAAGTTAGCGAAAGACAAGGAGGTTTGGAGAGGACTAGAAAAACAGAGAAGAGATATTTACAAAGTTGCTGAAGAAGACAAACAGTATTAATTTGCAGTGGAAAAAAAATCCGATTCTTACATATACTTTGGACGAACGACCATAGTATATTCATAATGTAACGATATTTAAAGAACTATCAATTAAATTCTATCATTCCTCGTAAGTACTTTGCAGATATTGGAAGTCCTGCAGGACCTTAGTGTTTTAGACTCTGAGGTCTGAATAGGACTGATACAAGATATTTACAAAGTTGCTGAAGACGAGAAACGTCAATCAATAACTCTCTAATTTGAGCGGCTCACAGGCATTTTATTTGTAGAAAAATTAAAAAAAAAAAAAAAAGAAACGGTGAGAAATTCGCCTCTTTTTCAGTGTACCATCAAGAGTGTAAATTTTGATAACCAAATAAAATGTCTACACTTGATAAATTTCCTCAAGGAAGGAAACGCGTTGGTATAAAAGGTTTTCCGCTTCCTATTTCTTTTATTAATATATATAAAGTGGATCATCTCTTAGGACTTCATCAGACTAGGTTTGCTTACGTAGATGCGTTCTACACATGCGCACGAACAAAAGACGCCGGGAATTTGAAATTAAGAAAAAAGATTTTTCATTTTTTTTTTTTTTTGTATACCTTGCAGTTAAATAATCGAGACAATTTCATTTAGATTTTTTTTCTTTTTACTTCCATCATCTTTGTTATTAAATATGTCACATTGTGATAACAGAAAAGCTGCCAAAAGTGGTGAGACTGGACGCAGATTTACGGTGGATAAATTAGCGATTGAAGCACTTTCAAAAGAATTTCGTCTCAGTGAATAATTTTCTGTTTTAATTAGAGTAGCACTTTGTAGGTCAAAATTGGGGTGAGTCTCGTTATGGTGAGCAACTAACGCGTTTTGCCAAGTCTACCAAGGAAACTGATTTGCATTAAATACCATCTGGGTGCAAGGGAATCATCTTTTTGCATTTTTTATGATATTAGTCATGTATAAGTCTAGAGGGACAAAGAAATTTGCATAATTCGTTGGAACTACAATTTTTTTTTCTTTTAAATATCTTTTCATTTAGTTTTAAATTATAAACTTAAAAAAACATTAAAAAAATACAATTTATCGCTGCATTTTGCAAATGCTTTCAAATGGCTTTGACATATGTTTTTGGCAAATGTGACAGAATTTGCGTTTATTCTATCCATTTTAGGACCCTACAAGGTACATGTTTTTTTTCTTTCACTCATTGAATCTTTCCAAGTATATTGCTCATTAAAGCTTATAGTTGTATCAATGCCTGCAAGACCTGAATTCCTTCAGCATTTGTCTATTTTGGGGATTATTTCTAGAAGATTTAGCTTCATGAAGAATATAAATTATGAAAGAGATGAATCACAAGATCTTACAAAACGTGAAGGTCTAGGCTTTTGATGTAAAACATTGTAAGATGGAGTTCTTCTTCTTGTCTCATTCCAACTGGTTTAGAAGACCAAATGACCAAATTTTAGACTTATGCTTAGAATAATACATTTCTTTTATTATTGAAAGGTTTGAAGAATCATTTCTGCCAGTTTTGTTGACATCATTCATCTGATTCTGAATAAGTAATGCTGGCATTATCACTTTTATTAACATCTTCAGAAGAAAAAAGATTCATCACTTATTTCTTCTTCGCACTCTTCACCTAACTCGGATAACAATTGTGAAAGTTTAGCTTTTGATGTTTTTACATTTTTTGAAAGTTTTACAATTCTAAGGCCAAACGATATATTTAATAGTTGGCAAACGATCACTGTTTTTTTTTTTATACATGTTTGATGATGATGTAATGTTTCAAAATTCCTTCAAAGATGATGCAATAGCAATTGCTTGTTTCATAAAGATACTGCAATAAAATGTATGGTATTGCATCATCTTTAAATATTGGAGTAAATACACTAATTTTCCAAGCATTATACAGTGTGTTTCAAAAAGAATACGCCAAAATCATTACGCTGTTTTTTCAGGTCTATAGCATTGTAGTGGACTGAATCAGTGGTTACTTGATAGAGTAGTTATCAAAGTTTGATTGGGTGTCAGTTTCACCGCTTCTGGTGCAGCTGAATTGTGGGAAGATCAATCAAAATGGCGACTCCTCAGCAGAAGGCATTATGCGTGCTTGAGTTCGCGAAACCAAACGCCATTGTCACGGTGCAGCGTGCTTTCAGAAAAGAATTCGGCATTGATCCGCCCCATCGTGAGAGCATTCGACGGTGGGTTAAACAGTTTAAAAAGAGTGGGTGCCTGTGTAAAGGAAAGAGTCCTGGAAGACCACGTGTTACAGAGGAGCAAGTGGAGAGGATTCATGATGCATTTGAGAGCAGCCCACGTAAGTTCGTACGTCGAGCAAGTCTTCAGCTTGCCATCCCTCATACCACTGTCTGGCATGTGTTAAAGAGACGATTACACATGAAACCATACAAACTAAGCCTCGTCCAAGCACTTACTAATTATGACAAGGTGATGCGGAGGACATTCTGTGAGTCAATGCTGGAGATGGAGGAAGGTGATGAAACTCTTTTCACGTTTAGTTTTTAGTGAGGAAGCGAATTTCCATTTGAGAGGCACAGTAAATTGTCACAATGTGTGCATTTGGGGAACAGAGCACCCAAAACTGGCTATTCACTTTACTGCAAGCAGATTCGAATGACTTCATTTTTCAGCAAGATGGAGCACCACCCCATTGGCATCTCGGGGTTAGTGCTTATCTGAATGAAAACGTGCCTCAGCGATGGATTGGGAGGAGAGGTGCTAAAGACCTTGCTCTCTGTGCTTGGCCTGCCAGATCTCCAGACCTCACTGGGTGTGACTTTTTCTTGTGGGGGTATGTTAAAGACCAAGTTTATGTTCCAGCACTTCCAGCAAGTATTGATGACTTGAAAGATCGAATAACAGCTGTAATCAACACGGCGGACCGTGACATGCTGAGGCGTGTTTGGGAGGAATTCTCATATCGGCTTGATGTTGTCCGCGCTGCCGGTGGTGGCCATATTGAGCACTTATAAAACATGAAATGAAACTTGAATGTATATACAACACATGTGTTCATGCTAGAGGTTTGTAAATTTTTAATTAAAAATTTCAACCATGGATCTAATTGGCTCACTTGGTAATACGAGGAGAAGTCACCCACTAAAATTTTATTTTTTGTTCTATTTTTTTTTCTTTTATGTAGATAATAGTAATTGTAGAAAAATAAGTCACAAAAAAATAGTCCGTATAGAATAACCATACACTATTAACATAAATCAGACTATTGTCCTCATCTTTGTTGCCATATTTATCACAACGTTTCGGCCGTTGTACGCACCGGCCTTCTTCAGATGGTTGGAATATCGAACTGGACCCTTTATGACACAGAGTTGTGAGTTCAATACCTGGTTAAGGCAGTGGCGAGCTTGGAGAGGTGAATTAACAGGAGATAACTGATAACTGACATCCATTAGACATGGCACGTGGAACTAGAACAGCCTACCCCATCGAGCGAAATAAAAGGTTCAGTTCGACATTTCAACCACCTGAAGAAGACCGGAGCGTACAACGACCAAAACGTTGTGATAAACATGGCAACAAAGATGAGGACAATAGTCCGAATAATGTAAATAGTGTACATAATATATCATCTCAGAAATATAGACAGATACAGAATAACCATACGGCTGAAAAAATTAGATTTGAAAAAAATATGGGTTCACTGGAACCATTAGTCGAACAAGGGTTTTAATTTGTTGCTTTTTTAAGAGCAAAAATGTTGTTGGATTTTCAAAATGTTTAAATTTAAGTACGTTCATAAGAGCAGCCAGGACATAAGAGAGAAGGCAACCGTGACGAAACGAACTGCCGAACTTGTGTAAAAGAATGGGAGAAAAATTATAAGTAAATAGTTTAACCATAGGAGTAGGTAGTCTTTCCTACCGCCCGGTCAACACTCCTCCCCCTTCTCTTGGACATGAGTAGAGGCTTACGCCTTGTTTCTTGTTTAGGAAGGGGTTCCCGGTACTCTTTCTCTCTCTCTTTCCTCTGTATTAGTGCAGCTCTGTTTCTCCCGTGATGTATCCCGCTCTCACCTCTTCACTGTCGAAACTCCTAAATGTAGCCGTCTCTTCTACTCCAATAGCTTCATGTCTCGCACCTCTCGCCTGTGGAACTCCTTTCCCTATTCCAATTTTCCTGAGAGCTATAATCTCCAGCTATTCAAGTGTAATGTCAATCGACATCTCCAGTTGCCTTGATCTACCCACTACCCTTCTCCTCATACTCTCTTCTCTCACTCCTATCTGATCTCGCTCTATATTTTCTGTAAACCCTTGCGTCCTTGTGGCTTCCCGCCTTGCTTTGGGTGAAATGCTTAAAAAAAAAAAAATAGAGCTAGAAAGAATAGAATGTTGTAGAGAGCAGATCATCATGTACTACGACCAGTTTTTTAACAATTGTTTGAAAACAAAGCAATTTGAACCCATATCCTATTTTCCGAGAGTGGACGACGTCTTTATTGGTAAATGTTTAGTTGTCTTAGCCAGTTTGGAATTCTAAGGTCGTATGAATTCAAAAGATTAAATATTTCTATAACAGCGCATTGAGGGAAATATTTTCATCCTCTCTATTTGCTTACTGACTTACTTTGGTGAAAGATTATTGTGAAATGAAAAAGAAGGGGTCCTTTCTGATCAAAAAATTTATAGAGAATTTAAAAAAAAATCACAATACATCGTTTAACGATTTTGCTTCCTTTCTTTTCAAAGGTTTGAGTATTAAAATATATATTTTTCTCTAAAAATTCATATTCTTTAATATTTTCATCCACTATTGCACTGTTAGTTGAAGTATTTTTTACGCAATATATTTTTGTTTGATGTATTTTTTCAACTATGATATTGTTTGTCAAAATGAACAAGGAAGAAATTTGGAAGACATAAAAATTCGTCTCCAAAATTTCTTTTCTGAACCTCTAAATAAAGCAGACGAACAGTTGCTAAGTCTTATTCTTAAAAGAGTATTATTTATGCAATCTGGTCAAGTCAAGAAAAATAAATATCATCAACATTTCAGAGTACATGCTTAACCTTTATGGTATGTATGCCTTGTAAGTAAAATACTTTTTCTCAAGGAAAATGCAGTGAAATGCTATGGTGTGTTTGCGCATGCGTATGGCTGTGTACATAGTGACTAACACACAACATATTTTCAAATAGTGCGCATTCGAAACAAACTTTTGGGTTCAAGAATTCTAGGAATTTCACTGAAACTTTTGATTTAAATGCCGGCTTCTATATATCAAGATATAATCATATATATAAATCTGTGCTTCCATGTTTGAATACATTCATGAATTTACACATATCCGCATTAGGTTTCAGTACATTTTCGCTTAAATAAGCTATTCTCTTTTTATCTTTTCACTTAAGGAAGCCAATAAAGCGAATAAAGCGCAAGGGGTTGCCGAGTGTGAAAGAATATGTGAAAAAGTAAATATTCTGAAGGAGAGAGAACAATAAAACGGCACTTCTTCTTTAAATAAAAAACAAAATAATTATGTCCTGAGATATTGCATTGAATGACTAATGCATTGTGTGTATTAGTTTGTAAAATATCACTTATTTTATTAGAATTGCTAGATGTCTCACCTATGTATTTCTTGGGTCTATCTTTACAGTATTTGTTGTAAATTCTGAGGCGTAGAAGTTTATGGCATTATTATCTCTCTCTCTCTCTCCCCTCTCTCTCTCTCTTTCTATATATATATATATATATATATATAATATATATATACATATATATATATATATATATATATATATATATATATATATATATAATTAAAAAATCAGGAGATCAGTTGAATCCGCTACCTTGGTTTCAACCTTACCGTATCCTCAAGTGAATTTTATCAATTGACTTTCCAATGCTCTATTTTTTTTTAAATAAATAAACAAGCGCAACGACGTTGGGTGTAATAGAAAGGGAGGGGGAGGATTTAAAGAAGAAGAAGAAGAAGAAGAAAAAGAAGAAGAGGAAGAAGAAAAAGAAGAAGAAGAAGAGGAAGAAGAAGAAGGGGGAAAAAAGCAAATGTATTATAAAAGTATCATTGGGGGTTAATCGAAATATACATTTTTTTCGAGCCTGATATGTGCTTAAGAGGGATTTCTTAAGACTCAAGACTTCGGTTTATATATATATATATATATATATATATATATATATATATATATATAGTTTATGCAAACTTAGGTAATCCGTATCGGTAGACCCGAGGAGGATGATATCCGGAGAGCTCAATGTAAAATTCAGCGCAGATATGTTTGAATAAAAACAGACCACGTTAAGGTTCCATGTAATAAATAATTTCACCATAACCCCTTTAACAGGGCTCATTTTTCATTTCAATTTTTGGAAGTAAAGTCTGATGATCCAGAGCCCTGTTAAAGGGGTTATGGTGAAATAATTTATTACATGGAACCTTAACGTGGTCTATTTTTATTCAAACAATATATATATATATATATATATATATATATATATATATATATATATATATATATATATTTAGTGCGTATCAAAATATTTTTACAAACGTTAGGGACAGGTTCCTCACACTAAAACAACGACAAAAATCCATATGAACATATGTCCGCAAATCCGTAGTTTTTGAGTTTAATTTTAAAGTTGAAGGCAGACGCTTTTAAATGTACAGTCCAAGACACAACCCAAAAATACTTTTACAATATCTGCGGGTGCATTCCTCTCGCCAAAACAAGGTAAAATTCCCATATAAATATATGTCCAAAAGGCCATCGTTGTACCTCACCAAAGCAACTCATAACAAATGTTCAAAATGTACTTAGCCTGCTTCTACATGCGCATGCACCCGTCGGATCATTGACTGGTGGACACTTTCGGTTTCGAATGGTTTCACAGGCCTCCAAGACACGTTGATGAAACGTCTATGCATTATTATAGTCTGCTGTATAAAGCAATTGTTTTAGGTCGCCCCACAGATTAAACTCCGGAGGATTGAGGTCGAGTTGAAGTGCAATCTCTGGAACCGGTCCTCCTCAATATACCACCTTTCATGATATATGTCCGCCAGCAGTGCAGGGTGAATAAACTGCCTGAAATGTGCTACAGCCCTGTCATGCATAAACTACGTGTATCTTCGTATTAGCAGAGGTACAATCTTTAGCATGTCTAACATTTAGGTCCACTAAAATCTAAAGTTTAAATAAGAAGAAATAATGTAAGATTAAATAAGATTACATAATCCATTAAATATTCATATATATATTAAAATTAAACTTTGCCTACCGAACGATCCTTGGTGGCCGAGTGTTTGGCACGTCAGCGTAAATGATGGTTCCGTATAGGATGCAGGTTCGAATCCTGTCCAAGGACGAATATTTTCTATGAAAATTTCTCGGACATTCACGCCGGTAAATGTTATTTAATACTGTTTATTATAAACAGAGCATTTACTTAAATACTTGTATCTATAAAAAGAACGTTAAACATAAAATTGTCGGACTTTGTCCATTTCTTAATATATATATATAAGCGAGGCTTGCTGAAAAGTTTTCGGTCTGATCACACACACCCATGAAAAAATAATTAATCAAATTTTGTAAAGTTCGCTGTATCAGAACAGAAAGACTCAAAGGTCAAGGGTGAAATAGATTTACTACTAATATGCAATTTAATGTGGATATCAAATTGTGTTTGTGGTGTTGCCGACTAACTCATATCTATATACATATATGCATGCACACACAGGCCTTCAGTAATAGTACCAACATTCATAATCTGGATTCCATCTTCAAAGTCTATTCAAGAACCATCAAGAGAATGGCGAATAACTTTTAAAAAGAGGGAACAGTAGAGAGGAAAACTGTATCAGGAGATCACAATAGGAAGAGAGATCATCATTTCAACTCAGAGCGAAAGAGATCAATTAGAAAACATTGAACTTAATCTATAAGACATTTGGCCCGTGAGTGGTTTCAGCTATGGCAGTCCAAAGAGTAGTAAAACAGAGTTGAAAGTGAAATTGTACGTGGGATATGTAAGGCATCTTGTGACTCCAGGACAGAAAGTTAGAATGTTAGAGTGTACGAAGATCATTTTGAATAAGTTGGAAAATGAACCTGGAATTACTCATATATATATATATATATATATATATATATATATATATATATATATATGAACTTTATTTCAATCCTTCATGAGCTTCCAATCCTTAGTTATTATTAATTAATGATGAATATGTCATTTTCGTTTATAATCGATTTCATCGCGACTCTCCTGTTAAACTTGGAGAGCAATTATACATTCTTATTGCTCAAAGTATAGTCCAATAGTGTTGTAAAATCCTCGGAGAATTCCAGTAAGTTAGCCTTAATAATTTCTAAGATACACAGGTCCAAAGCTTAATCTAACGATTGGACAATTTTGCTGTTGCACGATTCGGACAATTTTGCTGTTGCACGATTCGGACAATTTTGCTGTTACACCTTATATATATATATATATATATATATATATATATATATATATATATATATATATATATATATGTGTGTGTGTGTGTGTGTGTGTGTTTAAACTGTACAAAAATATACGGGTATTTTGCGTCAAAAACTGAAAAATATATGTCTAGTTTTGTAACTATGTATGTGTATATACATGTACGCATATATGTATCTGTGTATTGTATATGTGTACATATGTATATATATATATGCATATGTATACATATTTTTACATATGTGTGCCGTGCAAATATATGCATGTATAGATATATATATATAATCATTTATGTGAATGTCATGTATATGCTTACATTATAAGTAATTTTTATTACTTTTATTAATATTATTATTTATTTATTTTTTGACTTTTTTTAAATATTATATTATACATTTATTATTATTATTATTATTATTATTATTAGGTTGGTGCAAAAATAATGTCGGTTTTTGACGTTAAAATACGTTAAAAACTGACATTATTTTTGCACCAACCTAATATTATTATTATTATTATTATTATTATTATTATTATTATTATTATTATTATTATTATTATATTATTATTACTATCACAATGATGATAAAATGACGACGATGTTTAAGTGAATAACAACATAGATTCCATTTCCGTGAATTTTATTACTGGTTTTGTGGTTTAGCCATAAAATCTTTCCTTACCTTCCCTTACTCCTATATACAAACTTCAATAGTGTAAGTCCCCCCAACTGTCACGCAAATTTTAATTTCAATTTATAATCGGTACTTCATTTTTTCTTTTTCATTTATTTTCTAATGTTTGGTTTATTATCAAATTATCTGTATGAATTTATATCATTTAATAAAATGTAGTCGGTCTGATGAGGCAGGTATATATATATATATATATATATATATATATATATATATATATATATATATATATATAGTTAAGTTATGAAGAACTTGGTAACCCGTATGGGTAACCCCAAGGAGAATGAAATCCTGAGAGCTCAATGTAAATCCAGAGCTAATATTTAAAAGAAATATTGGGAGTGCTATCTGATGATCCGGCGTCCTTTAAAAGGGCTCTGGTGAAATAAATTATTATAATGGTACCTTAAAGTGATCTGTTTTTCTTTTATATATATATATATATATATATATATATATATATATATATATATATATATATATATAAAGAGATAGATAGATAGATAGATAGATAGATAGATTAAAAAAACTGACAACTCTAAGGGTCCATAGATTATAGTTTATTTCTCCAGGAATGTTTTTTTTTTTCCTGGTTCCTCAGATCACATTTCCAAGCATAAAAGATAATGATTTAAAAATTTACATATTTTTATTTTTATACAAGTTTTTGAGGAGTAGTTTTAAGTTGATGTAAGGTAATAGAGAGGAGAGGAGAAGAAGGAGGAGGACAACAGATATGATTGAAATTAGAGAGCGAATAGAGAGATAGGAATATGTTTCAATCTATCTTTATTAAGATACTTAAGAGTAAGGGTGTTAGGGTAAAGTACCAGACATTTTTGCCCATTTAATAATCCTTTCACAGGAAAAGGAAAAAGATAAGTAACAAAGAGAAAAGAAAAAGATAAGATATAAAAAGATAAGATATAAAAGAAAACAAATATATACTGGGTATATTTGTTTCTATTTTATATTTTCAATTTCGCGCATGCGCGTTGTTTCTTTATGATTTTGTCGACTTCAAAGTATAGCAGGCTCAAGTGGGCACCATCTGTAAGATAAAGAGCACCATGACTCAATTCAATCCGCCAGAAATTTGGAAACAACATGCAGTACTGCTTGGCATTCGCGCCGGAAGTTCCAGTACGAACATTTCAGAATGCTTGTGTGTCAATCTGGGTGAGGACAGTGCAGAGGATTCGGAAAGAGTTGGATGAGTCTAATGGTGATTACGAAGGTGTTTGAAGTGATCATTAGTGATGGTGACGTTATGCCTTTATTCATCTTCCCACAGGGCTTAAGACTCAATGCGGCTACATCAAGTGCCTTGAGAAGGTAGTACTGCCCTGGTGGCTGCTGGAAGACCTTATGTCTGGAAACAGAACTTTGCACCATACCTAATAAGCAGGAGAACCCAATCATGTCTATCAGACAATTTTTACGACCACATCACCTCATATATCTGATCACCTAACTCCCCAGACTGCAAGCCCCTTGATTATTATGTCTGTGGCGCAGTTTAGCGAAGAACCAATAAAATCCCCTTTAACACCAAAGAGGAACTGAAGGAAAGTATTATGGCAGCATTGACCAACTTAAACAAGGAGACTATCCAGAAGAATTGCAGGAGATTTCGAAGTCGAGGGGAGGACGTGATTGATCTCAATGGACATTTTATTGAATAAACTTACTCTTTAGTATTTCAAGATATTAGTGTGTAATTTGTTAAATATATCTGTTAAAATGGCATGTCAGTGTTATTTTCCTTCTTGCATAATTTATACGACAATTTATCCATTGCACTATGTATATGCAAATATATATATATATATTGACAAAAGCAGGAGAACTACTTACAGGCACACACAAAAACCTCACACAACTTAGGAAGTATGTGTGTACGTATATATATATGTGTAAGTATGTGTGTGTGCGTATACTGATTCCATGTAACTTGGGAAGTATGTATATGTACGTATGTGTGTATGTACTGATTCCTTGTAATGGGATGGTATGTGTGCGTGTGTTTGTGTGTGTGTATATATATGTGTGTGTGTCTGTACAAATGTGTTCACTGATTCCTCGTAGTGAGACAGTGTGTATGTATGGAGAGGGGATATACACATATATACACGCATGCTGACAAAAATACACGAAAATGGAAATAGATCAGAACACACAGGGGTCATTAAAAGATAAGAAGGTCGATAACTATTCCATCATTTTTCGGACCAATCTTAATTGTTTTATAACCCCTCACGCAGAACTTTTCACTGCCAGTTCAATAAAGACATTTGGGTCACTAACACACACAAAAAAAGGAATGTCACATATCGAGAATATTAAACATCGAAAAACATAAAGGGAAAAAAATTAATTATTTTTAATAATATGTGGACATCTCCACCCTTTGCTGATGACGGTTGCGTGACCCGAAACCCGTGTAGCAAAATTATGGAAAATAAAGCATAATATATTTTTTTTTAAATCCACATTATAACCAAAAACGTTTGCGGTTTCTCTCTTCTTTTTAATATACACACATTTTTTCTCGTTGGAACTACTATGACCTCTTCCTTTTCATATATATATATATATATATATATATATATATATATGTATATATATATATATATATATATATATATATATATATATAATTAATACTGAAGGCCAGATTAACCTACAAGGTTTCACCTACGCGGATCGTCAGGGAATACTGGCTCAAGAGATAATGTAAGAACGGAATATATAGCCTACAAACACAAAACCATGACCACGTGACCAAACCATAAGGAAGG
Organism: Acanthosepion lycidas; assembly: GCA_963932145.1. Classification (NCBI taxonomy): domain Eukaryota; kingdom Metazoa; phylum Mollusca; class Cephalopoda; order Sepiida; family Sepiidae; genus Acanthosepion; species Acanthosepion lycidas. The sequence continues at coordinate 23,824,000 of OZ010606.1, read as the reverse complement.
GAAAAACAAAAAGAAAAAAGAAAGAAAGAAATAAAGAAATAACGCAACAACGGGAGGGGTAAATATTTATTCAAAATTGAAAAACAAAAAAACAAAAGGGGACCAACCCTTATCTAGCAACCAACGTTTTCTGTGTCTGCATTTACTTAGGATTTCAGTTTTTAAATTTAGTAAATGATCAGGTTATTTGTATAAAGCGATTGCTACTTTTTCTTCTAGACATAGAGGACAAACTTTGTTACCTGCTCTATATGGGACATCTTTTTAATATTTCCCATTTCAAAATAGGGTCTTTATTATAGTCATGTTTAATTTTCCATATGTAAGTAGATAACGTAGTATTATGTTTGGATCTTTCATTATTAAAACTACTAATATGGTTATAATACCGTTTTTTAAAAACATTTTGAGTGGATCCTATGTATACTTTAGAATTTTCATCGTTGTTATTATTAACTTATATCCTTATATATTTTAATTTGATATAACATGGACTCTTGTTGGCACTTTCCCTGAAGAGGAAAGGTTTTCTTATTCCTACAATTACATCTAGGAGGAGCAGTACGTGGTTTCTCCTTAGTTTTTCTCTTGCTGTATCCGTTAATGAAGCTAGCTACGTTGGGCATACAACTATAGCTTAATTTGACGCAGTTTTTATTGAATATTTTATATAATTTACTGGCTTTCCGGAAATATTTTTTCAAGTAGTTTAAAGAATACTTTACCTATTTTAGTGTTCACTGATGAATTAAACAGGGCGGTTGAACGACAATATATTTCTGCTTCTAGTTTTATGTTTATTCTGCGTTCTATAGTCATCATTTATACTGATGTAGTCCGATTTATTCTTGTGCTCACTTTTAGCTAAAGCCTGTTCGTAGATTAATTTATTTGCATCGAAGAATTAGTAGATAATCTATAGTTGGTACCTTTAGTTATATGCTTTAAGATATGTTCTGGGTGGTTAGAGCCTACATTTATGTGTTGTGGGTAGTAATTATCCTTTTTTATATGGTGAAATAGTGTCATCTCGTAAGTCTAATGTAATAACCAGTTAATTAGTAACTTTTAGGCTTGTTTCTATTTCTAGGTTAAATCCGAATTTTTTTAAAGAGCCAGTGCAGCTTTTTTCGGATTATGTCACATTTCCTAGGGTTGTTTTTGTCATCGTCTCGGTACAGACCAGGGTTATTAAAATCCACGTGATTATTTGAATTATTAAGTAAGAGGCATCCGACTAATTCGCACACTTCTTGCACCGTCATATGCCCTCATAGGATTGTCAAAATTATTGCTCTGCTTGGCGTATTGAGCACTTTACTTAGTTATTTTACTTACTCGTATCTGTTTTTTTTTTCTTTGGACTCTGAACTTGGATGCTAGCCGATTGTCTTCGGCTGACGTACATGATCTTTGTTCTTTCTTTTTTTGTACCTTTTTTCCCCTTGGGAAACCTGCTCTATATATCTGTTTATTTATATATCAAAGTGCCCAAGGTTTTCCAGACGAGTATAATTTTTTATATTTATAAGATTATTACGATATATATATATATATATATATATATATATATATATATATATATATATATATATATATATAACTGGATCACCAGATCATATGTGGCAGCAATATTTAAAGCAAGGACTGATAGCAGACTTATAAAAGTGTTCTCTCTGACAACTGAAAGCAGTTTCGTTTTCGAGGCGTTAAAATTAAGAAGCCATTCCTTGCCCAAATTAACAACAGTATGTAAGTCATTTTTACGTCAGCTGCCAATGTGACACATACACACACACATATATATATATATATATATATATGCTACATTGGCATATATATATGTGTGTGTGTGTGTATGCGTGACTGTGTTTAGATGAGTCTTTAGCTAATCAAGTGTCGAGCTTAGCGTAAATACTAAATTCAAGAAGAAAAGCTGAAAATTACTCACCGCCTGAAACAGAATTGAAATTTTTGAAAATATAAATATTCGATAGAAATTTATGAACTAGCAGGGAAACACATGAAAAAAAAATTCAAGATTTGAACAGAATTTTAAAATAAAAATTGAAATCTCACAAAGAAGAGGAAAAACACTTGGAAAGTCGACATATGTGATGGAAAGGAAATAAATCAATCCTCTCGACATTAACTGTCACTGGTTCTATTTTTGATAAGTGAAAGATGGAAATTGCTAATGTCGAAAAGGTTTGGAAGGATAAATATTACAAAGACTTGGTAAAAGAAGAAAGAATTTCAAAGGTTGTCGGAAGAAAATGGTTGCTGAAAGATTTCCAGCAAACTGGTAGAGACAAAAAATTGAATTCAAGAATAAAGTTCTGGAGGCGAAGAAGAAAATAAAAAATAAAAAAATTTCAGAAACAAAAGAAATAATGCTGAGAACATTTCTGATAACGAAGATTTTTTTTTTTTTTTACAAAATGGCATTATTTATTTGCTTTTTTTTCTTTTCTCAATAGGAGTACATAGTATCTGTCTATATTTCTGAGATGAGGTATTATGTACACTATTTACATTATTCAGACTATTGTCCTCATCTTTGTCGCCATGTTTATCACAACGTTTCAGCCATTGTACGTTCCCGCCTTCTTCAGGTAGTTGGAATGTGGAATGTCAGTTATCTCATGAAAGGGAAATTAACAGGAGATAACTGACATCCATTAGACATGGCATGTGGAACTAGAACAGTCTACCACAGTGAGCAAAATAAAGGGTTCAGTTCGACATTCCAACCACCTGAAGAAGGCCGGAACGTTGTGATAAACATGGCGACAAAGATGAGGACAATAGTCCGAATAATGTAAATAGGATTAGATAGGTTTGCCTATCGTTCAAATCAGATACCTCCCCGAAATTTTGAACAGGAATAGTACCCTTCTTCCTTTTTAGGATTAAGTTTCCAGTTCCTTCTAAAGTCTATTTCAACATTATACTTCTAACGTCTCCGCCTAAAAATCTGAACTTTTATTTATTATTGATTTACTTTTTCTTCTCTCAATAGGAGTAGATAGGTTTGCCTATCGCCCGGTTCACACTCCTCTCCGGCCAGGAGTAGAGTTTATCCCTTTTTTCCTCTTTCGGATTGGGTTTCCGGTTCCTTCAAAATCTATTTCAACATTATACTTCTAACGTCTCCGCCTAAAAATCTGAACTTTTATTTATTATTGATTTACTTTTTCTTCTCTCAATAGGAGTAGATAGGTTTGCCTATCGCCCGGTTCACACTCCTCTCCGGCCAGGAGTAGAGTTTATCCCTTTTTTCCTCTTTCGGATTGGGTTTCCGGTTCCTTCTAATTTCTACTTCAACACTATAATTCTAACGTCTCCGCCTAAAACTCTTTTAAATCTTACTGTTCGTTTACTCTTTTCTTTCCTCAATACTAGTAGTTACGTTCACCTATCGTCCAGTTCACACTCCTCTCTGGTCTTTTAAAAAAACAGTAGATGTTTATTCCTTGTTTCTTGCGTTTCCGGTTCGTTTTATTTTTTTCTTCACACTCACTTCCGGTGACCCATTGCGACTTGGTGTTATTATCTCCTTATTTGGGGTGGTCCCTCTTACACTGTAAGCGTCTACCTTGAGTGGCTCTTGGACCTTGTTCATCCCTGTATAAAAATAGACAAAAAAAAATGAAATAAAAGGATAGGACATTTGGAGATCATGACTGGACACCCTTTTTCCTTTTTCTTGATCAAAACAAGTTTTGGTACTTTACCATGCCATTTTCTCTCTTACATTTGTCGTCCATTCAGAGAAACTCGTCAGGCACCCGTATTTCCCGCTACTTTTCCATCGTTTTATACGTCATGTGAGTATTAAGTTTTCCAAGCCGTTGTTCGTCATAATATTTCATAGAAATTTCAAATTTCTCATTTTAAGTGTGAGTGTCTTTCTCCTTCTTATTCTGCTTGTAATTTTTTTTTATGTGCGCTATTGGCTATCGATGCTGAGGTTAGCCAATCAACTGACATCACACAAAATTTAAGGTTCCTTTTTTATTTTAAAAAAGGAACCTTAAATTTTATGTAGTATAAGACACTCACAGATTTTTATGGTTAATTTTGGGGATTTAAAGGTCGTCTTACACGCGGAAATATACGGTATTTCCACTGATTCCTCATACAGATCCCAGATCAAAAAAATAAACCAGATTTTCGAATATTAATTTTCTAAGAATGAAAATCGCTTGTCGTTGCAAAATTGGTCTAACGTAGACTTTATTGTTTTTCTATTTTTTGTGTTTTACCTCGAATTCGCCGCATTTTAAACGATGCCGACATTAACGTACATTTCGTTAACATCTAGAAAGGGTGTCGTCTGCCCTGAGGTTGAAATTGTTGCAGATTTCTTAACCTTACTAGAACCCAGTGTTCTAGGTAAACAATTATTCTCATGTGCCGTGTCCTTTCATCATATCTTCATGACGCAGGCGATCATGGCTCTCAACAAATTCATTTTCTTTATTATCTGCCAGTTAACATGACATCTTAGGAAATATAATGGAATGCTTCTCCCTTGCTTTCTTTATAGTTTTGAATTCAGTGTTGTCTTTCTCTCTTCAGGACGTAGGCGATCATGGCTCTCCACAAAATCCTTTTCTTTATTATCTGGAAATTGCTATGACTTCTTGAGAAAGATAGGGGAGTGTTTCTCCATTGCTTTCTTCATGGTTTTGAATTGATTAGTCGGTTGTTTTTGTTTATCGGCATATCAACAGCTACGCGTTATTTAATGCCGGAATCTAAATATTTTTATGCAATATCATCTTATTTTTTGGAGATAATAATGGTTTAATGGTACAAGTCTTACTAATAAACCCATAGGTGGGGGTGTATTCATACCTTTCCCAGGGGTATTTGCGCGTAAGTGAATATAACGAACCCAACTAGAATTGGAACTCTGCTCTCCGATTAACAATTCCGGGAAATTATCCATTACACCACCTGCACATCCACGTTTACATCAACTCTTATTCAGAAGCGTTTACCCATCTAGCTACTGACCAGTATGAACGTTGCTTAACTTCGGTGATCATACTGCAACCGGTGTTTCAATGTGATGTAGCTGTAAATTATGCTCACATTTGATTGACTAATTGTTTCGCGTTCCACAGCTCAGAATCAGAGCTAACGTCCCCGAAGAGTTCTTTCAGCACCTCCCCACTATGTATTGCTGGTAATATTTTTCCTTCAAAAATGTATTGCTGGTAATATTTGTTTCCTTAAAAAATGTATTGCTAGTAATATTGTTTGCTTGTGTTAAAACCGATTTTTACACTTTCATAGTGTTTTAACCTCAGTTTGTGGGTTAACTATTTGCTCACAGTTGGGAAACTAACAAGTGCTACCACCTCGGATCATGGTAGACCTGGGAACACTAGCAATTAAAAGGTGATTTCACTCTACTCAAAACCTCCTGATCAGAGGCCTTGCTATTAGACGGAGGGATAGCAGTTCCGATGCTCTGGCAGATATTACAATCTTTTGATATCAACGTTTTGTAATATAGAAAATAATAATAATAAAAAAAAAATGGGGAAATTAGAAGAGGAACAAAAGTTACATTTTTTTTCATCTATGTTTTAACGGCCATTCTTCTCGATCTTTTTGCATTTATACAGGCATTCCAACACCAGGGTTCTATCCTCGGACTGTTGCTAATTTTCATTAATGACCTTCCTGATGTCATTAGTTCTTAACAAGGTATCTATGCTAATGACACAAATGTTTACTCCTATCTTAATAGTAAATCTGGTCGGTTTGATAAGATCAAATTAGCAGCTGATCTAAAATATGACCCTCATTCTATCGTTAACAGGGGCAAAGTACGGCTTGATAATTTTAACACCCCCAAAACTAAACTCCTCTCCATTAATCGTTTGAGGGAACATATTCTGTCTTCCATCAACATGTCTGAGGCTAACCCCCAGGAGAGTGACTCATTACGTTTTTTCGAGCAAACGTTTTCCCCTAACATGAAGTGGAAACTATATTGAAACAATTCCTAGGTTTGCTGTTAGGAAAGTTGGTTCATTGTGTCGTCCCAGACAGTTTTTTCTAGTCGTAATCTATCTTGCATATTTATAAACCATGCATCCATGCTTTGAATATTGCTGCCACATATGGTCTGATGTATCTGATGTATATTTAGTGATCTTTGATAAATTCAAAAGTGATTCTGCAATGTTATTGGTTTAGACCTGGCATCTCGGTTTCAGTCACTTCCCACCGCCATAACATAGCTTCCCTGCGCCTTTTCTATAAATACCTTCATGGTAATTATTCTGATGGCCTTTTCTCTATGTAAAAAATGGGGTGAAATGGTTGAAAATGAAAAAAGAAGTGCTATTTTCTTTCAAGTCTCTACAACTTCCGATACTTTGTAGTTTTGATGAACTTCCCTCTATGGTACCTATACTTTAGGAATTTACCGCAGTACTAGATTGGCAGAAATATCCCATCCTTTTATAGTTGAAATGGCTAGATAGAACCGTAAGTTCTATGCTAGCATTTTCTTCTATCGCGGTTCTCGCGAGTGACTTCTTACTCTCCAGTGAAATTTGATCTTTAAAAAGTTAAATGCAATGTCAATCGTTATGCTCTGTCTTCTTAATTCTTATTCTTATATTGTTCACACTCCTTAAAAATTTCGTATATTTTTTCACGCTCAGTAACCCCTTGCACCTTTCTGTCTCTCTTTGCTTGAAGTGAAACGATTAAAAATAAACAAAAGTGCTATGTCTTTTCAGCTGTCCGCAACTTCCTATAATTTGTAGCTTTGTATGGTTTCTCTTTTCATCACCCCCTAGGCCTTGTTTTACCATCCATTTGCACAATATCATGACGCTCCACAACTTCCTATTCTTGGTAATTTTGTATGTCTTGTATTTTCATCATCCCTCTCAGTCTTTTTTGCCATCCGTTTGCATAATGTAGATGATCATGACTCTCCACAACTTCCTATATTTGGTAGCTTTGTATGGTTTGTATTTTCATCATCCCTCCCAGTCCTTGTTCTGTCATCCTTTTACATAAGCTTGCTAGGTAGATGATCATGACTCTCCATAACTTCCTATACTTTGTAGCTCTTAGTAACAGTTGCCATTTCATCATCCCTGCCACTCCGAGCTTTGCTTTCCATTTAGGTATCTTGTTTGGTAGATTAACAGCTGTTTCCCTGTTCAATAAAATATAAACATTACTTTTGCCAAAAGTTCGTTGCAAGGAAAAGAACGATGCAAGAATTCCCGACGTTGATTTGTATGCAATGAACGGACAAATGGAGTCTTCAGCATTGACATTGGGCAGGATATTTTTTCATGATTTTTATTTTCTTTTTTAAGCGGTTTTTCATCAATTGTCTTCTTCCCCTTATTTTAACATAAATGCTTACATATAATCTATTTACAACAAAAACGTTTGTGTCTGTTTAGGATTGGATTTCCGCTTCCTTCCAAAATCTCATTCAAATCTATACTTTTAACATCTCCGCGTAAACTACGATATTTCTTTCGTTCATTAAATCTTGACCTCAACAAGTCTAGAATTAGCTATCTTTCCAGTTGCGTTGCCCTTGCTAACGATAATAAAACTCCAAACAGTAACCCTCTACCTTGAGTGGCACTTGGGCTTTGTAATGGGGGTGGGCATTAGTAAATAAAATCTGTGAGTGTCAGATTTTCTAAGCCCTCTTTCCTTATTATGTGTCCTACAAATGTTTATTATCACTTTCTGGTTCTAAATATAAGCGCCTTTTTTGTTCCAATTTTACTTAAAATTTTCTCGTTGCTCACATGTTTAGTCCGTGGTATTCTTAGCATTTATATCTAGAACCACATTTTCTGTGGCCTCATATAGGAGAAGCTGGTATTACATAGCGTCTCACTAATCTTTTCTTTGTTTGTAAGGAAACAGTTCTATTTCTTAATAACTTATTTAATTTTTGGAAGCCATCGTTTGCTATTCAGCTGTTATTCCGTATTTCGCTGTCACAATTTTTGTCCTATGTTAAAATATTTATCAGAGAAGTGTAAAAAGTACAAAAAAAATGTGGAGGGAACGGATAAGATCGTAATGAAAATATTTGCCGTTTCCTTATAAGGAAACATTCGACATCCATTGACTGATTTGTCGGTTGAAATTTATAAAATCTTTCTATTAAGACAATTTTTCCTGAAAATAGGTTTCTCAAGTCCTGGAACTGGTATCGCTATTTCCAGTACTGATGGGAGTTTCCTTCCTAACCTTTTGTTTGATGTAGTGTGAAAGTCGACGTCTTGATTAAATCATTATTTTCTCTTCGAATTGCATGTGCTTTCCATCTTAGCTATGTTCAAGTGATATGGTTTCTGTTATTTGGTACATTTTTCTTTTGTTAGGGATTCTGTAGCGCCAGTCCATATAAATATAATATAAACTCGGCGTGTTGAGATAAAAAGAGATAATAATAAGTTGGATTGAAATTAGTAATGAAATAATAATAATAATAATAATAATAATAATAATAATAATAATAATAATAGTGATAATAATAATAATAATAATAATAATAATAATAATAATAATAATCTGCAACTTCTACGGGAAGGAAACTGAAAGAAATTGGTATGAACCCCACTCAGACCCGCTTACGGAGATAGGATCTGTTACAATTTTATTGGATTACACAATAGACAGAGGCAGAACAATCAAAGCTAACAACCCAGACATTGTTATTAAAGACCACAAACAAACAAAAAAAGTGCCTCTTTATTGATATGGTAGTCCCTGCAGTTGCAATGTATCTTTGAAGATATTCAAAAAGCTATCAAAATACAAGGACCTTGAAATCGAAATCTCAAAAATGTGGCACATGGGAACATCAACAATCCCTGTTGTAGTTGGAGACCTCAGAATGGTTGGAAAAGATCCAAGTAGACTAATTGAAGGGATTCCTGGAAGCCAATGCCTTAAAGAAATACAAAAAAATTGTTCTCACGAGTCCCACTTTACGAATGGCTTTATCTATATAATTTTTTTTTATCAGTGGAAAATGTCATGATACCATTTCTAACCGTAGAATCAAATAATTATGATTAAAAGACACAATAATTAGATAGAGTAAAACTACTGGTAAAATAATACTGTCGCAAGCATTCGTTTATTGTTAATTATACTAAAGAAATAGTCTGTTCGTGCTATTACTACTACTACTAATAGTTATAATAATAATATCTGCACTGGAAGTTTTACGGGAGATAAACTGGTATGAATATCACCCAGACCTGGTTACAAAGATAGAACCTGTGACAAATTCATGGTCCTTTTCAATACATATAGACAGAGCAATCAAAGCTAATCGCCCAAACATCGTGATCAAAGACCACAATAACAAAAGGTGTTTTATTGTTGACATGGCAGCCAATGCAGATTGCAATGTATCTTTGAAGATCTTCAATAAACTATTAAAATACAAGGATCTTGAAGGGGGAATTTCAAAATTGGGGAACATGAATCAATAATTCCAGTTGTAGTTGGAGCCCTCGAATTGATTGGAAAAGGTTCCGATATACTAATTGAAGCCTTAAAGAAATACAAAAAACATTGAATCATTACAAAGAGATTTATCTGTGTCAAATGTGTCTGATCTTCGGGATTTTTATTTTTATTTTTTTACAAAAATGCTCAGTGGAAAATATCAGGAAACCTTTTCTGATATTAGGTCCCCGTCTGGTACTTGAAAGGAAAATGAATATACAACATACATCAAAGGAAATAAAAAAAAAATAAAAAAAAAATAATAATAATAATAATTATAATAATAATAAAACAGATTAAAACTAGTAATAAATAATAGCAATAATGAAGTGTCTATGAAGCTACTGTCTTTTAATGAACAACAATGACAGTGTAAAACTAGTAATAAAATAATCGTAATTATGATGAATATATCAGAGTTGTGGTAAAATGAGAGAATAAGATAAAACTTCTGATAAAATAAGATTATTATAAGCCCAGATTTAATTATTGTTAATAATAGTATGTTTTAAACACATAATCTGTTTGGGATTAGGGCGATAATCAAGTAATGTGGTTCTTGTTACTGTGTTCTTGTTTGGAATTATGCAGAATCAATCCATGAAATTCGAAGAAGGATGGTCGTTGCTAAGACCCACAGGCTTCATTCAGTCAAAGCTCTTTTTTTAATACTTTTTAATTATTTAATTTATTTTTAATCATTTTCTAATTATTTTAATCATTTTGAATCGTTTTCGAATTATTTTTTTAATAATTTCCTGATTATTTTAATCGATTTTAAGTCAGTTTTAATCATATTTCCTTTATACTCGTATTCGAGTCTTTCTGATCAGTTTTTACGTAAAAATAAGGAGTTTCACTATACGGAGTTAATTTTTTAAAGTAGTTAAAAATCAGGCATTTTCGATGATCGGTTGCACTATACACAGGTTAAAAAATATCTTATGGGGGTTAAAATTCATGCAAACAAAATTCGACTTATACACGAGTATATACGGTAAATGTGAAAAGAAACAGGTGCAAGAATCATGAAAAGAGGCAGATAAGGAAAGAAAAGCAGTCGATGAAGAAGAAAATTTGCTAAAGAAACAAATGAAAAGAAAAAAATGTCTACCAGGAAAAATGTGACCTAGATGATGATGATGATGATGATGATGATGATGATGAAAACAATAAAAATGATGATGATGATGATGGTGGTGGTGGTGGTAACAATAAAAATGATAATGGTGCTGTTGATAATGATGATGGCTTTAAAACAGATGAAGATGATAGTAGTGGTGGTGGTGGCAGCGATAAAAATGCTGATGATGGTGTTGTTGTTGTTGATGATGATGATGATGATGATGATGATGATGATGATGATGATGATGATGATGATGATGATGATGATGATGATGATGATGATGATGAAAACAATAAAAATGATGATGATGATGATGGTGGTGGTGGTGGTAACAATAAAAATGATAATGGTGCTGTTGATGATGATGATGGCTTTAAAACAGATGAAGATGATAGTAGTGGTGGTGGTACAGCGATAAAAATGCTGATGATGGTGTTGTTGTTGTTGATGATGATGATGATGATGATGATAGCTGTAGAAATGATGATGATGTGCGTGGGTGGGATGCACTATAGGCTGGTGACCCAATTTTCTGCGGTATTTCACATTGAGTGAAATCGGTGACGTCACGGAACAAAAACAGACAAAGTTTTTTTTTTTTACTCCTCCTCCTACGAGTGGAATTTCTAACGTTTGTTCATCCCAACCCTCTACATTCTGCACTTACCTTCCCCATTTCCCACGTTCTTCTGCATTCTGGATCTTTAAAAAAGATTTTCCCCCATCCATATTTCCCGATCTTTCGCTCGCTAACCCACACCCCTTTCTTAATTGATTCTGACGAGAACGTCTTGGTTGAAACGTCGTAGAACAAATTTAAAAAATAAAGAAAAGAAAAGAAAAAAAAGACTATTCGCTTGTGGAGACTTTCAGGACGATGGGACAGTTGAAAGTGGAGATTTCGAGGGAACCCTTAGACGAATGACGACACTGAGTTTATGAAAAAGAAGGAATAAGGAATATCAACGGAACGAGACAAGAAAAAAGAAGAAAAAAAAAAGAAAAAAAAAGCCAAGTTAAAAGAAAAGCAAATCTAGAATGCAATTCGAATAGTAAAAAGAAAAGAAATATATGAAAAAAAACAAAGAAATAACGAATGTAAGAAGAAAGATGGACCAAATTGCATAAAAGTAAATATGGTTGGTAGGGAAAAAAAAGAAAATTAAAGGGTATAACGAAATAAAGAAAGACAATGAATGAATAAGCTAAAGAAGAAAGAAAATATCGATAAATGAATGAATAAGCTAAAGAAGAAAGAAAATATCGATAAATGATGAAAAAACTAAAGAAGAAGAAAAATATCAATAAATGAATGAATAAGCTAAAGAAGAAAGAAAATATCGATAAATGATGAAAAAACTAAAGAAGAAGAAAAATATCAATAAATGAATGAATAAGCTAAAGAAGAAAGAAGATATTGATAAATGAATGAATAAGCTTAAGAAGAAGAAAATATCAATAACTGAATGAATAAGGTGAAGGAGAAAGAAAATATCGATAAATGATGAAAAAGCTAAAGAAGGAAAATATCAATAAATGAATGAATAAGCTGAAGAAGAAAGAAAATATCAATAAAAGCTCGAATGAATAAAACTTCAAAAAAATTGAATGCAAAATGAATGAAAGAAGGGAAAGTAAAAAAATATCAAGCCAATGACATGAATAAATAGAGGAAAAATATAATAGAAATGAAGAAAAAAGACGAATAAAAAAAAGAAGAGAAGAAAACTTTTGAAGAAAAAGAAAAGAAAGAAAAACAACGCCAGATATCGAGAAACATGTACAAAAATAATATTGTTTGAAATTTTTTACATTTATAGGGAAAGTACGTCTGGATATATAGACAGTGTGGTCATAGGAATCATCACTGCATTGTGATTGTCAACTTCACGGCTCAAGTGACAAACGATGGTGGTGGCAACTATAAAAATGAAGATGCTGCTGTTGTTGCTGTTCATGACGATGATAATGATGGTGATAATGTTGGTGATGGCTTTAAAATGATGATGATGATGATGATGATGATGATGATGACGGTGGTGGCAGCAATAAAATGATGATGATGGTGTTGTTGATGATGATGATGATGATGGCTTTAAGAACGATGATGATGATGATGAGCGGTGCTGGGATTCACTGTAGACTGGTGACACTTTTCTGCGATATTTCACGTTGAGTGAAATCAGTGACGTCACCTAACAAAAACAGATAAAGTTTTTTTTTTTCCTCCCCCAAAATTTGCCGGTCTGAATGTCCGAGAAATTTCATAGAAGTTATGTATCCTTCGACATATTTTATAGCATGATATAGCCCGTCAGGCTATATGTCTCTTCCCTGTAGGATACAGTTTCGCTTCCTGTCGGGGTACACATATTTTCTATGAAATCTCTTGGACATTCAGGCCAGTGAAACTTAATATTGCTTATTATAAACAGACCATTTAGTTAAATATTTATAACTATAAAAATAAGGTATAAACATATATATATATATATATATATATATATATATATATATATACACACTGCGTGGCAAATTATTATCGAAAATTTCAGTGATTGCGTAGGTCAGTATAACCAACATTGTGTGAATTGTTTGGACGGTTTTTGAAATATTAGAAAAAAAATTTATCTTGATAATAATTTGGCACGGTGTATATATATATATATATATATATATATATATATATATATATATATATATAAATATATATATTCTGTTCTTTCTCAAAATTGTCTTTAAATTCTGATTCTCTGATATATATATATATATATATATATATATATATATATATATATATATATATATATATAACAGGGAATCAGAATATAAAGACAATTTTAAGAAAGAACAGGTAGGCACTGAAGTGCGATACCAGGGAGTGTTTGATCGTTCAGTTGAGTGGCGGGGAGCAACGATGTGGGCAAGTGGACCACCTGGGAAACAACGCACCGTTGTACGTTGTCTGTGGTCAGAGGGAGTTAAACATGCGGAATTCCATCGCTGCATGTTACTGCAGTGTCGAGCTGGGCACCATGAATCAACGAAAGGTGTATGAGTTGTGTAGAACGCTTTAAAGCGAGAGGATAAGTGTAATGAACGAAAGCCGGCCTGGTCGTCCTTCAACATCGGGCACGGAAGAACACATCCGGAGAGTGGATAAGTCGATAAGAGAAGACCGACGAATCACGTTAGCAGTACAAGTGGCGACAATCGCTGGCATCAGCTATGAACCTACACAAGCGATATTGGGGTAGCGTTGTGTGTGGGCGTTGTGGACCGAAACAAATAAGCAGCGTAGATCTGGTCTTGTCAACAACCGTAAAGCTTCTCTTTGGAATGGACGAAGACGCTCGTCGAACGATATCAGAATTGCATCTGCGTTTGGGGGGTGAGTATGTCGAAAAATGACACATGCATTTGTTCTTTATCGCTAGAAATAAAGATTTTGTATGGAATTTAATGACTGCCTTCTGTCGACATAATTACTTTTACACACTAGCCTTTAGAATAATTTAAAATATAATAGATCAAACCTATCTAAAAAGGTAACAATAAATGCGATATACCTCACCTTGCTTCCTATAATCTCCCATTGACCAGCATAAATAGTCGATCTACAACGAACACACATGGAGATTGTGTTAAATCACGTGAAATGAGGAATCCTTATATCGAGTCAAATAGTTCTTCAATTGGTCTAATACGAATTTACTTATATCTCTTATTTTCTCAGGTGTTTATTGTGTTCTGGAATTTCAGACTCTACTCTGAGGAGGCATCCGCTTACTCTCTCATATATACCACATCTACCAGTGTCAACTTGGGATTGTATTCTCCTGGCGAAATGAAAAGAGGAACACATGACATCTCAAAGGAAGTTTCGACATTCTGAAACAGAAAAAAAGACAGCCATTGAACTTTGGAGAATATCAGTGGCGGACCTGCATTTTTGGAAACTTTAACAAGAAAGGAAACACTCGAGACATACGTAAAATCATAGAGACTACCAGGGATAAAGAGCCCAGTCAGCCCAGCTATTTAACCCATAGCTGTGGGAAGATAGATATATGCCTTTTCAGTGAGCGTTAACACAAAGTAGGGTAAACAGAATCGACCAGAATTTGATCTCATATCGGTGAATTCACTTTCCGCACATCAGCTTTACGGCCATATCACGTTGATACACCGGTTCTCTTACGATCACTAAAGTCTAGCCTAGTCCATACCAAAATGGGTGACCGCTTGAGAACATCAGAGGCTATAAGCTTGGATGTGCGGGTGGTGTAATGGATAACAGCTCGGAATTATTAATCGGAGGGCCGAGTTCCAATTCCAGTTGGGTTACTTATATCAAATTACGAGCAAATAACCTTGGGAAAGATACGAATCGACCTCTTCCCCTACTATGGATTAATTAGTAAGATTTGTATCACCAACCCATTATTATTATTATCTTCAAAGAAGAAGAAGAAGAAGAAGAAGAAGAAGAAGAAGAAACAACAACAACAACAATAATAATAATAATTTTCAGGCCGTTTTCTTAGGCACGAATGAACTAATATGTTTGGATGGGAGAATTAGAAGATGAATGAGCTTGCAAAAATCCGTTCATCGCATAGATGGATGATAATAGATAGGCTCAATAGGACAGAGAGGTGAAAAAGACCCGTCACCCATGAAGATTGGGATGACACAGTTATCAACGGACTGGCAGACGACATATGGCCAAGTAAGGCAAAGAATATTCCTGAAAAATACAAACCTAAAAAACCTAAAAATATGAACAAACCTAAAAATATGAAAAACTTTGGATCACAAAAATCCCCACAAATATTAGACGTTTGCAAAAGCTCCCAGCATCATTTCTTTGTTTTCTATGAAAACACAACAGAAAAAATAGTTTTTACGCAAATAGCACTTAATTGAAACAAAATTTCTT
This sequence comes from Acanthosepion lycidas, assembly GCA_963932145.1. Taxonomy (NCBI): domain Eukaryota; kingdom Metazoa; phylum Mollusca; class Cephalopoda; order Sepiida; family Sepiidae; genus Acanthosepion; species Acanthosepion lycidas. The sequence continues at coordinate 23,808,395 of OZ010606.1, read as the reverse complement.
CTTCTTCTTCATAATTTCAGCCCAAGGAAGGAGATAAAGCCACTAAGTCTTTATTGATGATAACAAAAATTGAGAAAAAATGTTAATAAGGCGATAGAACAATAAAAGCCCGCATTCAAGAATATAGAAGGTGATTGACGTGGATTTAAATTTGTGAAAATGTCATTGACAAGAAGGCAAGAAGCCGGAAGTGAGTTCCACAAGCGAGAAGTACAAGAGAAGAAACACTTAGCATAAAAATTATGGTTACAACTAGTAACAATAAAATGTTAAACTTGTCACAGTAAAATTCAAATTCATGGTGAGACATAACAGTCAATCTAGTACTGCGTTTAAATTTGGAAAGTCGAGGTAGCAAAGAGGAAATATCTTCAGAACAATTGTCATGAAGATATTTAAAGAAAATGCATAGGGAAGCAATGATATGGCGGTTGAAAGGTTTTTGGAGCTGAGATTCCATATCAAGACCGATAAACACAGAAAATAAGTAATATTTTTTATTTAAATATCTAATACTTTAAATAAAATAATATAATTTACTTAATATATTTCAATGTAAACGGTAATATTATAATAAGTGTTGCAGGAATTTCTGGCATTTCTATGTTAAATTTTTCATCGTCTGTTAAAACATTTCTCAATTATTTAAACGTCTGAACTTGTTTTCCATATGTGTTAATTTTTATAATTATTAATTAATGTTTATTAACCAGGTTTCTAACAACCGCAGTAGAGTCATTCAAATATGGGAACTTCGAATTGGAGACATCGTGCTCAAGAGAAATTAATTTTCTTTTAATGTAATAATAGAAAGAGTCGTAATAGCATAGTGTCTTCTCAATGGACTTATTCAGTCTATACAGCGAGGTGATTTTGAGAGAACTAGTGACAAGGCCGGCGCGTACTACCCCCAAAACCCTCGGGACGGAGAAAAAATGATTGGGGGCATCGAGCAGTGTTTTGTAACACTTGCTATCTTATCAACATTTGCTTTTATCTACCTACATTTATATACGTTAAAAATTAAACTAGGCACAACTGACTAAAGGATGAAAACTTTTTGCGTCATTTTTTTTCGTCCAAATTCGTGAATTTGTTTTGCTCATGTTAAGTGTCGAAAAGACACGATATCAAACACAATATATTGGGCACGTCGAGGCGGTTTAATGGTTAACAAGCTTGTCTCGCTAGAACAATTGCGAGTGTGTTCGATCCTCATTAGGTAGCCCATACTTTCGGCCTTGTGCCACATCTGACCAATTGCTATAAAACTCAATATATTTTTTTTTATCTATAATATTGAGTATGTAAAATTATTGAAATTTTTAAGAAGAAAAATCTTACCGCAAAACATTGATGATCTATTTAAGATGGAATGATCTATTATGGCTACCATTTGAATACAGTTACATTGTATTTATTTTCAATATTTTTAGTTGAATTGTTCACCTATATTGCATGACATACATGTCCCCCATTAGAAATTATATATATATATATATATATATATATATATATATATATATATATAGGTCTGCTCTATGGTTGTATTGAGCTCTTTTAGTTATTAGGTTGGTGCAAAAATAATGTCGTTTTCTCACATAGTAACATATGTTAGAAAACGACATTATTTTTGCACCAACCTAATAGTTGTTTACTCGTGTGGGGTTTTTTTCTTTGGGCTTTAAACCTGTATCTGTGCGATTTTTTTTCGACAGACTTTCATGTTTCTCGCTCTTTCTTTTTTTTAAAACCTTTTTTTTCCCTCGAGATTGATTTGGTTATTGGCAAATCAAAAATTCGAATGTTTTTCGAAACGAGTATAGTTACCTATATATATATATATATATATATATATATATATATATATATATGTGTGTGTGTGTGTGTGTGTGTGTGTGTAGTTGTTTTTATAATTGCTAAATATTGTGTTAAAAGTGAGCAAATCTTTCTAACACAGATAAATGCAGGTGTACAATTCAGATTCGAATTTACAATTACAGTTAGCTATGGCCCAACGTAAAATCGAGCGAATCATGCTTGGCACCACCTTACGTGACATGAAAAGCAACAAATGGTTTGAACAGCAGACAGGAGCGAAAGGTATAAACAAGAGCATCAAGAAAGGCAAACATAGATATCCCAGACGCAGGGCACCACGACGCGGTGAAATGTTTAGTAAGCTTGTTTCTCTAAAATAATTACGACTGAGTAGGGAGTTCGATGAATGTAGATTTGAGATAGGAAAACAAATCTATTAATTCTTCATTTATATAAGGTATTTGTTGATTTTAAGTCGCATACATAGTGAATGAAGTTTTGTTCTTCAAAAGGCAAGAAACTTACGCTATAGTAAACTTGTCCACAGTAAAGGAGCTACTGTAGTCAGGCATGAATGCAAACAAAAGTACACTATCTAAATCTTCGTATTAGATATTTTACGGTAAGCGATTTTTTTCTCACCATTTTGGAGTAGCTTTGTCCAAAAAAGAATGAAAACCATTTATTTCCCATAAAATATGTCCAGGATGGTTCCCAGTACTGCAATATTCGACTACGGTAAGCCTATTAGTATCGCTTAGAAGATTGGGGTGCTTCATAAAAGAGCTATATGAAAAAATCTGGTTTTGCACTTTTGGCATTGTGACACATCTAAGCTACCCTTAGAAAATCGCTGGACACTTTGACGTGATGCAGTGGATGCAAGCTCGTCTCGCGAAATCAATTACGAGGGAGTAGAGAGTTCGACATCAATGGATGTCCCATCGTTTCGGCCTTGTGTCCTATCTGAGCTACTATTCGAAAATCATTTTGGGGCATCCAGACGTGCTGTAATGGTTAACAAGCTTGTCTCGCTGGAATAATTACGACTGAGTAGTGAGTTCGATCCTCAATGAGTGTCCAATCGTTTAGGCCGTGTGTCACATCTAAGCTACGCTTCGAAAATCAATTTTCGGCATTGCAAGGTGGTGTAATGTTTAACAAGTTTCTCTCGTTTGAACAATTACGACTGTGTAGTGAATTCGACCTTCAATTAGTGTCCAATCATTTCGGTCCATCTAAGCTACGCTTCAAAAATCATCTTTGGGCATTCCGACAGAGTAGTGAGTTCGATGAATGTAGATTTGAGATAGGAAAACAAATCTATTAAATTAAGTTTGTCTCGCTAGAGTAGTGAGTTCGATCTTCACACAATGCCACCATCCTTTTTGCTTTGTAACACATCTAAACTACGCTTAGAAAATCGCCATCCGCCACCAGCCAACAGAATACCTTTTTGTTATCAACGAGCTGATTGGGACACGTTCGTGAGGTTTCTTGAAATTAAGTTTTTAATCATCCTGTTCAAAAATGCGCCTCTGACATCTCCTGGGTGAAACCAGCACCGATGCTTCCATTCTAGCACGGAAATCACGCTCATCTTGATGGTTCTCAATATAGCCCACAGGAATCACTTTTTTTTGGCTGTACCAGAGCGACAGGTCTGATTGCAATAGACCTCTCTTTGTCGCTGTTCGTAATGAGTGCAAGCGTGTCCCCAAAGAAGTGAAGTTGGTGTTTGCTGGAAGATTGAAACGTATACGAATAAAGCTGAATGGTTTGCTCGGAAATTCTCTTTCCAACTCAACACTCGACTCAACTGGAATACGTACACCTAATTTCCCCCATCAATCAGAGGCTCTACTGAGTGATATGCGCATGACCCTGTCATTAGTCTCAGACATCATATCTAAATTAGACTCCTAAAAGGTAATCAGTGGTGACGGGATACCAGCCGTCATCATAAAAAAAATGTTCTCTCAATCAAGTCCCAGTTCTCTCCAAATTCTCCAACGACTGCCTGGCTGATTTTGAGCTTGTTGGGAGTCCTCCTCTGTAGTTCCTGTTTTAAAAAACTCTAGAGAACATTCTGACTCCTCTAATTATCGGTCTATTCGTCTCTCACCGCTTATGGCAAAGTGTTGGAGGCTTTAATCAATGCTGAAGTGGTTAAGCATATTAATTCTCAAGACCGCCTCTCTGACAAACAATATGGCTTCTGTTTCACCAGGTCTACCGCTAATGTGATAAGGCCATCACTTGATATGTATTTGAAGCTCTTAATAATAATGGCGAAGTTCGAGCTGTGAAACTAGATATCTCGAGAGCGTTTGAAAGAGTTTGGCACGCTAGTGTTTTATGTAAGATTCAAGGTATTACAGAACCATTGTTTGATTTAATCCAATCATTCCTATCAAATTATGAAATTGTTATATAGGAATAAAGTGTCGCTGCCGACACTTGAGTTTGAACATAGGTCGCCAGTGAGAAAACACTGGCGATCCCATTATTGAATTAAGTAGATCATGTGACAATAGAGGAAACGCGTATATGGAAGGTAGCGTGACGTGTAATTAATCGCTATTCGTAATCTATTCACTATTACTATTCGGATCAACATTTCTAGTCTATCCTCTATTATTGTACGGTCGGATAATCTCTACTATACTCACTAAACTATTTCTCTATTCGGATCACTATACGGATTACTATTCGAGCGAGTATTGTCGCGCAAATAATATTAGTGCAAGTGTTATTCGAAGGCGTCTGACACCAGTATTGTCCAACGGCATTATTATAGTTGTATCTTCGATTACAAAGGAGTATTACGAAAGTGACAACGAATATTCGTTGGCTTACAAAAGTGGCAATGAGTTTCGTTGACATCACAAATGAAGGTCGTTTTGAACGGGCTCGCTTCCAGAACGCGGGCGTTCCCCAAAACTATATCCTAGGCCCTACGCTGTTTTTAATCTTCATCAATGATCTTCCTGATGTCACCTGTTCACAAGTAGGCATTTATGCAGATGACTACCACGTACTCCTATCTCAATCGCAAATCCGTCAGAGCTGAAAAAGTAAACTTGGCTGCTGCTCTTGAAAAGGACCTCCAATTTATGGTTAACTGGGGCAGGAAATGGCTTGTAAATTTAACTGTTCCTAACTACCATAGAAAAACTTTTCTGCCTAACTGCCGGCTGACGTTACATTAGCTACATCTACTGCAAGGAAAGTTGGGTCACTGTGTCGTGCCATAAATTTTTTCTCGTCAGAGTCCATTCTTGCACATTTACAAATCTACTATTCGTCCGTACATTGAATACTGCTGCCATATATTCCTGCTATTCATCTCGAGGTTCTTGACAAGATCCAAAGGATTTGCAATATAATAGACGCTGATCTAGCATCTCGACTTCAGTCACTTTCTCACCGACGTAGCGTGCCTTCTCTGTCTTTTCTGGAAATATTTTCATGGCAACTGCTCTGACAAGCTTTCTTCCATGGTACCCGAGCTACAAAACTGGCATCAAGGCCCCACCCGTTTATTGTTGAAATAGTTAAATGTAGCCGCCATTTCTACTCCAACAGTTTCTTTTCTCGCACTTCCTCCCTTGGAATTCTCTTCCGTTTACTTGCTTTCCTGTTAACTACAATCTTCAGAAATTTAAATGTAACGTCAATCGCCATTTTGTCTTTTCTCTCACTTTCAATCTCTGTAAACCCTGAGTACTAATAGCATTTTCATTAAAACATTTGCATGTCTCGCCTGGTTTCTGGTAAGATGTGAGATTTTTGACGGTAGGCTGACCCCTGACTTGCTTCCATATTTCTATGATATTGAACAAAAACAACTGGATTCGTGGCTCAACAAGCCGTTCAAAGATTGCACCCGAGAACAATGAAATGAATGGATGGTTAGCAGGTAAAAGTCATTCAGGCTACCGTAATAGCCCATTGAAAACACAGCAACAACTCATCAGGTTTTTGTAGATTGTGGTAGTTAATTGGCCACCATTTTCTCATTGGAATTTGAGTGAAAAGAAAGTATATGCTTACTGAATTTATTTAATAAATTCAATACAATACATTTTAAAATAAGGTTTGTGGGAGGGTCTTGTACGGCGAATATAGCCCGAAACTTACATTTAACTTGAAAATTTGGGAGGTCGCATACGGCCAGTCGCCTTGAATGCCAGCATATATTCTACTATAAAGATGTATATATAAAAATCATATATAAGAATTAAGATTTGCATGTAAGATTTACAATTAAAATTTGTAAGTATGATTTAAATATAAGATTTATAAAGATTTTCAGATTTTACAAGTTTTTTTTAAGCGTGTTCCTTATTTAAAAATAAGATATTTCAACAATTTTGCAAAGTTAAAGCAACTTTCATATTGTCCCAGTTTTCTTTGCTTCTGAAAAATCTATTCAATCATTCTCGTTTTCATTTCTCCTGACACAGCAAAATTATGAAAAATTTCATCCCATTACACGTTCGCAAAAGACAATACTCATATAGGAAGTCGTATGGTGGGATCGAACACCGGAAGTGATAAGCCGGCTGCGGGTTGGTGGAGAGGTCTTCCTTCCGACCTAATTTTATCTCATCTGCGCATACCACGTCACTATAAGAAGACTCGTTGTGATTAATATTAGTGTTCCTACTAAAATTCTTTTGGTCGGAGGAATGGTTTTTATAGCGGTGGAGGAAAGTGATAAAAAAAAAAAGGAAGAACTCAAATAAAAGCCCCCCCCCCCAAAAAAAAAAGAAAAAGAAAAAAAAAAGACTGCAAGTAAAATAGGTTAGGTTACAGATTTGGGAGGGAATCAAAGAAGGGGACAAAACGAATTAAAATTTGAAAAAGTTGCAGAAAATTCAATGAATGTGAAATTCCGAAGCCAATTAGTTGGATTTGTGCCATTTTGTTTTTTCATTTTCTTTTTAAACTTCATAAAAATTTCTTTCATTAAAAAAAACCAAGCATACATTTTTCTTCGGGAAAGTCAGCGTTCTGAAAGTAATAGTATTGTAATCATTCGATAGTCCGGACTACTTCGATTTGACTATTCGTACATGACAATACTGAAAAGACCTCGACCCCATGTAAATTACTCAACCTGACCCACTGTTCGTATGTGGGTGCCATATAAAGTACCCGACTAACCTTTTTCTACTGCAGGTAGTGACCCTATACGAGCGCTTTCGTAAGTGTGTCTGCGAAAAAGTATTAGGTTGGTGCAAAAATAATGACGTAATAATGTCGTTTTTTGACGTATTTTTTAACGTCAAAAAACGACACTATTACGTCATTATTTTTGCACCAACCTACTACTTGCCTCAACCTGATTTGCGGACGTGTTAGCGCTGAATATTTCTCGGCCTGAGACAAAATTCTGATAAAACATCAAAATCTATTTTGAGAACCTCTTCTTGGTTAAGCTGGGACTTTACAGAACCCACCCTAGTAGAATAAGGAATAAGGTAGTCGACGGCAGTCTGGGTCATCGAATCACTGCATGTGCTTCACTGGGGCTACCTACTAAAATGAGAAAGTTTCAGGCATGAAAGAAATTTTCAGTCACAACACATGAAGATTACGTTCAAGCATTAAACAAACAATCGCTATTAGGTGTTGACCTCAGTGCCCATACACACACACACACACACACACACACACACACACACACACACACACACATATATATATATATATATATATATATTCAAACATATATTGTAAAATATAACTGACGACGAATGTCTATTATGATTTATCATGAGACTTTCCAAGTGTCGTCTAATGGCTTCAAGAGAAAATAAAGACCACAATTGTCCAATATTTGGGTTTTCCTTTATTATATTCCATTATTATTTTTCCTTTATTACTATATATATATATATATATATATATATATATATATATATATATATATATATATATATATTACCTCTGTCTAACCACTATTTATATATATACATATATACATATATATATATATATATATATATATATATATATATATATATATATATATATATATATATATATATATATATTCAACATCTAAATCAAAATGCAACATTGGTAGCATATGTCATATTAAATAGATGAACTTAAATCCTTAAAGTCTACTGAGTATAAATCCTCAGGACATCTTCCTACCCCCCCACACCGCCCACGCCATTATTACATGTTCATAATTTTGAATCTTCCCCATTCTTTCATTTTCGCCCTCTCCTTCAATACGATATCTATATATTTTAAATTTAACCTGGAGTAATTTTTTCCGTTTACATTTGGTTTACAGGTCTGAAAGATTGAAGGTTATTTTTATGGCCTTCATGAAATAAAGATTATTACCTATGATATTAATATTAATCAAGTGTTTGATATTAATTTATACATACATACATATATATATATATATATATATATATATATATATATATATATATATATATATATATATATATATATAATAAATATTATTATATATATTTATATTCATATAATATATATATATATATTTTTTTATTAAGCTTAGCGCCCCGAGCAAGGCATGAAGCCACTAGGATGCAGGGGGGTGCAGAAGATTTGTAGCAAGAGCAGATAGGAGTGATAGAAGAAAGGATGAAGGGAAGGGTAGTGTGTAGATCAAGGTAACTGGAGATGTTGATTGACATTACATTTGAATAGTTGGAGATTATAGCTATCAGGGAAACAGTAATTGGGAAGGGTGTTCCACAGGCGAGAGGTGCGAGGTATGAAGCTGTTGGAGTAGAAGAGACGGCTACATTTTAAAGTTTCTACAGTGTAAGAGTGAGAGCGGGATGCCAACCTCGTAAGGCGCTTGTATTCATGGAGACTGGGGACCAGGGAAAGCAGCTCATCGGAGCAATTGCCATGAAAGTATTTGTAGAAGAGACAGAGAGAGGCGACGGCGCGTCTGTGAGATAGTGGCTGCAGGCGAGACGCCAGATCAGGGCCAATCACATTACATATCCGTCTCTGGATCTTGTCTAGAACTCCGAGGTAAACAGAAGGTGCCCCAGACCATATATGGCAGCAATACTCCATGCAAGGGCGAATGGTTGTTTTGTATATTTGAAGTATCGATTCAGGGGAGAAAAATTTCCTGGCGCGGCACAGAGAGCCAACTTTCCTCGCGGTGGACGATGCAATTGACTCAATGTATTTATTCCATCTCAGGTCAGCAGTCAACGTGAGGCCGAGCAGACGCAGGGAGTCACTCTCGAGAAGTTGACTATCAGACATTCTAATGGGGGGGGGCAGGTAAGGATATCTATGGTGGTTAATGGAGAGTAGTTTAGTTTTAGAGGCGTTAAATTTGACCATCCAATTGTTGCCCCAGTTAACAACCGATTGGAGGTCCATTTCAAGACGCGCGGCCAGGTTAGTTTTGACCACGACACTAGATTTGGTTTTGAGGCAGGAGTAAATTGTAGCGTCGTCCGCGTAGATGCTAACTTGGGAACCTATGGCGTCAGGAAGGTCGTTGATGAAAATATGGAAAAGTGTGGGGCCAAGGATGGAGCCTTGGGGAACACCTGCGTTCGTGGGATAGGAACTGGAGGAGAACCGTTGAGAACGACCTTCAATTCTCGATTTGATAGGAATGATTGTATCAGATCAAACAGTCTACCAGTAATACCGTAACCCTGGAGCTTACGAAGAAGGCCGGCATGCCAAACCCTATCAAACGATTTGGAAATGTCTAGGGCCACGGCACGAGCCTCACCATTATTTTGAAGCGCTTGGTAGACGGTTTCCGTGATGGCCGTAAGCACGTCAGCTGTAGAACGGGCGTAACGGAAACCGTATTGCTTGTCTGAGAGAAGGTCGTGTGTGGTAAGGTAGTTAACCACTTCTGCGTTGATTAGGGCTTCGAAGACTTTGCTGAAGAGGGGTAGGAGACTAATAGGACGGTAATTAGCGGGGTCAGAGGGGTCTCCAGAGTTCTTAAAGACAGGAACAATGTCGGGAAAGCAGGATTCCTTGAGGCAGTAATTATACAGTTTAGAGAGGGCGGGTGCTAGCACAGGCGCGCATTTCTTCAAGACAATGGCTGGTATGCCGTCTCCACCACTAGCCTTGTGGGGGTCTAATTTAGAGATAATACCCAGTACTGATGACGGGGTTATGCGTAAGCCGCTCAATAGGGCTTCAGTTCTTAGAGAGAAGTCAGGTATAGGTACACCGGTGGAGTCAAGCGTCGAGTTATACGAGAAATTCCGAGCAAGGCATTCAGCCTTGTCGGTTGAGGAGGTCAAGACATGGAACTGGTTGAATAAAGGAGGTATGGAGGGTTTTCTATTGTTCAGGACACTCTTGCAGAGCCGCCAATAATCTTTGAAGCCAAATTTGCGAGATGCAATACGCTCCCTCATCCGAGCAGCAAATATTGTCTTAGCTTCGTTGAGGACACGTTTGCACTCGCTACGGGCGGAGGCAAAGAGACGTCTATTGCAGTCCGACATGTCGCTACAAAATATGTGAAAGAAGTGGTTCCTATGGGCAATGGCGGCTAAGCAAGGAGCGGAGAACCAAGGGGAGGAGTGCGACTTGACCTTAAATTTCCTTGAGGGGATGAAAGCGTCGATTCCAGCTTTAACCCAGGATGAGACCTCAGAAGCACATTCATGGACAGGGAGTGTAAAGACAACATCCCAGGGGACATCGCGGAGGAAGTCACGGAACGAGTCTCAATCCGATCGTTGGTAGTAGAACGAGGTTCTAGTAATGGGAGGTTCTTTGCGGGGTGTGCAGTTGAAGGAAATGTTAACAGATACCACGACATGGTCGGAGTTACCAAGAGGGGAGAGCTGTGTGGCGCTACAGGATTCGGGGTTGGCGGTAAAACACATATCTAGAAGGGAGGCCTTATCTACCAGGTTGGGTGCAAAACGCGTGGGGAAGTTGACTATCTGCGTGAGGGATTGAGAAATTGAGAAGTTAAGTGTCTGAATGCCAGCCCGGTCAGTAGTAGCATTCTCGAGCCACTTGGTATGATGGGCGTTAAAGTCACCAAACACGAATACTTGAGCAAACGGGTGGAGAGAGAGGGCCTTGTCTATGCTGTCCGATATGCTGTCGAGTATCCTACAGTCTTGAGAGGATGGAGAGCGATAGAGGTAGAAGAGATAGCTTACGGCATTGAGGGGAGATAGTCGAAGACACATGTACGAATGGTCTGGTGATTCGAGAGACATCTCTCTGGCCAGGGGGAGATGATCCTTGACATAGACACCAAGGCCGTGCATGTGGGTTAGAGAGTCTTTCCTGAGGATAGGAAGGTAGCCGGGGATCGAGAGATCAGAGGAGGGAATAGACGGGACAAGGTTTGTCTCGCACAGGGCCATTATATCCGGGCTATTTGCAGTGAGGAAAGATTCCACATTGCAAAAATTTGTTCTTATGCCACGGATGTTGCTGAACGAAATGTTGAAGGGTTTAGGTGATTTTTCAGTGGCTGGTTTAGGTTTTCTTTTTTGGTTCATTTGAGTCTTCATGTACAGTAATTGCTGGAAGATGAGAAGGCCTGAAGTACTTCAGGCCTTAGTCTTCATGTGGAGTAAAAGTTGGAGGATGAGAAGGCCTGAAGTAAGAGAAGCAGACGGTTATCGACCGTAACATGAGCAGAGAGGAGTTGGCACAGCCTGCATCATAATGTGGCCTCAGGGTTGCCAACCGGAGGTGACTGCAGGGACACCGTTCCATGCGCGACATGGCACTACAAACACCCCGGTATTATACAATTGTTGATCAGAGCGGCCGCTCAAGACGCTACGCAAGAATTAGGGCTCCTAACTACCAGTCGGAAACAGCAACCAGTGAACTGTCAACTGTTTCCCCTCAAAATGAAGAGGCAATGCTACAGACTACACACGTCACGGGAGAAAACACATCAGCACTTGTACAGAGGCCGGAGAAAGAGGGAGAGAGAGAGAGTACCGGGAACCCCTTCTTAGACAGGAAACAAGGTGTGAGCCTCTACTCTTGTCCAGGGGAATGGGGAGGAGTGTTGACCGGGCGGTAGAAGGGTCTACCTACTCCTATTACATATAACACATAACGGTGACAAAAGACAAACAGAGGGTTATGGGCGGGGAAGTAGCTGATGGAACCAGGCTGACACTAGGTGTGTGTTCGGGGGGATAGGATGAGACTTATTAATATTTAATCCTTACATAGTACTAAGTTTTAACTTAGTTAAAGTCCCATTGTTCTATTCTAAAGACAGAAAAAATATGATTATCCACCTTTTTGTGTATATGGCATAAATGCTAGCTTACTTGTGGCTGTGGGTGGTAATAGCAGACCTCGTGCATTCTAATGGTCACCAGAGAGTTTGACACGTTAGTGCATTTCAACAAGCAAAAGACGAGCCCACTGGGCCGATAGAATACTGAAGACATACTAACGCCTGGTGAAAAGACATTTTTCCCTTCTTTTCAGGTGGTGGTGGAGGGGATTTTTAACTACACAAAACAAAACTTAAGTCACAATGGTTAGAACAAGAATCAAACTTAAGTGGGGGGTGGAAATAAACAATAGATAGATAAAATAACTACATAAACATGTATATATATATATATATATATATATATATATATATATATATATATATATATACACAGAGAGAGAGAGAGAGATGCTTTGGATGGGTCTCAGGTAGATAATTAAAATATATATATATATATATATATATATATATATTAATCCAAGTAACTTCACATATATATGCTCACACAAATATATGCTTCAAATATATACGCTCGTACCGATATCTATATCTATCTATCTATGTACAAACACACACACACACACACACACATATATATATATATATATATATATATATATATATATATATATATATATATATATATATATATATGTTAAGCATATATATATATGCGAAGCATATATATATGTGAAGCATATATATGCTCGCGCCGATATATATATATATATACATATTAAGAAAGTATACCTGGCTTCTCATTATGATATATATATACATATATATATATATATATATATATATATATATATATATATATATATATATATATATGTATATATATATCATAATGAGAAGCCAGGTATACTTTCTTAATATGTATATTTAGAAAAAGTTGAAAATTAAAAATATAATAATGTTTTTTTATGAAAGTATTTATTTATTTATATATATTCGATATTTCAGATTGACCTCAATATTTCTTTTTAATTTGCAACTTTATATATATATATATATATATATATATATATATATATATATATATATATATATATATCGGTGCGAGCATATATACGCATAACACACACCCTTACAAACACACACACACACACACATATATATATATATATATATATATATATATATATATATAGATAGATAGATAGATAGATAGATAGATATCGGTACGAGCGTATATATTTGAAGCATATATTTGTGTGAGCATATATATGTGAAGTTACTATATATATATATATATATATATATATATATATATATATAGTTTTTGTAAGTGAAAATGTTTTGGGGTGCTATATCTCTTTTCCTCTCTCCCTTTTTCCGACTCTTTTTCTTTATCCCCACACTGTTTTCATCCATCTGTTCACTTTGCCTTGAATGAAGCAGCAGCTGCGGTTTGAAACTGAACCCCTAACGCTTACCCATTCTGTGAAAGCTACAAAGCTCGGCGGCCAGTGGTTTATGTGGCGTTAGTTTGATATTCAAGGCCCTCTACTGGGTTTGATGTACGATAGATGAGTGGAAATGGTGAAATGCCTTCCACTCTGTTTTCTGTTCGCTCGCTAACACTCTTAAGAACAGATAGCTCTGATATGTTGAACAGCTCCTTCGTAGCTAGGGGCTCTTTAGCTCTGTACATCTGCAGAAAGATGGAAAATGGAAGGAGATTGGGAGTACTGGTAGTGATAAAGTAATAATGAAAGATATGAACAATGGACTTAAAGCAAAGATCTGAATGGAAATTGGAAAAGAGGACAGACAGCAGATGGGAAATGATCCTTGTGTCGATCAATTATTATCTTTAATGAAGATGAAAAAGTAAATAAATTGAGAAAAGATGAAATCAACAAAGGATTGAAAATTGAATAATAATGAAAAAAACTCGAAAAAAGAAGAAAGATAGGCGAAACGGACAACAAAATGAAAGGAGAGGAAAAAAAAAGAAAACAAGAGAAAAAATATGGTAAAGAAGAGAATGGCGCAATGAGAAAAAAAGGAAAGAAGAAGAAAAAAAAAAACCTTGAAGGATGACAGATACGGAAAAGAAGGCGAAAAGAGAAAAAGTGAAGGAGAAAAAACGAAAATGAAAAATGAAGAGATATAGAAAAAACGGTAATGGGGAAAAAAGGAAAGAAAAAAAAGAAAATGCAGAAAGTAGAGATATGGAACAGACGATAATTGGCAAAAGGAGAAAAAGAAAAGAAAAAAGCAAAAGGAAAAGAAAGAAAAAAAAAGATATGGGACAGACGATAACTGGTAAAAAGGGAAAAAGAAAAGAAAAAAGGAAAATGAAGAAAAAAGAGATATGAAAAAGACTTTAAGAACGTAAAGAGAAAAAGAAAAGAAAAATAGAAAACGATAAAGTATGATAAATATGGAGAAGATTAAAGAGAAAACTGAAGAAAATGGAAAGTTTGACGAATCGCAAATCTGGAAAAATAAAGCAAAGGAACCAAGTAAAAAAATGGAGAGAGAAAAAAAAAAGAAGAAAATGAAGAAGGAAGAGATGTGGAATAGAAGGGAGTGTGAAAAGATAAAAGGGAAGAAGAAAAACAAATTGTTGATGGCAGATATGAAAGAGAATGAAGGAAGAAAAAAAAAAGGAACGGATGAAGAAAATGAAAAATTTGAAGCATGAGCAATATCGTAAAGAAGGAAAAGGAAAAAAAGGCAGGATGAAAAAAAAGGAAAATATTGGAGGATGACTGATATGGAAAAAAAAAAAAGAAAAAGAAAAAAGAGAAAAAAGGAAAAAAAGATGAAGAAAGAAGAAATATGAAACAGAAGGAAAGGGCGAAAATTGAAAAAGACAAACGAAAATGAAGAACGAAATGACCAGAAATAAGAAAATGGAGACAAGGACAAGAAATTAGACGTTTAGATAGAAAATGAAAGAACAACAAAAGACAAGCAAAGATTATTTGAAGAAAAAATCGGCATAATATAAAGAATATGAACAATAAAAAAGAAATTGAAAGAGAAAGAAAACAATATTGAAATAATTAAAAGAGAGGCTGAACGAATGAAAGAGAAAACATTAAAAGGTGAAGTATAAGAAAGGAAGAGAGGGATAAAGGAAGAGAGGGATAGATAGATAGATGGAGAGATAGATAGATAGACAGAGAGAGAGAGAGAGTGAAAAGAGAAGACAAAAGAGTTAAAGCAGAGAGAAAAATGAAAGGTGACAAAACTTGGAGTGTGAGAGAAAGAGAAGAAAAAAATGAAGAAAAAAAGAAAAAGGAAACACAAATAGTAGGAGAAACGGAAGATTTCGCAGATGCCAAACGTCTCTTGAAAAAGTGGCATCGAAATGTATAAATTAAAAACGAGCAAAATCAACGAAATTAAAAGAAAATAAAAAAAAAAAGAAATTAAAAAGAGAATAATGAAAAGATGAAAGAAAGAGATAGGGCGGTGGGAAGGGCAAAGAAAAGAAAAAGGAAACGACGAAGAGGAAAGAAAGAAAGAAAGAAAGAAAGGAAGAAAGAAAGAAAAAGAAAGAAAAAAAGAAAGAAAGAAGATAGGATAGGATAGGAAATGGAAAGTGGAAAACAAAAAAAAGTACAATAACAGAATAAGAGGAAAAGAAAAAGGAAAAGAAATAGGAAAAAGAAAGAAGAAATGAAAAATGGAGATTATGAAAGAAAAAGAAATGAAGAATAAAGAAGAAAGAAGAAGGAAAACAGACAATACGAAAGAAGAAAGACGGTAAATATGAAAACAGAAAAAGAAAAAGAAAGAAAGAAAAAAGAAGCGGAAAGAAGAAATGAGGAAAATGACTGAGATTAAGAAGAAAAAGAAGAAACGATGAGGAACGAAGAGAATATGAAAGAAGAAGAAGAAAAATTAGAAGCAGCAGCAGTATCATTATTATTATTATTATTATTATTATTATTAGTAGTAGTAGTAGTAGTAGTAGTAGAAGAAGAAGAAGAAGAAGAAGAAGAAGAAGAAGAAGAAGATTAAGAAGAGGAAAGAAGAAACGAGGAGGAATGAAGAGAATATGAAAGAAGAAGAAAAATAGAAGCAGCAGTATTATTATTATTATTATTATTATTATTATTATTATTATTAGTAGTAGTAGTAGTAGTAGTAGTAGTAGAAAAAGGAGAAGTAGAAGAAGATTAAGAAGATGAAAAAAGAAACGAGGAGGAATTAAGAGAATATGAAAGAAGAAAAAGAAGAAAAATTAAAAGCAGCAGCAGCAGTATTATTATTATTATTATTAGTAGTAGTAGTAGTAGTAGAAGAAGAAGAAGAAGAGGAAAGAAGAAACGAGGAGGAATGAAGAGAATATGAAAGAAGAAGAAAAATTAGAAGCAGCAGCAGAAGTAGTAGTAGTAGTAGTAGTAGAAGAAGAAGAAGAAGAAGAAGAAGAAGAAGAAGAAGGAGAAAAAGAAAAAGAAGAAGAAACCAGGTGGAAAGAAGAGATCAGAGAAAGAAGACGAACCGAGTAAAAGTAAAATTTGGAATATGATGGAAGAGGAAGAGGGTATGGCGACGAAGAGAAAGAGAAAAGTAGATGAAGGAAAAAAGATGTAGAAAAAGAATTAAAAACAAAAACAAAAACAGAACAAAGACAGTATAAACAGAAATGAAAATAAAAGAACTATTTGCTTCTATAAATGGTAAAAAAACAAGTTACGATAAGTAAAAATGATTGAAGCCAGTACTTCGTATTTAAACGCTACAACGATTAAGTCAAGTATAAATCGATGGCCGAAAAGACGGTCGAGTTGCCGACAATTGCAAAGAAAAGCACAGACGTTTTGCAATAGGCTCTTCCTTGTTCCACATTTCCTTTTCAGATTTCCGAGTTGTCAATGCAAATCTTCTTTCCAGCTGACGTGGAGCCGGTACTAACAATAGATTGGACTGCACGCTCTCACACCAGACTATGGCAGACGCCTTCTGTACAATAAGCTTGCCTCCACTTGAACGCACCCTTTCAAAGTCACTTCAAGTTGCAATATCCCTACTAACCAAACCCATAACCACTACCCCAATCGCTACCCGCCTCTCTCACCAAGATCCTTGTATATATGCGTTGGAGGCGTACAACCAAAGGACCACAACCGTTATGGTAAAGCCCCTTTCGGAGAAGGAGGTCACAATTTTGACCTTGTGACACTTCAGGCACGTTCAGGCTAGGTCCCAGTCTGCCTAGGCAAAACCTTATGAGGGCAGGTGAGGCTGGCGGATTGCGTTAGCAGGAGAAGGCGTAGGTGGTCGTGGTCACGTGACAGCCATTAAAAACATTCACTCAGGACGGAACTTTATTTGGGTGGCGAGATGACGTGTTTGAGGAGGAAGACACGGGGGTAGGCTAAAGATGAGAGTTAGGTCGAGCGTAAAGTGAATGTCAATGATGTGATATCATGGACCGGTCATCGTAATCGTTTTTCGACCAAAGCTGGGTATTTTTCTGAAGCGGGGGTTTGGGTAGAGGCTGGCCAGAGGGGAGGAGTGTGCCAGAGAACTGAAACAAAGAAAATTTTAAGGGCTGACTCGCCGACAAAGGTCAGTGGTAGGTCATCGAATTTTCTTTCTTTTATTCAGTCATTCATTTATTCTTTTCTTTTCTTCCTTCGTTTATTCCATCATTCTTTCTCTCTTCTTTCTTTTTTATTTCAATCCATCATTTTATCTTTTCTTTCTTTTTTCTTTCTTTCTTTCTTTCTTTCTTTCTTTTATTTTTATTTCTTTTATTACGTCATTCTTTCTTTCTGTCTATGATTCAATCATTCATCACTTTCTTTCTTTCTTTCTTTCTTTCTTTCCTTCCTTCCTTCTTTCTTTCTTTCTTTCTTTATTTCTTTCTGTCTCAGGCATTCATTTATGCTTCTTTCTGTTATTAATTTATTCTCTCTTTTTTCCTTTTGTTATTCTGTCATTCTTTGTTTTCTTTCTTTCTTTCCTTCCTTCTTTCTTTCTTTCTTTCGTTCTTTCTTTCTGTCTCAGGCATTCATTTATGCTTCTTTCTGTTATTAATTTATTCTCTCTTTTTTCCTTTTGTTATTTTGTCATTCTTTGTTTTCTTTCTTTCTTTCTTTCTTTCTTTCTTTCTTTCTTTCTTTCTTTCTTTCCTTCCTTCCTTCTTTCTTTCTTTCTTTCGTTCTTTCTTTCTGTCTCAGGCATTCATTTATGCTTCTTTCTGTTATTAATTTATTCTCTCTTTTTTCCTTTTGTTATTCTGTCATTCTTTGTTTTCTTTCTTTCTTTCTTTCTTTCTTTCTTTCTTTCTTTCTTTCTTTCTTTCTTTCTCAGTCATTCATTGTATGCTTCTTTCTATCATTACCCTCCCCCCTCCCTTCTTTTTTTTCTTTTTTCTTTCAGTTCTTTTTGTTTATTTGTTCCTTTTCTTCATTAAATAATTAATTCTTTCTTTCTTACCTTTGTTTATTCTTTCAGTCTTTCTTTACTTAATTCTTTCTATCTTTCCTTCATTCATCCTTTTCTTTCTTTCTTTCTTTTCTTTTATTGAGTTCCGTTTGCATAAACGGATTTGTGCGAAAGATAGACAGAGAGCGAAAAAGAGAGAGAAAGGAGGAGAGAGAAAGAGTGAGAGAAAGAGAGAGAACGAAAGACTTAAGAGAAACATTTTAGAGAGAGAAGAAAATCAAATATGAAGAGAAGGAAAGGGAATGGCTTGTATTAGGTTGGTGCAAAAATAACGTCGTTTTCTCACATAGTTACATATATGAGAAAACGACATTATTTTTGCACCAACCTAATAAAAGAGAAATTAAGAGAAAGCGGCTCAACGGGAAAGAAAGAAAGAAAGAAAGGGAAAAGGAGAAACAGAAAGAAAGAAAGAAAGAAAGGGAAATGGAGAAACAGAACGAAAGAAAGAAAGAAAGACAGACAGAAAGAAAGAAAGAAAGAAAGGGAAATGGAGAAACAGAAAGAAAGAAAGAAAGAAAGAAAGAAAGAAAGGGAAATGGAGAAACAGAAAGAAAGAAAGAAAGAAAGAAAGAAAGAAAGGGAAATGGAGAAACAGAAAGAAAGAAAGAAAGAAAGAAAGAAAGAAAGAAAGAAAGAAAGAAAGAAATGGAAATGGAGAAACAGAAAGAAAGAAAGAAAGAAAGAAAGAAAGAAAGAAAGAAAGAAAGAAAGGGAAATGGAGAAACAGAAAGAAAGAAAGAAAGAAAGAAAGAAAGAAAGGGAAAAGGAGAAACAGAAAGAAAGAAAGAAAGAAAGAAAGAAAGAAAGAAAGAAAGGGAAAAGGAGAAACAGAAAGAAAGAAAGAAAGAAAAAAAGGGAAATGGAGAAACAGAAAGAAAGAAAGAAAGAAAGAAAGGGAAATGGAGAAACAGAAAGAAAGAAAGAAAGAAAGAAAGAAAGAAAGAAAGAAAGAAAGAAAGAAAGAAAGGGAAATGGAGAAACAGAAAGAAAGAAAGAAAGAAAGAAAGAAAGAAAGAAAGAAAGAAAGAAAGGGAAATGGAGAAACAGAAAGAAAGAAAGAAAGAAAGAAAGGGAAATGGAGAAACAGAAAGAAAGAAAGAAAGAAAGAAAGAAAGAAAGAAAGAAAGAAAGAAAGAAAGAAAGAAAGAAAGAAATGGAAATGGAGAAACAGAAAGAAAGAAAGAAGGAAAGAAAGAAAGAAAGAAAGAAAGGAAGAAATGGAAATGGAGAAACAGAAAGAAAGAAAGAAAGAAAGAAAGAAAGAAAGAAAGAAAGGGAAATGGAGAAACAGAAAGAAAGAAAGAAAGAAAGAAAGGGAAAAGGAGAAACAGAAAGAAAGAAAGAAAGAAAGAAAGAAAGAAAGAAAGAAAGGGAAATGGAGAAACAGAACGAAAGAAAGAAAGAAAGAAAGAAAGAAAGAAAGAAAGAAAGAAAGAAAGAAAGGGAAATGGAGAAACAGAAAGAAAGAAAGAAAGAAAGAAAGAAAGAAAGAAAGAAAGGGAAATGGAGAAACAGAAAGAAAGAAAGAAAGAAAGAAAGAAAGAAAGAAAGAAAGAAAGAAAGGGAAATGGAGAAACAGAAAGAAAGAAAGAAAGAAAGAAAGAAAGGGAAATGGAGAAACAGAACGAAAGAAAGAAAGAAAGAAAGAAAGAAAGAAAGAAAGAAAGAAAGGGAAATGGAGAAACAGAAAGAAAGAAAGAAAGAAAGAAAGAAAGAAAGGGAAAAGGAGAAACAGAAAGAAAGAAAGAAAGAAAGAAAGCGAAAAGGAGAAACAGAAAGAAAGAAAGAAAGAAAGAAAGAAAGAAAGAAAGAAAGAAAGAAAGGGAAATGGAGAAACAGAACGAAAGAAAGAAAGAAAGAAAGAAAGAAAGGGAAATGGAGAAACAGAAAGAAAGAAAGAAAGAAAGGGAAAAGGAGAAACAGAAAGAAAGAAAGAAAGAAAGAAAGAAAGGGAAAAATAATTGCAAACGTTTTCGAAATGGCTGAAAGCGAAAGAAGAAAAGGAATGAAAGAAAAAAAACAAAATAACAAAAAGAAAATAAAGAAAAGATCCTAATATTTTTTTAATTGTTTAAAGGAAAGAGAAAGAAAAAAGGAGAGAGAAATAGGAAGAGAGCATGAGAAAGAGAGAGAGAGAGAGAAACGATTGACTGACAAAAATCTTCCTTTCAAAATTAAAACTTAAAAATTCATTAAAAACTTGAGAAGTTTAACAAATTTTAAACAACGATAAAATTTTAGACTAGAATTTTTTTAAAATATATTTTTTTTATTTTTGTTACTGGATTTGACACATCCCGATAAGAAAAACGAACACACGCACATACACATAGAAACACAAGCATACGCACGTTCACGCATATTGACGCATAAACACATACATACTGTCTGTCACACCTCAAACGTATACACACTTTCATTTATATACAAAAATACACCATACACACACTGTCCAACACACAGATAATCACACGCGTACACACATTTTCCATCTCTCTCACACACACATAATCAGGCTTTTTTTCACACAGAGCTAAACACTATCTGTTACATATACAAAAACAATAAAGACACATAGTCTCTCTTGCACACATACATAGGAAGTACACACATACACACCCTCTTTCACACACAGAAATACACATGCAACTACACACAATCATAATTTTTTCACCCACAAGCATATACAGTCTCTCACACACATAAGCGCACACAAACACTCAGGTAGATACAAGTGCACACGTAAATATATGTATAAAATAAAGAACAGTCAAAAGGAACAAATGTAAATAAATGCATAAATAATTAGCAAGAACGGCGTAATAATAATAATAATAATAATAATAATAATAATGATAATAATAATAATAATAATGGTAATAATAACATTAATAATAATAATGATAATAATAATAACATTAATAAAAATAATATTAATAATAATAATAATAATAATAATAATAATAATAATAATAATAATAATAACTTAGCTATACCCGTAGTAACATGCAGCCTCAACATTATTAAATGGAAGTTGAATGACATTAAAAGACTAGAAAAATGCTTACCCCAATGAGGATACACCACCCGAAATCAACGTTGATAGGCTTGATAGCAAGAGCTTTAGGAAGCTGAAGTCTAATTCAACTTGAACTAACTCTAAAAACTGCAACAGATACCTCACAAAAACCAATGACCCTTTCCTACAAATAGCAAAACACCAAATCCACTTCATCAACAAAGAAGCTGCACTCTTCAAGAAAAAGCTTGAAACACTACCAACAACAACAACAACAAAAACAAAAAACAAAAAAAAACAAAAAACGAATTGAATACCGTCTACGCAAAAAATGTGAAACAAAAAGCAAAACAACAATGAAATTACAAAAAAAGTGTGAGAACAAAGCGTTGAATGGCAAATACCTAAAAAGAAAGAAATAAGCAGATGTGGACCGACACAAGACACATCAGTGACTGAGGAGCACCGGGTTGAAAGTTGAGACAGAAGGCCTAATTATTGAAGCTCAGGATCAAAGCCTCGCAACCAAATCCTGTCACTCACATAATCAAGGATGGAACTAACCCGAAATGCAGGATCTGCGGAAATTATAATGAAACTGTTGACCATATTATCTCAGGATGTCTGGAACTAGCAATAAAATGAACACACCCACACACAAGGTAGCGACATATGTGCACTGGAAGATATGCAAGAAGCACAAAATCGAAACAACTGAGACCAACCAGACAGAGTTACCCAAAATAACGATGTAACTATCCTCTGGGACATGCCAATTCAAACTGATAGGGAAACAAAAGCCAACAGACCTGATATTATCATAAAAGACAAGGAATTCAGGAAGTGGATGCTTATTGACATAACAGTACCATCTGAGAGAAATACGACGATGAAAATTATCGAGAAATTGTCCAAATACAAGGACCTGGATATCGATATTAACAGGATGTGAGGAATGAAGACTGAGGTTGTACCAATAGTAATCGGAGCACTGGGCCTCGTGAGAAAAGGAATGGACAATTTTACTAACAGTGTCCCAGGTAACATCAACATACAATTTGCCCAGAAGATCGCACTATTAGGAACATCCCATATACAAAAAAAAAAAATGGTGCTATCAATTAAATGACAATTGTTCTGTAGGGTCTAAAAATAATAGTTTGGACCCGGCTCTACAGAATGCAAAGCAGGAAACATAAAGCACAAATAATAATAATAATAATAATAATAATAATAATAATAACAATAATAATAATAATAATAATAATAATAATAACAATAATAATAATAAAATGGAGTTTAAAATGGGCGTAGAGATGCAACTACAGCACAATACACCGGCTGAAACTGCAAAATACTTAAAAAAAGACAGCAAAGACGAATGCAACCGACCAGATACAGAAGCGATGGCAAGATAAACCGCTTCATGGCCAATCCTCTGCCGGTACCAAACAAGCTGACGTAGACAAAACCCGTACCCATCAGTGGCTACGTAGTGCAGGGTTGAAAGCGGAAACTGAAGGTTTTATTCGTGCTGCACAGGACCAATGCTTGCTAACTAGGAATTATTAGGTTGGTGCAAAAATAATGACGTAATAATGTCGTTTTTTGACGTTAAAAATACATCAAAAAACGACATTATTACGTCATTATTTTTGCACCAACCCAATATCAAGCGCATATACTAAAATATTGTGTCAGCCCAAAATGCAGATTCTGTGATAAATATCCAGAAACAATTGATCATCTTGTATCAGGTTGCACGATGTTGGCACCCACTGAATATAAAACCCGACATGACAGAGTGGGCCAATACCTGCACAGGAAAATTTGCAACTTCTACGGGAAGGAAACTGAAAGAAACTGGTATGAACACCACCCAGACCCGGTTACAGAGATAGGACCGGTTACAATTCTATGGGATTACACAATTCACACTGACAGAACAATCAAAGCCAACCGCCCAGATACTGTTATTAAAGACCACAAACAAAAACGGTGCCTCCTTATTGATATGGCAGTCCCTGCTGACTGCAATGTATCTTTGAAGATATTCAAAAAGCTGTCAAAATACAAGGACCTTGAAATAGAAATCTCGAAAATGTGGCATATGGGAATATCAACAATCCCTGTTGTAGTTGGAGCCCTAGGACTGGTTGGAAAAGATTGCAGTAGACTAATTGAAGGGATTCCTGGAAGTCCATGCCTGAAGGAGATACAAAAATTGTTCTGACAAGTACAGCCCACACTTTACGAAGGGCTCTATCTATGTAATTTTTTTTTTTTTTTTGTCAGTGGAAAGTGTCATGATGCCATTTCTAACCTTAGGTCCCTGGGCGGGACCCGGAAAGAAATGTGTAAACACCAGAAATCAAAGAAAATAATAATAATAATAATAATAATAATAATAATAATAATAATAATAATAATAAATACGCCACATATAAATTTACGTTTTTTATTATATGTAAAAATTTCGGGGAAGTGTACAAAATAACGATGACCCACCCACCCAAATTCAAGTTGTCTCTTTTTGTCATACATTTATTCTTTCTTTCTCCCCTCGTTTACTCCGTCATTCTGTAATTACATTTTTCTTTCTTTCTTTCTTTCTTTCTTTCTTTCTTTCTTTCGTTCGTTCGTTCGTTCTTTCGTTCTTTCTTTCGTTCTTTCTTTTTTAGCCATACATTTTCTTTTATTTATTTTATCATTATCCTTCCTTCTTTCTTTCTTTTCTCTTTCAGTATCCCGTTGTTTATTTGTTCCTTTCCTTCATTAATTAATTTATTCTCTCTTTCACACCTTTGTTTATTCTGTCTTCATTCATATGTAACATTTATGACACTAATATCTTTCCTTAGGTGTTTATAAATTGTACACTGATCGATTATTAACGTTAACAACGAACTATTTTAAATTACAAAATTTTACTTGGATTAAATGAAAATTAATTACAATATTATACATATTACTTATAATACATACCTTCTTGCCGTCAATTTTGACGGCACGGGTACATTAGTAGTACTACTACTACAACTGCTACTAATAATAATAATCCACATATTTGGTCTGCAATGTGTTCCATTTACAAAGGGTCGTTGAAAAAGTCCTCACGTCGATTCACTACTCAATATCTGATCAAACATTAGAATTTTTAGAGTATCCCATTCTTTGGTCGGGTACTCCTTGTAATCATAATGAGTTTAATTATTTAATAATCAGAAAGATTTTACCTTCATAGTGTTACTGATTCGTGGCTGAGATAGTTGTATACTTTATTTATCGGAGGTTGGTGTTCAAGCCCAGTTGTAAATGAAACTTGAAATGCTGATTTTCAAACATTCATTTTAATATTAATGTCTTACAATATTCCGCAATCGGTTTTATTTCCGTTGAGAATTTTACTGGAGATGATGATGATGATGATGATGAAATATCAATAAAGTTAATTTCGCACTCGTGAAAGAGAAGATCGAATTCGATTCGAATGCATTTCTCTGTGAAACGAGCTTGCATACCATCGAACATGAAAATAAATACAAAATAAATATGTCTGGGGAGGAGCATTAAATGGGGGTGGAAGGCGGAGGGAAATGTGTCTTAAAGAGGAATATGTAGAATTCCTTGAATTCACACATTAGAAAGACAAGAATAATCAAATTCTCAAAGGAAGAAAGAAAGAAGAAAATGAAAAAAAAAATGGATATAAATTTGAAAGAAGGGATTCGAGAATGTAAAAAAAAAAAGAAAAAAAGAAAATGAAAAAGAAATGGTAGAAAGAAAGAAAATGAAGGAAAACGAAAGAAAGAAATGGTCATAAATTTGAAAGAGGGGATTCAAGAAAGAAAGATAAAGGAAAATGAAACAAAGAAAAAGAAGGCGAATGAAAGAAAGAAACAGCCATGAATTCGAATTGAGAAAGAAAGAAAATGAAAGAAATAATGAATATAAATTTGAAAAAGAAAATGGAATGAAACAGAAACGATTTTTATAAGGTTGAAAAAAGTAATTAAGAAAATGAAAAAGAGAAAGCAAGAAACGTAATATAAATTTCAAGGGAGGGGAGAAAGAAAGAAAGAAAGAAATAAAGAAAGAAAGAAAGAAAGAAAGAAAGAAAGAAAGAAAGAATGAATAAATGAATGAATGAATGAATGAAAAGCAGATGGAGTAACCAAACATTATGAATGAACAACTGACAGATGTAGAAAAAAATAAAAAAAACAAAACACAAAGAAACTTATATATTCTCGCGAAACACAGGAGTACTAAACACATACACGTCACTCGTCTATCCCCATTCACTGTCTCTCTCTCTCTCACACACACACACACACACACACACACACACACACACACACACACACACACACACACACATTCATACATGCGCACACACACACACACTTAAGAGGTCGACTGGGTGATTAAGCGAAACACAATAGCTCCTTGATAGTCTACGCCATCTTTGTTTTGCTACCTAGAATGAGTAAAGGTATTTTGGAGAAAATCTTTTATAGTTTTTGAGTTGAGTTGGAAGACTTTTCTACATATGAACATTTGTTCATTTATTGAATTTCGAAATCTTTTCTTGTTTTTTTTATTATAGTCGTGTCTACATATATTAGGTGTATATATATATATATATATATATATATATATATATATATATATATATGAGCCAATAAGTAAATATTAGTAGGGTTTATACTTAATACCTAGATTTTTACCACTTTGAACGTTATTTATAGTGGATACACATATTTGAATAGACGCTCTGTTTATTTTTAAGCAGTTTATTTATTTTATGTCTGCCGGCTAAAATATCTGAGGAATCTTAATAAAGGAAAATGCGTCCTCAGGCAAGGTTTAAACCTCTGTCCCTTAAACCCTTGTTAGATCCGACGTACTTTTAACCAACTCGGCAACGAAGAACGTTGTCTATTAATCAATTCAGATTCCCAAATGTTCATAATTGCTCAGTTTCATATTCGAATTGTAAACAAAGTAATTTCATTACTTCTTTAGAAATGACTTAAGTCTATAAGCAAACATTAATAATGTGTATACTTGCGTCCATTGATCGCTGGATAGAAGGCTGTATATTCACCTTTCAAATGAAAAGAGACCTTGGCCAAACAACAAACTATCGAGGGATAACACTCACCAACAAAATCCTCCCAAATCCTCCTCTTATTGGATCGCATCCGCCCTGAGCTGGACAATATCCTCCGCAAAGACCCAAAAGGTTTTAGACAAAACAGATAAACAGTTGCGCGAGTTCTAACCCTTCGTCGTATAATTGAGGGTGTAAAAGCCAAGAACCTCAAAGCTGTGCTTGTATTTGTCGATTTCTCCAAAGCCTTCAACTCTATCTAACGTGACTCGAAGAGATCCTGTTAACATATGGGATCCCGCAAGAGACAGTATCGGCCATCATGATGATGTATAAGAATCCTCGCTCAATGGTCTGATCTCCCAATGGACACACAGAGTTTTTCAACGTTTTCACGAGAGTTTTGTAGAGAGATACGCTTACACCTTTCCTTTGCATTCTGTGCTTTGATTACGCCTTGCAGACATCTGCTGATCTAAACACAGATCTGGGATTCACCTTTGAAAAAGCAAGAAATTCACGTCACCCAGCAAAAACAATAACAGACGTAAAATAAGCAGATGACCTTGCCTTGTCAGACGCGATTGATAAGACTACCAAACTTCTCCATCTCTACGAAGATTGGTCTCTACATTAATGTTGGCGAAATAGAGTGTGTCAGCTACAACCAAGAAGTTAAGTTGAAAAACTGCAAAAAACATCAAGTCCGTCCAGGGACTTGTTTACCTCGGCAGTCAACAGAAAGAGACAAAATCCATAAAGGCAAGGCTCGGGGTGTCCTAGATGGTATGAGTACCATCTGGAAGTTCTCCCTCGCTGACAATCTTAAGAGGGACTTCTTTAAGGCCAAGGTAGAATCTGTCTTGCTCTACGGCTCAACAACATGGTCACTGACGAAACACCAAGGATTCAGTTCGACATTCCAACAACAAAAAGGGAAGATTGCGGTTTGAATATTGTTATAAAAAAAAAAGAAAACGGGAGAAAATTTTGAGCCCGATTTTATTACTGAATCAGCAGAATTGAATAAAAAATATAATTTGAACATGAAAGAGAGAGAGACGGATGAAATTGTTATGCTGGTCTTATTTTGTATCTATAAAATCCGATAGGGAAGACAAACGTTAAGGAAGAGATCCAAGGAAAATACCAATAAGATTACAAAACCTCACCAGTGTATGACAACCCCAAAGGAATTGAAGGTTAAGAGTTAAGTTGGAGGTGGCGTAGAATATGCTCTGATTCCTTAAGTTTTCTTATTTTCCAGTGACGTTCTCTATCTGTTATTTCAACCTAATCCCACAGAAAGTGATGATCTCCCGTTTCCCTCCATATGTGGTCAGCTACGCCTGATTTTTCTATTTCCCCTCGTGTTACGGCTTTACAATGTTCTTGCAGTCTTATCTTAAGGAGACGGCCTGCTTCTCCTTTATATTTCTCACCACAGCTGCATGGGATTGCGTACACGCAGTCTTTAGTCATGTTCTCCTCTATGGCTGGGATTTTACTCATAAAAGACTTCTGCGAAATATCTAACCAGTTTTGCAGGTCGTCTTGATGTTATATGGACTACAGATCTTTTGTATTTTCTCCGATAATCCCTTTACATAGGGTAGGCAGACCGAGGTTGTTTCCTGAGTGTTGTTATTCTCTTGCAGTTTCTATCACAGTTTTTCGGAGCTTCTGTCATGTACCCAGAATAGTTGTTATGTTGTAGGTAAGTCTTGGGTCTCCACATGATTTTTGCTCGATGCAGTAAGCAGCGGTTACTTCCTTTCTTTACACTGTACGGATGGTGGAAGTTTGCTTGCGATATAAAGATGTCTTGAACCCGTGCTCTGTACATCCAGAAATGCTAATTTGTTGTTATTTTCTCACTCCATTGTGAACTGTATGAATGATCTTATTGAGTTCATATGGCCCAGTAATTACTGGACTTCTTCCTGGTGTGGACAGAGTATGAAGTTGTCATCCACAAATCTCAACCACAGGGTTGGCTTTAGTGATATAGATTGTAATGCCATTTCTTTAAAGTATTCAATGTATATGTTAGCCATTGCTAGTGATAATGGCGTGCCCATTGCTAGCCCTTAATCCTGCCGATATATGTCTGGTGACATTCTGAAATGTGTTGTTTGTGTACAGAAAGTCAGCATATCCATCGGGTTATTTACTGGCATACTGGTCCGATCTCATAGGGATGAGCCCGAGGCTAGTCTGTTCCTGACTACCGACAGTGTCTCCTCCGTGGGTACCTTGCTGAACAACTCACGATGTCCAGGCTCATCATCTAGTTGGTTTGAAAGAGAGAATCTTTGATTATTTCCACGAAGTTTCGGACATATGACGGTGACTTTCCTATTAATGGGTGAATTATATCCACAAGGAAGCTACTCAGAAGTTGACCCACAAAGCCTTGGCAGCTAACAGTTGGTCTGAGAGGAATACCGTCTTTGTGAATTTTGGGGAGACCGTATATATGAGGTAGCTTGTTGTAACCCTGTGACAACTGTCTGTATGTTTTAAGTGTGAAGTGATCCTTGTTCTTGATTAGGATCTGCGAAAGTTTTCGTTCTGTTTTCATTGTTGGATCTTTCTTTATTGTAACTGCCATTTCTAATAATGTCTTTCAGTTTTTCTCTATATTTCTCCATCACTGCAGTTACCATTGCCTTTGTCAGCTGGTAGTATGATTATGTTGTCATTCATTCTTCTGTAGGATTTTGATTGCCAGCCTCTCCAGTTTCGTAATGTTTGATTTGGGCGGCTTGGCTTTCTCCAGTATCTGTCTCACTTTCCATCTTAGCTCATCCGTCCGAGCTTGAGGGATATTCAAGGCTATTTCCTTGATTCGGGCAAGGAACTCCAATTATGGTATCCGCCTGATGGTTGTGGCGAAGTTGAGACCCTTGTTCAGTACTGACTCATCAGAGGCACTCAGCTGGTGTTGACTGATGTTGATTACTGTTTCCATGATGGACCTCATGCGTCACCTTTTCATCTTTCAATCTGTTCAGTTTCTGTAGTTGACAGGCCTGGACTGCATCGGATTCGTGTATGAAGGAAAAACAAAATCTACTCCTTCATATTTCATTTCTGTCAAAACGTTAATATATATTAAATATTAATTTTATTAACAATATTGCTATCATTTTGTTGGCTTTTTATTGTTCAAATTATTATTAAACCTATATATTATAAGAAGGACACGTTTACCACTTTTCAATGTAATCATATATATATATATATATATATATATATATATATATAGTCGACTCTCCCGTCGAAGTCGACGTATGAGGATCAAGCAGTTCCCAGGAAACCGACAGACCATCCACACTTTTTGAAGGGCCAAATACAGACACCTGGTGCACTAAGTGCCACAAGGTCCCCAAACGATAATCCGCAGGTTTTGAATTCAGAGTTGTCCTTCTCCTAGACCAGTTGCCATCCAAGGCTATAGAACACATTCTGTCCTGCTATTTTACCCATAGCTGGAGGGAGAAGAAGAGGATTCACACCTTTCCCACGTAAGTGAATGTAATGGATTCGACTGTAATTCGAACTCGGCTCTGCGATTTCTCAATCCAAACCGCTATCTATTACTCCACCGTACCTCCTTATATATATATATATATGTAAAATGAGAACGAAGAGTACAATTACATCGTTCGTAACATTCAATTTAAAAGATGGATTTAATACAAAATAAAGCAATATTATTTATTTTAGGATATTACATAATGAACATGTCGAAAAACGCTACACAATTGCAGTCGTGTTTCGATGCGAATCAACGCATCTCATCAGACGTCAGTAAATAACTGGTGAGTAGACAATTTATTGAGATTTAAAATCAGGATACACCCTCTTTTCACGAAAAAGGAAGAAAAAGGTTAAGAAAGAAAGGAGAGGAGATGGTTGCAGGGTTTATTTGGTTTTACACTTTCTATATTGGGAAGGGACAATTATTTATTTACGGTTCCTTCTCTCTTTTGATGCTTGTCGTGGGTCACCTTTTCTGAATAGTAGGCCACATGAGACATGGTTAATCATAAAACTGGCCGCACCATTAAAAATTTCTAAGGTTATATTTCATTGAGGGTATCTCAGACATTTTCACTACAGAAAACCATACACATAAACATCTGCCTTAGAAATAGCGAAAGATTAATGATTTCTTTTCTTTGGATTGGTTTGTTCTGGTTTATTTTGTTTTATGTCATATCAACATCAATGGGTTATTTAATGCTAACAAAATTTTTTTATTGCTGGTAATTTTTTTTATCAAATGTATTGCTCGTAATTTTTTTCCTTCAAAAATCTATTTCTGGTAATATTTTTTCTTCAAAAATATATCACTTGTAGATTTTTTTTCAAAAAAGTATAGCTGGTAATTTTTTTTCATAAATGTATTGCTAGTTTGTTTTGTTTTGTTTTACGGCATATCAACCTCAATGGGTTATTTAATGTCGACAAAATTTTCATTGTTGGTAATATTTTTTTAAAAAATATATAGCTGGTAATATGTTGTTTTTTTTTATGTATTGCTGGTAATAATTATTATTTTTTTTATACAAATTATTTCTGGTAGCAATTATCAGGAATTAGGAGGTGGTTCCACGCTCCTCAAAACCTCCTGATCAGAGGCCTTGCTGTTGGACGTAGTTTATCGTCTTACCCAGTTATATATTATAAGAAGGACACGTCGACCACCTTTCAATGTAATCATATATATATATATATATATATATATATATATATATATAGTCGACTCTCCCGTCGAAGTCGACGTATGAGGGTCAAGCAGATCAGTTCCCAGGAAACCGACAGACCATCCACACTTTATGAAGGGCCGAATACAGAGACCTTGTGCACTAAGTGCCACAAGGTCCCCAAAAGACTATCCGCAGGTTTTGAATTCAGAGTTGTCCTTCTCCTAGACCAGTTGCCATCCAAGGCTATAGAACACATTCTGTCCTGCTATTTTACTATCGTCATACCCAGGACGGTTTTTTGTTTGGAGAAAATTTTGTTGCTGTGTTTGGTTTCTTTTTTATTCAAACAAAAAATAGTTTTTTAAAAAATAAAACACTTCTTTATCAGAGAAAAATTATTATCAAAGTTTTATGTTTTTAAAGCAAAAGATATTTACACGTATGATCTTACGACCATATCACGTTGAAACACCGGATCCCGTATGATCACTGAAATTAAGCAACATCGAGCGTTTTTTTTCCCTGCTGTAGGTTGGCATTTCTTTCTGCGGTAGACTAGTTGCCGTCCAAGGCTATAGAACCCGATCTGTCCTGCTATTTACCCATAGCTGGTGGGGGAAGAAGAAGTCTCCAGACTTAGATGAGTGACTGCTTGAGGCTGAAAGTTTGGATGTGCGACTGGTGTAATCGATAATTTCTCGGAATTTTTAATCAGAGGGCCGAGTTCATATTCCAGTAGGGTTCGTTATATTCACTTACGCCCAAATTCCCTTGGAAAAGTTATGAATCCTTTTTTCCCCTGTGCTATGGGTTAATTAGTAATATTTGTACCAATAAATCATTATTATCTCAAAAAGATTATTACAATCTAAAAATATTTTCTATCTTTGAATAACCCGCAAACTGTCGTTAACCTGTAGAAACTACAATCACTCTATTCTTCTTCGTGAAACTTGCAATATAAAAAATGCATTAATTCTACCTGTTACGGTTTTTTTTCGGGGGGAGGGGGTTGTTTGCTTAACGTCAATTAAATAGGTCATTTAATGACGAAATTTAATTTTCTTAGTAGTTTGGTCATTTTTTCTACTACTAAAATCTCTTGCTGGAAGTTTTTTTTTCTTTACTATTTAAATCTATTGCTGGAATTTTTTTATTAATAGAATCTATTGTCTCTATTGTTAATATAAAAATGTATTTTTATACTTTCATTATTTAGTTATTACGTGTGTTTAATTTTGCGCATGCGCATTGCATGCTTTTGATTTTGTCGATTGCACAGTACAGTAGGGTCAGTTGGGGACCGTCTGTGAGAAAAAGAGCGCCATGATGCGATTCACTCCGCCAGAAATTTGGAAACGATATGCTCTACTGCTTGGCATTCGCACCGAAGGTTCCAACGCGGACATTTCAGAGTGTCTGGGTGTGAATCTGAGGACAATGCACACGATTTGGAAAGAGTTGGAAAAGAAAGAAAGTTGAAAGAGTCTAATGGTGATTAAGAAAATACGGCAGATCGGAAAAGTCGATAATCGATGATCGTTCTGATAAGAAAACCTCTCGAATCTGTTGGTGAGTGCCTCAGGATCAACACTATGGCCTACATCAAGTGCCTTGAAGAAGTAGTGCTGCCCTCGGTCAATAGGGAGAACAGGCCCTATGTCTGGCAACAGGATTCTGCACCATTTCACACAAGCAGGAGAACTTAATCATGGCTGTTTCTGTGAACCCATTGCCCCTTAAATCTGGCCACCTAGCTCTCCAGACTGCAACCCCCTTAATTATCATGTCTCGACAGCAGTTGATCGAGAGACCAACAAAATGAACGAGTGATCGTCGAGAAGAGTTGCAGGAGATTCCGAAGTCGTCTGGAGGCCGTAGTTGAAGCCAATGGATTTTATTGAATAAATTTACTCTTTAGTATTTCAAGATTTTTTTGTTTAATTTTGGTAAATATATCTGTTAAAATAAGATGTCAGTGTTATTTACATTTTTGCGTAATTTCGACGATAATTCATTCATGGCGTCCTGTATTACATTTGTTGATAATAACAATGGTTTTTCTAGATACAGTCAGTTAGTTATGTGCCATGCTTGATACACGCTTCGGCGATCATGTATCTTTCGATACATGACTGACGAGGCAGATTTTTCCCTGCTGTAGGTTGGCATTTCTTTCTGCGGTAGACTAGTTGCCATCCAAGGCTATAGAACCCGATCTGTCTTGCTATTTACCCATAGCTGGTGGGGGAAGAAGAAGTGGATTCATGCCTTTCCCAATAGTATTAACACGTAAGTGAATGCAATGCATTCGAGTGGAATTCGAACTCGGCTCTCCGATTGCTCAATCTGAGCGGCTATCCAGTAGTCCACCCATACTTCATGGGGAAGTAGATGGATTCCCACTTTTCTCAAGAGTATTTGTGCGTAGTTGAAACTACCGAACATGGAAATCGAACTCGGCTCTCCTTTTCTAATTCTGAACCGCTATTCGATAATAGAAGAAAGCGTCAAATTTGTTGTTCAATAAACTTAATGTCAAACATAAAAAAAAAGTTTTTATTGTTTTAATAAACCCTAGAAGATTCTGTACTAATGAGTCAAACAGAAAAGCCTTTCCCGATAATCTAAGCACTTCAGCTGTCTCTTCATGTAAATAATTATTTCATTAAGTCTGGATGTACTCATACCTCCAAGAAGGAAATATATTTATTTTAATTATTACCTTTTGTTTTTATTGTTATTAATAATTTTTAAGTTTCTGTACCGCCCGTGTTGCTTGTTATCATATTTTCTTCCATCCATTCTTTGGTCGTTAACAGGGAAATCGGAATGGAAAATACCTTTGGGCAGGATTCGAACTCTTAATGATAAAAAAAATACCCCGAAAAATAAGGAAGAACTGAGGATAATTTAATAATAAAAAACGGTGTTATAATGAAATTCTTTCTCATTAGAAAATAACAATTGTGTTTTTTTTATTTCATATATTTTTTCATGATGATTTGAATCAGCGGTATTTGAAAATAAATGTCGTTTTAAATTATTGGAAAATTAAAGGAAGAGAAACTTTCCAAGTAGTTTGCAATTATAAGACGCTACAAAAATATTGCCAAAAATATTTTAGAAATGTTTCATTAGAGTCAGAAATAAGAAGTTAAGTAATATTTAAAATGAAACAAATGTGTAATATAATTAGAAATATATATTACGGAATTCTTTTTATTGTCAATTCAAAAGATATAACATATATTTTATGTATAAATCTAATAATTAATATTTATTATTATTATTATATATCAAAATACAGTGTTATATATCGTACCTATGAACACTAATAAGTATGTCCCAATCCTAATAAATACGATGGACACGATTGTGTGGGTAATCTGCTGTCTAAGCTGGCAGCGTGGAAAGCTCTTGCCGTGTCGAACTCTCTGCCTTCGGACAGAGAGAAACCCAGACGAGGCTATGCCGAAGGGCAGAGTCTCGTCCGGGAGGAGGTAGACAGATACCCGATCCCGCGTATGCGGGGTCTACGGGCAATTTTTGCCCGAATCCACGGGCTTGGATTTCCCCACATTAAATTTGGCCTTGTGCCGCTTCCTACCTCGTGGGGGAGGCAGTTAAATATCGTAATATGGTGTCTATGTAGTCTACTACTAGCAGTGGTTTACCTACTTCACGCTGGTGAGTATTGTATTTTGTTGATGTTATAAAGATTACCATCTCATTTCCAACCTCCGTTTTGGTTATTCCGCATTCAATAACCTTTTCTAGGTTACAACATATAGAATCAATAATTTCTCGGATATTTAATGAGGAAAGAAGAATTGATGAACATACTCAAAGAGAGGCAAAGGCAAACGAGTAACCCACATAATGAGTTTGTGTAAATGGATGGCAGAACAGGGAGTGGAAGGGACTCACAGAATAGATTGAAGGCAAGATGAACAGAGGAAAACAACGCATGACATACTTAGTGAGCTTGTGTGAATGGATGTTGGAGCAGAGTTTAGGAGTGATAACAAAATGGCAACATTTATTAAGAGCTAAAAATGATACGGAATAGTTGAGAGCCATGATCATCGACGTCCTGACGGAACACGGCACACAGAATAAGATATTTCTAGAGAACATAACTAGGAAAGAGGCCCTGGAAAATTTTAATACTCACAAGACGGATTGAAGGCAAGCGGAACAGAGAAAAAAAGTGTATGCCCTACCTAGAGAGCTTGAGAAAATGGATGACAGAACAAGGTTTGAAAAGATATTTAAAAAGACAAAATGTATTAAGAATAAAAAAAGCACAGGAAATTGTTGCGAACCAAGATCTCTAACGTCCCGACGGAACACGGCACTGAGAAGATGAAGATATGTAAATTAATAAGAATTTCGCCTAAGCGTGTATTACGCATGGCACATAACTGACTGACTGACGTGCTAATACACTTGGGAAAGGCATGAATCCTCTTCTCCCCCAACTATGGGCAAATAGTAGGAGAGACCGGGTTTTATAGCCTTGGATAGCAACTGGTCTACCGCAGAAAGAAATGGCAACCTACTGCGGCAAAAAATCTGCCTCGTCAGTCATGTATCGAAAGATACATGATCGCCTAAGCGTGTATCACGCATGGCACATAACTGACTGACTGACGTGCTAATACACTTGGGAAAGGCATGAATCCTCTTCTCCCCCAACTATGGGCAAATAGTAGGAGAGACCGGGTTTTATAGCCTTGGATAGCAACTGGTCTACCGCAGAAAGAAATGGCAACCTACTGCGGCAAAAAATCTGCCTCGTCAGTCATGTATCGAAAGATACATGTTCGCCTAAGCGTGTATCACGCATGGCACATAACTGACTGACTGACGTGCTAATACACTTGGGAAAGGCATGAATCCTCTTCTCCCCCAACTATGGGCAAATAGTAGGAGAGACCGGGTTTTATAGCCTTGGATGGCAACTGGTCTACCGCAGAATGAAATGTCAACCTACTGCGGGGAAAAAAATCTGCCTCGTCAGTCATGTATCGAAAGATACATGATCGTCTAAGCGTGTATCACGCATGGCACATTACTGACTGATTTATATAACTTCCGAAGACTCGTGTTTCAGGGTAAAACGCAAACTCTTCGTCCTTTCTCAATACAACCGAGGGTTTAGGAGAGATAACAAAAACAGAAATGGTACATAATGAGGAAAGATGGTTTGGAAAATTTAATACTCACTAGACAGATTAAAGGCAAGAGGGACAGAAGAAAACAGCACAGAACCTACCTATCGAACATGTGTAAATTGATAACAGATCAGGGAGAGATAATTAAAAACACAAAATTTATTAAGAGCTACAAAGGACAGGAATTTGTGGAGAGCTATGATCGTTAATGTCCTGAAGGGACATGGCACATGCAAGAAGAATTTGGTAACAAAAAAAGATTTTGTCTCATATGCGTTGTGGGTGATGAATTATTTACAATCCTAAAAACCTTTCCCATATGCGAAACATTTTCTAGCCTCGTCGTCAGCGGCGGCTTTATCTCGTATCCAAGAATTTAATTTCTTCTTTTCTGATCACTTCTTTATGATGATGGAGTTGATGACTAAATTCGCCGCCAACATGCAGGTTCAGGACTAGAAGCTTCCAGTTTTACCAAAACCTGCCCCAACATCCATTGCATATCACCGTTTGACTTTGCAATCGGTTTGAGGTTAACGAAAATCAGAATAGAAGAAAGTGCTGATGGCGTGAATTTGTTTAAGGTGGACCTCAACTTACCAGGAAGTGACCCACAAACTTGATTTTATGACCTTCCTCTGCGGCACATATGACATATGACTCCAGTTATGAAACTGCAGCGGACTGCCGCTGACTCTGTTATGATTTTGAGTAGCGCCTTCTGTAGCATGTCCGTCATGCGTAGCCCGCTTGCTCCACCGTTGGGGTCTTTGGGGTTGGTCGCGCTTAATCTGGGTCCTCGTTTACGATCTTGTCGCCAACAATGGCTCTCCCA
This sequence comes from Acanthosepion lycidas, assembly GCA_963932145.1. Classification (NCBI taxonomy): domain Eukaryota; kingdom Metazoa; phylum Mollusca; class Cephalopoda; order Sepiida; family Sepiidae; genus Acanthosepion; species Acanthosepion lycidas. The sequence continues at coordinate 23,771,010 of OZ010606.1, read as the reverse complement.
GGTGTTAAGAACTCCCGACGGCATCGCTGTCAGAATCATTGGACCACGCTAGACACTTCACCACGACAAGCAACGACCATCAGAAAAATATATTCTTGAACAATCTATGCCAGTGGTTCTCAACCGATTTTGGGCCATGCTTCACTTCACTATTTCTAAAATTCTGGTGCCCCCCCCCGGAATATTTAATATTCAAAGCTTTACTAATTGTCTTGGAGAGAGGAATAGTCTATCGTCGCTGGCTTTATGTCGTATCCAAGAAATTAATTGCTTCTTTGCTGATCACTTCTTTATGATGATAGTGTTGATGACTAAATTCGCCGCCAACGTGCAGGTTCAGGACTAGAAGCTTCCAGTTTTACCAAAATCTGCTTCCGTAATCCATTCCCCATCTTCGTTTGGTTTTGCAAGAGTTTGGTGAAAGTGAAAGAAAATCAGAGTAAAAGAAAGTGCGCAAATTTTTTTAAGGTGGACCTCAAGTTGCAAGGATGTGACCCACGCACATGATTTCGGTTATGAAACTGTAACGGACTGCCAGTGACTGTTATGATTTCGAGTGGTGCCTTCTCTAACATGTCCGTCATGCCTAGCCCGCTTCATCCGCTGGTTCAACATTTTTGCTAGCCTATCACTAATCTATTGCGATATTCATGGCAGAGATTTAAACGAGCTACATTCCTTATTTCCCCCCAGTTCAGGCCTTCACAGCTAGGTCCCACCATACTACGTTCAGAGGTTAAACGAATCCATATTTTGCCCGTATTCCTCAGGTAAGGAGGCTTACGGTCATATCCCTTTAAAACACCGGTTCTCGTAAGATCACCGAAGTTAAGCCAAGTTGAGCATGGTTAGTGCCTAGATGGGTGACAGCTTGGTATTACCAGATATCAGTCTGGATGTAATGGTGGTGCAATGGATTACGGCTTATAATAGGAGATCGAAAAGGCGAGTTCCAATTCCATCCCGGTTCGTTATATATATATATAAATCCAGCAATAATAATAACAACATTTACTCACTTTCGTCTATTGGTTATTAAATCACATTACTTAGCCTCCTACATAGTTTACCTTTACTTACACAGATTTCAGAGCGTCCTTAAAGTTAAAATTTTCAGGCATGTTGCAAAATAAAATCCTTACATTACAAGTGACGAAACGTGTTTGTAAAAATGTTTCCTTTTATTTTTTTTAACGTATAAACAATATATATATATATATATATATATATATATATATATATTGTTTATACGTTATTTTTATAGAAATAATTTATTTAAGTAAATTGGTCTTTTCTAATTAAATAGAATTAATTATATTTACTGGCCTGAATTTTCGAGAAATTTCGTAGAAAATATGCACTCTCCGATAGTAATCGAACCTGTAACCCTTATGGGAATCATCCGTATATCTGACGTGCTGTCAACCATTCGGCTACAAAGAAACGCCTGGTTTCCAAAGTCCGAATTACTGTATATAAAGGCACAATCTTCGCCAATTTTTCTCGACTGATTATATCTGTTCACGAAACGAATCTTAACGTAAATACTGACAACATATGAAATGGATTAAGTCCAACAATTATTTTCTGTTTAGACGTTTTTTTTTATAGATATAATTTACTTAAGTAAATGGTCTGAATTTTAATTAAACAGTATTAGTTAGTTTTAGCGGTCAGTATGTTCGAGAAATTTCATATATATATATATATATATATATATATATATATATATATATATATATATATATATATATATAAATGTGTGTGTGTGTGTGTGTGTGCAATAAATAAATCCCTACTACTCCTGCGGCTAAATTAGCAGCAGTGCTGCTGATAAAGAATTCATTAGCTGGATGGATCAAGCTTCAGAAATGCTTTTGACGCTGAACTATCATTGCCACTAACACAGGGCAGCACAGCAGAAATTCACCTTATACTGATTTGTTTTTTGTTGGTGGTGTTTTTAAGCATCAGGTAATTTTAGCTGAGCCTAGACATACTTAAGGAATTCTCAATTTTCAGCTTTATTTCATACTTAACATTTGAGAAAGGTGAAATTTGACTTTAAAATGTTGCCATAAAAAATCTGAATTTTGTTTCACGCTTAAAATATCCTTAATTTTTAGACTAATTTGATATTTGATTCCTATAACCTTCATGCTAATATATACATACATACGTACATATATATATATATATATATATATATATATATATATATATATATATATATATATATATATATATATTAATAAATATACATAATATCCCACATATCTGGTGTTAATAAAACAGTGATCGATGTAATATAACAGATATATAAAGACACGTTTATGCAATGTAAGGATTTTATTTTGCAACAAGTATTTATAAACGAGAATAAAAATGTTAGTTTTTCAAAATTTTTAAATTTAAGAAAGATTTTTAGAAATTTTCTAAAACGTTTCTATGACCACAAAAACAATATTAAAACAATTTATCAAATTCATTAATTAGTCTAATTAGTCTAATTTTCTCCTAGTGACATTTCATACAAATCTCTCCTCTAATATTCTCCAATTGGAAGTGAGTTTTAAATAGGACGGAGGTAAAGTTTAAATTGGTAATTTAATTCAAATTGAAATATACTGCCCCATTGTTGATGATAAAATTATTTAAATTGGAATAACCGTTGATAATTGGGTACCTAAAAACAATCACGAGTTTATTTAATGAACAAAAATCAAACGAATAGATGTCAACTTAACAACCAATAAGACAAAAGTTTTTTAAAAAAAAGATTACTAAATATAAAATGGATTACTCTTTCAATGTACTGTCTATAAGTTTCTCTAATCGTTTCATAGAAAATACCCAAAACTCCAACGAACTTCAAATTAAATTCTTCGTAGACTGTTTAGACATTTAGATTTACATCGAACCTTAACCTCCCAAATATGCCCGTTGAATTAACGCGAATTAACAGCGTCTAAGAATTTGAATGAAACCTGTCCTCGTGGAATGTCATTTATTAGGGTTGGTATAGCTTCTTCCTTTAATGTCGGTCTCACCCCTTACCCATCGATATCTAGAGACAAGACGCGTTGGGCTTAAGCAACGTCTAGCCGACAGACAGGGGGGTTAAGAATAAGGAATTGAAATGGTACACCTAACCAACTCATATCTTATCTTCTCGCCCACCTTACTTCCCCACTTCGTTAATTTTACATATGCTTGATGAGGTCCATCAAAAACGTGTGAATTTCTTTTCATTTTTCATTTCAACCTTTGGAAGTAAAGTCTGATGATCCAGAGCCCTGTTAAAGGGGTTGTGGTGAAATAACTTATTACATGGAACCTTAAAGTGGTCTGTTTTTATTCAAACAAATTTATTTATATATATATATATATATATATATATATATATATATATATATATATATATATATATACGAGGGTCATTCAATAAATAAGGTGAATTTTTCGGTATAAGGACTTCTAATACAGATAGAAGCTTACTTTAAATTTTTTTTTTGTTTTACTTCTTTTTCACATGGATTTAATTTCTTTTGCAGATTAAAAAAAAAAAACTTTGAGATTTTCGCCGATTAACAAAGATGGCCGACCAAGAAGTATGCTCCAGGATTGAACAGCGGTCAGTTATCAAGTTTTTGGTTGTTGATGGGTGCAAACCAGTTGAAATTCATAGGAGAATGTCAACTGTGTATGGTGCCACAGGTTTTAGCCAAAAATAATGTCTACACGTGGGCTAAATTGTTTAAAGAAGGACGGAGCAGTGTTGAGGATGAAGACAGGCCTGGGAGGCCTACAGAAGTGAGGTCTCCTGAGGTGATCGAATCAGTCAATGACCTCATTCAGTCTTACAGAAGAACTACTGTGAACTGCTGAGGCAGGTCAAGAAAGACATAAAGCACAAACGCAGGGGTCATCAGTCAGAAGGAGTCATCTTGAATCATGAAAACGCAAGGCCTCACACAGCAGCCCAAACGGCGCAGACCATCAACGAACTGGGTTGGGAACTGCTCCCTCATCCCCCTTACAGCCCAGACCTTACCCCTTCAGAATTTCACCTGTTTGGTCCCTTGAAAGCGTTCATGAGAGGCACGAAGTTTCAAAGTGATGATGAAGTCAAAAGGTGTTGTGAGCGACTGGCTGAGACATCAGTCCAAAGATTTTTAAGCTGAGGGGATACGGAAGCTTGTGCACAGGTGGGAAAAGTGTGACAGTGTTGGGAGACTACGTTGAAAAATTTAAAAAAAAAGTAAGCTCCTATCTGTATTAGAAGTCTTTATACCGAAAAATTCACCTTATTTATTGAATGACCCTCATATATATATATATATATATATATATATATATATATATATATATATATATATATATATAATTCCCAGATCAATTCTGTGGACAAGACAGATTGGTATAAATAAAATGACAATTGGAAAAAAGATCTTAGATTTTGCCGACGTGTTTCGTCTTCCGACTTTTTCAAGGCAAAAAAGAAATCGAAATGTTCTTGTTATAGTTACATTAAAAAAAATCCAAATTTAAAAAGATAGACGCTTCTGTCTAAGCCTTTTTTTTCTGGTTAATGTAAATTACCTTTATAGTAAGAGATTTTTTTTTCTTTCTTACTCTTAATCTCTAACTATAAAGGTAATTTACATTAACCAGAAAAAAAGGCTTAGACAGAAGCGTCTGTCTTTTTAAATTTGGATTTTTTAATGTAACTATAACAACAAGAACATTTCGATTTCATTTTTGCCTTGAAAAAGTCGGAAGACGAAACGCGTCGGCAAAATCTAAGATCTTTTTTCCAATTGTCATTTTATTTATACTATATATATATATATATATATATATATATATATATATATATATATATATATATCCCAATGTGCCAGGTACTACTTACCTAGGTTTCACCACATGGGATCTTCAGGGTGAATTGGCTCATCCTGATGATACCATGTGATTAAAACTAAGTAGGTAGTACCTGGCTCATTAGGTTTTATTTATTTTACTTTTGCTCTACTTCGTTTTAACTTATTACTCAGTGATTTTTTTCATTGTACCAGAGATTTAATGCACTGGACGATTTCTTTTGCCCTGTTCGGAGGTTTCTGATGCTTTCTTCTTTTTTTCCAAATTTTTCCTCTTTTTTCCTCGGATGCCAATTTATTTGAAAATTGTGCTATCCCGATATTTAACGACCAACTTTAAATAGATTTACATTATATATATATATATATATATATAAGCAAATATATGGATATAGATCCGACAGTATGACGAAAAATATACGGAAAAAACAAACAAAAATCCTAATATGCAATTATGCTGTTTTAATGTTAATATAATGTCAACGTCGGACGTTTCGGTCTAGTAGACCATCTTCAGGACATATTCATAAAACATAATTAACATTAGACTATATTTAATTCAACATGAAAAGATGATGGACATAAGAGTAAGACTAATCCAAACAGACAACTGAAACGTATCTCCAATAATTTAAATGCGCTAAAAATTAAAACTACAATATTTCCTACTAGAACTATCCAGAGTTTATTAAATAACACCAGCAAACAACATATTACATCCGATGCTTGCATCTACCAAATCTCATGCAACAACTGTGACTTAAAATATGTAGGTGAAACATGTAGGTCCGTAAAATCTCGTGTTTTCGAAAATAAACGCCTCGCATAAACAATGCTTTAGTTGTACACACAACTAAATCTGATCATAATTTCGATTTTGATTCTGTGAAGATTTTAAAATATATTCATAATAAAAATCTTAGGCGGATTTATGAAGCAGGCATAATATCTATCTCACGCACGGTGTATACTAGACCTGGCTTTTTTAATATTTCCCCTTTTCTAGAAAGATTAATGCTCGACAAACGTACATATAAGTTTTAGATTAAAATAAAATTCTTTTCATTTTTCATTCAAAATACTATATTTTAGCAATACGTTTTCACAACATCGCCCACGTACATTGATTGATCAAATTGAAACGGAACGCTGATCTTGAAAAATTTCAGTTGTCTGTTTTGATTAGTCTTACTCTTATGTCCATCGTCTTTTCATGTTGAATTAAATATAGTCTAATGTTAATTATGTTTTACGAATATGTCCTGAAGATGGTCTACTAGAACGAAACGTCCGAGGTTGACATTATATTAACATTAAAACAGCATAATTGCATATTAGGATTTTTGTTTGTTTTTTTTCCGTATATTTTTCTTCATATATATATATATATATATATATATATATATATATATATATAAGTGAACATTGAAGTCAATACTCAGATGCTACAGGCGGTTACCCGCTAGACGTAATCGTCGGCCTGACAATTACGTCTTGCGAGTAACAGCCAGTCGCCTCTGAGTGTTGACTTCAGTGTTTAATTTTATATATATATTTACATACGCCCTGTCTCTGATATTGAGCACTTTATCCCATAAATATACCAGACCTTAAAATTATATTTCTTCATATATATATATATATATATATATATATATATATATATATATCCTCCGTGTGTGTATATGTTTGTGCGCGTGTGTGTTAAAGATATTTCTCCTTTCATGTTTGCATATTTTTAATGTCTTGCACATTTATAAATCTAACATTTGCTCTGTCTAGTGTGTTGTTCCTATTGTAGATGATTGACAAAGAACAATCTGTAATGTAATCAAACTTGAGCTGGCATCTCGGTTTCAATAACTTTCTCACCGTGGCTTCCCTCTCTCCTTTCTGCAAATATTTTCATGACAACTGCTCTGATGACATATATATATATATATATATATATATATATATATATATATATATATACATATTGTTATCCACAGACAGACTGTTTCGCTGTATCACAGCTGATCACTGTGGCTAGACATCCTGTTGGCTCAAGCTTGGTTCGAAACCCGGCTGAATTGTCGTGAGTCGGAGATTCTACCCCTATGTCGTTGGCGCACGGCAGGGATGAAGGTGAATTTAAGCGTATTTATTTTTAGATAAACACACAGTGACTGATAGAACTTCATTCGTCTTGCATTATTAGCAATAATAGTCACTGTTTACAAACTCACACTTCCTCCTCCCGAGAGCTCAACCGAAATAAATTTTTCAGCAGCATATATATTATTATCCACAGACAGACTGTTTCGCTGTATAACAGCTCATCAGTGTGTCTAGACGTCTGGTGGCCTTGTTTGGATCGAAATCCGGCTGAATTGGCGTCAGTCGGAGATTCTATCCCTAGGACGTTTAAGCGTATTCATTTTTAGATAAACGCACAGTGACTGAGATAACTCAATTCGCTTTAACGAATATCTATATCTATATATCTCTATCTATCTATATATATATATATCTATATCTATATCTATATCTATCTATCTATCTATATATATATATATATATTCCACCCGCGTACCCACCCATATATGTGTGTGCCTGTGATTGAAATTTATTTGTGTGTGTGTGTATGTTTGTGCGAGCGTATCAGAATCTGTATCTATTAATATTTATATACGCAATGACCTGAAACGTTTTCTTAAACAACCTTATTTTGATTTACGCTTCTATTTTTTATTTCATGTTTTGTTTTGTTTTTATACACGACGGAGAAATTTGATTATACGCCTGAATATTATCGAATTAGCCATTTATTTGCGTTCGCACGAACGTCTATCGAATTTTATCAACGCTCGTTCGATCATAAAAGCGATGATTTGATTACGATCTCATTTCCATTCGGGAAAAGCTAAGCCTTTTTTTTGTGGGGTGGGGGTTTCATATTGTCCTCGTTCTCCCAATTTATTTGTGTCAACCGCTAAACTTAAACATTCCTCCGGGTGGTTTGTTTCTTGAATTTTTGCCATAAACTATACGATAACGATTCTGTCGTTATAATCTGATAATTTTATGGTCATGACCTGGCACCTCGGTTTCAGTGACTTTTCCACCGCCGTAGCGTCGCTTCTCTGTGTCTTTTCTATAAATATTTTCATGGTAATTCTTCTGATTATTTTTAACCTTTGGTACATCGACTTTATTAATTTGAGCGCAGTACTAATTTGGAAGCTAAATATATTGTACTAGTGAAATTGTTACATCTAACCGTAAATACTATGCTTGTAGTTTCATCTTCCATACTTCTGGATTTAGGGTTTCCTAATTTATGTCAGCTAAAACATTTAAAATTTTAAATGCAACTTCAATCATCATCATCATCTATATCTTTTATTGCTCGTTCTCTTTCTTTTCTTTCTTTTTTCTTTCTTTCTTTTTTCTTTCAATCTTTCTTTTTCTTTCTTTTCTTTCTTTTTTTTTCGTCATTCTTTCTTTCTTTTTACTTTCTTTTTTTCTTTATTTCTTTCATTTTTACTTCCCACTTCTTTCTTTTTTCCTTCTTTATTCTTTCTTTTTTTCTTTCTTTCTTTTTTCTATTCCTTTCTCTTTTCTTTCTTTCTGTTTCTTTCTTTCTTTTTTTCCTTCTTTCTTCTTTCTTTCTTTCTTTTAACTTTATTCTTCTTTTTCTTTCTTTATTCCTATTTCTTGCTTTCATTTTTCTATTTCTTTCTTTCTTTTACCTTCCTTTCTTTTCCTTTCTTTCTTTTTTCCTTCTTTCTTTCTTACTTTCTTTCTTTCTTTCCTTCTTTCTTTCTTTCTTTCTTTCTTTCTTTCATGCTCCTTGTGTTCTACTGGCTTTGCTTGAATTTTAAAAATCTTCTGTTAGTATTGAAAATAATCACAGACATTTGGGATTTTGGTGAAACCCTTTCTACTAATTCCTTCTTGTTCCTTCTGCCGCGTTCAAAATTGTCACGGTATATTTCTTAACCCGACATAAAGACCAGTCTCTTCTCAAAGATATAATTTGATTTCTCTTTTAAAAATTAACGAGTCAAAAGACATTTTTCTATGAAATCGGATGAGTGACCAATTTTACAACCGGAAACATTACTTTATATTCGAGATCTTTTGTGGCATAGCAAAAGTGCGGAACACGGAAGCAAAATAAAGAAAATTGAATGGCTTCAGCTGAGTTTTGAGTGGCGTTTTCTTCGCGTCTCCTTTCGCATAATCTCGCAAAATATCTTTATTTTATTCCGAATTAAGAAAAACAGCATAAAAATATCTGCAGCCTCCTCATTTCAGTCCCAAACCCCAACCTCACAAAAAAAAAAAAAAAAAAAAAAAAAAAGCACAGAGCCTAGCAGCATTTGATAAGGCTGATAGATTCTCAACGTTGCGTTTTGCCTCAGCGGCACGGAAATAAAAGTCATCTTCTTGGATATTGTTCACATAAAGAAAGAGAAATGTACGGTCATCCTGGGAAGTATGTCGTGGGCAACAAAGCGGCAAAGACATTTAACCATGCCTGTTTCTTTTGGCAGAATCATGTCTATCAATCAGTCAGCGTGGCTGCAATTTTTTCTATGGTTCAAGTGAAATAAACTCGGAAAGAAATTGGATTAGATAAACAACCACCAACCACGGACACACACTCAGGCGCGCACACTATATATATATATATATATATATATATATATATATATATATATATATATATATATATATATATATGAATGGTTTTCGAATAACTTGGACCGATTTTAAATGTGAATTAAATTTAAGCGTCTAATGATTTTTTTTCTTTTTCTTTCAGATTTGTCGGACATTTGGGCGATATTATTTTTCACAAATAATTGCCATGACTCAAATAACATGGTCCAATAGAGAAATAAATTTTCACCAATAATTTATTTACTGCTGATCCGTCTTAATGAAACACCATTATATATAATCCGTCTTAATGAAACATCCTTTATATATATATATATATATATATATATAGGGTGAGATGGATAAATTGTCATCTAAATTACTGAAAAAATGAAAATAACTCTGGCATTTTATTTTAACAGATATATTTATAAAACTTACAGAAAAATATCTTGAAATATGAAAGAGTAAATTTATTCAATAAAATCGCCATTGGCTTTAATCACGGCTTCCAGACGACTTCGGAATCTCCTGCAACTCTTCTGAACGGTTTCCTTGTTTAAGTGAATGCTGCCATAATCCTTGCCTTCAGTTCATCTCTGGTATTACATGAGTTTTGTTGGTCTCTACTTCAACTGCGCCACCCACATAATAATCAAGGAGATTGTAGTCTGGGGAGTTAGGTGGCTAGATGTGAGGGGTGATATAGTTGCAGAAATTGTCTGACAGCAATGACTGTGTTATCCCGATTGTGTGGTATCGTGCAGAGTCCAGTTGCCAGACATAGAGTGTCTTCCAGCAGCTATACTCTTGACACAGGGCAGTACATCCTCAAGGCACTTCACGTAGACCTCTGTGTTGAGTTTGACGTCCTATGAGACGATGAATGGAGGCATAACGTCGCCATCACTAGTGATCACTACAAACATCTTTAGACTCATGGGATTTACTAGACTTATCGAACGTCCCTTGTCCTGTGCACTGTCCTCAGAGTGACGCCAAAACATTCTGAAATGTTCGTATTAGAGATTACGGCTCGGATGCCAATCACTAAAGCGTGCGGTTTCCAAACTTCTGACGGATTGATTTGCGTCATGGTGCTCTTTTTCTCACAGATGGTGCCCAACTGACCTACTAAATTGTGCAGTCGACAAAATCAAAAACAAGCAACGCACATACGCGAAATTAAAAATAGAATATTGCAACAATTTACATATTGGGTGCGAATTGGTTTAGAAGCAGGACAACAGTGAATTCAAACCATGCGGACGCTCGTTTGGAGAACTTGTAGTACGCTGTGCACGAGTTCTTTGTATTCGATTCTTCCAAAGAGTGTGGTCGATTCTGTACAAGCCTTCACCAATATAATCAAATCATATGTGCGGGTAGACTGACTGTTTGGTTTTGAGAACTGAGCTGCTGATCTGATATACGTCTAAAAAATATTCTTCATATATATATATATATATATATATATATATATATATATATATATATATGTGTGTGTGTGTGTGTGTGTGTGTTTGTATTTAGGCAGTAAATTCTCTTTTAGAAGTCATGACTGATTGAATAATTTACAAACATTATGTCTGCTTATTTTTATCATAATCTTTTCATATTCACGAATATATTTCCGTATATTACAATATATACGTATATTAACGTACGGAATAATATTTGTGAATATGAATTATGATAGAAATAAGCAAACATAAAGTTTGCAATCTCGCTCTCTCTCTCTATTTCTCTCTCACTCTCTATCTCTCTCTCTCTCTCTCTCTCTCTCTCTCTATATATATATATATATATATATATATATATATATATATATATATATATCTGACAAATTGGAAAAATATTTGGCGATGTGTTTGATTCGTTAGAACTTCATCGGGCTGGATTTGTTTACGTTGTTTTGGCTACACATGCGAGCGAAGGAAAGACGCTGGGAGTTTTAAAACTTAGAAATATTTTTTTTAGATTTGATTGCCAAGAAGAATATATTGGAGAAACCTAAAGAAGTTTAATCAAAAGAGATATTTAAAAACAAAAAAAAACAAAAAAAAAACACCATACAAAAGGCATTGGTTGTTCACCATAAGAAAACCGACTTTAATTTTGACATAAAAAATGCTACTTTAATTAAAAGAGAAAATAGCTCACTGAGACGAAAATGTGTAGAAAGTCCATTAATCGCTAGTTTATTCACAGTAGATTTGCGTTCCTGATTTTTACAACGCTTCATCATTCTTGACAGATTTTTTGTTATCACAATGTTGGATATTTAATAACAAATATGATGTAAATGTGACGAAATTGGCTAGATTGTATATGCGCGCACTCGTATGTGTATGTGTGCGCTGGTGTGTGTGGGTGTGTGTGTGCGTGCGTGTGTGTGTGCACGCGCGCGTGTTTGTCTGCGATTGTTGTTTGTCCATCTAATCAGTTTATCTCACTTGAACAAGAGGAGAGAGAAAGAAAGATTGAGAGAAAGAGAGAGAGAGAGAGAGAGAGAAAGTGAGAGAGAGAGCGAAAGAGAGAGAGAGCGAAAGTGAGAGAGAGAGAGAGAGAGCTGGTGATCTATACTTCATGGTGTGTTTACTCGCCTCAGTACGATCTTTACATCTAAATATTGGATTGGTTTGAAGACCTTATTGAGACGTAGAAACTGAAAATATTCACCATACATTGCTGATTCCTTTATGCACACGGTCTATTTCCATATACGCTGTATCTCCAATTCACGGTTAGCATATATATATATATATATATATATATGGTGTCCACTTTTATATTTTATGCACGCATAAAGGGTGTGGCAAAATGATTGTATTTTATTATTTTATTTTGTTTGAATAGAAGCGTTTATTTTAATCCGTGGCACGTTGAGCGCGACTGGAATTCGCGTGAGCATCTTTCTATTAAAAAAACATTATCAATCTATTTTCATTCTTAAATAACCTGTAGTTGATATTAGGAGAGAGCTATATATAGGTCAACTGCATGTGGCGACAGACTTTCATGCTTGACTGCAATCTTTAGCCCATGTGTGTTAGGCTTTGGCACGTCTATTTATATCTGCTGGTCAATGGTGCATAATAGTTAATATTGTCTATTGCATTACCCTAATGATTATTGGGTGGGTGGTAACGATTATGTTTCAAATTATACTACAGGCTGTTGACTAGGAATAATTGTGCATCTGAATGCAGTTATTTGTAGAGAGATATATAAAGTGGATATTTCGGTCAACACCAAGCGGTGACACTCTGTTTCATACTTCAACGCAATCTTATGACCATTTGCGCTGTGTTTTGGTTCAACTATTTATATGTGCTTGCCGGTGGTGCATTATGACTAGCAAGGTATATTGTATTACATTATTGTGGAGTAATAATTATGAATTCGAACGTGTTTTTTTGTAGCTATGTTATAGCGTTAATGATATGTCACAGAAAAGGATATATTTGATCGAAGTAGCTAAGTCGCTTAGGCTACTGTAACCGAGTAGAACAATCTAGCAGTCAATAGGTGTAGGCAATAGGCGTAGACCAATAGGATAGCCAATGGCGTAGTCCAATGGGCGGTCTTCTGTACCTCCACTTTAGTCTGTATTTATGGCTGACACCAGCTAATTATATTCCTGTGAGGGGGAACACAGGTGTATGTATATTCATTACATCAGTTAATTATGAATTTTTTACTGGGTTTTTATTATTTAATTGTTGTTGATTGTTATTATTATATTGACTTCCGTTTATGAGCGTATCTGTCAAAGAACGAATATTTTCTATGAAAATTTCTCGGACATTCAGGCCGTTAAATGTTATTTAATACTGTTTATTATAAACAGAGCATTTACTTAAAATACTTGTATCTATAACGTTAAACATAAAAAAAAATGTCTTTAATAAATATATATATATATATATATATATATATATATATATATATATAGATTGATATTATTATCGATATATATATAATATCGATTTGTCAGGAAGGAGACAATGTTAACGGTCAGGAGTGGGGGACGTTCCCAGCTTGCGGCACCTTTGGAAAGTGCCTGAAAACCATACCCACAGGGTTGATCCGTGAGTGAAATTGGGTAGACGGAACACTTGAGGCCTTTGATAGCTCTGCTAGCACGGAGTCACAAGTCATCGTGACCGAGGGTTTGAGTGAACTGGTGTTGTTCAATTTTTTTATGATTCTAGATAACACGTTCTCTCCCAGAAACTGTAACTAAGGTCTGCTCAGCACAGTTGCAGTATAAACCACAGGTCGGCTCTGTGGGTCTTGAACAAACACAAATGTGCCTGAGCGAGAGTCTGCAATAGGGATAGGCTAGTAGACGGGTATCTTCGAATACGAGTGGTCAGCTGTTGTTATTATTATTATTATTATTATTATTATTATTATATGTATGTAGATTTCTCTATAACTACTACTATGGAAAGTGCTCGGACGAACTGCGTATCTTAGTTCCACCATGTCTGACCTTCTCTACTAGGGCCCAGCATGCCACTTACAAAGTAGCAAACCACCTACATTTCTTCCGTATTCCATCGGTGAGAAGTTAGTTCCATTCGAACAGCTTCTTCCGGCGAGCCACTGTTCTATGGAACAGACTCCCAAAAAGGATGCTTCTCCTGATCATTACAATCTTAACCTGTTCAAGTTTACTGTTATCTTTCCCTCCCATCTATATAAACTACCCCTCAACGTAACACTCTACCTCGAGTGACCCCAGGGTCTGGTGAACATTACTGTAAAAAAAGGTACAGAGAGAGAGAGAGAGAGAGAGAGGGAGAGAGAGAGAGAGAGGAAGTTGATTTTCTGCTCAAATATTTAATTTATAAATCTTTAATACAAAAAAAATGATTATCTATATAAATTCTGTTAAGAGATTTGCATTTAAGCTGATAATCCCTCCCGAATAAAGGCTGTTCCTCGAAACCTGCAGAAATCTGCAGAGGTAGAAGGCAGTTGATTAATCTCAAAATAGCAGATACTCTTCATACACTGTGTTACCTCTGAACGGAAATCTTCAAATGTCTGAATTGTCGCCCACGCAAGAATCAGCAATTAAATGCCAAGGCAACAATCGATATTCTAACGGCCCTACGTACACACTCGATAGAAGAAACTAGATTTAATCTCGGACTCAACAAATATATTTCCCTTTTTCTTATCTTCATGGGATTTTTCGTTGTAAACATCAAACTTATTTCTAGAACAACGCTGACATTAATTTTACTGTTTTAAAGACATATTTCTGATAGAGAATTCAACTGGAATTCCTCAACAATAGTTTGTGGCTTGCATCTGAGTGTTCGCTGATTGCATTTTCAAGAGAGATACTTCACTCTTCCAAATGATTCTCTGTAATCCAATTAAATTATGGTATCAGGATTTCGCTCCTTGATCCAGGGATTAAATTAACAACCACCAATTAATTTGCATACACTTAACCAATACTTATATCCGCAAAGCCACTGTCCCATAGGAGGAAAGACAGTTTTTTATCATTTCACCCAATCAAGGCGGGAAATCCACCAGTGCGCAGGGGGTTACAGGGACAGAAAATGAGAGAAAAGACTGAGTTTAGGGAGGATTGATGAAAGGATAGAAGATGAACGGGATTCAAGAAGATAGAAGATGGCGATTGACGTTGCATTTAAATTTTTTGAAGATTGTATTTATCAGGGGATCAAGTAGACGGAAGGGAGTTCCACAATCGGAAAGTGTGAGAAAATAAATTGTTGGAGTAGAAGTGGCGGTTGGATTTAGCTGTTTCAACCATAAACGGGTGGGATCTAGATGCCAATCTAGTGGCACGCTTAAATTCATGCAGTCGGGGAACCAGGAAAAAAAGCTCATCAGAGAAGTTGTCGTCATAATATTTGTACTTAAATATTCCGACTATAAAAAAACAGCAGTTCTAACACATCTATTGGGTTGGTGCATAATTATCAGGCGTTTTTTAAACAATATTCATTATGAAAAAAGAAACATAATTCAACAATAACATTTTTAAATGATTATTTTACTTCACTAACTGCTTCCCATTTGCTTGGAAGACGGTCGATTCCACAGGA
Source organism: Acanthosepion lycidas (assembly GCA_963932145.1). Taxonomy (NCBI): domain Eukaryota; kingdom Metazoa; phylum Mollusca; class Cephalopoda; order Sepiida; family Sepiidae; genus Acanthosepion; species Acanthosepion lycidas. The sequence goes on along the minus strand of OZ010606.1, from coordinate 23,755,376 downwards.
AAATAAGTCAAGATTCTTGGAGGCAATCAATGCTTTGAGATCGGCCAGCAAATTATCCAAATCGGCATAAGCTGTTCACCTGCCAATTTTTCAGCGATCGATTGATGTGGTAGTCCTTACGGGTTTCCGTGGGAGAATATGGCGGATATAAAAGCAGTTTCTAGCCCTTATTTGTGATGCATTCAGCAACACGACGCGCATTATCGTTGGTGGAAGACGATAGGGATCTTTTTTCGCGATCTTTTCGTCTCGATTGCAGCGTGAAGGCGGTCAAGTTGTGCCAGATAGACATGGCTGTTGATGTTGAATTGCCTCTTGCCGTTTTTGTCTGGGATCCACCAGTGTTGACGCTCATCGTCGTCATTCCATCAATATGAAATCGCCTTTCAGATGATTTCCCAATAGATCATTCCGCTTCTATCCTTCCAAACACACCACAGACAGTGCAAGTTTTTCGGTATTCTTTTATTTCTTTTTTTGTGAAACTCCTGGCAAAACGCAGACATTTTTTCTTTCGACGTTTCTCAAGAGAAGCCATAGTTCATCCCCAATGACAAGATTCTTCAGAAACGGAGCCAATTTCCATATGTTTCCGGTCTTTTAGAGACGACGAACGATGTTTGAATTGTCCACACTGAAGTCTTCAGCTAGCACTTGACTTGTCAAGCTTTCATCCTTTTCCACGGCTGCCCTGGTCATCGAAATCCGATGGTTGACCTCTTCCTGTCTTATCTTCCAAGCTAATATCGCCAGATTTGAAACGGGTAAACCATTTCCTGCATCAACTTTCGCTGATTGTCCCTTCGCCATTTCGAAATGATAAAGCATAATATGACGAACACGAGTATGATTATCGACACGCGTTTTTATAACCTGAAAATAAATTAATACTTTTATTAAAAAAGTAAACAAAACAGCAATTTTTATTAACAAATAACTCGCCTACAAAAACGCCTGATAATTATGCACCAACCCAATATGGAAAGTTAAAAACAAAACCGCATCACAGAAATTTTATATATATAAATTTATATATATTTCTTCACTTTAAAATTGATCATGCGATTTTAAAATGGACTTTTCTGTTGAACATTGTTAATCTAAACAAAAAAGTGGTCTGTAATCATATCGATCCTGACCTGGCATCTCGATTTCAGTCATTTTTACACCGCCGTTATAGTCTTTCCTTGTGCCTTTTCTACAAATATATTCACGGCATATGTTCTAATTATCTCTCCTCGAGGGCATGAATATAAGCGTGTTACTTGTTTGGTTATTGGGTCTCAACGTTTTATTTTTGAAATAGCAAAATGTGACCGCCACTTCTATTTTAATAGTTTATTTTCTCGCACTTCTTACTTGTGGAAATATTTTCCGAATTCTTACTTCTCTGCCACCAACATACTTCAAAAATGTAAATGGTACCTCAATCGCCACCTTCTGTCTTCCCTAATCCTGTTCTTTTAAATTTCTTTCCCATGACAAAAGCCTTTTTATTCACTTTCACTTCCACTTCCAGTGCCCTCTTTCGTCATGGTGGAATAATCACCTTGCTTGTAGTAAAATGATTTTTAAAAAATGAAAAAACAAAAAACAAAACAAAACAAAAAAAAAAACCTCCGTCCATGTTAAATTTTAAAACCCAGATTTGGCAGCTAGGTTTATTTTGCAGTTCAAGTTGTTAGATGTAATCACAAGTTTTATGATAATAGTTTTTCTCTCGTACTTACTAAGCATCTACAATTTTCCCAAAAATGAAACGTCAATCCTCGCCTTCTTTCTAAATCCTGTTCTTTTATTGCTATATATCTTCACAAAAGTTTTTTTTTCTCATTTTATCTCACTCTCACTAACCCCTTACGTCTTAGTAGCATTATCGCCTTTCTTGGGACAAATTAATATATACATATATATATATTATAAATTAATCGATTTAAAATATTTTTTTTTTCGCTACACAGTTCTAACCATGTTTCAAAAATGGAAGCTAAAATCTTCGAATTTAATTTTGTAATTAAATTAAAGACATTAATTCCATTTCATCCTCAAGCGAATTTTGGAGTAACTTATTACTTGGTTTTAAAAGCACAGCAAAAATCTTAATTCACATTTCCAAGGACACTGAGAAACCTATTCATCTAGACAAGGGGTGTTTGCGAGTTCATTATCGCTGTATTTTGTTGTATCAGTTATTAGTTATGTTTTGGTTGGGGTAGGGATGTATTTTTCAATAAATTCTGACATCCGTTATATATATATATATATATATATATATATATATATATATATATATATATATATGATGAACTCTCCGATCGTTTTCGACGTATGAGTGTCTTTCAGTTCAGTGTTTATGTTTCGTATGAGACAAAAATCCTTCCCGGGATTTGAAAACAAATCTACACGAAGGGCATACTGAAGGGTTGTCCGTCATATGGGCTGATGTATTAGCCCAAAATTTAGTGTTAATTCTTAATTCTCTCAGATGGTTGGGATGATTCTTTTCAAAGATAGTTATACTTTGGTAGCAGGTATTTCTCCAGTTTGCTCAGTTTCAACAGCAAGTTCGAATTCCTTTATAGGGATGTTTGCAGCAATTAAATTGTATTTAGGTTTGTCCTTGAAGCGTAACCAAGGACGGCCTACGTTACGCTTACCACAAAAAAGTTGGCTATACATGAGGATTTTCGGCATCCGATCATCACTCAATTCTGAAGACATGACCAGACCATCTGAACTGTGATTGCCCCAGAAAGGATTCAATACCACCGACACCACATTTGATGAAAAGATCAGGGTTATAAATTTTGTTCTGCCGTGTATAACTGCATATTGATCGAAGACAGCGTTTATGAAAAGCATCGTTCATTGATGTGCGTCCTTTATGGCGTCCACGATTCTGACGCATAAAGAAGTGTGGTGAGAATGACCGCTCGATAGACACTGATTTTCGTTTTCAGTGAAATCCTATGAACATCCTATAGGCGATGTTTAAGCTTCCAAAAGGCCTTTGATATTAACTATTTCGTCATCCAAAGAGGCATTTGAATTGACTTTGCTCCTCAAGTACGAGAATGATTTCACATACTACAGGTTGTTAATGGGAAAGATTGGAAAAGGATGGGCAGGTGGATTTTGTTTTACACCCTTGACCTGCTTAGGTATAGGCCTTGATTGATGCACAGCTTCAGTTTTCATTATGCTTTTAGTTAATCCGAATGCGTTGCAAGCGGTAGAAAAACAATTGACGAATGCTTGAGCTTCTTCGATTTAGGTGGCCACGATCGCAGCGTCATCAGCAAGCAAAAGATCACGAATAATACTTGCTAGATTTAAAACGTTGATAGTTAAAGAGGTCGCCACTTATTTCACACCCATGTCATTATCACTAAAAGCTTGGTGCAACATGACCGAAAAGAAGAGAGCGAAAAGTACAGGAGCCATGACACAACTTTGTTTTGTGTTATTTGTTGCATCAAAGGTTTCTGAAAACTCTCTATTAGGTATAACAAATGCTTTCATTCCTTCGTGAAACGAGATGATGACATTTAGCATAATTTCAGGTATCCGAAGCTTTTTGAGTACTTTCCAGAGGGCAACCCTGTTTACAGTGTTAAACGCTTTGGTCTGATCGATAAAGACGGTATAGAGTTCATCGTTCTTCTGGTGAACTTTCTGAGAAACCTGACGAAGTGAGCAAAATCATATCAATGGTTTCACGAGCTGAACGAAAGTCACACTGAGATTCGGGATAGAGGTCATCAAGGAGATATTTGATGATTCTGTTGAGAATAACACGAGCGAGAATTTTGCCAGCAATACTTAGAAGAGCAATGGCACGGGAATTATCACATACAGCCTTTTTGTCTTTTTTCTTGAACAGATGTCTTATGCAAGCATCTTTGTAGTCCTGTAGAACAGAACCAACCTTCTATATGACTTTAAAAAGCTCAAGACGTTTCTTAACCAGGGTCTTCTCACCATATTTAAAAATTTCGTGGGGAATAACATTTTTCTAGGGGTTTTGTTCGAGGACAATTGCTTGATAGAATCCTGAATTTCTTTAGGCATGGCTCAAGGGACAACTGGGAAATTTCTAGTCGCTGATGAATTGAAGCAATGACGTCATTGATTGCAGAGGTGGAATTAAAGACACTTTCAAAGTGTTCTTTCCAACGTGATACAATTTCCTTCTTGTCTGTGTGGAGTGTGTTACCGTCAGACGACATGACAGGTGAAATCCCATTTCCTTGTGGGACGTACACCTCTTTAAGGCCTTCATAAAATGCTTTGGGATCTTTTCTGTCAGCTGCCGTCTGGATTTCCACAGACTTAGCAAACCACCAGGATTCTTTCATTTTTCTGAAATCATTTTGCATTTCCCACTTACACTGCTTATATATACGCTTTTCTGATGGACGATTTTTGTGCGAATTGTGCATCTTCTTGATGAGATGTTGAACGTGAGTATCAGTTACATCTAACCAGTCCTGAGGTTTCCATATGCGAAATCTTAGTACTTCAAGGTAGCTGGAATAAATGAGAGGTTTCAATGTCTTCTGAGATCACAACTGAAACCGGCCTCGAATCCAGTGTGTCAGAGAGTTCTTTCTTCTTAACATCAGAATTCAGGGATGAGATGTTGATTAGATTAGGAACCGTAGTGCTACCGTTGTTGCGTAGTAGAGAATGGTCTGAAAGATAGCAAGTGTTGTGGAAAGAGTGAGTGATATTGAAGTCTTTCACGTCACGTTTCCTGGTGATAATGTAATCAATCATATGCCAATCTTTGGATTTGGGATGCATCAAGTAGTTTTGTGATGATTGGACTGCTGATAACTTGTGTTGGTGATGGTAAGATCGTAGAAGAAGTCGTAGCCCATTAGCATTCATATTCCCGACCCCGTGAGTGCTAAGGACACCAGGCCATGTCTTATGGTCAACACCAACCTGTGCATTAAAGTCTCCCATAATAACAAGTTTGTCTCTATGTGGAACTTTGGAAATGACTGTACGTAGTTGATCATAAAAGTCATCAGTTTCCGACACAGGGGTGTTCATGGTTGGGGCATAACTGCTCAAAAGAGTCATAATACGATCATTTATTGCTTTCGGAAGAGATGACAGGGATTTAGCAATGTCTGATTTTATGGCAAAGCCTACACCTGATAGGCGAGGATCTTCGCTTTTGCCAATCCAGAAAAAGGTATGTCATGCACTAAATTCCTCAAGTTGTGAGGTGTCTACAAAACAAGTCTCACTGAGAACAGCAATCTCACTATTTTGCTTGCTTCATACATCATGGATGAGGGCTGTTTTAGGCTCTGGTGAAGAATCATTGTCTTTGAGGGTTCTTACATTCCAAGACCGGAGATTAACACGTTTACGAGTTTCTACTAAATCGATTATTGCGACTGCGTAATTGGAAACTAGAGAACTACAGCGGGCTACCAAGTTGACTAAGAGCAAGTAATGTGTAGGGCACCTTTTCTAGACCCCACCCCAGATTAGAGGAAGCAGTGCTATGTGTAAATAGACCTGCTTTGTCATAATGGGAGGGCACCGACAGCACAATTGCTCAGGGTTTGTGCAAGAATGGCCATCGCCCGATGGTTGTCACTGTGGGAGCGCCAGCTAGAGACTTCCAGTATTATTCTGTACCTGTCCGCGTCGCCTTAACTCTCGCCAGTGGGCTTGATGCTCAGGTGGAATAGCAAAGAAGGAACACAAAACTGAACTGCAGACTATCCACACAAAAGATTTATTTAGAGTGGTGAGGGCTTGTGTAGAACCAGCCACACTTATTGAAAGTGCTGATAACAAGGAGTTGGTGCAATATTTACCCACTGCCACCTACACGCATAGAACATACACTGGATGTCGGAGTAAACAGATCGTCATCAATGTGCAATATATTGCTACAAAGTATAAATTATTACAAAGTATAAGAGAATTTTTTTTTATTATTATTGTTGTTGTTGTTTAAAAAGATTGAAAGATAAATAAAACAAATTGACTCGTAGTAAAGACGAAACAAAATAACGTTATAACTGGGAACGCGTTTTCAATCAAATTGAAATTGCGTTACTTTGCAATAAATAAATAAGAATTTAAAGAAAAAAATTGATACTAAATATTGTTAAAGAATCTTTGAATATAAATAATAATAGATAAAAAAATTAGTGATAATGAGCCACTAGTCAAATATAAACAAAATAACCATTACAAAACTAATGGGAATTAAAATGAGGAATGCATATATATATATATATATATATATATATATATATATATATATATATATATAATTATATATAGATATATATATATTGTCATCCAAAGACAGGCTGTTTCGCTGTATGACAGCTTAGAAGACTTGCAGGAGATTCTGAACTTGTCTGGATGGCATAGTTGAAAAAAGCAACTCTTTAGTAATTCAAGAAATTTTATGTGTAATTTTGGTAAATATATCTATTGAAATGAGATGTCAGTGTTATTTTCATTTTTGCATAATTTAGACCACAATTTATCCATCGCACCATATATATATATATATATATATATATATATATATATATATATATATATATATATATATATTATTGTTATTATTATTATTAAACAGTGTGTATTATGCCTGCCGTCCTGCGCACCCAACAAACGGCTATTTTCCTTTATAAAGTTATATATATATATATATATATATATATATATATATATATGTGTGTGTGTATTGTCATCCACAGACACACTGTTTCGCTGTATACAGCTCATCAGTGTGGCTAGATGTCCAGTTGCTCTAGGGTTATCGAAACCCGGCTGAATTGGTGTTAGTCGGAGATTCTACCTCTGGCGCACGGCAGAGATGAAAGTGAATTTAAGCGTTTTTATTTTTAGATAAACACACAGTGACTGGGAGAACTCGATTCGCTTTACCGAAGAGTCTTGCGTTATTAGCCATAATAGTCACTATTTACAAACTCACTTCCTCAAGAGAGCTCAACCGAATTAAATTTTTCAGGAGTATTGTCAGATATATACCCCGCTCATCTCACAAGGGATGGCGAAGTTTGCCGAAAGCACTACACACACACACACACACACACACACACACACGCATATATATATATATATATATATATATATATATATATATATATATGCTAAGGCTACCAGTGATTTCGGCAAACTTCGCTATCGCTTGTGGGATCAGTCGGGTATCCGACTGCATACGAAAATTCGAGTTTACAGAGCTGTTGTCTTTACCATCTTTTTGTATGGGTCAGAATCATGGACTTTATACAGGTACCATATAAGCCAGCTGGATGTATTAAATAAGAGCTGTCTGCGTGACATCTGTGGAGTTAGCGTCCAAAACAGGACATGCAATGTAGACCTGATTAACAGGTGTAATATTGGAGGAATCGAGACTTTTCTCATACAGACTGAGTTGCAGTGGAAGTCATGTCTTGAGAATATCTGATGACAGGATAGCCAAAATTCTAATTTTCAGTCAGTTAGATCAAGGCTACAGGAATGTTGGATGCCCATGGCTTAGATACAAAGATAAGCTGTCAATATACCTCATAACACCCTCGAGTGCTTAGTCTTAGAGCGGCTAGAATGGAGATCAACATGTGTTAGCGGACTCGACAGTTTTCAATCTGCTAGTCGGAATCAAGAAGCGAGAGCAAGATCAAAAAGGTCAGCCAATCTAACAGTGACCTCATCCCACAATCCTCACTCTTGCTCCATATGCGGCCTCCTCTGCAAATCAGTGGTGGGGCTTAAGTGACATTTCAGATAATCGCACTAAATTTATAATTGAATCAATCAAGTTGTCAGATCCTCATACGTCGAAACCGACGGGAGACTCCATTATCCATTATATATATATATATATATATATATATATATATATATATATATATATATATATATATATATATTATTATTATTATTATTATTTCATATATAAAAGAATTACTTAACTTTAGTTGTCTCTGGCACCGAAGTTTCGTGGTAAGATGCCCACTTTTTCCGTATATTAAATATTTCCAATTGTACTGAATATCCAATGTTTTCAATTTTCATATTTGCGTATTTTTTTTTAACTTCATTATGGACGCGCGCATGTTCAAAATTTTACACGTACTCACGCGTTCCTTCATAAACGTAATTATTTTTCAATTGTATATTTTGTATTTTTTATTTTTCATTGTTACATTTGTATGGAAATATTTGTTTATATATATATATATATTGGGTTTTTTAAATTATGTCATATTACTGTTTAATTTATATTAGTTTTTATTTTATTTATTATATTATGTTATATTAGTGTGTAAGTTGCAAAGGAAATAATTGTTAAAATGTCTGCATTTATCCATTATTTGAATTATTTAATAATTTAATTTGATTATTAAAATTTATTATATAATTTTTTTTTTCTAAACACAATTTACATTTTCTATTATTAGGGTTAGGGTTAGGGTTAGGGTTAGGGTTAGGGTTAATATTACGTGGAGGTATTTTATATGATTTCCCATTTAATTATAGTTGATATATTTTTTCTGACTCCATATTGTGTTATTTGCGTATCTATTTTAAATGACATTTTATTAAATCTTTTTTAAAAGTTGTTTCTGTTGCTCTTATATAATTTTTTCTTTCGTGTTAATGTTATTTGATGCAGTTGCTTTATATATTATATTATTAGTTAAGACATTTATTATTGTGGGCAGTTTTTTTTATATTTCGACAATTAGAGTTATTGTTGCCATTTTGCGGGGTTTTGTCATTATAATTCCTATTACTTTTGTTTAATACATTTTTATTACGTTTACTTATTATTTTCTCCATATTATCCATACAACTAAAACTGATTCCATTCTATTTTTATTAATAATTTTTGATAGTTTACTATTTTTAAGGAAGCGTTTTTCAATGAATTCAAAAGACATAGATGTTGCGATGGCTAAATTGTCGACATTTTCTAGATTAATTTTGCGTATGTGCGTTGTTTGTTCTTGATATTGTCGGCTGAACAGTTGTACACAGTCTGTCAGGAAAAGAGCACCATGATTCATTGCGTCTTAGTGGCTTTATTGCCTTGCTTGGCGTGAAACGATAAAAAAACTCCATCCGTAAAAATATAATTGCTACAGAATACACAGCAGTAACTCTTAGTGCAATGAAGCTGTCACCCTTGTAAAGATATGGATAAATCATTACTAGAGCATTAGCTGTCTATTGCTAGTCAAACAAAATCAATTTCTCTTTACTTGGATTATATTGCCAACTGACGATGTTAAACAATGAATATGTATTTTCCGGAAAATTGTGTATGTCCTCTTTCGTATAATTTGCATCGGTTCGTTACTAAGCGAGAATTTTCAACTTTTTCATGTTTTATAGTTTCTTTGTAGTAAGATTTGTCTTCAAGAAAGTCGACCATCCGTCTACTAAAATTTGTTCTATATCCATCGACTGTAAGTAAAAGTATCGCATTCATCCTTTGAAATATACAATTTAAAATCTTTTACGTTGTACTGTTCATTTTTTTTATTTTTTTTTTTTAAAGTCAAGCTTTCCACATGATTACTGATGTAAGACTTTACTGTGTTATTTCGACGATGAAATGTAGGATACAGATATTGTCAGGGAATAACGTTTTATAATTGCATTATTAGAGCACAATTAGTTTATCAGACGTACATCAAATTACTTATGTTCCTCTAAGAGAATTTAATCAGTTAAGAAATACAAATAAATTCATTCAATGTGATGTATACATTTCATCTGAGCAATTGTGTTTAGCATGTTGTCGCTGCGCCAGAAATCGTACATCACCGTTTTCTCCTTGTTTATTTAATAATAATCTCTTGGATTCGAATTATTAATTTATACTACTCTCTCTCTCTCTCTCTCTCTCTCTCTCTCTCACACACACACACACACACAGGCACACACACAGAGGCACGCGCACACACACACACAGACACATATATTTGGGTATTTAGGCAGCAAATTCGTTTTTAGGCATGTCCGGTTGATTAAATTACAAACATTATGTCTGCTTATTTTTACCATAATCCTTTCATATTCACGAATATTTTTCCGTATATTACAAATAATAAGACAAGAAATGCACTGTAACAATAAGAATTACTTTTATTTCCCAACTATTTCCGTCTCTTTCTGAGATCATCATCACAGGTGCAACTGGTAAGACAAAAAGTATGTTCAGTTACACGTAGTAGGACAAGAGGAAAGACATTTCATGGTCGACGCGTTTCGTCCTCTGATGAACTTCATCAGTGCAATGCAGTATTTATTTCTTTGCCCGTGTTTATATACAAAAGCAAGGATGCATCTCGTTTATCAAGGCTTATAGATTTGAGAACGTTCAGGAATGTTTATCAGGTTGTTGAAAGGTCAATCAAATATAGGCAAATATAGTTATTGAATATTATTCACTTACTTTTCGCTAGACTTTGAATTATAACACTTTGTGTTCTTCATATGTCGTGGCTGACCTCTCAACCTCCTAATGAACATTCACGTAGCTCAATGATGTTACATTCAGCAGATCGACGCTACAGTTTCGTAGATTAACTTTTTGCAGTTTAAACGCAGTGTCAATCGTTATCTACTGTCTTCCTGATCACTCTTCAATTGTTCGTGTTTCGTAATAATCTTTCTCTGTTTTCTTTCACAATGAGTAACTTGTATATTAGTGGCTTTACTGCCTTGCATGGGGTGATATGAATCAAAAATGTCAGACCACTCTTTAGGGGGTTTCGGCAATTAAATGATAAAATATACTTTTATGGCTTGAGCGTTTGCAGATATAAGAGCGGGTTTGAACGCAACCTATATATATCTATACACATGCTCAAATTAAAACAAAACATCAGTTCTTGTTTGTTCACTAAAGTTAAGCAATGTCGAGCCCTGCTATTACTTAGATGGTGGGGGACAGTTTTGGGAACACCGAAAGCGAAAACAGAGTACAAAACTGGTTGTGTATTGGAATAGCAACTTAATCTCGTAAAACGTAATTTCCAACCACAGCAGCAACGCTCTCTCTCTCTCTGTATATATATATATATATATATATATATATATATATATATATATATATATATATATATATATATATATAATTTCTACGAAATTTCTCGGACATTCAAGCCGGCAAATGTAATTAATAATGCCTAATTAAAAACAGAACATTTAAATAATTGTATCTGTAAAAATAACAGAAAATATATTAAAATAATTGTCTGCCCATTTCATTTCATGTGCGTGCGTGTGTGTGTATGTGTGTGTGTTTATGTGCATGTTTATGTATTGGAATCAAATATAGATTATATATATCCGTTCAAATGATAGGATAAGGGACAAACAGGAAACGTTTATAAATTTAACATGTTTCGCTTTTATTCAAGCTTCACTAGAAAATGAAATCTGATAAAAAAAATTCTGATATATTTTTTTAAATTTTTATGATGTTTGTTTTCATTGTTTAAGCAGACCTCACATATATTTGTTCTGTCAGTGTTTGGGCTTATAATCCTTGTGTATTTGTGTATCACAATTCAAGATGTTCTGTGTGAGATTTGGTTTGTAATGTGTCTACGTGTGTGCTTTTGTACATATATTGGTCATTCTTATCTCTGTCTTTTATGTTGGTCGGGTGGTGTTTTGTGCGAGAGTGAAAGAATTTATGTTACACCAGTGGTGAGTATCAGATTTTCCAAGCCCTCTTTCCTCATTATGTGCCCGAGAAATTTCAACTGTCTTTTCCTGATGTTAAGTATATAATTTTTCTTTTTGTTTCCATTTTCTCTAAAACTTCGTCATTCCTCGCATGTTCAATCCATGGTATCCTCAGCATCCCTCTGTAGAACCACATTTTTGTTGCTTCGACTCCTTCATCTGTGAGGCGACTGTTCATATAGGAGGAATGGTATATTATGTAACAGTTCAGTACTCTTTTTTTTTATTATTCTAACGAATTTTTCTGTTTCTTAATACTTTGCTTATCTTTTGGAAGGCAAATGTACTTTCGGATTTCAATGTCGCATTTGCCATTCTGTGTTAAATCCATTCCTTGATATTTAAATTGTTGTACGTCTTTGATTTTGGAATCACCAACTTGTAATTTGTATGCAAAGCTGTTCCTTTTTGTAACAACCAGCATTCCGTCTTCTTGCAATTAATATTTAGTTCTTTCTTCTCGCTTTGCTTTACTAACTTCTGTAGAATTTATTGTAGTTTCGTTTCCTTGTCTTCTATCAACACTGTGCCAATTGCATATTTTAGGCTGTGAAGATTGTGGCCGCCAACAATACATTCTAGTAGAACTTATAATTAGCTCAGAATCGCCTCAGGGTATAGGCTGAGTAAGTATCTTTGTCTTACGCTCCTTTCTATTTTTGTATATTTATTGGATTCATTTTCTATCCATATGCAGACGGTTTGCTGATAGTATTCTGGATTATTCTAATAGCCTTCCCAAATATGTCATGGTCACCTAGAAGTTCCAAAAGACCTTTGTAACGTAATTTATCAAAACAGGACTAAATGTAATAATACCGATTAAAACTGATATGTTATTGCAGTAAACGGTAAAAATAACAAATCTAGTGCATCTAGTATTTTTTTCTGATAATACTAAGTTTTGATAAGTAGAGGTTGAATTGAAGAATGTTTGATGCATTTTCAAATTATATTGTTTCATTTACTAGAACATTCGGGAGTAGGTAAATAGGTTATCTACATAGTGCTGTTTGCTTTAGGAATGGAGGAATTATTTAGAGGGTAGATATAGCAAGATAGTATCATATGATAGTTGGCAAAATGGGGTTGGAATAATGGATAGAGGCTTAGATTAAGGAATCGAAGAGTCGAGTTCAAATTGCAATCGAGTTCATTCATTTACATGCTAATACCCCCTCGGGAGAGGTATGAATCCATCACTTTGACCTTTAGCCCTGGATAACTAGCAGGACAGACTGTGTGTCCTGTAACCTTGGTCAGCAACAATTATAGGATAGAAAATTCAAACCAGCCTGGAGTGGAATTGGCTCCTATCTTACCCAAGATACACCACTGCTACTGCGGATGCAGTACATGTTGTGTCTTTACGACCCTAATGGCTTATTGGGCTCGTGATGAAATTGGAGTTTGAATCTTTGAAATTCACTAGCCTAACGGAATTTTAAAACTAATCACATAATCCTTCTCTCTCTTTTTCTCCCTATATATATATATATATATATATTAAAAAAAAGATATGACAAAGTGCAAAAAAAATTTATGTGACGCGTTTCACCCGTTGGACTTCATCGGACTAAATAAATCAATTATAGCAGCAAACGGTAGGAATATCAAAAAGGGGCTTGCATTACAGTAAAATAGTAACATTATAATCCACAAAATATTTAACCAGATAAAAATTTGACCGTTTATTTTTTGCCATTCAAATCACCAGATAGATCTTACTGAATGTCAGTTCAGAAGCACCTCCCCATATTGAGGCCTTCTGTTTCTATAAAAAACAAGATTATATACACCGCGGGCTTGCTAGGCCTGTCGCATAGCGTCTAGCACTAGAGATTCTCCAGCGTTTATCCATCCTTGTCAGACGTATCCTTGACTTACATCTCTTTCTACTTTTGTATATCTCAGTCATTCAGTAATGTGCCATGCATGATACACGCTTAGGCGATCATGTATCTTTCGATACATGACTGACGAGGCAGATTTTTTTCCCGCAGTAGGTTGCCATTTCTTTCTGCGGTAGACCAGTTGCCATCCAAGGCTATAAAACCTGGTCTCTCCTACTGTTTGCCCATAGTTGAGGAAGAAGAGGATTCATACCTTTCCCAAGGGTATTAGCACATCAGTCAGTCAGTTATGTGCCATGCGTGATACACGCTTAGGCGATCATGTATCTTTCGATACATGACTGATGAGGCAGATTTTTTTCACGCAATTGGTTGCCATTTCTTTCTGCCATAGACCAGTTGCCATCCAATGCTATAGAACCCGTTTTGTCCTAATATTTACCCATAGCTGGGGGAAGGACTGTTTATACTGTTATAAAATAAAATAAGACATATCTCGGCTGATTTGCAGGCAAATAAACTAACATACTTAAGAGCGAGAGCCGGATGTCAACGGGACAAGGCCCCGTCACAAAATCACCATTATCACCGTTTACGCATATTCCCGACGCACAAGTTCCGGTCGAAAAATAAAATATTTTAAAGTGTTTCTATTATTTGACGTAATAAAAATGCTTCCCTCCTAATTATACTCGCATCGTTTTTCGAGCCTGTTAAGCCATAAAAAACGCCATAAAAAGGGTCACACGGGGAAGTACAAAAGCAGTCAGGAGGTCAGGGAAGAGACCTGTCACGGTCAGCCAGTAGCAGTCAGCAGGAGGAGCGCCACGCCAACCAGCGAGAACTACTATGATAGATCAACCCAGGTCGCCATTCGGCTTATAAACTATAACACAAGGTAGCTGTCCCAAAACCACACGTTCCTATTGAAATAAATCATGTAAATCTATTTCTGCTGTTGTCGTATTTCTTTCTTGCAACCATACGCTTGTCTATAACAATACCTTCCCCAAGTGTATTAGCACGTAAGAAGAATGTAATGGTTTCGACTGGAATTTGATTCCTCAATCCAAGCCGCTATACATTACTGCAATTTACTGAACTTTTTTTCTATCCGTGTATAAGCGCATAAGCAACTACTTCTAGACTTCCTTCGATACCTTCTGTAAAAGTTTTTGTAGTTTCTTCTCCGTGTCTTCTGTCAACACTGTGCCAACTGCATATTTTAGGTTGTGAAGATTGTGGCCGCCAACAATGTGTTCTGGTAGGACTCATTGCATATACTGAATAAGACATATCATTGTCTCGAACCCCTTTTTATTTTTTGTAAATCTATTGAACTCACTTTCTATCCGTATGACGGTGACCAATATGTGATAGAAATTTCAAGACTAAACAGACGAGCAATATTTCCAGAAAAGAATATATATATTTCCAGCAAGACGCAGAATTTCCTCTGTATTCCAAAAACTCAAACATAAATTCTTGTGAAATAATTTTAATTTTAAAAGTACTCCACGCACACCAAAATCTGTAAGGAAATTGCTAACGTCTAATTTTTTTTTCTATTCTATTTCTCTGTTTATGAAGAAATTGCCTGATAATAGGAAAAGAAACCAATTAAGACCTAATTAATATTCCCTCAAATTCCTGTATCTCGCGAATACGTTAAGAAAAAAAGTAAAACGACAATTAAAATAAAGACAATAATCGAATAAAGATAATTTAATTAGAACCGCAGTGAAATTTAATTCAAACTGAGTTCATAACGGGTGCTTCACTATTGGACGCCATTTCAATAGAATAATGTTTTCATGAAATTCATTTTTCCAAACTCTTCTCCCAATCTTTCGTCACACGATCTTTAGAAATTAAAAGAAATTATCATTGATTTCTCAGCAGTTTTTCAAATAATTGCATCTTATTGTTTCATTTTTTTAAAAAACTTTTTGCGTTAGTCTTATTTCTACGAACAATCAACATATTAACTGATCCCAATGACTACCACCAGCATATCTATCATGAAAACCGCCATGACGTAACCACCATAGCAACTGTCGCCAGTGATACCACAATTACTTGAAAAACTAAAATCGCCACCATGATGAAGAATTTAACCACCGCCATCACCACAATATCCTCCTCTAGCATCGGTACAAGCATTATTGCTACGACCATTGTCACAACTGAAGTAGCTAACAGATCTCTCACTATCACCGCCATATTCACCAACGTCAGCACCACTACCGCCATAACCACCACCCCACCCCCACTCTTATCGTGATTACAACCAACATCGCTACTACTACCACCATGATTGTCAATACAATCTTTATGAGTCCAGTCACCACCAAGATCCTTATTGCCCCTACCATCAAGATCTACACCTCCACCACCATCACCACGGATTTAACTACCGCCATCACCATTATGATCCCAATCACCAACAACATCATTACCAAACTAACTTAACGCCAACAGCAGTAAACACTATAACCGCCACCACCACCAACAGTCAGTTATGTGCCATGCGTGATACACGCTTAGGCGATCATGTATCTTTCGATACATGACTGACGAGGCAGATTTTTTCCCCGCAGTAGGTTGTCATTTCTTTTCGCGGTAGACTAGTTTCCATCCAAGGCTATAGAACCCGGTCTGTTCTGTTAATTACCCATCCCATGAATCCTCTTCTTCTCCCCCATGAGGAGAGAAGAAGAGGATTCATAACTTTCCAAAAAGTATTAACATGTAAGTGAACGTAATGGATTCGACTGGAATTCAAACTCGGCTCTCTGATTTCTCAATCCAAACCACAATCCTTTACTCCACCGTGTCTAGCTGTAGGTTTTGAACACAGAGTTGTCCTCCTAGATCGGTTGCCATCCAAAGCTGTCTGACCCAGTCTGTCCTGCTATTTACCTATAGCTTGGGTGGGGGTTAGAAAAGATGGATTCATAGCTTTCCCAAGGGTATTTGTGTAAGTGAAGGTAATAAACTCTTCTCTCCGATTCCTCAATCTGAGCTGATATCTATGCCTTCCGACCTGATAAGTTTTTGTAAATCTATGGCGGAAGAGGGACTGTGAGGGATTTTAAATAGACACCTCACTAAGAACTACAAAGGATAGGAAGTTGCAGAGAGCCGTGGTCGCCCATGTTCTGATGGGACATTACACATAGCCTGTGAATGCTCGACTGTTTCAATAGTAGTTTGCAAAGATTTGTGCAGGGGATTTCTTGCAAGGATTGCTTCACCAGTTGAATGAAGCATTTTAAGACGTTAGCAATCAAATGAAGACATTCAATCAGTTATTTGCCATGCGTGATACATGCTTAGGCAATCATATATCTTTTGATACATGACTGACGAGGCAGATTTTTTCCTGCAATAGGTTTCCATTTCGTTCGGCGGTAGACCAGTTGCCATCCAAGGAACTCGGTCTGTCCTGCTATTTACCCATAGCTGGGTGGAGAAGAAAGGGATTCATACTTTCTCAAGGGTATTAGCACGTAAGTGAATGCAGTGGATTCGACTTGAATTCGAACTCGGCTCTCTGATTCCTCAATCAGAGCCGCTATCCATTAGCAACCACGATTAATAACGTAACCACTGCCACCATAATCTACCTCCTCACCACCGTGATTACAGCTAAAATCATCGGAAGCAACACGAGAACATATTCCCTTCGGCATGGTGTAATTGTCAGCAAGCGTGTCTCGCTAGATCAATTATGACTGATTAGTGAGTTCGATCCTCACTGGGTACTTCACACTTTTCGGCCTTGTGTTACATCTAAGCTACGCCCTTTGTGGGAACTTCGGCGTGGTGTAATGGTTAACAAGCCTTATCGCTAGATCAGTCCCGACTGAATAATGAGTTTGATCCTCTCGAACTTGTGCCACATCTAAGTTAGGCTTAGAAAATCACCATAACAACAGATAGCATCTTGGTCGCCCCCATACCCTTACCTACGGCCACCACCATTAGCACTACAATCATGATACAAATTACCACTAAAACGACCTTAAGCACCACTCTACTAGACTAGTACCATTATCACCCATTATCATGATGAACATCACCACCTTCGCCACCAATATCTTACTACCTCCGCCACCATCATAACTACTACAATCATCATCCTAACTACCACCACTACAGCAAACACCATTCTAACTACTACCGCTACTGACACCACCATCCTAACTACCATCACTAGAGCCACTACCATCCTAACCAACACCACTTCAATGATAAACCCTGACACCACTATTAAAATCAATATTATTATTATCATCATCATAATTATTAGAATTATTAGGAAATACAGAACAACCAGCATCACGCCCACTATCATCAACATCATCATTTGTACTAGATACATTAGGAACAATACAACCACAACCACCGCACATACATCATCATCATCATCATCATCAGGAATGTTCTTTTTCTCCACCTGCTTTTCTTGTTTCACATTAATATCGTATCTTGCTTTCCTTGCAGTTGTCAGATGAGAAAATCTTATATATTTGAGATTTATCTTTTCATTTTAACTTATTCTTTCATTTTGCACGAAATTTTAAGATTTCTTCCTTATTTCATATACTCCCTTTTCATCGTCCTACCATCCATGTGGTACAGTTATTATTATTATTATTATTATTATTATTATTATTATTTTCTTTGATTTTTCTTGTATACACATTCCTTCCAGGTCCCAACCAGAGACCTAAAGTCAGAAATGTCTTCTTGACATCTTCCATTCATCATTTTTCGTAAAGACAAAATAAAAAAAACCCTAAGATCAGACACATTTTGCATAGTTAAAGCTCTTCGTAATGTGTGAGCTGTACTTGTGAGTATAATTTTTTTTTATTTCTTTAAGGCATGGGCTGCCAGGAATCCCTTCAATGAGTCTATCGGAAACTTTTCCAATCAGTCCGAATAACAAATGACAATGGCATCCTATTGGGTAATGGTATAACAAGCACATGCATCGCAGCCAAATGTGAACAATACGGTGACAGGTCTTGTTGAAAGCAGCACAGATGTATCCCAGAAATT
This sequence comes from Acanthosepion lycidas, assembly GCA_963932145.1. Lineage (NCBI taxonomy): Eukaryota > Metazoa > Mollusca > Cephalopoda > Sepiida > Sepiidae > Acanthosepion > Acanthosepion lycidas. The sequence goes on along the minus strand of OZ010606.1, from coordinate 23,736,669 downwards.
TCCACATTGTCTTGTCACTCTTAAAAAAAACAAAAAAAACTCTCTCGTCACCCGGCCATGATGCTCTGCTGTTATGAGTTACAAAGTCGCTAGAAGCCACGCCCAACTGGTTAGGGTCAGGCAACTGATAAGCAAATCTGTGGTACTCAGTCAGTTATGTGCTATGTGTGATACACGCTTAAGCGATTATGTAACTTTTGATACATGACTGACAAGGCAGATTTTTTCCCGCAGTAGGTTGCCATTTCTGTAGTAGTTCAGTCGCCATCCAAGGCTATAGAACCCGTAGTTGGATGGGTGGGGGACAGAAGAAGAAGATTCATACCTTTCCCAAGGGTATTAGCACGCAAGTGAATGTAATGGATTCGACCGGTATTCGAACTCGGCCCTCCATCCGAGCCGTTATCCATTACTCCACCGAACGGGACTATAATCTTGTTGGTATAGTATTACTTATGATATTTTGGTTTCTGATTGGCAAAATGGCAAAAGATCTATGCAAAACGTTTCGTCCTTTAAAAGGTCTTCTTCAGACTAAAATAATCTTACTATTGATGGAATTATATATATGTATGAAGAGGGGACAGTGAAGATGCATGTACGTTAAATTTAAAATTTAAAATTGAAATTACTAGCGACCGATGTGTAAAACTGACCTTCTAGTCTTTGTACTTATTCGGAATTTCTTTATTTTTTACTATCTCTCTTCTGCCAGCCATTTACACTATTTCGTTAGGTAGGTTTTCCTTTGCCTATCTTGCCTTCTATACTCTATGAGTGTTAAATTCTCCAAGTCTTTTTTCCTCTTTACGAGCTCCACATATTTCAACTGTCTCTTTCTGATTCTGTGTATAAGTGTCTTTTTGTTTAAAACCACCTCGTTACTCACATCCTCCGTTCGTAGTAATCTCAGCATCCTTCTGTAGAACCTTTTACCCCAAGTTGCGTCTTTATCAATGAGAAAATTATCCGTTAATCACTACGATATAGGAGAATCTATGCTAGATAGTATTTCAGCTCCGTTTTATTTGTTTCTCAATTTCATTCTGTTTCATAATACTTTGTTTACGTCTGTTAAAACACTTCCTGCATAGTTAAATTTCTGTACTTGTTTGACCATGACGTCTTCAATTCGTAGCTTACATCTTGGGTTGTCTCTCCTGTTAATAACCATAGGTTTTATCATCTTATGATTGATGTTTAGTTCCGTCTCAAGTCAAGTGAACATTGAAATAGGCAAGGTTGGCTTGCCTTGAAACATAGAAAAATATATGTGGACATAGAAATAAAATATTAGACCATGCATTGAATATTGCAGTCGGATTTTTTTCAAAAATTTCTACGTAGCAGAATGTTGTTCATGGTGGGTATTTAGAGATTCTTGAGAAAATCAAAAAAATATCTGCAATGTTATCAGTCCTGACTAGGCATCTCGGTTTCAGTCACTTTCCCACCGCCGTAACGTAGCTTCCCTATGCTTTACTGTTAGGGTTACTGAATGAGGTTGTAAGGAGGAATTAAGTGCAGATTATAAGGTTAGGGAGGATATATAACAGTTAATCCTAGATTTGAAGAGATTTGAAAAGATTGTAACTTTACGGATGCCTGATATCGCTCTTTCACAGACGTATCGTCACTTCCCTCTATCTCTTCAACAAATACTTAGTGATTTTCTAAGCACAGCTTTATAGCGAAGAAAACGGCGACTTACCTCGTCAAACCAAGCGACAGCGTGTCGCGTGTATTCTACGACGGAAAAAGTGGCGAAAAAGAAAACTACTTACCAAACAGAAGGGCACGTATTCCGCATAGCATGCTGAAAATGGAATAATTGAATTAAAGAAAAAACAAGTCAGTCGCAGGAGTCGCTATAAAAGTATTTTGATATGCAAATTACGGAAAATCCTATCCCAGCTGTCGACGAATGGAAAAAATAGGTTCTGCCGATAAAAGCAGTTGGTGTTCTCGATTCGGGGCGAAAAATTCGGGCATTTTTGGCTTCGGCGTTTGTTAGTGAGCGAGTTATTTTTCTGACTGGTTACACGCATTGTGATTTAAAATAGTACCGGCGAATCGAGTTTTCAGCATTTCTTTCTGCCCACGATATTCGAGTCTGGACTTACAGTGATTCTTTGTCTTGTGGAAGTAATCTGCGACAAATACTTCCTTTACTTTCAGAACGCTTACAAGCTTAGATGTGGCACAAGGCCGAAAGTACGGGGCAACCAGTGAGGATCGAACTCACTACTCAGTCGTAACTGATCTAGCAAGACAAGCTTTCTAACCATTATACAATGTCAATATGCCCCTTTTCTATAAATACTTTCACGGTAACTGTTCCGATGAGTTACTTTCTCTAGTTCCCAAAGTGCATGAATTTAAACGTGCTACCAGGTCGACATCTCAGTCCCACCCTTTCACTGGCGAAACGGTTAAGTGTAGCCGTCTCTTTTACTCCAATAGCTTCATGTCACGCACTTCCCGTCTGTGGAACTCCCTTTCTCTTACTTGCTTCCCTGATAGCTATAATCTCCAAATATTCAAATGCAATGTCAGTTGACATCTCCAGATGCTTAGATCTATTCCCTGTCCTTCTCTTCATCCTTTCCTCTATCACACCTCTTTACTCTTGCTCCCACTCTCTGTAACCCCTTGCGTGCTCGTGGCATCCCGCATTGCTTGGAGAGAAATGCTTAAAAAAAAGTCAATTCCAGAAAGTAGCATTGCCTGGGAAAAAACAAACTAGACGTAACTTCCTCCCAAATAAAACAATAAGGGAATGAAAATGATGAGAACCATCTGTACGTGGCATGGTGTGCTCTAGAAGGGAAGGTCTGAACTGGTGGAACGAAAGAATGTACTTTGTTTTACATTTGCAATAAAAGACACTAGCAACGTTTTATCTGTGAGAAAAGGGAATGTAAGGTTGAAATGAATTCATCGCCAAGGTTTTAAACTCTATCAAAGGAATTCTGTCGAAATCTTTTATATAAAAAAAATTCAACCACGCATACATATATAAACAGATAATAATTAAAAAAAATATACAGGTTTGCCGCCAAAATTTGATATCATTTCACAGGCCAGTGATTTTTGGCAATTCTTGTTGAAATAACCTCAAATTTTAACAGAATCTATAGAAATAGATCAAGAGTTTATATTCAATAGAAGAGAACAGTACATGCTTATCTCAATGAGAATCTGCCAGAGTGATGGATTGGTCGTGGTGGAGATGAAGACAGTTTTCTGATGAAATGGCCCTGATATGGTTAGAAACTGCTACGATCTCAGAATTTGCTTTCTCCAATTTTTATTGCTACGATTCAAAGTAAACTTAGATTCCTTCACCCACATTTGAAACTAAAATCAAAACAGTCATAACAGATAATGACTTAGCTACCTTAACCTGCCTAACAAAAGTCTATAGTGTTCAATGTCAACAGGATCAAGAAAGCAGTCATGTGAATCTAAAATTAAACCATAGTCATAATAACCAGGAAAATGCACTCAACGATTTAAATCTGTGGCTTTCGCTACTTGTGATCTTCAAATACTGAACATCTCAAATGTCTGAAGTTCGTCACTTGTAAGAGACTTCTTGGCATCCCTGTTAGCATTTTTCATTGTTACCCCACTATAGAGTCTCGTACATCAACAAATATTGAGTTACTAATTGCTTCAACGTACCAAGTTATATTTTCACCATGAAATAAATAAGCCAAGAAAGGAAAAATGGCCCAAATATGTCGTAAGAACAACAATTAATTAGAAAAATCAACGTGTATACATTATTAAATTAATATCTTAGCATGAAGAACTCAATCTTAAATTGTGTTTAAACCATTAAGTTTTATGCTATGCTATAGAACTTAGAGTCAGAAAGAAACAGTTGAAATTTCTAGGACACATAACGCGGAAAGAGAGCTTGGAGAATTTGAAACTCACAAAATATATTGAAGGCAGAAGAGAGAGGGGAAATCAACGAATAACATACATTACGATTTTTTGTAAATGGATGGCAGAACTGGAATTGGGAGCGATAACGAAAAGACAAACATTACTAAAAGTTACGAAGAATGGTAAATTGTAGTGATCCATTATTACCCACGTCCCGAATAGACAGAACACATGGAATAATAATAATAATAATAATAATAATAATAATAATAATAATAATAATAATAATATGTGGCATATTTGTTTTGTATTATTCAACAATTTATTTTCTTTTAATCATTATACAAGGACAATACACACTCAAACCAAGTTATACCGATATATGACAGTAGCAGACGTTATCAGAAGATAACTTCCTACACTATATAAGTAATTCCTCAGATCGGAGGCCCCAATTGTTGTTGCTTAGTAGATGTTCATATTCAGTACCTTTCATTGTCAAGGTTTTATAATCCTTAAATTCATTTTTTTTGTAGAAGTTTTTTTTTTTTTATACCTGTCTTATTTGAATGTTACATTTATTTACAAAGATAATGTTGACGGTTGTGAATTGGAAATTTTGACATATCTTATTTGGAATACAGTCTGTATGCGCTTTTAACTGATGAGTAAAAAATCATTGTTTTCCTCTCACGTCATTAATATTATTTCGCGTTTGGGTTTTGAATATCAAAATGAATCAACAATTGAATTTTGGTCTCTTGACTTCTTTTCCTTCTTTTTTTTCCCCTCTCTCTATACAAACTTTATTCTATCTTTTTCTTTTATCTGGCAAAATATCTTCACGTCTGCATATTCTGCAACAATGACAAAAGCCTGCAGGAATAATGAATTTTTCAAATATATATTCAATTTTTTAATGAAATTCGGCGTGATATTCTGATGCTATTAAGTCGAAACAGAAGTGTCTTGCACTTTTTGACAAAAATATTTTATTCATAGCCTCCTCCATTTGGCATCATCATTATTAACATCAGACATATTATCATGTGTGGTCTTAGGGTCTGTGCGCAGCTGATCACCTGACGATTTCCCTCTATATGTACTCATTCATGAGTAGCGTATCTTGGGCAAAGTAGACCTGGCGAAACCCATACCTCTCTAGGTAAGCTTCATTATACCAAGTTCTGAAGCTCATGTCTAGAGTATAGTTTATTATTTATGGGCGCTATTCTACTGTGTTCTGAAGTCTGAGCAGAGTAAACTTTACTAATGATGGCTGCCACTCGATTTGAAGTAATATCATCATTTGATTTATCCTTAAATATGTATCAACGGAGATGTGTCTTTTTAGTCCTGCTAGGGATTTATACTCACTTGCACAGATGTGGCAACGTTAGACACTTTTTGCAGTAGGTGCTACAATAATATTCAGGTGAAATTTCAAATGATGTTTTAGTTTACTAATTGATACACATTCCCTTTAACTTAAATTTAACAAATATGTCGATTTGATGGCACAAACGAAACGCACATATTGAGACATATAAGGACTGGTTGCTCGTTTCTGGGTATGCCGATCTGTTAGAGTGGCTAGCTAATCCCATTTGAAGACGCCAGTTCAGGCATATATGTTATTTCTTCAATACTGACAAAATCAAGCTGGAACAAAAAGTAGTAGTAGTAGCAGCAACAATAAAAGAAGAAGAAGAAACGAAGAGGAAAGAAAAAGAACAGAAGAGATAGAAAAAGAGGCGGAATAGAAGAAGAAGAAGAAGAAGAAGAAGAAGAAGAAGAAGAAGTAAAGGAGGAGGGGGGAAGAAGAAAATGAAGAAACGAAGAGAAAAGAAGATAGCAGAAGAAAAAGAGACAATGAGAAAAAAAGAAGAAAAAGAAATGAGGATGAAAAGATGAAGAAGCGAAGAGGAAAGAAGGAGAAATTAGGACAAAAGAAAAAAAAGAGAACAGAAGAAGAAGAAGAAGAAGAGACGATAAAAAAAGAAAAAGATGAAGAAAAAGAAGCAGAACGAGAAGAAACGAAACAAGAAGGAAAGATAAGAAGAAACGAGAAGGAAAGAAGAAGAAAAGAAGAAGAAGAAATGAGGAGAAAAGAAGAAAAAGAAGAAAAAAAAGAAATGACGAGGAAGAAATGAAGAAATGAGGAGAAAAGAAGAAAAAGAAGAAGAAAAAGAGGAGAAAGAAGATGAAGAAACGAAGAGAAAAAAAGAGAGCGGAAGAAAAAAGAGACGATGAAATGAAGAAACACGAAGAGAAGAAAAATGAGGAGGAAAGGAGAAACGAGGAGGAAAGATGAAGAACAAGAATACAAAAAGAGGAGGAAGATGAAGAAACGAAAAGAAAATAAGAGAGCAGCAAATAAAGAGACGATGAGGGAAAAAAAAGAAGAAAAAGAGGAAAAGAAATGAGGAGGAAACAAGATGAAGAAACGAAGAGAAAAGGGGAAATTAGGAAAAAAGAAAAAGAAGAGAACAGGAGAAGCAGAAGAGACAATGATAAAAGATGAAATAGATGAAGAAAAAGAAACAGAACGAGAAGAAACGAAACGAAGAGGAAAGAAAAAGAGAAGAAACGAGAAGGAAAGAAGAGGAAGAAAAGAAGAAGAAATGAGGAGAAAAGAAGAAAAAGAAGGAAACAAAAGAAAAAGGAAATGAGTAAAAAAATTAAGAAACGAGGAGGAAAGAAGAAGATATGAGGAGTAAAGAAGAAAACAGAAGAAGAAAACAGAAGAAGAAGAAGAAGAAGAAGAAGAAGAAGAAGAAGAAGAAGGCACTAAGAAAACGAAAACTTAAGTAGAATGCAAAACAAGTTTGTAGATGACGAGCAATAAGAATACGCCATATGTGAAATAATTTCCCACTATAAATCTTTGAACATCTGCTGCATCGCATTTGTAGCACAAGGATGGATAATGTCGCAGATCAAAAATCGCCGGTCGTCTTCATTGCCTATCAAAAAAAAAAATTTGAATAAATATTTGATAAATTCATTAATCAAGCAATCCATGAGTTTTATCAAAATATGCTGAGACGATGAGATTCTTCGCATCTAAAAGCCAAACGAGCAAAAGTAGTGAAAAATGAAAAAAATATTTTCTCACAAAATGTGGCATTCAAACAAATCATTTAATGTATTTCTCGCAGTAATGGTTTTTCAGGTTCCAGAATTTCATAATAAACAATTCCTTTGAATGTTTTCAGTCTGAATTTTGAGGTGAAAAGTTATCATTATTTACATTATTCAAATTAAGAGAAATATCAACATCTCTGTTGTTATTATCAAAACGTTTCAGCCATTACAGCATCTGGTTCTCTTCAGGTGTCTCTCCACACGGATAAACTTCAAAGAATTTTGAACTTAAATCTTTATTTAATCGAAGGGTTTTGAATGTTTTGCTTTGCTGACCATGTCAAGAGATACCAGGCCTACATTCTCTTGCACAGATCTCTTAAGTGTGCCGCAAAATATTGTTACGGCCAATATATATATATATATATATATATATATATATATATAAAAGAAAGAACAGTAAGATATATAATCCGGTGTTCTTATAGATATTTTTATTTTTACGAAATAGTGCTTACAGTGCATCAATAATATAATATACATACTTATACTTGATGTAAAAATAATTCTACATACTGTAAGGGATTCTAATTCATTTAATTGTTCTTAAAAAAAATATAGTATATTAAAAATTAAAAATTAAAAGTGAAAATATTTTTCAAATCGTAGTTAAATAAAACGTATTCTAACCTAAACGCCCCCAAAAATCTTTAAATAGAAAAATAGAAAAAATGCCGTAAGAATTTTTGCCGTTAATAATAAATTTAAAAAAATCCAGACGGCATACATTCAACCGATGTCAGATTTCATTGAAAAATACATCCCTACCCCTTACCAAAACGTAACTAATAACGGATACAATAATACAGACATAATGAACACCCAGGCACCCCTTGTCCAGTTGAAGTAGATTTATCTGTAACCTTGGAAACGTGAATTATGATTTTAGCTGTGTCTTTAAAACCCAGTAATTTTAAAAAGTTACTCCAAAATTCGCTTGAGGATGAAATGGAACTAATGTCTTTAATTTAATTACAAAATTAAATTTGTAGCTTATAACTTCCATTTTTGAAACATGGTTAGAACTGTGTAGCGAAAAAAAACATATTTTAAATAAATCAATTTATAATATATATATATATATATATATATATATATATATATATATATATATATATATATATATACACCTGTGTGTGTGGAAGTAATAATGGTGCTGCGTTGGTATTTGAATAAATTAATAAGTAATATACTTTTAATCCCACATTAGCTAAAAACGCTTTATCAGTTTTATTACAATTTTCTACCTTTTATTTCCGCGAATTAGGCTCCTCAACCTTAAATAACATCAAAAACAAGAAGCGAGAAGAAACGAGTGTCTGTTTATAGTCTTAAGGAGTTCACCCCTTTTTATACAAGTGGACTCGCCCAGTGTGTACTTGTACTGCTGCCGGTGAATACCCGGAAGTGAGAGAGTGAGTGACAGAGTCGAGTCGGAGACTAACAGTGAAGGGTTGTAGCTAACCGGAAGAGTCGAGTGTGAGGTAACCGCTTTGTAGGAGTCACAGTTGCGAGCACGTGGACTCAGAAGGAAGTCATACTTCGATACTGAATTTCCCAGACTGTATATATATTATTATTGCTACTAACCGCATTTCTGGATCTACTAACCGTATTACCAATTGTATTATTACGTCAATACATTTATTTGCTATATTTCCTTCCTGCGTTTTTTAGTCATTTTGACCGGATTTCATCCTGGGCCCACAAAATATAGCCCATTCGATCAAACATTGAAGAAATCACAAAAAAAAAAAAAAAACCAACAAAAAACAAAAACAAAACAACAAAAAACACCAGGCACTTGTTTCGCACTAATTAAGCTGTACAATTAGTTGAATAGAAACAATGAAAAAAAGTAGGTTCATATTTGTGTGTGTGTATGTTTTAAAAGTCCACGGATTTATTTTATAACATTAAATGTATACCCTTTAAAAACATTGCTAAGTATGTCGTGATATTGTTCATTTGCTCCTAGCTGTGCCATTGCTTAAAAAGCTTCAGAAACGCTGCTCTAGGAGAATAGGTCATATATTACAGAATTTCCCACTCCAAATCTTCGGACATCTGCTGCATCGTATTTGTAACGGTCTTTTTATTGAATAATGTAAATTCTTTATGACTTACATTAAGTTGCATTAAATACAAAGAACTATTTCTTTAGTCTGTCCATTATCTAGCCAAGATTTTCTGTTGTTCGTGTTCTAGTAAGAAATCATTTTTTAAAAAAATGGCCAGTGACCACAATGTCCAAAAAATGACTGTCTTTATTGAGCTCGAAGAGAAAGACAAAATCAAAACGCTGGTCAATGTTTTTGCAAAATTATCTAAACGATCGACTATTGATAACAGTGCATAAGCAAAGATTTGCTGCGTAAACCTTGAACAGGCATTTAATATTGATATTCAGAGATTTTGTATCAACCGAATAAAAGCAAAAAAAAAAAAAAAAAAAACCCTTTGCAAATAAAGATTTTCATTGTCTTTTGTATTAATATATTGGATAACGCAATGTGCTTTGGGAAATACATTAGAATAATCCATAATTTTCCTGGGAGCAACCCTCTGCACGTGGATCGAAAACGAATGGATTAAGCACAAGGTGCGTTCAAAAACTATCCGATTCTATTTTATCCCGACAAAACTAATGATGCGTGGGCAAAATCCTTCCTGCGCATGCGTGAAAATGTTCGCGCCACATCAGTTTCCGATTGTTCCGCCGAGAGTACAGATGTGTAGTTCGGGCTCGTCGAATTTTCGAAAGTTTGATCTTCTTGCGAGTGTACGAGGGATTCTTCTTGTACTCTTCTTTTCCTTTATATGCTTCGGATTTCGGTGTCACACTTCTCATCTGTTGAAATATTTCACAGATATTTACATTTCTGTATTTGTCTGATTTTATTTGACTAGTAGTCAAATAAATTCATGGGACATTTTTGACAAGAGAGCACCTACTTCTCCTCCTATATGTCGCGATCCTTCAGGTTAAGGCAATCATGGCTCTCCACAACTCTCTTGTATCTCTTAGTAATGTTTAGCTTTTTGTCTCTCGCCGTTCTGCTATTCATTCATAAAATCGTCAGGTAGGTGGTTGGCTACCTACTTTTGTTCCTTTTACTTTTGTTTCGTCCCGTGAGTATCAAATTCTCCAAGTCTTCTTTCCTCATTATGTGTCCTAGAAATTTTAGCTGTCTTTTTCTGATTCAGAATATGTGTCTTTTTGGTCTCCTTTTTTAATAAAAACTTCCTAGTGACTCACATGTCAAATCCATGGAAACCCAGCATATTTCTGTAGAACCACAGTTCTGTTGACTCATGTTTTTTCAACTCTGTCCAGCAATCTCTGCTATATAGAATGCCTAAACATAGCAGTTGAGCATTTTATTTACATTATTCGGACTATTGTACTCATCTTTGTTGCCATATTTATCATAACGTTTCGGCCGTTGTACGCTCCGGCTTCTTTGGGTGGTTGGAATGTCGAACTGAACCCTTTATTTCGCTCGCTATCACTTAAGGACACATGGCAAAGTGGATAAAGGCGCTGGTTAGATCCAGTGACAGGACCCAAAGAGTTGTGAGTTCAATACCTGGTTAAGGCGGTGGAGAGGTGAATTAACAGGAGATAACAGATAACTGACATCCATTAGACACGGCACGTGGAAATAGAACAGTCTACCCCAGCGAGCAAAATGAAGGGTTCTGTTCGACATTCCAACGACCTGAAGAAGGCCGGAGCATTTAACGGTCGAAACTTTGTGGTAAATATGGGAACAAAGATGAGGACAATAGTCCGAATAATGTAAATAGTGTACATAATACCTCATATCAGAAATATAGACAGATACAGTTGACCACGATTACGCATTGTATATATTAGATATGTGCAAAAATACCCAGCGCTCTGTATTTGAAAATTAACCACTGAATATGTTATAATAAAATATTTTGCTATACTGCTGTCTCAAATCTTCTCTTCAGGTAAATTGTCTAGAATTCATCGATACATCATAGGATTGGTTATTGCATAGTAGTTATTAGCCTGTGCATTGAAATCTGCTGCCATATTTGGTCTACTGCTCCTGCTATTCCAAAGAAAGATCTCTAATGTAACCGGTCCTGGCTTAACATCTCGACTTCAGTCACTTTCTCACTGACTTGACGTAGCTTCTCTCTGTCTTTTCTACAGATATTTTCATAACAGTTGCTCTGACGAGCTTTTTTTTCTCTGGTGCCACGACTACATGAATTTAAGTGTTATGGAACCTTACCCATAATGGACTATTCCATACTTAATAAATACTGCGCCTCAGGAGTAGGCAAGTAGGCAGTCGTTCAAGTCATGACCGGCTGTTCAGTTGAACTCTCTGCCTTGTGCCACATGATGCCCCAGCGGGGGGGGGGGTGACTGACCGGTTGTTCGGTTGGACTCTCTGTCTTCGGGCGGGAAGGAACCCGAAGGAGGCTACGCCGAGTGACGGAGTCTCGTTCGGGGAGGTAAACCGGCCCTCGCCCGCTTATACGGGTTCAATGGGCATATTTTGTGCCAAGCCCACGGGCTCGGAGATCCCACATTAAATAACCGGCCTTGTACCACATGATGCTTCAGCGGGGGGGACACTGAATATCGTCAGGCGTTCACCTCCTGACCGGTTGTTCGGTTGGACTCTCTGTCTTCGGGCGGGGAGGAATCCGAAGGAGGCTACGCCGAGGGACGGAGTCTCGTCGGGGAGGTAAACCGGCCCTGAACCCGTTTAGACGGGTTCAATGGGTATATTTTTCGCCGGAGATCCCACGCTAAACCAGCCTTGTGACACATGATACCCACGTGGGGGGTGGCTAAATATACTCAGTTGCTTAAGTCTTGACCGGCTATTCGGTTGGACTCTCTTCCGTCGGGCGGGGAGGAACCCGAAGGAGGCTACGCCGAAGGGCGGAGTCTCTTTCGGGGAGGTAAACCGGCCCTGAGCCCGTTTATACGGGTTCAATGGGCATATTTTTGGGCCGAACCCACGGGCTCGGAGATCCACGTTAAAAACGGCCTTGTGCCACATGACGCCCACGTTGGGGGGTGGGGACTGGATATCGTCAGTCGTTCAATTCTTGACCGGCTTTTCGGTTGAACTCTCTGACATCGGCGGGGAGTAACCCGAAGGATGGTACGCCGAAGGGCGGATACTCTTTTGACGAGGTAAACCGTTTATACGGGTTCAATGGGCATATTTTTGGCCGAGCCCACGGGTTCCGAGATCCCACGTTCAACCGGCCTTGTGCCACATGTTGCCCAAGTGTGGGGGGTTGACTAAATACAGTCAGTCGCTCAAGTCGATCGGCTGATCGGTTGAACTATCTTCCTTCGTGCGAGGAGGAACCCGAAAGAGGCTACGGCGAAAGGCGGATTCTCTTTCGGGGAGGTAAACCGACCCTGATCCCGTTTTTACGGGTTCAATGGCCATATTTTTCGCTGAGCCCAAGGGCTCGGAGAGCCCACGTTAAACCGGCCTTGTGCCACATGATGCCCACGTGGGGGGGTGACTAAATATAGCCAGTAGTTCAAGTGAGTCAGTAGTTTAAGTCGAGTCAAGAGTCGAGTCAGAGGCAGTCCGAAACAGAGTCGCGTTCAGACAATTACTGCAAGACATTGGAATAGTGATACTGGTCGGGAATACATTGTTTTCTCTACTAAACCTGATTGTTTATACTAACACTTCTACTTCTCTGTATATATTCTTTTTTGTTATATATCTGTATTATTCCATACCTGTGTTCGAGTTCTTCTTTATTGGTTCTTCTTTGGACTATCACCGTGGTGCAAGGAACCGGACCTTAACATTAAGCGTGCTACAAGATTGACCACCCGCGCTTTTCCTGCTAAAATAGCTAAATGCAACTGCCACTTTTACTCCAATCATTTCTTTTCTTGCCCTTGGAACTCCCTTCCGTTTACTTGCTTCACTGATAACTACATTCTTCAAAAATTTAAAAGCAACGTCAATTGTCATCTTCCGTCTTTTGAACTCTGTTCATCTTTTGTTCTTTCCTCAATTCTCGTTCTTTTCTCTCACTTTCATTCCCTGTAATCAGTTGCGGACATTGTTTTTTCTTTCTTCTCTTCTTTTTTTTCCCTGCATTCCTTCATTCCTTCCTTCCGACTTTCTATTTATATACTTTATTTCTATTTTTTTCAAAGACGCCATTTTCATTTTCTGAACGCATTGCAACTGCTCATTCCGCCATCTTCAGTCGGGATTTATTTGAAAGAATCGATAGAAACATAAAAGAAAAAATGTCATTGCATCTTCTTCGATTCTATTCTCTCTGAATCCATAGTAACATCGGTTTCTGTAGAATATATTTTTCGCTTTATGGACCTTTCAATAAAATGCTTGCCGAAATTTATATTTAAATTTATTTTTATTTTTAAAACATACCCAAAAGAGTATCCGCCCTTCGGCGTAGCATCCTTCGGGTTCCCCCCCGCCGAAGTAAGAGAGTTCAACCGAAAAGCCGGTCAAGAATTGAACGAGTGACGATATTCAGTCCCCCCCCCGCAACGTAGGCGTCATGTGGCACAAGGCCGTTTTTAACGTGGATCTCCGAGTCTTCAAGCATTTCCGCCTTGCTTGGGGTTTAAATGATTAAAAAAGAAGGTAAAAAAAGGTGAGCACTCTTTTCTTTGTTTCTATCGAAGGTTTCCTGTTTTTCCGACTTTGTTTACATTTGGTTCAGCTTATTTTAATGCTGCAGAAATGATAAAATTCGAGTGTCTACGCTTTCGAATATATTAAATTTATTTTTGATGCTCAGAAGCGAAACATATAAATTTCGGCAAGCATTTTATTGAAGGATCCATAAAGCGAAAAATATATTCTTCAGAAACCGATGTTACTAAGGATTCCGAGAGAATAGAATCGAAGAACATGCAATGACATTTTTTCTTTTATGTTTCTATCGATTCTTTCAAATAAATCCCGACTGAAGATGACGGAATGATCAGTTGCAATGCGTTCAGAAAATGAAAATGGCGTCTTTGAAAAAAATAGAAATAATGTATATAAATAGAAAGTCGGAAGGAAGGAATGAAGGAATGCAGGGAAAAAAAAGAAGAGAAGAAAGAAAAAACAAAGGATAAAAAAGGACAAATAAAAATGAAAAACAGAAATAAAATGTGAAGGAAGAAAGAAAAAGAAAGAAAGGAAAAAGATTGAATGAATGAATGGAGATGAAAAGCAGAAAATTACGTTGTGCAAAAAAAAAAGAAACAAACAAACAAACAATGAATGAAAGAAATAGAAAAAGAAAGAAAGGAAAAAGAAAAACATGAAATACTGAAATTAAATAAAAATAAAGAAAAAACTAGTTGAAAAAGAAAGAAAAACGAAAGAAAGTAAGAAAGAAAGAAAGAAAGAACATAAAACACTGAAAAATAAGGAATGAAGAACAAAAAGTCTTGTTAAGAAAGAAAGAGAGAAAGAAAGAAAGAAGAAAAGAAAAAAGAAAACAAAAACTGAAATAAAATAGGAATAAAGAAAGAAAGAAAGAAAGAAAGAAAGAAAAAAAGAAATGAAAAGCTGAAATTAAATAGGAATAAAGAACACATTATCTAGGTGAGAAAGAAAGAAAGAAAGAAAGAAAGAAAGAAAGAAAGAAAGAAAGAAAGAAAGAAATGAAAAGCTGAAATTAAACAGGATACGAGGTAAAATGTGGTGGGAAGAGGAGAAAATTAGATAGGCAAGATTAGATGATTGAAAAAATTCGATTAACAAGCGTTTGAAAGAAAATGAAATATATTAATGAATAAAAATAAAGAATCAATGAATTAAAACATTGAAAGAAAAAATGAGACCGAAAAGGGGGATGAAAAGGAAAAAAAAAAACAAAAACAAAAAAAAACAAAATGGCGCCTTGTCATCTTCTAAACGAGTCTCTAACGGAAAGGACAATGCTTAAAGATACAGCCATTACTAAGAAGATAATCTGCTTAGCTACGTTCCACCATGCATTTCTGTGTGCAAAATCGGCAGTCACGCTGGAGCAGTGGCGGCAGGATAGGTGGGGTCCTGTCCATTCGCGAAAAAACGTCGACGACCAACTCGCTTGACAGGTGGATAGTCAATCATAAGCTATAAAAATAAAAAATAAAAAATAAGCGGAATAACAAAAAACGAACAAAAAAAAAAACAAAAAACCAAAAACCAAAAAAACAAAACGCGGGAATCAGTAATTCCCTTCGGGAAAATGGATTCCAAAAGCCACAAGATAGGGAAAGGATTCATTTTCCCTTTTTGCTTACAGATTTCTATTAATGCATTTGCGTGTGTTTGCGTGCTTGTGTCTTTGGGATGGGTGTATGTGTGTGTGCGTGAGTGTGCGCGTGAGCGTGTGAGCGTGTGAGCGTATGTGTGCGAGTGTGTGTGTGTATCTTTAATGTTCGCTCGTCTCTTGGTCATCTACAAGTAGTTTCTTTGTTTTCTACTTTTTTTTCTTTATCTTTTTTTTTTCCTTTTATTCTTTTCTTTTCTTTTTAAACATCTTCTTCTTTTCGATTTCTTCCTTCTTTTTTTTCTTCCTCTTCTTTTTCGCCTTTTCTTTCTATTCTCTTCATAATTCACGTCTTCGTCTTTTACTATTTGTCTCCCATTTTTTTCTCCTTTTCTTTTTCCTTGTCTTCTCTTTAGTTTGCTTCATTTTTTTTTGTTTTTGTTTTAGTATTTTCACATCTTTTTCTTTCTAACATTTTCTCACTTTTTCACCTTTTATGTTTCCTTTTCTTTCGCTTCTTTTACTTTTTCTTTTTCCTCTTTTTTTTCTTTTTCGTCGCCTCAATCATTTGTCTTCTTTCTCATGTTTTATTTTCTCTTTATCCTCTTCCTTTTCGATTTGCTTCGATTTCCTTTCTTGAACTTTTTCCCTTTTTTTTCTCTGCTATTTCTTTCCTGTTATCTTTCTTCTTTTTCATCTTCCTTTTTTCTTCTACTTATTCAATATTTATTCCCTTTTACTTTCCTATTACATATTCTTTCCTTTCTCTCGTTATTTTTCTCTTTATTCTCTCTTTCCTTCCCCTCCTCCTCCTTTCATTTCTTTGTCCTCTTTTCTGTATCAGTAATGCTTTGCTTTCTTTCTTTCTTTTTTATCATTATTTTCTTACTTTTTCTCAAATTAATTTTTTATTCGCGTCTTCTTTTATTCCACGTTTCCTTAAATTTTCCGACCAAATTCGTGCCAGTCTCCCATTTTTCTTATTCTTTTTTCATCGTCGACATTTTGCTGTTTAAAAGACATTCTTGTAATCCTCATTATGTCTTACATTTTTGTCCATCTTTTAGTTATTTTCGTATTTCCTCATATTTCGTTGTTTTTTTTTGTTTTTTTTTGTAATTTTGTGTTTATTTTATCCTGATCTTCCAAGCTCTTTTCCTTTCTTTCCTTTTCTTCTTCTTCTTCTTCTTCTTCTTCTTCTTTTTCCTCTTCTTCTTCTTCTTCTTAATATTATCACTACTACTTTGGGTTCTATATCTTTTCTTTTTTCGTTTCTTGGGCCATCGTATCGTTACTTTTTCGTTATTTGTATCGTCATATTTCTTCTACTTTTTTCTTCTTCCCTCCTCGTCTCTTTTTCTGTTCTCTTCTTCTTTTCTTCTCTTTTCTTCCTCTATCCTCTTCGTTCCCTCTTCTTCTTCTTCTTCTTCTTCTTCTTCTTTCTCTTCTGTTCTCTTATTTTTCGTCTCGCTTCATCGTCTTTTCTTCTCGTCTCTTCTGATCTTTTCCTTTTCTTCTCGTTTCTTCTTTCATCTTCGTTTCTTTTTCTTTATTTTCTTATTTTCTCCTCGTCTCTTAATTTTCTTTTCTTCTCGTTTCTTCTTCTTCGTTTCTTTTTCTTTTGTTTTCTTCTTCGTCGTCTACTGTTCTCTTCTTTTTCTTTTCTTTTCGTTTTTTCTTCTTTCCACCTCGTTTCTTCGATTTCTTTTCTCACCATTTCTATTATTTATTCATTTTGTTTCTTCCTCCTTTCTTCTTATCCTTTCTTCTTTTCTCTTCGTCTCTTATCCTTTTGAGTTCCTCTTCTTCTTCTTCTTCTTCTTCTTCTTCTTCCATCATTTATTTTCCCTCGTAGCCTTTCTTCCTTTTCATTTTCTCATTGCGTCCTTTCTTCTCTTTTTAATAACTTATATCGCTTCTCCCTTTTTTTCCTTTCGTCCTTCATATTCTTTTATCTGTCCTTTCTATCTTTTTATTGTCTTCCTATGGCCTTCCTATCTTTTTATTGTCTTCCTATGGCCTTTCTATCTTTTTATTGTCTTCCTATGGCCTTTCTATCTTTTTATTGTCTTCCTATGGCCTTCCTATCTTTTTATGAACTTCCTATCTGTTGTGGTCCCCTGTCATCTTCCTTTCCTTTTATGATCTTCCTATGATCTTCCTATCCTTTCTAACCTACCTATGAAATCCCTATATTTTATGGTTTCCCTATAATCTTTTTATGACCTTTCTCTCTTTTTATCTTTTCAGAATTTTCTTTTGATCGTTTTATCTTTTGATGGTTTTCCTATGATCTTCCTATCTTTTTATAATCTTTTTTTATGACTGTTGTATTTTTATGACCATTCTATAATGTTCCTATATTTTATAGTTTCCCTACGATCATCCTAAATTTTTATGATCTTTCTAACTTTTTATGATCTTTTTATCTTTTCGGGATTTTCTTTTGATCTTTTTATCTTTTGATGGTTTTCCTATGATCTTCCTATTCTTTGATGGTTTTCCTATGATCTTCATTATTCTTTTTATAATCTTTCTATGACCGTTGTATTTTTATGACCTTCTATAACCTTCCTATCTTTTATGATTTTCCTATGATCGTCCTGTTTTTTTTATGACTTTTCTATAATCTTCCTATCTATTATGGTTTTCCTATGATCTTTTCAGGATCTTTCTATGGTCATCATATCTTTTTACGATCTTCGTAATCTTGATATTTTAATATTTCCCGTTTTTCTTTTCCTTTTCCCAAACCGTTCTTTACTTCTAGTGTTGTTTTTCATTGTTCCATCTATTTTCTTCGTTGTTTTCTTTTCTTTCTCTTACCGATGTTATTGTTACTGAAAATGATGGCGACAATGGCAGAAACATCGATTAGAGAATTACAAGTCGTTCTTCCGACTCTAGCTTTTCTCAGACTTAATGCACACGCTTTCGACTTGTCTCATATGTTTTTATTTATTTCATTATTCCCTGGTCTTCTCTTGTGAAATATGGCAGTTCCTATTTTCCTATCCCCGTTCCCTCCGGCTGACTCCATTTTTTTTTCTCTCTTTTTACCCAGGCTCTAACCCCCGCGTTGCATGCTGGTTGCATTTGCATCTGTCACGTCTCTTCCAAGCAGACGTTGTTATGTTTGTTAGACTTCATTCCAGCAAGGTCGAAGCCAATTCATACGTCACATCCGGTTTCTGCATTGCATGATGTCGCAACTTGTCGACAGCTAGCTTTCATTTACTTTCTCATTTTTTTTTTTTTTTATTATTTTCATTTTTTTTTTCTTTTGCTTCATTCTTTCGTGCTTTCTTCACTTTTATTCATTTTTTTTCTCTAATCTGGCCTTGAATCTCGCATATGTATTGTTCCTTTTTCTGTAGTTTCATTTTTTTACAGTCACATGTGTCCAACGAAGAAATTCTGCCGCGAATAATGTTTTCCAATGATTTCTTTCTTTTCATTTTATTGCTCTTCTCTTGTAATGGGGGTGGGTGACCCTTTCTTATAGATGTGTGTTCAAATAACGTTAGGGTCACCAGTTGTAACGACATTATTTTATTAGTTTGTTAAGGGAGACATCAATTTGTAGTGGTGTTGTTGAAATGGGATATTTTCTTGTGTTGGATATATATATATATATATATATATATATATATATATATATATATATATATATATATATACATATATATATGTATGTATGTATGTATATATTTAGTTTATGCAAAACTAGGTAATCCGTATTGGTAGACCCAAGGAGGATGATATCCAGAGAGCTCAATGTAAATTCAGAGCAAATATGTTTGAATAAAAACAGATCACTTTGATTTTCCATGTAATAAGTTATTTCAAGCCCTTTAAAAGGGTTGGGGTGAAATAACTTATTACATGGAACCTTAAAGTGATCTGTTTTTATTCAAAAATATATATGTATATATATATATATTTAAATATATATGAAGAAATATAGTTCTAAGGTGTGATGTATTTATGGGATAAAATGCTCAATATCAGAAATAGAGCATATGTAAATATAAAAGTGGACTTCAATGTTCACTTATATATATATATATATATATGTGCGTGTGTATAAATAGAAAGATACATAGATTATGTATCTATGTATCTTTATATATATATATATATATATATATATATATATATATATATATATATATATATATACATATATACAGAGAGAGAGAGAGAGAGAGAGAAAAGAGAGAGAGTGAAAGATTGACATTGGGCTATTTAATGCCGAAATCTAAATTCTTAGAACGCAATCGTATGCGTTCCGGTACAGATAAAAAATATATTTTTAGTCTTCTAGTATAGAATGTATTGCTAATCATTTTGCTATAAAATATATTTTTGATAATTTTGCTATTAATATGTATTGTTGTTAACTTTATTCAAATATGCATTACTGGTATTTTTTACTATAAAATGAACAAAAAGCTTATATTTTTATTGTTTTTTCTTTTGGAGTTCACTATTTATCCGTAGCTGGACTGAACATCTGCTACCACCCTGGGTCAGGGCTTATTTGTAATTTATGTTACAGCTATTAAATCTTAAATACGTTAAAATACATAAGTACTACCCAATTAAACCATTAGCAAATTGAAAAATAAAACTTCTTCAAATTTGCAATCTTTTCTTTATTTGTAACCTTGTATATTTTTATTTGTAAGTTTGTACTTGTAATCTTGTATGTTATACAATAGCTATAGGACATCAAAAGCGTTAAAATATATAAATATTATACAATTGTATCATTATCAAATTGAAAAATAAATCTTCTGAAATATTTTTTTATTATTTACTCTTATTGTGTATATGGTAAAATCGAATTTTCCGTTTGATGGTGACCTTTTCCAGGAACTAAAACAAATTAATCCCTTTTTCATTACTTTTGAATCATCGATTTGTGTCATAGGAAAATAGGATTACAAAAAAATTATTACCCTTTTGTACATTCATATCTTTTCTTTGTTTCTTTCTTGACATTTTTAATTCGTTCAAAATCGTTCATGGAGAAACCGATTTTTATTTCATCTCTTTATTCACGTTCTGGACAGATATCATTTTTGTGACGTAAATTTGTCATTGTCATTAAAATTAATAAACTTGTAGTGGACACGTCGGTGTCACCATTTCTAGTGGACACGTCGGTGTCACCATTTCTAGTGGACACGTCGGTGTCACCATTTCTAGTGGACACGTCGGTGTCACCATTTGTAGTGGACACGTCGGTGTCACCATTTCTAGTGGTATGGTCCTACGACGAATGTCGGGGTTGCCATTTGTAGTGGTTTATCTTACCATTTTGTTGTTTAATTCCGACGGAATCACCAAATATGTCATGGCTAGTATATTCCTTGAACGTCGGTGTCACCAATATATGTAGTAATATGTGTTACCAATATGTGTGATGGCTAAGAAAAATGTGATTCAGGCCAATGCATGAACACAATGCAATTTATATTTGACGTAAATAGCGCATAGAATAAAATACAAAACTGAACTGAATTCCAAAACATAACAATTAGATTTATTAATGTTTGATGTACATGCATGCGAACTGAAAAGGTAGGACAGAGTCGTGTCCCTTTGATTTGGTATTAGTTGTACCGGAGTTCATATTAAGAAGAAGTGTGATGTCGTCCCCTGGTCGCAGCGCCAACCGTGTCGTTGTATCCCAGTCTACCACGGCACCAACTGTGACGTCCTACTTTGATTCCCAGTCTGCCTACCTACGTTGTGATTTGATCTAGGCAGAGGAAATCAATCAGTCATCGGGGCC
Organism: Acanthosepion lycidas; assembly: GCA_963932145.1. Lineage (NCBI taxonomy): Eukaryota > Metazoa > Mollusca > Cephalopoda > Sepiida > Sepiidae > Acanthosepion > Acanthosepion lycidas. The sequence goes on along the minus strand of OZ010606.1, from coordinate 23,715,560 downwards.
GTACTGCAAATCGAGTCCAACGGGGGTGATACCACAAAAATACGCATAAAAGGCAATAAAATGAAAACTCAAAAGTTCGAAGTATCAAAGAAAAAGGTAACAAACTTTATGTCTAGTTGTTCGATACATAGGACTGCATCTATCTCCCGACCCGTTCTATGGATTGTGACACGTCGTTTTCCGCTAGGCAAGTTTTAACACTTCAAGTCGTCTGCTCTCTAAGAGTTGGTGTTTCGGTGGGTCTTTGGACGAAAGTCAAAAGAAAAACTTATTTCGGTGATCTGGATCTAAGTCGCTCTTCAAAATAATTGTTCTTGGTTTGAAGATGTGGGTCCGGAAAATGTGCGGGAATCTTGGTCAGCTATCTGCGAGGCTTGCCTCAACCGGAGACTGACTCTGGGAAATGCTGGGTCTCGACTCATTTCTGCTCGTTGTGGCTTCGTTTATATGGGCGCCGACCAAAACCGGGGTGAGTTTGTCGGCGCTGGGGGTTCCTCGATAATTCTAAATACATATCCACCTCTCTGGTTAGGAATTTCCACCTTTTTCCATTTTTGGGAACCTTTCCTCACTCCCACCTTCTCATCATACTTCAGAGGGGCGTGAACTACCCTCCCCACATCTTCGTGGCAACCTCTCTTACTCATCCTCCAGATGGGCGGCAACAGCCTCCCTCGTGCATCACGTGATCACCACTCGACCAATGATGTCTTAGTCGGGCGTGGACGAATCTGCGGCTTTGTTTCAGGAAAAAAATATCTTGCTTAAAAAAAAAATTATCTCTTTTTTCTTTCCTTTTTCTTCCCCTTAATGGTTTATCATTTCTCCAGCCGCGAACGGGACAATATGACAATGGCGGTCATAACTCTTGTTCTACACGTGGTTTACGTCAGGTGTTTTATCGCTAATTATCAGAATGTGTGGTCTTCTCGACATGGTCTCAAAAAGGAACATCTCCAAAGTTCCAGTCGGTCTGTCGCCTCGAAGAAAGAAAAAAAAACACATTTATTCTCTTTCGGCACAATTCCTGATAACAAAATTTTATTATCGCAGGCCAAGGATGCTCGTGGGTGGGTTTTTTTAATTTTTCATATCTGTCTAAGTCTTTTTAGTTGTCTGGTTTTCGTCACTTAACGAAATAACATTTTCATTTGAATTTTTCTCTCTTTCTCTGGCCAGTCGGTCTGTAGTTGATAATAAGATGTCTTCCCGTACCAATAGTTTGTTTTCATACCCTTAGATAACACGGCCGATGCCAAAACATATCTGATTCCTTCCTTCCTTCCTTCCCTTTCTTTTTACTCAGAATTTCCCTGTCATTGTAATGACACTCTTTCGCCATTTGTTACTTATCAAAATATCCTTTTATCCATTGTCTCTTAGCTGTGTGTGTGTTCTTGCTTAACACTCACGATTCGGTTCTTAGCCTCTCCTCTTTTCTTTCTTTTCCTTTTCTGCCTCGTTAAATGGTGCCACAGAAGTGATATTGAACTTGTAATTTAAAAGAATAAAGTTTGGAATTGTGAGTTCTAAAGTTGGTAAAAGTTCAGGAGTGATTTCAGAGTTCGTGAATGTTAGTAATTATCTTTAACGTCTGGTCAGCAATGACTAAGACGGGAGTTCCTGATGTTTACATCTTGGCACTTGGTAGCAAGCAATGAGAAGTGCAAGGGAGATGAATGAAAAACTACTACTACTATTACTCCAAAAGTTCACACGTGTTCGGTTTATACAATGGCCGTGTACCACGTAGGAGGCTCCAACGGAGAAAGCGGGAAAAACAGATTGGTCGCGTGCAGGCGGTTGGATTGGTCGAAACTGACCAATCAGCAAGCAAGATTAGAGGTGATTGACCAATGAATACTTGTTATATATAGGATTTTACTTAACAGATAGGAAGAGTGCGTTTCGTAAAAAGAGGTGAGGCTGGTTTGTTGTGGAAGATTTCACAAACTCATTTTGAACTATTTTCTTTTTATTATCAGGTGGTGCATTACGGATCTTTGTGTAACGATGGAAAACCCGCCAGAATATATATCTCTACAGTATTATAAGATTTTATGATCTGCGTGTCAGGACATTGACAATATATTGTTTTGTAACGAAAGCAATGACGATAAAATATGGAAATATTAGAGAAGACCTTTATAAATATAGAACATTTATGGGAGGCCTTTATAAATATCAAACTATCAGGAAAGGCCTTTATAAAATATGTCTATTATGGAAGACATTTATAAGTATGGAACTATTAGGAAAATCCTTCATAAACATGGAACTATTAAGGAATACCCTTATAAATTAAAAATATTTCGCTATTTTCTGGTGAAGCTAAATAAAACGAGAAACATGTTATTTATGAAGACTTTCCTACTTGATTATTATTTAATGTTCAAAAGTTCATCGATTTATGACATCAGAATAAAGGGTTACAAAACAGCGATAGCTCTATTGTATATTCATTAATATGGAAGTATTAGGAAAGGCCTTTATATGGAACTATTAGGACAGGCCTTTATATGGAACTATTAGAAAAGGCATTTATATGGAACTATTAGGAAAGGCCTATATATGGAGCTATTAGGAAAGGCCTTTATATGGAGCTATTAGGAAAGGCCTTTATATGGAACTATTAGGAAAGATCTTTATATGGAACTATTACGAAAGGCCTTTATATGGAACTATTAGGACAGGCCTTTATATGGAGCTATTAGAAAAGGCATTTATATGGAACTATTAGGAAAGGCCTATATATGGACCTATTAGGAAAGGCATTTATATGGAACTATTAGGAAAGGCCTTTATATGGAGCTATTAGGACAGGCCTTTATATGGAACTATAAGAAAAGGCCTTTATATGGAACTATTAGTAAAGTCCTTTATATGGAGCTATTAGGAAAGATCTTTATATGGAACTATTACGAAAGGCCTTTATATGGAGGTATTCGGAAAGGCCTTTATATGGAGCTATTAGGAAAGGCATTTATATGGAACTATTAGGAAAGTCCTTTATATGGAGCTATTAGGAAAGGCCTTTATATGGAACTATTAGGAAAAGCCTTTATATAGAACTATTAGGAAAGGCCTTTATATGGAACTATTAGGAAAGCCCTTTATATGGAACTATTAGGAAAGCCCTTTATATGGAACTATTAGGAAAGGCCTTTTCTAATAGTTCCATTAGGAAAGGCCTTTATATGGAACTATTAGGAAAGGCCTTTATATGGAACTATTTAGAAAGACCTTTATATGGAGCTATTAGGAAAGGCCTTTATATAGAACTATTAGGAAATACCTTTATATGGAACTATTAGGAAAGACCTTTATAAATTAAAAATATTTCGTTATTTCTGGCGAAGCTAAATAAAAAGAAAACCATTATTTATGAAAGTTTTTGTACTTGGTCATTATTTAATAGCACACACGCACAGACACACAAAGACACACACACGCGCGCGCGTACACACAGACACATATATATAATGCAATATTACATTTGTAAGATCGCATTAAATGTGAGAAGTATATGTACTACAGAAAATTTCACTGTAAAATCTAATTTATCACGCGTGCTCGAATTTAACGTAGAACCTTTAGTAACGCATATGATTTTCGCGTTTTAATACAATCTTAAAACGTAATCTTACACTATATATAATACATATCAAAACAAGATGAATATTCACTTAGAAATATCATAAAGAAATACAATACCCCAATTAACCTGAATAAAAAAAAATCAAATTAATTATTTATTAGAAAAAATTTAAAACAGCTAACCTTATCTTCAAAAATAACAACACACCAGCAAAGTTAAGATTACAATGAACGAACATCGTCTTATGAGCTCAAATGCCCCTTAAGGAACTGTGTTCCTGATCAAACTGATTTCATAACCAATTACATCGGTCACACGACTACATGCCTATCCAGATGACTTAATTGACCACAGCTCTATTAGAACCTAATTTAACACACGCACAAACTTACCAGACTCCACACGAAACATACTAGTAGAAAATACAAACATAATAACCTCATCCACATGTGAAAAACGATTAAAAATAATGGAAGCCTTAATAATGAAAAAGAAAAAAACAATACTTAATAAAATTACCAAACAAAACGGCCACAATGTGTTGAGTTCGGAAAATAAAACATCTCTATAACACTAAAAACATACACACAAAACACACATTCAATTAAACTGAAAAAATCTTCCTTGATAGTGGCGAAAAGCTCTCGTAATTATAGAACATTTGGACAGTTTCTACACACCATGTGTTCCAAAAAGAAAACACTTGTTCGAACAGAAGAAAAATTAAATAAAAAGATTAATCGTAGTACCTTGTCTGTCGTTTTTAAGGAAACATGCACCATATATATACATACATACATACATATATATATGTATATATATATATATATATATATATACATACATACATATATATATATATATATATATATATATATATATATATATTATAATTTTTAAATACAGACAAAAAAATTGCTCACTACAAAGATACATTCTGGCTTCGATGCGAATGCATCTCGACTGGTGAGAGCCAAAAATGCTGAGTAAATAATTATTGCTCTGCTATTGGTATCGAGGACTCTTTCGAAATAATACTGTGAACGGTAGAATTTATATTATTTTCTTTCTCATTACATTCGTGCATATATATATATATATATATATATATATATATATATATATATATATATATATATATATATAAATGACAAAGTGGATTAGTCGCTAGTTCATCCACAACAAATATGCGTCCAGGATCTTACAACGTTTCGCCTTTCTTGTCAGAATCTATTTAATAACAAAGATGATGGAAACAAAAGAAAAAATCATCCAAATGAAATTAACTTGATTATATACCCAAAACACATGAAACATTTTGAAGTAAAAATGGCCAGTGTCTTTCGTCCGTGTGTATATCTATTAGGTTGGTGCAAAAATAATGACGTTTTTTGACGTTAATGAATAATAGTTACATCAACGTAAAGAAACTTGCTTCAATTCCAGTCCTAAGCGACAAAACGCATCACGCGGAAACTTTTTCCACTTAGTGTAGTTACAATGCCTCATCTCAGAAATATAGACAGATCCTGAAGAAGGCCAAAGAACAAAATGGCCGAAACGTCGTGAATGTGAGAGTAAAGACGAGGACATCAGTCCGAACAATATAAATAGTGTAAATAGTTACAATAGCTCATCTCAGAAATATAGACAGATCTTGAAGAAGGCCGAAGCGTACAACGACCGAAACGTTGTGATTGTGACAGTAAAGACGAGAACAAGAGCCGAACAATGTAAATAGTGTAAATAGTTACAATACCTCATCTCAGAAATATAGACAGATCCTGAAGAAGGCCGAAGCATACAATGGTCGAAACGTCGTGAATATGATAGTAAAGATGAGGAAACTAGTCTGAACAATGTAAATATTGTAAATGGTTATAATACCTCTTCTTAGAAATATAGACAGATGCTGAAGAAGGCCGAAACGTACAATGGCCGAAAGGTCGTGAATGTGACAGCAACGCTGAGGACAAGTTGTCCCAACAATGTAAATAGTGTAAATACTTATCAAATGCTATACTCTTGTCCAGTTGTCCAGTAATATAAACTCTTGGCAAACTTATTGGTCATGTCATGCTGACTTCCTCGGTGTTATTATGTTGGGCCGAGTTTGTCAGTTGTACAGAATCTTACTTACCGTATATTTCCGCGTATAAGGCGGCCTTTACATAAGACGAGTTCAAAAAATATAGCAAATTTTCATGACTTTATCCTAGACTTGTAGTTTAAGACGACGTCTTGTTGACTCCATAAAGATGATGTCATTGGAAATGTTTTTACTCACTTTATCCTTAGAAATTCGGAATAAACAAAATGACAAAATTGATTCTATATATATGTTTTTTCCTACAAACGTCCCCTAAAAGGGAAACCATTGTTTTCTTTACGCTTCATCGTGTGATCTCTTGCAAATACAGATTCTTCTTCCTCTTCTTTTCCTATATCTAAACAGTTACAAACAGCCTGGTGTACTAATGGCCATTTACTTATACTTCATCGACAATCACATAAGACCGCTAATTACGATATAACGTATATTCCGCATACTTGTTTTTATTCGCAATTATAATTGCGAATAAAAACAAGTATGTGGAATGGCTAATAAGTTTGGCTAATAAGAATGGCTAATAAAGTATGTGGAATGGCTAATAAGTTTGCCAAGAGTTCACAGGTTTCAGTTGCTCGAGGTTTTCTCTACGTTAATTTCAATGTCATTTTGGAAACTTACAAATTCAGGTCCAAATCGCAAACATTTTAAAATTGGCCATCTGGTTTTTCTCGCAGCAGGTTCTTTGTTCGAGAAGATATTTAGTCATGTCACCTATTAATTGCTGTTGTTCCCAGATCCACCCTAACCAGGGATCGGGTAGCAGCTGTTAGGGTTCCTGTTACGGGCAAATAGTAAACACCCAAACACTATGAAATTATAAAAGTACATTTTTCTAGTAAAAAATACAAGTAATTCGTTTTTATATAAAAACAATACCAACAATATATATTTATAGTAAATTTACGACAATACATTTCATCCATATTTGATGAGATACAATTGCGTTCAAAAAATGTTTAGTTGAAACCATAAAATGGTGTTCAAAATATTTAAATTTAGGCAGTAAATAACCTATAGAGGTGTTGATATGCCGCTAAACAAAATCAAACCAATTAGTCATGTTCATTCTCGATGTTTACATTTTCTCAGCAGAGCTTGCATGGATACAAGTTGATTTCAATGATATGGAATTTTTCTTTGAATAAGCAATTTATTATGAAGTCATGCCAGTAATATATAAGGTAGAAATGGTTTTATTATTTTTATTATCAGTTTACTTGATAATGTGAATCTTTTTATGTACGTTATTGGTTATTGTACCGACGTTAGCTTATCAACAAATATCACTGATAGTATAAGGTTTCTTTTTTAGAGTTGTAGTATAAGAGTACCCCCCACCAGTTTTTAAGCGTGATTTTGGAGATTTAAAGGTCTTATTCGTGGAAATATACACCGTAGTTTAATTTGAGATCAAACTCTTCCGAAGGTCTAGTTATAGGTATTTTATGATTTTAAAATAATATTTTTAAACTGGACTTTTTCCATTGAGCTCCAATTCGATTATCCACTCCCTCATAATTTTCTCCTCATAATATATCTATTCCTTTGCTCAGAATGTTCAAGTCCGTCACTTTCCATCCATTAGATTGACTTAACTACGGTCACTGATTTGTTACATAAATAATGTGTGTTTAAGACATTTATTTACAACTATCGTCTCTCGTAATCTTTTCTAAATTTATAACACTTGCTACTTATAAGTGGCCACCCAAATAATTAACAATTAACAAATTAATATGACGCTACTTAACTTTGATAATTAGAACTGAAATGGTAATTAAGCGTAGGCGAATATAAATTACCGAAATTTGAAGTATATTTTAAATATTTGTTCTCGTGGCATGTATAAATTATATATATAGATTACATGCGATTATAAATTATATATTATATAGATTATATGCGATTATAAATTATATATTATATAGATTATATGCGATTATATATTATATCGATTACATGCGATTAGAAATTATGTATTATATAGATTACAGGCGATTATAAATTATATATATAGATTACATGCGTTTATAAATTATATATTATATAGATTATATGCGATTATATATTATATAGATTACAGGCGATTATAAATTATATATTATATAGATTATATGCGATTATAAATTATATATTATATAGATTAAATGCGATTATAAAGTATATATTATATAGATTATATGTGGTTATATATTATATAGATTACATGCTATTATAAATTATATATTATATAGATTATATGCGATTATAAATTATATAGATTACATTCGATTATAAATTATATATTATAAAGACTATATGTGATTATAAATCTAGACAAATTACTATTATTTTTTATTCTATTTTTTTTAATCATTTCACCGCAAGTAAGGCGAGAATGCCACTAGTATACAGGGTGTTACGAAGAATGAAAGTGAAAGAGAATGAGAAGAATGAAAATAGGACGGATTGAAGGAAGGACAAAATATGAATGGGGTTCAAGAAGACAGATGACGATTGCGCTGTATTTTTCATGAATCTCTAGATGTCCAGCAGAAGCGCCAGACCAGACATGGCAACAGTGATCTATTCCCGGACGGAGGATAGATTTGTAAACGTGCAAGATGGATTCTGACAGATTGAGGTCGAGGGAATGCATAGGCCATGGAAACGGCCCTCCCCTACGTTTCCATCTTTCATGGTCGATGTCAGCCAGTGCATCGCGAACAATGTAACTAAAATGTGCTAGAGCCCCATCATGCATGAACCATATGCGTCTTCGTATTAGCAAGGGTACATCCTCTAACAGGTTTGGAAGTGTATTCGAAATAAACTCCCTGTAGACAGCTCCTGTAAGACGTGCTGGGAAAACATATGAACCTACCAGGCAGTCACCTACAATTCCAGCACAAATATTAATCGGTAACTGCCTAGCCAGTATTGCACCGTGGGAATTTCGATCCGCCCACAAATGTTGGCTGTATAAATTGTGTGTTCCATCTCTTCCAAAAATTGCCTCATCCGTTAACAAGACTGAAGAGATAAAGAACGAGTCGGCAATTTGTGCAATAACATCGGCAAGAGTTCTCCCGTGGTGAGTGATCAGAAGGCGAAAGAACCTGAACGCGTTGCAAATGATACGGATACAGGAGCTGCTCTTGAAGTGCCCTACAAGCAGTACTATGAGATTTACGATATGCTAGGGCCACTTGACGTGTGCTGATATCTGGATCGTATCCGACAGCCTGTAGAATGCGTTCTTCGTGATCAGGGGTACGAAAGGATCTCGGACTTTCTCGATCCATAGTTTGTAGTGCCACATATCTTGTCTCAGCAAAGGTTGAATGACTCGGCTGCCTTCGGTCTGGAAACGCAATCTGATACAACCTTGCAGCCTCTCGTCCATTACCATTCGCGCAGCCGTATGTAAAAATTAAATCTACTTGCTCACGATATGAATATCCGGCCATTGCTAAGCGGAACATTTCTCAATTAACACATTACTACTACATACATCAAAAGTTCAAGACAGAGTAGCCAAAGACTTACACGAATGACAAATGTAACCTAGTCTAAATGAAAACACATCGCCATCAACAATAAATTTTCTTTAAAGTTAATAACTCAAAAACGATGGAGTTGCAGGCCTATTTTACATGCACTTTTCTCCTTGTTTCGGTGTGGGAAATCCGGCCCTAAATTTGTAATATATATATATATATATATATATATATATATATATATATATATATATATATATTTATTTATTATTAAATTAATCGTTGACATGTAGATTAACATGGCCCAAGGAGACACATTTGTAGTGTTGAAACATAATTGTTATTGCGTAACGATTTTTAACATGATTTTAATATCCTAAAATAAATAATATTTAGCTTTACTCTGTATTAAGCCCTCTTTTAAATTAAATGTTACGTGCAGTGGAATTATACTCCATTTGTTCTTATTTTACCTGGATATATATATATATATATATATATATATATATATATATATATATATATATAGGTAAAATGTCATACGAGAGAAAAATGTATATTTAAAAAAAAATAGAAAAACTGCAAACGTTTTTGCTTATAATATGGATTTGTTTTAGTATATATATTATATTTTATTCTTCATATATATACATACATATATATATATATATATATATATATATGTGTGTGTGTGTATGTGTGTGTGTGTGTGTGTGTGTGTGTGTGTGTCTCTGCGTTTGTATATATATATATATATATACAGAGTATATTTAGACAGTAAGTATTTATACAACTAAGTTTGATTGAAAAAGACCGACAATGTCTGTCTGTTTAATTTTTTGTTGTATTTTTCCGATTTTCAGCTGGTACTGAGTATTGTAATCGACGATGTGGGTAAATTGTACGAAGTTTTTTTTTTTAAATTTTATTCATGTACTTTCGATTTTCTTACCCATTATCAAGAGCCGATGCGGTGACTATGTGGTAGTTAGAATTCCTTTCTCTACATCCTGGTATTCTTCGTGGGGAGGGTTGGACGTTTGAAATGGTCAAGCGTGACATCATGTGTAACGGCCACTGGGAAGGAGGCCGCACAGAAAGAATGCGATTTATTTGTTGTATTTTATTTGATTTATTTTTCGTACTAACATAATTTGTGCGCGTCTTAATTATATCATATGCTCTTTAAAATGCCATCTATTATGGTAAATGATACTTTAGTTAATGTGCAATGTTTATTTTGTATGATAATAGCTTCCAGTGTTTTGAGTTTTCGCTTGCATTGAGTGCTGTAGAGAATTTTGATGGGATCTACCAATATTTGGGGTTTACAGAGAGACGGAGCAAGAGTAAAGAGGCGTGATAGAGGAAGAATGAAGGAAAGGGCGGGAAATTAGAGTAAGGCATCTGAAGATGTCGATTGACATTGCATTTGAATAATTGAAGATTATAACTCTCAGGGAAGCAAGTAAGAGACAAGGAGTTCCACAGACGGGAAGTGTGAGACATGAAGCTATTGGAGTAAAAGAGACGGCTACATTTAACCGTTTCGACAGTGAAAGAGTGGGACCGAGATGAGAGCCTAGTAGCACGTCTAAATTCACGCAGTTTGGGTATCAGCGAAAGTAGCTCGTCGGAGCAGTTACCATGAAAGTATTTGTAGAAAAGACAGAGGGAAGGGACGGCAAATCTGTGAGAGAGCGACTGTAAACGATATGCCAGAACAGAGCCAATCATATTGCATATCCGTTTCTGGATTTTGTCGAGGACCTTAAGACGAACAGCGAGGGCTCCAGACCATATATGGCAGCAGTATTCCATGCAAGGGGGAATGGTTGATTTATAAATTTGAAGGATGAACTCTCTCTCGGACTTTCTGGCGCGACACATAGAACCAGATTTCCCTGATTCAATGTATTTGTTCCATCTCAGGTCAGCGGACAGTGTGAAACCCAGCATGCGCAGAGAGGCACTCTCGTGGAGTTAAACACAAGACATTCTAATGGGAGGCAGAGAACGATCTCTGTGGGGTGTAAAAGAGATCAGTTTTTTGGGGGGTTTTTTGAGCCATTAAAGTTTACCAGCCATTTTTTGCCCGAGTCAACCACAGATTGGAGTTCCTTTTCAAGACCAACGGCCTGGTTAGTTTTCTCAGCAATACCAGATTTGATGTTGTGTTGATAGTTACATTTTGGTCGTTCATGATCGACTGGTTGATGTGTGCAGGGATTGCGTTTCTAGATGTGACAGATCAATCTGCAAGAGAGTGTGTGCTCAATTTAAGTATTTAATGTTTTTTCTATCATTGATGTTGGAGATGCAACATCACAGGCAGAAGACAACATAATTTTTTATATAGGGTGGATTTTTGAGACCGGGTGTTGTTGGTAATAATTAAATTAGATGTTTTAAACTTTTTATAGTAAATCTTAAGTGGTTGTTAGGATCATTTAGTGATATGCACTGATAAGTTATGTTTTTAATTGCTTTTTCATCCTGTTTATAATTAGGGCGTATTTATTTACGGTAGAATAAGTTAATGTTTTACACTATTTACATTATTCAGACTATTGTTCTCATCTTTGTCGCCATATTTATCACAACGTTTCGGCCGTTGTACGCTCCTGCCTTCTTCATGTGGTTGGAATTTCGAACTGAACCCTTTATTTCGTTCATTGGGGTAGGCTGTTCTAGTTCCACGTGCCATATTTAATGGATGTCAGTTATCAGTTATCTCCTGTTAATTTCCCTCTTCAAGTTCTACACTGCCTTAACCGGGAATTAAACTCACACTCTTTGGGTCCTGTGATTGGATCTGGTGATAAAGATAAGGACAATAGTCCGAATAATATTAGTGTACATAATACCTCATCTCAGAAATATAGACAGATACTGAAGTTAATGCTTCGTTTATTTTTGATTGCGTCAGAGAAGAGTCTGGCGTCATTTTTTTTTTAAATTTCTTTAAAGGTAATTTAAATAGCTCGTCGACGCCGGGTTTAGAGAACTTAGTGTTGATCATAGTTTGCCCGAAAACGGCATTAGTTTGGCTCGATATATCATCTTTTTAATTTAATTTAATTTAATTAATGTATTTATTTTTTTTAATAGCTATATCAATGGGAACATCCACTTTAGTAATTAAGTAAACACGAGTTTGTGCTTGTGGGTTTGTTTGTGAGGGAGGTGGTAGAATCATGGGTATTGGCATAAACTAATACGTCAAGAAAAGGGGTTTCTTTGTTAATTTTTATTAGACGACGTATGTAAAGTGTAACAGTTACCCTGAAAGTTTATCCCATTTTAACCCTAAAATGATGAAACCTGTTTGCTAATCTAGTACTGCACTTAAATTGAGGGACCAAAGAGAAAAGTTCATCACAGAAATTACCATGAAAATATTTAAAAAAAAACTAGACTACCCGTGACCTGTTGGGTAACTGACGGTTCAGGTTTCAGGTTATGAAGCATTTAAGATGATTTCAAAATTCGATTAAAATGAAAGTTAATTACATTATGATTCTGTCTATAGAACCCAGTCTGTCCTGCTATTTACCCATAGCTAGGTGGGGAAGAAGAGGCTTCATACCTCTTCCAAGTGTATTAGCACGTAAGTGAACGTAATGGATTCGACTGGAATTCGTTCACGACTCTCCGATTTCTCAATTCGAGCCACTATCCATTACTCCTTTTAATTTAACAAGCCATTTCTATCTATGATCTGTTTAATTTTGCTATTTACCTTGCATATATAGGCACGTGAAAATGCGTAATCCCTGTCATTTAATATTAGGTGGAGTTGCTATAAAATACGGATATTTTTAAATTCGGGTTTTTAACCTGTATCTGATACCAGAATTTAAACCACTACCGATATACCCATTCAAGCACACCACCAAGAAAATGCGAGGATGGATCAAGAAATCCGTCAACAGACACTTTTTATCTGAAATGATCATTTAATAACGATTTATCTATGTTTTAACATTCCCTACTGAATTATTTGGATGGTTAAAAGCTCGAAAAGAGAAATGTACGAGCTGAGTTCGAATTCTGGCCGAGTTCGTCACTTTTGCACAAATAATCTTCAGACAGGTAAGAATTTATATCTTCTTACTTCAGCTATGGGTTAAATAACAAAACAGACTGAGATCTCTAGCCATAGTTGGTAACCAGTCTATGAGAAAAAAATTATACGTTTAAAACTATATGACTCTGTTGATGTACAGTGTGTCCGTAAAGACACACAGGCAAAAATGCATATTTTCAAGAAATTATGACATTTTATTGAATTCGAATATTAATAAATGGCATCTTCAATATGATTTCCATCATTTGTGATGCAAATGTTGATGGCGCTTTACAAGATTCACGTGAACACGATGCAATAATTCCATATTGCCGTCAATTTTAACACCTTCACTCTTTATATATTTAATCAAGAATTGTGTTGCATCTGTGATTTTCATTGAGTACACCTTCACCTTTGGCAGACTCCAGAAAAAGAATTAAATTCTTTCTTCTTTCGAAAAAACCATGTTTAATTCTTGGAGGTAAAAAAAATATCGTTAATGAGATTTCCGATGGGTTCAAACTTTAGGGCCACATACTGTAGAATCTATAAAGCCAACGAACGAATCGTAGGGTTTACTATGACCTTGTGATATCGACTGTTATTAATGTGATAGATAATCGATTGAATTAAGGACATTGAAAAGGAAGGAGATTATTTTAAGTACAGTGTAACCCGGATATAAGAGAGTTGTCGGGACCGGAGAAGAAGCCTCTTATATCCGGGTTTCTCTTATATCCGGGTTTGGTCTATTATGTATACATTAACACAGGCTCTAATTTGGGACCAGTGAAAATCTCTCTTATTACTGGGTTTCTCTTATATCCGGGTTACACTGTATTAAAAAGAATAAATAACGATATAAATAAATGTCTTTTTCATCGTGTAGTAGCCGGACTAAGATATAAATGTGAATACACATATCAGGCTAAAAGATATGCAAATGTAATAGAATGTAACAGTTAACCGGCCAGTTGTTCTATTCTGGTACACATGTAGCTTATGAAGTTTTCAGATGGCCTCATACATTTATTTCCAGTTGAAGACGAAGCAAAATTGATTGTTTTGCTGTTTCTAATCCTTTGCTTCATTTGACAAAATATTTTGCTTTTCACATATTTTTTTACTTTCTACTAATTTTATTCAGGGGTAGAATTGTTCAAATATTTAAGGAAACGTTCTCGCTTGTTTTATATCCCAAATTATGTGTAAATGAAATTCTTCTTCTTCTTCTCTTTTTCTTTCTCCTCTCCTTCTCTTCTTTCTCTTCTTCTTCTCTTTTTCTTTCTCCTCTCCTTCTCTTCTTTCTCTTCTTCTTCCTGCTTTTCTTCTTCCTCTTCCTCTTCTTCTTCGTCATCATCTTCTTCTTCGTTTTTTTCTTCTAATTCCTCCTCTTCCTCCTCCTCTTCGTCATCATCTTCTTCTTCGTCGTCTTCCTCCTCCTTCTCCCTTCTTTTCTTCCTCTTCATTTTATTCTTCGTCTTCTTCCTCCTCCTCCTCCCCTCTTCTTCTTTCTCCCCATCTTCTTATTCCTCCTCCTCCCCTCTTCATCTTCTTCCTCCCTTTCTTCTTCTTCCAACCATTTACAGAAGCTCATTATTCGCTGCTTTCTTCTCTCCCTCTTGTCTTCAATATGTTAGGTAAGTATCACCTTTTCCAATCCCTCTTTCCTCAGTACGTACTCTGTTACTAATGCTATGCTTAAATCTCCTTTACGTGTCCATTTTCTCTAAAACTTCGTCGTTGCTCACGTGATAAGTCTAGGGTAATCTCGGCATCCTTCTGTAGAACCATATTTCTGTTACCTCCATCTGTGAGGAAATAATACAGTATTCTTTGCAATTTAGGATTACCGACATTGCATAAGTTCTCTTTTCTTCCCCCCACCAATAATATTTCCTGTTTCTTAATACATTGCTTACATTTTGGAAGGCAACTTTCGCTATTCCAATGCTCCTTCGCATTTGGTGTCGTATTTTTACGTTCTCTGTTAAAACCCTTCCTAGATATTTTAATTTTTGCTCCTATTTACGTTTGGTCTTTCCATTTAGAAATCGGATATCATGCCAGACTGAAATCCAAGCGCACGTGGGATTAGCAAAAGATGCATTCCAAAATCTCTATCTATAAAAGGCAGGATGTGTGTGTGTGTGTGTGTGTGTGTGTGTGTGTGTGTGTAACGAATGCACGGCCGCAATTTTCGACGGATTTGCACAAAAATTTATATGCACATGCTCCAAGTTAGTAGAAAGGCCAAGACCGACTTTGCATTTTCCAACTCCCATTGATAGTGAAAATAATCGATTTTTTCATGCTTCTACGGCAGTTTTCATGTAGTTTGCGGCCATTTTCTACTGGCCAGAGTGAGAGCCTATAGCTGGCTGCCAAGAATAGGCATGAAGATTCTATTGGCCATGTGAGAGCCAACAGCTGACTGACACGAACGTTATCTACCATGCTAGCATGCCAAAAAATCGATAGCTGCATTCGTCACAAGTGGGAAAAATTAAAATCTGCATGGCACTTTACTCCAATTGGCTCATTCGCTTGCTTAAACTCAACATTGATTCTGATTCCGCAGAACTGGGTTGGGTGTGAAAAAGTATTTGTTGTTAACATTCTTTTTTCATTCGGTTTTTCCAGTTACGAGTCCTTTTGTAAAGCTGATCGTTTTGTGTTCATTTTGTTTAGTTCTTTTTTCGTAACAGATTTAATGTTTAGTATAGAGCTTAGAAAAAATTCGCAGTGTAAGATAGGCAAGAAGTAAGGCATGTAGCAACATCAGCACGGCTAAGGGCACTCCTTTAAAGGCGAGGAAGGGCAAAAATATTTTAAGTCAAGTGATAGCGATTGCTGTATGAGTCGTACGATTTTTGAATCAAACACGGGCAACGCCGGGCCATGCTGCTAGTACATAATAAGAATAAAGTTTAAAAGCGTTTAAGAACGGGTGTAGCAGTTCAGAGTAAATACACTGTTAAAGAATATACACGAGTATAGTTAGGGCAAGTCTACTTCTTACCTAGAGGTAAAATAATTAGCATAATCCAATCTATACCTCTCAAGGCTAGTCTATTCCCACCACTTCATTATTAGTATTAACCATAGCCGGTGCGTACTAACCCCGAACTCCCAATCTTAGGGAGCAACCCTGATTGGGGCCCCCCGGGCTGTGCTTTGTGACCCTCGCTATTTTAACATTTGCATTTTTCCTACCTACATTTATATACGTTACAAATTAAACTAAGCACATCTGACTATTTAAAAATGAAAAATCTTTGTAAATTTTGACGTCATTCTGGGGTCTTTTTTTTACTTTTGAGTCCACGAATTTGTTTTTCTCGTGTTGTCTCGAAAAACACGATCGAAAATTCACTGTTTCTTATCCATAATGTTGAATGTATTAAAATTCTTCAACTTTTTAACAAGAAAAATTTCAAGTTAATGTTAAAAGTTACCGCAAAAAAATTGTTGATTTATTTTAGATGGAATGATCTATTATGATATATCTCTAACTTATATTTAGATACATTGTATTTATTTTCAATTTTTCCAATTGAATTGTTCACCTGTATTGTATATATGATCCATTATTGAACATAATTAGGCTAGAATAAAATTTGCATTTTATATGAATATCTTATGAAAATTAACATGTATTAGTGTAGAGGGGGGCATCTAATATATTTAGTGGGTGTATTTAAAACCCTCAGGTTTCCATCTATTTGTCCAATGAAAGAGACACTGAGCGGCAAATGTTTTGGTGGTGGATGAAGAAGGAAAAACTGCTGTAGAAATTGGCTACACTAGCAGACTTTAGTTTTAAGAAGCTGCGATACATTCATAAGTGGAACTTTGCCATTGAAAGAAATTGTGAATTCTTTTCATAGATAGCAATGTGAACCCATTATGTATAGCTAATATATTGATGTTGGTATCAAATCCTTGCACCAGCTCTGGTATCAACAACTTTTTTTTTTCTTTTTTTTTTTAACTATAATGGTATGCAATGACTCCAATCTATAAACTTGTATTAATGGCTGATACGAACTCCTACAATAGTAATTATGTATGGAAAGGGATTGACAACATTAAAATTAGTGATCGATCATAAACTAATCGGTCATTTCAAATTCCAGTTTGAGCAAGAAAGAAAAAAAAAAAGAAAAAATGCTCAACTAATCTGGAATTCTATCGAAATACATGTATATCTTTTGTTTAGAAATATGTACATTAGGGTTATCTAATCTATTTATTCATTTATTTTTCTTTCCTTTCTTCTTTTCTTCCTTTTTTCTTCCTGTGTATTCTCCTAACTTCATTCGTTTTTGGGTTTTTTTTCAGTTTCTTCGATTTTCGTTGCTTCTTTTCTTCTGCTTTATCTTTTTCGTTATTTTCCCTTTTGAACATCTTTCCTTCGTTCAATTCTTTATAGTTTCTTACTTTCATTCTTACGCCATTTTCCTTGTAAATACTTTTCTTTTATTCATCACATCTTTTCTCTTTTCCTACAATTTTCTTTTCTTTTTCTCTTCTCTTTTTACATTCTCTTTTCTTTATATTGCTTTTTTTTTTACGTCTTTTCTCTGTTCATTCTATTCGCCTTTTTCTTTCTTTCCTACTTTTCTCATTCTTCTTCACGTTCCTTTGTGCTTTCTTTCCCGTCTCTACTTTTGGTTATTGTTTTTTTCTTTGTTGAAGTTTTATCTTTGTCTTTCCTTCATTCTTTTCTTATTTTTCCTTCTCTTCTTCTTTACATCTTTTTGCTCTTCCTTCCATTTTCTTTTCCATCTTTTTTTTATCTTTCTTTATCTTCTTCACACGTATTCTCTATTTTTTTCTTCCTTTTCATTATGTTTCCTTCGAATTGCTTTACAATATTTTCTCTATTCTTTCCCTTTTCTTTCTTTTTTCTTGTATGCATTTTATTATCTTTCCTTCTCTTCTACATCCCTTCTTTTATCCTTTCTTTCTTTCTCTTTTTCACATCTATTCTCTATTTCTTTCTTCCTTTTCGTTACCTTTTATTCTCATTGCTTTACGTTATTTTCTCTATTGTTAACATTTCCTTCCGTTTTTTTTCTTGTATGCATTTCGTTATCTTTCCTTCTCTTCTAACTCCCTTCTTTCTTTCTTTCCTTCGTTCTTTCTTTCTTTCTTTCTTTCTTCACACCTGTTATCTATTTCTTTCTTTCTTTTCGTTATCTTTCCTTCTCTTCTAACTCCCTTCTTTCTTTCTTTCTTTCTTTCTTTCTTTCTTTCTTTCTTTCTTTCTTTCTCACACCTGTTATCTATTTCTTTCTTTCTTTTCGTTATCTTTCCTTCTCTTCTAACTCCCTTCTTGCTTTCTTTCGTTCTTTCTTTCTTTCTTTCTTCACACCTGTTATCTATTTCTTTCTTTCTTTTCGTTATCTTTCCTTCTCTTCTAACTCCCTTCTTGCTTTCTTTCGTTCTTTCTTTCTTTCTTTCTTCACACATGTTATCTATTTCTTTCTTTCTTTTCGTTATCTTTCCTTCTCTTCTAACTCCCTTCTTGCTTTCTTTCGTTCTTTCTTTCTTTCTTTCTTCACACCTGTTATCTATTTCTTTCTTTCTTTTCGTTATCTTTCCTTCTCTTCTAACTCCCTTCTTGCTTTCTTTCGTTCTTTCTTTCTTTCTTTCTTCACACATGTTATCTATTTCTTTCTTTCTTTTCGTTATCTTTCCTTCTCTTCTAACTCCCTTCTTGCTTTCTTTCTATCTTTCTTTCTTTCTTTCTTTCTTTCTTCACACCTGTTATCTATTTCTTTCTTTCATTTTCATTGCTTTGCATCTTTTCACTGTTCCTTCCTTTTTCTTTCGATCTTTTTTCTTGTAAACATTTCCTTATCTTTCCTTCTCTTCTAACTCCCTTCTTCCTTTCTTTTTTTTATTTTCTACGTTTATTTTCCATTCCGTTTTCTTTCATTTTTTAAAAGGTTTTTTGACCTCAACATTTTTTCTATCTTTCAAGGATTGTCTTTTCTCTTGTAAGGCTCTCCTCAGGAAATCACTGTTTCTTTTCCAAACTTCTGGTTTTCATGATTTACTTTCGGGTAACCAACGCAAATATAAAGATCAAAACTGGTTTCACATTTTTTTTCTCTACTTCACATTTATATAGCCACATATAACCGCAAGCAAATATACATTTATCGCAAACGCTCTTCCAATATTTTTCTTAAGTTATTCATCTATAGATTGACACTCAATCTTTCAAACTCCCTTTTTCTTTATTTCTCACTTAAATCTATGCACATCATAGTAATATATGTATTATTCAAAATTCCGTCCGACAGACAAAATCTCTAGCACATGAATTGGAAAAACACTATAGATGTCGAGAGAGGATTCTTGGGTTTATAAACGGATGATTAAAAAAGTAATGTGATTTTTTATTTATATAAACAATATGAAACGCGATCAAACATCAATATATTAGCTATACATAATGGGTTCACATTGCTATCTATGAAGATATTCACAATTTCTTTCAATGGCAAAGATCCACTTATGAATGTATCGCAGCTTCTTAAAACTAAAGTCTGCTCGTGTAGCCAATTTCTACAGCAGTTTTTCCTTTTTCATTCACCACCAAAACATTTGCCCCTCAGTGTCTCTTTCATTGGACCAATAGATGGAAACCTGAGGGTTTTAAATCAAGAGAGCTGACAGGGTTTTTCACTCGACTGCCGATATGTTCTGAGGCTCGACTGAGGCCTGGTGAGATCATGTTATAGAAGTTTATTCCTATCCAAATTTGATCTTAGAAGATTCTTGCTCTTTTAAGGGTCTCAGCGTATGTTTTGGAATGACTGCTTCTCTTCTTGGCAAGAATTCGACAAGAATAATATCTTGATCATCCTAAAAGACAGTCGTCATGATTTCTCCAGCTCTCTTTTGTCTTTGGGGATATTGGATGACTCCATTGTATTCACTATCTTTTTCGTTCTGGTTTATATTTCAGTCCTCTGCTCATGTCATTTGTCGGAGTACCCAACGGGACCACAATTTTGAATATCTAAGCGATTCCATAATATTTCGAGCATAGCTAACACCGAGATCTGATGTCAGCTGATCAATGGCTATGCGTCTATCAGATCTGAATTAAATCGTGTTTTTATTAGGTTTGTTGCAAAAGTAATGTCGTTTTCTCACATATGTTATTATGTAAGAAAACAACATTATTTTTGCACCAACCTAATATTAGGTTGGTGCAAAAGTAATGACGTAATAATGTCGTTTTTTGTCATATTTTTTAATGTCAAAAAACGACATTATTACGTCGTTATTTTTGCACCAACCTAATAACTTGTTGGCAGGGTTGACATAAATTGGTGGGTGGCCACTATGATGCCCTGGTCTGCGAAGATTCAATTTCCCAATTCTTCTTGATCTTTTGAATTCTCATTTCGCATTCAAACGGTGGCCCATCTCCACACATTGCTGGAGTCTAAAGCTTTATTTTCGTATAAGTTTTTCAGTCTTTGGTGAATGTTTACAAGAGTTTCTCTTTCGGAAACAAATAAACCGATTACCGCTTTTTGCTTTTGACGAACTTCGGCTGGACAGCCATTTTCTTATTAGCTCATTTATTCTTATATCTGGGAAAAACAGATATTTTTAAAAATCGGTATCACCCCACGCAGTAAAGCCACTAAGACACAAGTTCTCGGTGTGGAAGAATTAGAAATGGTAACATTAATAATGAAGAGAAAAAAGTAACCAGGAGGACAGCAGATAACGATTGACATTGCATTTAAAGTTTGGCAGATTAAAGTTGACTGGAGAGCATGGAGCCGTAAAGTAGTTCCACAAGCGAGAAGTGCAAGACAATAAACAGTTAGCATAGAATTTACGACTACATCTGGCCCGGTCAGCTGTGAATTGATGAGATCTCTATGCTACTCTACTACTAGGCTTATATTAAAAAAAGTCTAGGTACTATAGCGAAGAGCTCATCTGAACAATTGCCATAAAAGTATTTATAGAAAAGGCACATGGGGGAAAACTTACGGCGGTGAGAAAGTGACTGAAGCCGAGACGCCAGATCAGGACCAATAATATTGCTGATTCTTCTTTGAATTTTAACAAGGAGACGAAGATAAATAGCAGGAGCACCGGGCCATATGTGGCATCAATATTCTAATTATGGAATATAGATTCTGGGGAGAAAATCGTCTCGCACGACACAGTGAACCAACTTTCTTAGAAGCTGACCTAGCGATGGATAATCTTTCCACTTCATCTCAGCTGAGAACATTAGCCCAATTTAGCGCAACGTGTCAATTTTCTGGAGGTTAGCATCAGCCATGCTGATTGAAGGCAGAGTAGGGTCTCTCAGATGATTTATGGAGAGAAGTTTAGTTTTGAAGGCGTTAAAATTAACAAGCCATATTTTTCCCAGTTAACGACGGGCTTGAAATAAAGATAAAGTGTTTATGTGTTTCTAACATCTGTACCAAATTTAAAATAATTCCATTGAGAAATGCGCCTTCTATGACAAAAATTGCATTACTTTATTTATTTTAACTCACGCTCGTAATTAACGAGAAAAGGGTGTGCAGTAGCTGTAAGCGAAATCTTTGCTAATGTTGACCAGAAATAATATCAATGACGTTTCCCAGTTGACGTTGCAGCAGTTTCAAACATCTATTTGTAATGTTTTGGAATAGGTTGTTACTCTCGGGAGAAAGAATTCTCGAACATGTGACAATTTGTAGGGCATTTGTGTTAACTAAAATGGAAAATAAGAAGTTTCACGATGAACAGACTAGATGGCTTTCTAGCGGCAGCTAATGGAATTGTTGACGATTGCCAAATCTTGGCCAAAAGAGTTCGAGAAACACTAGAGACATGTTGAGTTTATAATTAACGAAAGCTTGGTTATGTAGACGATGTCGGTTAAGTCTTTGCTAAAAATGTTTTAATCTTAACCAGAAACAATATTGAGTAGACCTCTTCAATTTGTTTTTAGGACATTTTCAGATATCTAATGATGGTTGTTTGAGAACGACTTATCAATGTAAATGGGACATGGTTAGAGACCAGACAATTCTGAAAATATCCAAACCCCAAAGGCCCCACTAAAATTCATGGCTCTGATTATTAAGATAAAAAAGATATTTTTATCATCCCAACTGGAAGACGTGTTTTATAAGGCAAATCGCCTGTTTACATGTTTATTGCATTTATTTTATACAATTTATTCCAGATCATTGCCTAAATGAAAGTTGTGTTTTGTTTTTAGTGTTGAAGAAGAAAAAACAAACAAACACCGAACAATGATGAAGTTCCTGTTATCTCAGAAGGAAACGCCCAAAGAAATCCATGATGTACGATGCAAACCTAAATAATGTAAATAATGCTTGCATCGTAAACTCATGGATTTGCAGTGGTGTGCGGTAATATGAATCTATTTTCAAGGTGTATGGTGAAATTTGTTTGGCCTTAAAAACTATTTTGCCATCCGTGATTGCATCAGATTTTTATCATGCCCAGACACTATTGTCTCGACTGTCGATTAGTTGTCCTACAGCCATTGTCTGCGATAGACGTTACTCCAAGGAAGCGTACGAAAATCCTAACACTGCACGAACACACTGGCAAGCTTTACCAGTGAGAAAATCAAAGTACTATAGACTGGTCCGTAAACTCTCCTGATTTAAATGCAATCAAGAATCTGTGGTCAATCTGCAAGGAACAATTTCGTGGAATAAACATACGAAGTACTAATATGTGCAATGAATCATGTTTCGTTGGAAAAATACGAAAAAAAGTAAATAATAATGCAGTTATCCGTTTTGCTTCAATTAATTTGCACAAGGGTGTAGTTCATGGCCTGATATTGACTTATCGATGAATCTCGACTGATGGAATTGCAGAATCCAGAGAATGCGTTGAGTTTCTAATTAATGAATAGTTGGGTATGCGGAAGTACTCAGGCAATTGAGTGCCAAAATGTTTGAACGTCGACCAAAAACGGAATCAAGAGGACACACCTCCAATTTGCTTTTGTAGACATTGTCCAAGATCTACATTCTAAATTTCTGTATTTGTTTTGTTTTGGCATCTCCAATTCGTAGTCCGTGTCTTTTTTATCTTTCGGCCATTTTACAATAGACAATCCACCCTACTCATAATGGGTAGATAGGTTTACCTATCGACCGGTTTACAAACCTTACCGGTTTTTTAAACAGGAGTAGGTATTTATCCCTTATTTCCTGTTTAGGTTTGACTTTCAGGTTCATACTGAAGTCTTCTTATTCTCTTTCACTTCTAGTAGCCACCTTGCGTCTTAGTGGCATTATAGCCTTGCTTGCAGAGAAATAACTAAAAAAGAAATATATCATTCAGCTGATTATTTTCCTTGTAGAATCGTTATAAAATTTTTGAAGAATGCAATGATTCTTAGGTGGTAGCATTAGCAAACAACTATTTCAGGATTTGTCCCGGGGTAGATTGATTCGTTTATCAACCCTTTGCATGGTAGTTAAACCCAGAAAATATTTTTAGATTGAAATTTTTTTTTTTTTTTCAGATAATAATAGTTTAGTGATGCAATATAAAATGAGGGATCAATTCTATGTTACAGTCATTACATGAACTGACCCCTCTCTATTTGTCCACACTAGTTTCTGTATATCTATATTCCAGTGAATATAACTAAATCTAAAAGATATGTGGAGCTAATCAGTATTTCATTGATTGACTGATTCGGTTCTACGGCAGGTTATTTAAAGCCAGAAAATATTTTTTCGATTGTAAAGATTTTGTTAGGAGATTATTTTTTACAATGATGTTCACATTGTACAGGGCCCGAGAGCCACTCAAATTAGCGATTTACAGAATACCAATAAGACACGGCATCAATATTCTAAGGATGGAATATAGATTCTGGGGAGAAAATCGTCTCACACGACACAGTGAACCAACTTTCTTAGCAGCTGACCTAGCGATGGATAATCTTTCCACTTCATCTCAGCTGAGAACATTAGGCCAATTAGGCGCAACGTGTCACTTTTCTGGAGGTTAGCATCAGCCATGCTGATGGAAGGCAGAGTGGGGTCTCTCAGATGATTAATAGAGAGAAGTTTATTTTTGGAGTTGTTAAAATTAACAAGCCATGTTTTTCCCCATTTAACGACGGACTTGAATTAAAGGTAAAGTGTTTATACGTTTATGTACCAAATTTAAAATAATGTTATGTATGTACATATGTGAAGAAGATAGCGGCAAACCTTAGGCTTGAATATGTTATGATAATAATGATTTATTGACTCGGCTTACTACTTAACGGTTATCTGTTGCCAGAAGAGGTGAAGTCATACCTTTTCATACTTCGGTTCTCCGACCAACAATTCCGAGTCATTATCTGTTACACCGCCCGCCTATCCAAACATACAACACCTTGTATTACTTATCGGTCACCTATCTACTAACCTGTCTCGTCGATGATTATACGGCTACTGGTGTTTCAACATGATACGGCCGTAAACCTCGTGTAGTTGAGATCGAGATACTTTTAATGGAAAGAGCGTATTACCTTTTTGGTCGGGCTGAGAACTTTTCTGCACACTCACGTAATAAATTAGGAAAAAAATGTTCTATTATACGAAACATTCTTGGAATGATAATGGCCATTCCCATAATTAGAGGCAATATCTCAATTCTTTCATGAGTCTCTTCAAATTTTCCATTCCGTCTCTGTAACCATCGATTGACTGGAAATAAAATTTAAAAAAAAAAATTTTTTTTTTTGTAGCAATTTTGTACTTTGTCCATTCACGTTGGGACAGCTCCACATTTCTGCTAATGAAACATTACTTGGTAACGATAAATCACGCGTTAAAATTAAAATCATCCACCATACCCAACCCCGCAAAATAACTTCGTTGATCCATATTCCAAAGCGTTTTTATTCCAACATTAAAAAAAAAAAAAAATACATTCTGATATCGTTTTTAAAATCAATCTTCTATTCCTTCTTCTTCATCCCCATTTCCCGAGGGGTTATGGCATATATGAGAGGTCTGAACTAAAGGTATCAGGACTGGTGATATAAAAAGAAAACTACAACATATATCAATTCGGCATTTAACCTCCTTCGAAGTAGTCCTCACTTCTCAAGCTACACATTTTATTCGGCATCGTTTCCATCAACAGAAACATTCCTGGAATTCCTATATTTCGATTGTGGGAAACCGCTTCTTCGCATTCTCTTGTCTTAAAATATTTTTCCCTTCAAGTGGGATTTCATTTTTGAAGAGGATAAAGTCGCAAGAAGTGAGATCTGGGGAATATGGTGGGTTTTGGAGTTGAGGAATGTTGGTCTGAGTCAAAA
>OZ010606.1:23669937-23684937 GCA_963932145.1 Acanthosepion lycidas | reverse complement strand
ATGAAAGAGAAAGAAAAGGTGAAGAGAGAGAAGAAAGAAAGAAAGAACAACAGAAAAGAAGGAAGGAAAGAAAGAAAAAAGAACAACGGAAAGAAAGAAAGAACAACAGGAAGGAAGGAAGGAAAGAAAGAAAGAACAAAAGAAAGAAAGAACGAAAGAACAACAGGAAGGAAGGAAGGAAGGAAAGAAACAAACAAACAACAGGAAGGAAGGAAGGAAGGAAAGAAAGAAAGAACAACAGTAAGAAAGAAAGAAAGAACAAAAGAAAGAAAGAAAGAAAGAAAGCTCAACATGAAGGAAGGAAAGTAAGAAATAAATAAATAAAAAAACAACAGGAAGGACGGAAAGAAAAAAAGAACAAAAGGAAAGAAAGAAAGAAAGAAAGAAAGAAAGAAAGAAAGAAAGAACGAAAGAAAGAAAGAACAACAGGAACGAAGGAAGGGAGGAAAGAAGGAAAAAGAAACAAAGAACAACAGGAAGGACGGAAAGAAAGAAAGAAACAAAGAAACAAAGAAAGAAAGAAAGAAAGAAAAAAACAACAGGAAGGAAGGAAAGAAAGAAACAAAGAACAACAGGAAGGAAGGAAGGAAGGAAGGAAACAAAGAACAACAGGAAGTAAGGAAAGAAACAAAGAAAGAAAGAACAACGGGAAGGAAGGAAAGAAAGAAAGGAACAAACAGCCAAAGATCAACAGGAAAGAAAGAAAGAAAGAAAGAACAACGGGAAGGAAGGAAAGAATAAAAGAAGCAAAGAACAACAGAAAGAAAGAAAGAAAGAAAGAAAGAAAGAAACAATGAACAACAGGAAAGAAAGAAAGAAAGAAAGAAAGAACAACAGGAACGAAAGAAAGAAAGAACAACAGGAAGGAAGGAAGGAAAGAAAGAAAGAAAGAAAGAACAACAGGAAGGAAGGAAAGAAAGAAAGAACAACAGGAAGGAAGGAAGGAAAAAGAAAGAATAAACAAAGAGCAACAGGAAAGAAAGAAAGGAAGAAATAGAGAAAGAAAATTGGAAAATAGAGAAAAAGCGGTGATAGAAGAATAAAAAAATGAAAAGAAGAGAAAAAGTGAAAAAAAAAAAAAAGTAGCAAAGAAGGAAAAGAGGTACAAAGAAAAAAAGGGAAAGTTAAGAAAAAAAGATTCAGAAAAAAAAACAAACAAGAGAAAAAATATGAGAAAAAAAGAAAAGGAAAGTGAAAGAGGAAAAAAGAAAGAAAAAGTGGAATAAAGAAAAAGAGGAAGGAGAAGACGATAAAAGCCAGGAGAAAAATGGAGGGAAAAAAAAAGGAAAAAAAGGAAGAAAAAGAAAATAAATGAATAAAAGGCGACGAAATAAAACATAATGAAAGGAAAGGGATGAAACCCAAAACCCCACCCCCCCAAAAGCCATGAGGCTCATTTGATGCAATTTCTGTGTTCCATTTCCAGTGCATTAATGACAAAATGACTTCATCAAATATCGACGTATTTCCTTTACACATCTATCTATCTGTCTAGATGGCGCCTCGGCGTTTGTAATACGTAAACTGAGCAGGCTCGTTGACCATTACTATTGAGTACGAGCTTCTATAGGTGGCCTATACAAACATTCTGAACAAGGATCCAAATCACACAATATCTACCTCATTAATCTATCTATCTATCTATCTATCTATATATATATATATATATATATATATATATATATATATATTTATTAAAAAGAAGAGAGGTACCGCAAATGTTTTTCGCTGTAATGTGTATTATTTTATTTTTATGAAAAATATTATGCTTTATTTTCCATGAAAAAAAAATGCACATTACAACCAAAAACTTTGGCGGTATCTCTCTTCTTTTTAATATACACACTTTTCTTTCGTTGGAACTACTATAACCTCTTCCTTATATATATATATATATATATATATATATATATATATATATATATATATATATATATATATATATATATATATACGTGTGTGTGCTTATATATATATATATATATATATATATATATATATATATATATATCAGTCTCTGTACTTTTCGGCTAAATGAGAATCTAATCAAGTGAAGATTTCTGCATGTCAAGCTCATTCTTTCAGCCACTTATCACTAAGTCTATGTTGGTAGTTTTAAAATTTATGATATTTAGTGATATATCTGCGATTCTTTATAGCTGAATGAATCTGGATACATCGGACGCTATAAGATTAAAAACCTTATTTTTGAGCTAAGTGTCACTGCATATATACAGGGTGCGATGGGTAAATTGTCGCCGTTTTATATTTTTAATCTTACGCTTGCGCGTTTTTTGTGCTTGTTCTGTCGACTGTGCAGTACAGTGGTGGTCAGCATGTTGTACTGCTTGGCATTCGCGCCGAAAGCTCCAGTAGGAACATCAATCTGAGGACTGTGCTATGGATTCGGAAAGATTGGGATGTGCTTAATAATATTCACGGTAGGTCGGAAAACTAAATCTGATCGTCCTAATAAGAAAGGGAATCCAGAATTTGCTGGTGAGGGCCTCAGACTCAATACGGAGGCACACGTCAAGATCCCGGAGGAGGTAGTGATGCACTGGGTCAAGAACGGTTGTTGGACGATCCTAAGTTTGGCAACAGGACTCTGGACCATGCCACACAAGCAGGAGAACCCAGTCACGAATGTCAGACAATTTCTGCAACCACATCATCCCTTACATCTGGCCACCTAACTCCCCAGATAACAATCGCCTCGATTATTATGTGTAGGTGCAGTTGAGCGAGAAACCAACAAAACACCTTATAACACTAAATATAAGCTGAAGGCAAGGATTATGGCAGCATTGACCAACTTAAACAAGGAGACCGTCCAGAGGTCACAGGAGATTCCGAAGTTGTCTGGAGGCCGTAGTTGAATCCAATAGCGATTTTATTGAATAAATTTACTCTTTAGTATTTCAAGATATTTTTGTGTAATGGTGGTAAATTTATCTGTTAAAATGAGATTTTAGTGTTATTTTCATTTTTGCGTCATTTAGACGACAATTCATCCATCGCACCCTCTATGTGTGTGTGCGCGTGTGTGTGCGTGTGTGTGAAAACTGAAGTCAAAAACGTATAATATAGAAAGTTTATCATTCACTAACCCCTGTGAATGTCTAAATATTTCAGTCTGTCCATTTATCTACTTATTTCTCTCATTCTCTCTCTCACTCTCTCTCTATATATATGTATATATATATGTGTGTGTATATATACATATATATATATATATATGCATATATATATATATATACATATATATATATATATATATATATATATAATATATATATATATATATATATATATATATATATATATATATATTCTCAAATTAATTATCAAATTGCCATATATATATATATATATATATATATATATAAGTGAACATAGACGTCAACACTTAGAGGCAACAGTCTGTTTCATGCTAGATGCAATCTTCAGGCCACGAGTGGTCTTATATATATATATATATATATATATATATATATATATATATATATATATATATATATATATGTGTGTGTGTGTGTGTGTGTGTAGATAGATATAGTTGCAGTACAAGTCACAGGTGGGCTCTGTGGGGTTTTACTAAGCATAAATGTCTCTGAGAAGTCGTCTGGAACAGGAAATGTTAACCTCTCTAGTAGAGGGTTGTAATCGGCCATTTAAAGATATATATCCCTAAACAGTTTTAGTAAATTCAAACGACAAGGTCAGCCATTTTAATGTTTTTATTTTATTGTTCAAATATTCAATTACGACATTTTACATCGGGTTTAAAATTGTGAATAAGCTGCTTGGTTCTTGGGTTGATTTTGTCATGACCCACGTCTCAGATGAACCCATTTAGTTTAAATGAGTGTAACGCCCTAAAATAGTTACTTGAGGAATATTAGGCGATTTAAAGTTTAATTAATCTAATTTGAAACAAACTTACTTTAACAGATCTCGACATCTATCAGAGAAATTAAATTTAAATTTTTATTATTGCCTTATTCCAAAATTTTACTACATCAGCAGATAGCTATTAATGTCAACAACTGAGCACAAATAGTTTCAATTGAACAAAATTAGTAATTAATGTATAATATTATCCATAGCTACATGTACAGGAATGTCGATTATGATAAAAGTTAAAAAATAACCATAAATACGTAAAGAATGCGTAGTCTGGTTACTTCTCTATCAGCAGAAGTGATACTCCTGCTTTTTATTCACACATAAACAATATGGCTGACATGACAGTCCCATGTCTAAATAATGGCTGAAACACTTTCCTTAGTTCCCAGTTACAACAGTACAAATTTGGATAAAGTTGCCGCCTTTAGACAATTTTCTTTTAGAAACTAATTCATTTAGCTTATTTTGTGAACTGCCGATTCATTTATTGTTTATGTATTTGATCGATTTTGTTGGTTCTCTCCTCCAAAATTATTAATTAATATAGATGTAGATTTTTTCCTCCACAAGGAATTAACGGATTTCATTTTTAATCTGACATTATTTCTTATTACTTAAAACCATGTATTTTTGGTGGCTGCATATGTTTGAGTAGATGCCCTGTTGTTTTTAAACAGCGTGAATTTGACCTTTCTTAACAAATCATCTATTATCATTATGGTGAGATACTTAACAAAAGTAATAAAAAAACCAAAAAAAAAAACAAAAATAATCCCAAAAAGAAACTGAATGAAACCGGCTAGACCAGGGTTGTCCAACCTTTCCCCCGCCCCCAATGGGCCAAATTATATTCACCTGGCCCCAAAGTACTTTATTTAAATATACTTTTAAAAAGTTCAAAATGTTGTGAATATCAAATTTTAATAACAAATATATATATAATTACAAAAAATACTGCATTATTATTGACAGTAAAAAAAAAAAAAAAAGAAATTATACATACACAAAATAAAATAAATTCAATGTGATTTTTGACATTGCTTTCCTTTTATAATATTGTCAATATCTGCTTTTATGGTACTAGTCTTCTAAGAATGTAAGTTAACTGAGAATTACTCACAGATTGCAACATCTATCAAAGAGATGGAATTTTAATTTTTATTATTGCATTATTCCAAAATTTGAACATAGCAGCAGACAGCTATTAATGTCAACAACTGAGCACAAATAGTTATTAATTAAAAAAATTAGTAATTAATGTCTAATATTATCCATAACTACATATACAAGAATGTCGATCTTGATAAAAGTATATGTAAAAATGCATATATTGTCAAAAATTCCTTTTTCCACGATATATATCTATTTGTCCTATGTTACAATGCTTATTACCCAATCAATAATAATACTGAATAATTTTTTTTAAACATTAAAGTATATTTAATCACAGTGGACATATCTGTAAAATTTGCTTGCGGGATATAACGTTTGCGTGTCCAGTAATCTTTAAATTTTAGAAAAAAAATCCTCCGTAATTTAATGTTTTATTGAATCTTAGGGACTTTGGCTTTAAATTTACTATAGTTATCGTTCTTATTTTCTTATATTAGGTTGGTGCAAAAATAATGTCGTTTTCTCACATATGTTACTATGTGAGAAAACGACATTATTTTTGCACCAACTTAATAGTATCGTGTATGGACATCCGTATTTACCAAAATCCGCGCGTTTATGCAGACAACAAAAACAAAAAAAGAATTCTTATTAAAATACTGGGCGTCGCTGAATTGTAGTAAGCTTTTCCATTTATGATTAATAAATAGTTTAATTAATAGCTTTTTACTTAATAAAAATCACCAAATCACCAAGCCTCAAAGTAAGACAGAATTTTAAAAGACTATAAATTATTATCATTTAAATTTAAAAGACTATAAATTATTATAATTTAAATTTAAGAAAAATGAAAACAATTCTTTGGAAATTTCCTTATTCATCGAAATTTTTTTCTTAAGACTATAGTGTCTATATCTTATTTATATAAGCATTTAAGTAGTTTCTAATTAAATAACGACTTTGTATTATTGCATTTTTTTAATTTTACGAATCAGAACAAATTTTCAGTAACTGGGGGTCCTGTTTTACAAAAAGAAAATGATGATTTAAATCCTACAAGAAGTTCTCCTTTTAAGTAGTATAAATATTAAGGGCTACAAAGGCCTTATTGAGGTCTAAAAAAAGACCCAATGAATTTCTAAAAATTTCATAAATTTAAATATGGAGAGTAATCGATGTTTAAAAAAAAATTACCAAAATTTTCTAAAAAGATTTCTAAAATAATTTGATTCATTTGTGAGTAAGTCCTGAAAGTTTTATTAAAATCCAACAATTATATGATTTTTGCGAGAAATACTAAGTGATTTTCACCACAAAAATAGATGCTAAAATTTTCTATACTAATCAATTGCCCCCCCTCCTCCGACGCAAAAAATTAAAAAGATTTTCAACCAAAATTTCGAGCGTTCTCAAAAGGATCAAAAATATAATTTAATAGTCAAATAATCTTTTTTTCTTTCTTCTTAATAATAACAAACATTTTGACGATAAAACTTTGTTTTTATCAAGTTTGGGCATTTTTTTTCATCAAGGTATGCTAATTTTAGTGAATCAATGGTGGTATCTGCCCTAAAACATTATTTACTGAGATCCACACTTCAATTTCTTGCAATGTCAAGTGTCAACCTCTTTGATTCTAATTAAATCGGCTACATTTCCTCGACCACCTAACATCCACCAGAATTCTTTTTTATTTATTAACATCTTGATACGGCAAACAAAAAACAAATTATTTTTATCGCCGCCCAAAATAGCCTTTTAATCATTGGCCGATTTTAAGAGTAGACTGACTTGTCAATTAGCTTCGCTAAGATCTTTTGATAGAATAAATGATTATACACAGTTGTTTTTGAAAACTATTGCTTCTTAATTTGTCACTTGTCCCGTTCTGATTGTATGTAAATGTTTTGTTCATTTTATGCAAAACACAGACGAATATATTTGCAATGACGAAACATGATCAACGGCTTAGCGGTGAGAATGACTGCATTTTCCAATTTTACTACGCCCGCGATTAAAATGTCTGTCTAAGTTTACCCGCTTCTTTCTATCTATCTATCTATCTATCTATCTCCATCGGTCTGTTCATATCTATCTATCTATCTATCTACTTATTTCAGTATGTATGTATGTATGTATGTATGTATGTATGTATGTATTATCTATCTATCTCCATCGGTCTGTTCATATCTATCTATCTATCTACTTATTTCAGTATCTATCTATCTATCTATCTATCTATCTATCTATCTATCTATCTATCTATCTATCTATGTCTGTCAATATCTATTAAAGTTTGGTAATAGCTCAGTCAGTTAATATCTATCTATCTATCTCGCTAGCTAGCTCATTTTTCTTATTTCAGTTCATCTACATCTATCTATTTTCTGAGTATTGCAGTTTGTATGTATGTATGTATGTATGTATCTATCTATCTATCTATCTATCTATCTATCTATCTCAGTCTGTTCATTATCTATATATCTATCTATCTCAGTCTGTTCATTATCTATCTATCTATCTATCTATCTATCTATCTCAGTCTGTTCATTATCTATCTATCTATCTATCTCAGTCTGTTCATTATCTATCTATCTATCTATCTATCTATCTATCTATCTATCTATCTATCTATCTATCTATCTATCTATCTATCTCAGTCTGTTCATTATCTATCTATCTATCTATCTATCTATCTATCTCAGTCTGTTCATTATCTATCTATCTATCTATCTATCTATCTATCTATCTATCTATCTATCTATCTATCTCAGTCTGTTCATTATCTATCTATCTATCTATCTATCTATCTATCTCAGTCTGTTCATTATCTATCTAATATCTATAGATAGATAGATAGAAGATATTAGATAGATAATGAAAGATGAAGATAGATAGATAGATAGATAGATAGATAGATAATGAACAGACTGAGATTAGATAGATAGATAGATAGATAGATAGATAGATAGATAGATAGATAGATAATGAACATGAGATAGATAGATAGATAGATAGATAGATAGATAAAAATATGAGCAGATAGATAGATAGATAGATAGATAGATAGATAGATAGATAGATAGATAGATTCTTGTACCCTCCAGGTCCCATTCAAAATTTATTTGCAAAGTTTTGGAGACGATATTTCTGAAATCTCTATAGCCTTATTTTTTTTGCAACCAGAGGGAAAATCTCTTAGTGATCGTTTTGTGATCGTTTTGTGATATATATATATATATATATATATATATATATATATATATATATATATATATATATATAATATCGTTCTGTATATAAATCTCCCATTATTTTACATTGAACTGTCATCATAGATTTAATATTTTTATATTAAAAAGATCTCCTTGGAATAATCACTACCACCTACGGATTTGGCATTATATATATATATATATATATGTATATATATATATATATATATATATATATATATATATATATATATGGATTAACTTCCCCTTTTTTTTTATCTTCGCACAACTTAAGAATTTAGTATTGATCAATAGTCCTTCAGCTGATTTGAGCAGGATCCTCAGTTTCTTCTTGAAAGTAGTCAGCGCTCGTGCGTTCGCAACATCCCACAACAGATTTGAGATTTTAGGTAAAGACTTTCACATGTCTATCATCCTTAAGTCAAAGAAGCTTAGAAGCGTTTTCGGGTTCCGTTTCATCAAATTGTGTGAGTGACTACGCATCTTCTTGTTTGAAAATGTCAAGAAATTATTCACTTCTATTTTAAAATAGCCATTCGTTATTTTCTAGGCTTCAAACAGATCGGTGAATTGGCGTCTTGACTAAAGAGAAGGTTGCTTGATTTCGTCTGTACCAAGGCTGTGGCATTTGTCCTGAAGAGATAGCAATAAGTCAATATCTTTTTTACAATTTGGGCTCCAGGTAACAGATATATATTTGAGGTACTGTTTGAATAAATGCACTGTAAAAGGGTTTTACCTTGTTTTGTTTTTGTTTTTTAGAAATATTCGATTTCAGAAATATGTGATCTTGGAGAGAAATCACATGGAATACCCAAATCTCTTTGTTCTTTTTTTCCTGTTTAAGGCAAAATCCATCTGATGTGTTAATGTATTTTAATTTGTCTCCGTACGAACTTTTAAGTTAGTTCCCCTGGAAGGCAAATTGGGGCACCGAACCCAAAATAAAATGACCTCTGGTCCAGTTATGAAAACAGCAATTATAATTTAGAAGAAATAACTTTGAATTCTACAATTAACTCCATGGAACTTCAAAACCTCACTTTAACTCTAATTCATGCCGAAAACCAAGTTCTTCAAATCACAAACTCTGTGGAACTTGAAAGCCTCACGTCACAGAAATTCTCATTTTAACTCTGATTCGTTGGCATTTTGAAGAAATAACACTCCAGTAAGCACCTGACACTCCCTGCTCTCTTACTGCAGCCAGGTATGGAAAGGAGCAGTTCCTTTCCTCTCTCGATTGAGACCCCAAATGCATTTTCACGGCTTTATCGATGATTCATTCTAAAACCGTTTTCCTACTGATGAAGCTTTGCAAGCCTCTCGTTACTCTATCCATGGAAAATATCCAGACGAATTACATTCCTTAGTTCCACTAGTCCTAACCTTCGCGGCTAAAACCCATGATGCAACGAACAAACCCCATTTTCTTCATATTCTATTGCTGAGAGCAGCTTCTTCCCACTAACCGCTACGTCTTTAAACCAAACTCACAATAGAATGCTTCCCGATTATTTCAATCTTAACCTGTTCAAATCTACCTTTAACCGTTATCTTCCCCACATATCCTCATAAACAGTGCTTCTTACCTCTTACTCTGCAATCCTTTACTTAAAGTGGCACTTATATGGGGTGAAAATATTGTTGTATGGTAATATAATCTTACATTCTGTACAAAATTGTTTTCTGCGTTTCCGCAGTAATAGAAATAATAATAAAACTCATTATGTTCAAACGTATTTAGCCAGAAGCGAAAATGAAACACCCCCGAAAAACAATCCAAGTTACAAGTGTATTTAATTTCTTGCATGTTGGATATGCATCATCGTGCATTCGGAAGACGGTAGATTCAGTCAAAATGTCTGATTGCACTTGTTTCTCGTGAATACATCATCAGTGCGGAGGTCGTTTCAAGAAAGAAATCATTAGTTGCCGTGTAAACTTGGATGCTTTGCAATCGAAGGAAACAAGAGTGTCTTTTTTTTTTTCAAATTCTTCGGGTATAGCAGATGCGAAGAAAAGTTAAAACAAGGGAAAGAAATGAACGAGTGTCTTGAACATCTTTCATGCAAGCATTGTGTAAGATCGTCCGGAACTATTATTTAAAAAAAAAAAAATCTACACACCAGAATGGCATGTTCATATTATATAGCTTAGACGATTATGGCTCTCTACAACTCCCTATCTTTTGTGACCCATAGCATTTTCTCCCATTTCCTAACAATCCTACCTTCGTTCCGCCATCCATTTACACAAGCTCGTCAGGTCGGTGGCTCGCTGCCTTCCCCTGTCTTGCCCTCAATATGGTAACATTCTAAGCGCAGCTTAGATGTGACAAAAGCCAAAAATACGGGGCACCCAGTGAGGACCGAACTGACTACTCTGTCGTAATTGTTCTAGTGAGATAAGCTTGCTAGCCATTGCCGCACGTCGAAGTGCGGTGTGATTTATTATGCGTAGCTTACTTTTGGCACAAGGCAGAATGTATGTGGCACCCATGGAGGACCGAACTCACGACTCATTTGTAATATTTCTAGCGAGACAGGCTTGGTAAACATCACAGAACTTCGTGACACCCACACCTGAATGGTATGAACGCACAAAGTTAGCATTATTATGTTTGATGTAAAACCTATCCTTTGTCAACAGATTTCAAACCTAAATAAATAAACTGTAAATTCTGTCGGGCCACACTTGCTCTACATAGACATATCATATCTTTTTGGAATCAGGATGAAATCGGGATTGCTAACCTACCCTTCATCTGGTGTTTGAACATCTAACATTGGGTTTTGTGTCTGGATGAGGAGGGAACAGTTAAAAATAAAAATAAATGAATAACTGAAAAACATTAATGATTTTAAATGTTTTTAATCTATATTGATATTAAAGTAACAGAGAATCTTTGCGAATTTAAACAATTTTCTTTCAAATTCAGTTTAAAATATCTACAAAAATTTGTGAATTGAGGAAATCAATTTTATTCCTTCAAAATGCCAAGGAATCAGAATTAAAATGAGAAGTTTCTTGTGTGGTTTTGAAGTTCCACAAATTTTGTGATTTGAAGAACTTAACTCAATTGAAGTTCCACGAACTTCATGATTTGAAGAACTCGATTTTAGGTTCGAATTGGAATTCCATTCCAAATCAGTATTTTGGCCGGAATTGGACTTATAGTCTAAACAGAGTTAATGTGAAGTTTTGAAGTTCCATAGAGTGAAATATGGAATTAAAAAACGTTTCTTCAAAATTACCATTGCTGTTTTCTGAGCTGGAGCAGAGATCTCTTTAGTTTTGGTCCAGATTCAGTGGAAACAGGGCTAACAATAACTGGGCAATGATTTTTGTTTTTCAAATTATATATTCATAAATATGGATAGCGGGACGAAAGAATTGTACCCCATTGATTAAATAAATGGTTCAGTTTGAAATACCTTTGAAGGTTAACCAGATGTCCAGACACCTTGAGAAGGCCTGAGAAAGGGATAAAACGGACGTTGTGTAGTTATCACAGTAGTTAGATGAAGATATTAGTCGAAATGTAAATATCTAGTTAGCCTGCTCGCTCATTCACATCTACCTACCTACTTATCTATCTATCTATCTATCTATCTATCTATCTATCTATCTATCTATCTATCTATCTATCTATCATGTTAATGGTCAATCTTCTGAAACATCAATTCAGGCGTCCTCTTTCTTGGTCCCTTTCTGCTTAACATTCACAAAAAATTAAACTTCGCATACTGACCCCCCCTCCATCTCTCTTTCTCTTTCTCTCCCCCCCTCTCCCTCTCTGTATGAAGCAATCTAAAAATAGACTATAGTCCTGTCGAACGATGATGTGGCACCCAGAAAGCACCACCCACACCTCAGTGTGTGGCAGAGAGTGGTGACATAAAAAACTGCCACTGAAAATTGAGCTTCACTCGCTCTCTTTCTCTTTCTCTCTCTCCCCCTTTCTCTCTCTCTCTCTCTCTCTCTCTCTGAACGAAGCAAATTAGAAATAGGTGGAAAGCTGTCGACCGATGATCAGTCCCCCAGAAAGCACCTTCCACACCGTGTTTCGGGGGGGGGCGTAGGTGTGTTAGGGGCGATAGATATGTATTCCCACTAAAAATTGAGCTTCACTCTCTATCCACATCTATCTCTCTTTCTCTCTCCACATTCTCTCCCTATTTTTCTCTCATTTTTTCTCTTTCTCCCTCTTTCTCTCTCTTTCTTTCTCTCTCTCTCTCTCTCTCTGTATGAAGGAAACAAAACAATAGTCTTGTCGACCGATGATCCGTCTCCCAGAAAGCACCTCCTAAACATACGTGTGTGTGAGTATGTGTGAGTATGTGTGGAGACGGGGTGACAGATAAATACTGCTACAAAAATAAAGGTTCGCTTCCTCTTTCTCTCTCTCTCTCTCTCTCTCTCACTCTCGGCAGCATCTACAGGGTTCCAGACTAATTTTACATGACTCGCCTTATATTGCGACCTTGGGTACAGTTTACCCATGGGTCACATGTTGTATTAACCTCTTATTGACACAAGTTTCTTTTGTGTTTAAATACGCAAGTGCACTTTCTACACTCTGTGTTACGCAAAAGCCCGCACAAATCTTGATTAGACGAATATAGGAGACAATATTTGCGATTTATTAATGTTTAATATCTATTGAGAACACTCAAGAATTTCATATATCTTTCTTCACATACTTGCACGGCAACAGAAGCCTTGATTTAAAAGACTGTCCGTTCCCTATAGGCATGTTATCGGTACTGGGAAAGACTTATGTGGATTCTATAATAAAAGCCTGAACCTCGATTCCAATGACATGAACTGAAACGATTACATCGAATTAATTGCGGGATTTGAATCTAGTAAAATCAGTTCGCTCTGTCGTGATTGATATTTTTCCGCTACGGAATCGATCTTACATATTAAGTCTACCATTCGCCCATGCATTGAATATTGTTGCCACATCTGATTTAGTGTATCTGCTATATCTGCCTCTATTGGTGAGATGAGTTATTATGTACACTATTTACATTATTTGGACTATTGTCCTCATCTTTGTCGCCATATTTATTACAACGTTTCGGCCTTTCAGTATCTGTCTATATTTCTGAGATGAGTTATTATGTACACTATTTCCATTATTCGGACTATTGTCCTCATCTTTGTCGCCATATTTATTACAACGTTTCGGCCGTTGTAGGCCCCAGCCTTCTTCAGGTGGTTGGAATGTTGAACTGGACCCTTTATTTTGCTCGCTGGGGTAGATATGGGGCAATATGAGCACTGGTAAAAAATGGTTGCTGAAGACATTAGGTTTATAAGTCCCCAAAATTCATACACAGATGCCCTTAAAGGCACATTGCACAGTGGACGAAGGCGTTGGTTAGATCCAGTGACAGGACCCAAAGAGTTGCGAGTTCAACAGTCTACCCTAGTGAGCGAAATAAAGGGTTCGACATTTCAAGCACCCGAAGAAGGCCGGAGCGTACAACGGCCGAAATGTTGGGATAAATATGGCAGCAAAGATAAGGACAATAGTCCGAATAATGTAAACAGTGTATATCTGCTATGTATTTAGAGTTTCTTGATAAAATCCAAAGAAGAATCCACAATTCTATTGGCATCTCGGCTTCAGTCACATTTATACCGTCTTAACGTAGTTCCCTTCTTCTATAAATATTTTCATGGTAATTGTTCCGATAAGCTTTTCACTTTTCATACCCTGACTTCATGAATTTAAGTGCCATGGCTAGATTGGCAGTTGGAATACATTGTTTTACATAAGTTGCTACATATATCCGTAAGTTCTATGTTAATAGGTTCTTCTCTTGCTTTTCTTACTTATATGACTCTCTTCTTGTTTTTTTATTTCTTGTCAATCTATAAAAATGTAAATGCCACGTC
Source organism: Acanthosepion lycidas (assembly GCA_963932145.1). Classification (NCBI taxonomy): domain Eukaryota; kingdom Metazoa; phylum Mollusca; class Cephalopoda; order Sepiida; family Sepiidae; genus Acanthosepion; species Acanthosepion lycidas. The sequence goes on along the minus strand of OZ010606.1, from coordinate 23,670,766 downwards.
AATCGTGATCTTCTGTCCCCTCGAAACCTGACCTTTTGTTGTCCTCACACCTTAATAAACCTTTATTAATTTCTGTAACTATTGTGACCGTTTGCGTCTTCGTAACTTTTGCGATGTTAAAGAACACACGTTGCCGCTGTTGACCATGTTCACCATAGTCTATGAATATAGAATATAGCACAGTACGTAATCTGTTCAATGAAACAACATTAAAGATTAACACTCACGAGTCAGACACTCTACTGAATCTGACTATATCGCCAATACCACCAGCAGCTGTTCCATAATTCTTCAGTCTTCGATATCAAAGGCTGGTAGTGAATATTCGGGAAAAAAACATGTCCGCCTTTATACACGTCGCATTGAATATTTTGAGCCTTCTGATTGGTTAACCCTTGTATTGGTGAACTATAAAATGAGTCAGCTCATTTTGGCTGGCTCACTAGTAAATCAGGGTACCCCAAAACTCCAACAACAACTACTGTAATGTCAACGAATACTCGTTGTCACTTCCGTCTTGCTCGTTGTAGTAGAGACTTTGTAATCGCAGATACAACTATAGTAACGCCGCTGAACAATACTGATGTCAGACGCCTTCGAATAACACTCGCACTAATAGTACTTGCTCGATAATACTCGCTCGAAACGTAACCACCAAATAGTGACCCGAAAAGTAATCCGTATAGTGATTGAGAAATAGTCTAGTGAATAGTATACAGAATAGCGGTTCGTATAGAAATAGAGGATAGAATAGAAATAGGGATCGTTTAGACATCGCTCTACCTCCCATATATGCGTTTCCTCTATGCTCACGTGGTCCACTTAATTC
>OZ010606.1:23604937-23664937 GCA_963932145.1 Acanthosepion lycidas | reverse complement strand
GAGCTCTTAGATTGTACATTCCTTTAATGAACGCTTGATAATAATTTGCGAGCCCCAGAAAACTCTGTAGCATCGCCACATTAGTGGGCGTTGGCATGTCTCTAATCGCAATGGACCTTTCCGGATCTGGACATCTGCCATTTTTGTTGATTATGTGACCTAAATACTTAATTTCCTCCAAACCAAATTCGCACTTTGAGACTCTTTGACTTTAAATCCAAAGTCCTGAATCTTTTTAAATACTTGATTGAGATGTTCTCGATGTTCGTCGACGGTTTTGCTCCTTACTATGATGTCGTCTAAGTAAGCGCACGTCTAAATCATTCAAGATGACGTCCATAGCTTGTTGAAAAATGGCTGGTGCCACTTTAATACCGAAAGGAAGCCTGTTGTACTTGAATAACCCTCTATGCGTGTTTATCCCTAATAACTTCGAACATTCTTCTTCGATGGGAATTTTGGAGATAGGCATCTGATAAGTCGATTTTTGAAAATATAACTCCACCATTTAGCTTGTTAAAAATCTCCTCCGGATTCGGTAACGGTAGTCCTTGATTACCGAGTTCAACCCTGTCGAAAAATCAACAAAGACTGATTTGGATTGATTTCTTTTTAATGCACACAATCGGCGCAGCCCATGAATTAGATTCTACTTTCGAAATAATTCCCATTTTTTCCAACCTATCAAGTTCTTCGTTAATTTTCTCTATACTTGCGAAAGGCACGTTACGTTTCTTTTTAAAAATTGGCATAGTATTTTCCTTTAATTCAAATTTAGCTTCAAACTTGTTACATCTTCCAAGACCAGGTGTGAAGGTTTCCGGAAACTTTTTCTTTAATTCATCTTTAATGTCCTGACTTGTTTGCGTATTACTTTCTACTTTTCTGCAGAAAGAGTTTAACGGTTTATCCCACAATTCGAATGTTTCAATAAAATCTGTACCCATCAAGTTTTCTCCATTTTTCAGAATGAAAACCTTTATTTTTTTTAACTTCCCATGGGAAGTACAACCTCGCCTTCGAAGTTAATTTCCTTTCCAGTTACCGTTCGAGCGCGTTTCGTTGACTTCATTATTGTAGGCCTTTTTAAAATGTTCCATGTTTTATAGTTCATTATTGTTAAATCTGAACCCGAATCGAGTTGAAATTTGATATTCTTTTTAAATATTTCAGTCGTCACATATTTCCTCAAATCTCTATCTGATTTGATATTCGAATTTGTTTGTCTAATTCGGCTATTGAATTTTTTCGTTTTACAACACGATCCTTTGTGTCCCTTCTTGTGGCACACGAAACATTTCTTATTTCTATATGGGTAATTTACCTCCCAGTGTCTTTCGTTGCAACGTCTGCAATTATATGATGGAACCTTTTTTTCCCCCTCGTTCTTCTTATTTCATTTTTCTAGTCTATTTTAAAAATACGCCGAATTTTTACTCCAATTTTTTTCTGATGGGTAATTTGACTGTTTTTTTTATTTTTTTAATATAAGCAATGCCAGCTTCTTCGATTTTTTGAGACTCTTTCTTTAAACTTACGGCCCGCTGACACTACTCTGCTAACTATTTCAGGGTAAGTTTTGTTCAGATTCGAGTTTAGACAACACTCTACGTATTATTTCGGTACTCTTAATGGATACCAGTCCTTGAGCAAAAATTAAACACTTAAATTCTTCCACCGTAATCTCTGCCAATCTGAAATTGTCACAATGTCTATTCACTATAGATGCATATGTTAAATAATCCTGATCGTCGGATTTAGTGACATTCATGCATAACCATCGCTTATGCCAAAGCGACATATTTGCTCCAAACAGCCCCTTTAGCAATTTCACTGTTTCCGAGAATTCTAATTCATTCGTTTTTCTCGGTAGAATAAAATCTACAAATTTGCTATGTTCTCCTGTACCTAGCTTTCTTGGTAATAGACTGACTTTTCTTGAATTCGACCAGTTTTCACAGTCTGTGTAGAAAATATCTTCATATCGTTTAAAATACGCTTCATACGAATTAAATATGGTGTTATTAGAATATGAAGAATTTCCCTCATTTGCCTGATTGTTGTTTAATTTCTCCAGTATTAACTTTTGAATTTCTAAAAGTCTTTCCTCTTGCCTTTCTTGATATTTTTGCTGGGATTTGAATAATTCCGCCTGACTCAACTGCTGGGATTTGAATAATTCAGATATGACTTTGGATAATTCATCCATCTTTAGCTGATAGTGTTCATGCTACAAAGAATATTCCTTTAACTTGTGTATCTATGGATATAATACAAGCTGACCAGAAAAACTGAAACAACTTACGACTTTTTTATTTTATGTCTTGCTTTTACATTAAAGCCCGTGATAATCAATTTGGTATTTTTTTTATTACTTCTGTTCACGTATTTCAATGACAAACCTCTGATTTTTATTATCAGCGGTAAATTTGTCACTATAAAATATTGTTGAGCAAACAAAACAAAAAAAAATAATTTTTTTAAAAGTTCGTTACCTTTCAAAATCGACACGGTGTATTTGTCCCTTTTAATTCCATGCACGTTTTTGTAGTGGGCCAGTTTTTTTCTTTAACGGGTGTCTCGTAGGTAACTTTTTCAATTTAAAATCACCGTTATTCGTTTACGACACCTTTCAAATTTTTCTGAGTGAACGTTCCTTTATGCTTAGTTGTCCTTTAACAAGTTCTAAATATTCAGAAATTCAGAATCCTTCGCCGTTCCGTTATATGTTGGACTTTTAATTAATAACTTTTTTCCTTCAGGTTTTTCAATGACTTGTCCCAATTGTTGAAGGCTATCAATTATTAATTCTTTTTTTTTTCGTATGGTTCTTTCTACCTCGTCGCCATTGTTGAAACTTGACTAATGCATGGAATAATAATGCAACACAAAATGTACTTAGAACAAAATGTATTGAAACAAGAAAGTGTACACAATATTTACATATAGTCTTTTGTATATTCCTGGGAAGACCGTTCCTGGAATGTGTGTTGACTGAGTCACAGTCGGGCAGGGTCTCTGGTTGAATCGCTTGATTCCTGTATTTATCAATCCACCCACGAGGATCGAATGTGGCACAAGGCCGTTTTAATGTGGGTATCCCCGAGCCCGTAGGCTCGGCCAAAAATATGGCCTTTCTGAACCCGCCTAGACGGGTTCAGGCCCTGTCAACCTCCCCGGACGAAACCTTGCCCTTCGGCAAAGCCTCGTCCGGGTTCCCCTCTGCTAATGCAGAGAGTTCGACAGTCGCCGAGGAATCTCTTGATTCCTGTATTTATCAATCCACCCACAAGGATCGAATGTAGCACAAGGCCGTTTTAATGTGGGTATCCCCGAGCCCGTAGGCTCGGCCAAAAATATGGCCTTTCTGAACCCCCCTAGACGGGTTCAGGCCCTGTCAACCTCCACGGACGCAACCTTGCCCTTCGGCAAAGCCTCGGCCGGGTTCCCCTCTGCTAATGCAGAGAGTTCGACAGTCGCCGAGAGTCTGTCTCTCGGTCTCAGAATCTCTTGATTCCTGTATTTATCAATCCACCCACGAGGATCGAATGTGGCACAAGGCCGTTTTAATGTTGGTATCCCCGAGCCCGTAGGCTCGGCCAAAAATATGGCCTTTCTGAACCCGCCTAGACGGGTTCAGGCTCTGTCAACCTCCCCGGACGCAACCTTGCCCTTCGGCAAAGCCTCGTCCGGGTTCCCCTCTGCTAATGCAGAGAGTTCGACAGTCGCCGAGGAATCTCTTGATTCCTGTATTTATCAATCCACCCACAAGGATCGAATGTGGCACAAGGCCGTTTTAATGTGGGTATCCCAGAGCCCGTAGGCTCGGCCAAAAATATGGCCTTTCTGAACCCCCCTAGACGGGTTCAGGAACTTGTCAACCTCCACGGACGCAACCTTGCCCTTCGGCAAAGCCTCGGCCGGGTTCCCCTCTGCTAATGCAGAGAGTTCGACAGTCGCCGAGGAATCTCTTGATTCCTACCCTCTCTTCCCGGTACCAACCATATTTATATGGTCGGTACTCCACTATGCAAATTAGGTGGATCCTACCACAACAGGTACTTATTGATAAGATAGTAAAGGAAAGGGAATAGAAGAATTTAAGAATATATGGTCATTAGCAAAAGGGACAGCTGAAAATGTCAATTACATAATGGAGACGTCAATATATAGAAATTTAAATAAATTCGGGAAGTGTTATAAAAGATGAAGGCACATGCAACACTGAAGATGCCTTATAAAAAATTTTAATAAGTGTTAAGATGCAGATAAATATTTGTTGGAAACAAAAATAAGTGTGCTCGTCTGATATGTAAGATCAGTCCTATAGCAATGAATGCTAAAGAATCTTCTCACTAATAAAGAGGAGACTTCAGGCAATAGAGATATGGTTTTACAGAAAGACGCTCAGAGTACTATGTGTGAGGAATGTGAGCTACGAAGAAGTTTTAAGGAAAAGGAGAACAGAAAGGACACTAGTACTTAAGATAAAGACAGCTGAAATTTCTATGACATATTATAGTGAAAGAAGGCTCGGAGAATTTGACACTTACATGAAATAAGAAATAGTTGAAATTTCTAGGCCATATTATGAAGTGGGCTTGGGGAATTTGATACTTACATTTGATATTGATAGTCACAGAAGCAGATAGAAACACTTTGTAAGCTTTTTAAGGGGGTTGTGTAGATGAATAATGGATCTGGGAGTTGGAATGATAGCAAAAGGAAACATTGATTAGTGAAACAGTAGACTGAATATTGCGGTGAAACTGTTATCGCCTTTGTATTGAAGAGAGCCAGTACATAAACGAAGAACCAAAGTCATTTCTTTATCTAAAAGCTTTCAGCATAAGACTCCACAAAGGATAGAAGAAGGTGGAGAGCCATGATCACCTTACGTCCTGAAATGACACGGCACATAAAAAGAAAAGATAAGAGTCTCCAAGAAAAGCTCAAGATGTGAACCAAAGAAAAAGAAAGAAATGAAAATTTCTCCGGAAATATTCTGGATTTTGCCCAGCGACATTTTACATGCAGTCCCGCTGAATTGCTTTCATTCGATTGCAGTTCCTGCACATTATTTCATTCGTTCTGATTTTTGGTTCAATTCTGCGGTCAAAATAGCCGTCGGTGATTCTAGCCATTTTTCTGGTCACTTCAATGCAGTTACCCTCTCTAGTTCAACTTGTCGCTTGTCGTAGTGTTGAAGCAAGACAACAGAACGGAAGGAAATTCAGATTTCGTGTACTTGGCATCAAAAGAAACAAAAATAAAAAAGGGGACATTGTAATGTAAATAAGAATAGTATCATCCTCTCTCGTTGTCGTTCTCTTCAGGCCTCTGGTAAAAACAGTTTCCAATCGGAAAGGTTGGTTGATTCGTGCTTGTTGCAATTTATCAGGGGCCGGATTTGGTGCCTTGAATGTATAGTATATATCTGCCAGCGACGACGAAAATTTTCTTTGTTGATTTCGTAGAATAAAATGATAAGACGCTGAAATCCCCACCTCGTTTATTTCCTTTAATCTCTTTATTTATTGGCTAATATTTTCTTCTTCTTCAATCTCTTCCCATTATACACTTTTACTTGCCAGGGTTTAAAGCAAACAGCGTAGAATCGGAAGAAATGTGCGATGCGTGTTCGAGTTTCGTCGGAAGGTAGTTATATATTCCGAATTCATGCGAAAAATACAGCGATCCGGAAACTTTGTTCTAGAAATCAAAGTTAAAATGAATAATAACTTCTACAAAATTGAAACACTTAATTTTTTTCATTTTCTACAATTTTTTTTTTTTTTTTTATATTCAAATCTTGCTTTCGTTCGTATTTCTCCTTCAACCAGCATATTCTCCTCATTCGACCTTCTTGTCTTGTCTTGTAACTGCATTCACCCGGGGTGGGTTGAGCCGGCTCCAATTGAGTTAACCTCATCACGCGTCAAGGCCATCCACCCCCGTCGATCGGCAGCAGAATCGACGACACGATCGAACCATTCGCGATTCCAGCGTCGGACCCCGAAAATGCGAGGACCGGACATGAGTTCCATATCTGCTTTGACCGTTGCGAGCCACGTCTCGAGTTGACCACCTCGGCGCTTCCTCCAACCAGTGGGTGAGTTTGGCGCCACCAGTTTACAGATTAACTCAACACCAGGCCGCCGCAGCACGTGGTCGAACCACCGGAGTCTCCTGTTAAGCAGAGTTTCTTCCAGGCCCAGAATGTTGCATCTGGCGCGGATGGACGAGTTGGAGATCCAGTCGGAGAGGCGCATGCGCAGGATACGGCGGAGGCAGTAGTGATCGAAAACTTCAAGCTTATGAAGATCCTCTCTGCGCAGTGGCCAATTCTCACAACCATAGAGAAGAATTGTTCTGACCATGGCTTCGTAGATTCGCAACTTCGTGGATCGTCTTATCTCCTGGCGAGACCAAAGTCGTTTTTGAAGACGGACAAAAGCAGCTCTCCTCAAATTTATACGGGTGGTGATTTCGTCCTTCGCTTGACCAGTGGCTGCAAAATTGGCTCCAAGATATTTGAAGCTTTCGACCTCTTCCACCCACAACCGACATAACGTATATTCCATGTGCCTTTTCTATAATTACTTTTTATGGTAATTGTTCTGATCAACTTTCCGCTATTGTGTCTAGACTTTAAGCGCAGTACTAGATTGGCAGCTAGGTCTCATCACTTTCAATTGTAATTTGCTAGACGTAATCGTCTATGTTAACAGTTTCTTCTTTCGCACTTCTCGTTTGTATGACTTTCTTTTGACTTCTTACATTCCAGTCAATTTTGGTCTTCAATAATTTAAATATTATATCAATCAACATCTTCTGTCAGCTAGAAGCCTGTTATTTAATTGTCTCATCTCTTTAATAATGATGCTTCTTATGTTCTTTCACTTTTCAGAAACTCATTGGGTCTTAGTGCATTTATCGCCTTACTTTCGGTGGTAGCGAAATAATTGAAAAATATATATGGATATAAAAAAATATATATATATATGTATATATATATATATTATCCATATTTACAATTACTTTAAACAGCAAACTAATTTTGATGTTACAACAATGCCTTCACGTGTAAACGACATGTCGGCTCTTTCAAGGTAGCTGTCTGTCAGTTAATCACAGTATCAAGATAAAGGAAACTTTCATGAGGATTTTAACAATTGGCCCAATATTATTAAATTCAAAGAAAGTGATTGCATGAAGGAATCAGAGAAAAAGAAAAAAGAAAAGAAATTAAATGAATCAACAGGAAAAAGGCTAAAAAGCGTTGTAATGAACGACTGTTTAAATTATATATATATATATATATATATATATATATATATATATAGGGAGAGAGAGATAGAAGAAAGTAAATAAACAAAAAGAAACATGAGAAGCCGAAAGGTTAATAAAAGCAAGGGAGCATAAAAATAGATAAATATCTTTTCTGCTGGTTATAAAAGAAATACAGAAAATAAGTAAGCAAGAAAACTTAATTGAAAGATGAGAATTGGCGGGAAAAATAAATTCCAAGTCAATGAATTCTCAGGTGGGACAAAGCAATGGAATTCGTAAAATTAACATCAAATAAAAAAAGAAATAAATGATTTCTTGACGAAACTATTGCTTTAAGCTTAGAGAATAAGATTGTCGATTCCGCCATGGAAACTTCTGTAGGCTAACCCTTTTTATCCTACGAAGGTTTTCTGAAAATTGTTGCTACTTTTATATCTTCTGATCCATGTTTGTTTGTTTGTTTGGGTTTTATGGCATATCAACCACTGTGGGTTATTTAATGCCAAATCCAGTTGATATGAATTTTAAATGCCTATTTTGTATGAAATAAAAAACGTATAGCTGGCAACATTATGGTTTCAAAAACGTATAGCGGGCAACATTATTCCTTACAAAAAAGGTAGAGCTGGCAACACTATTCCTTACAAAAAACGTAGAGCTGGCGACATTATTTCTTTCAAAAACTTATAGCTGACAACATTATTGTTCCGAAAACATTATCTGAGGCCTTGCTGTTGGATGTAGTTTATCGCCGTACCCAGGACGCGGATGTAGTTTATCGCCATACCCAGGACGTGTGTAATACTTGGAAAGACTAGGAGTTCACTATTTGTCCATAGCTGGGACCCTAACAGGTACTACCACCCCGGGTCAAGGTGGACCTGGGAACACCAGCAATTAAGAGGTGGTTCCACGCTCCTCAAAACCTCCTGATCAGAGGCCTTGCTGTTGGATGCAGTTTAATGTCATACCCAGGACGCCTCATTGGGTGGGGGGTCTTACCCCTGTACAGAGGTGCAGTCGGCGTATTCTAAAGCCCCAGCCGACAGGGCTGTCTGATCCATAAGACCCTTCATAAAAATAATATTGATCGAATGGGTAGGTTTTTTGATCTGCTGATAAATATTTTCTCTTGTTCAATGTTACAGAAACACGGAATTAAACTATAAAAAATGATTATCTTGATTTTATGCTGCAGAGAATTAAAAATAATCTAGAAAGAAAAAAGAACTGGCTTGAATTCATACAAAATTTTAACAATTATTCAGTTGAAGGCCTGAATGTTTATTTACATTCGGGCAAATGTTGTCTGTTTCGGTCGTTGTGCCTTTGTAATTAAAGAGGAATGACAGCAAAGCCTCAATAATAACAACAATAGCAGCATTAAGAAAAGAGAAGCCTTGGTGAATGTAGACAGACTTTAGAGCAGCATCAGTGTCAACAACAGGCTAAAGAAGCGTTGTAATGAATAGTTTAAAAGAACATTAGGTTTGAACTAGGTCCCAAATTATTGGTTCCGGATTATCCCACGCGACAACAGTTGGTTCATGAAATTGGGGATATAATCATTGTGAACTGGAACTGATGCTACAAACGTGGACCCATTCGAAACAAGGCGAACAATAACAGACTACTGTAAAAAAAAAAGTAAAGAAAAAGAAAAAAGAAGGAAATATCACTAAACATGGATAGCGGAACGAAAACAATCCAGTCAGAAAATTAACTGTAAATTATTTACAATTAATTTGCACAACAAACTGCATACCCTAACTTTAAAGAAATTTAATAAAGAAATTTTCTGTAGACATTCGTGATCCGAAGTGCTTAATTTATAATAATATGAAAAGAAAGGAGTAATTATTTCTTTTCACAGTGCCTATGACACAACTCCACCCAATATTCACAAACATATGTTGTAAAAACAACAGGCTAAGAATTCAAAAAATAACTTTTCTTGCTTGCATACAAAATAACGCATGTATGGGTCAAATTTGTGTAGGCATTGATCAAACGTTTTATATCCAGTGATTTCAGAAACATACTTGACTATTTTCAAGATGAACAACCTCACATTTTAAAGAAAGTTAATATGGGTGTGCAGCGCGGAGTAATGGGAGTAACGGCTTTGAAGGAGAAATCGGAGAGCAGAGTTCGAATTTGAGTTTGGCTCGTTAGGTTCACTTACGCACAAATATACTTGGAAAAGGTATCAATTTTTCCCCGAATGAATAGCAGGACGCATTGGGTTGGCAACCAGTCAACCGCAGAATTAAACGGCGGGAGAACCTGTTTCGTCAGTCCTGAATCGAAATAGATATGTCCGCCTAAGCGTGTATCGTGTATGGCACTTAAGTGAAATACAGATGTGCTAAAATGAGCATCCATCAAAATAGGGATACTTACAACCTGGGTTAGATAGATGTCTACCCCTTTCACTGAAGTGTACAGCAGAAATAGGTCTTCTTCTATGCCACTTGATTTCTTGGGGAAGATAAGGCTGCAACAACACCCTTCCAACGGACGATGTTCTGGGCGATCCTCTTCAGCTCTGCCCATGTCGTGCCGGCTGCCCTCGTCTCTGCGTCAACACTTCTGCGCCAAGTCTGTTTTGGTCGACCCACTTTTCGCTTCACTTGTGGATTCCAGTCAACGGCCTACCTGGTGACACTAGAAGCAGGATTGCGGAGTGCGTGGCCCATCCATCTCCATTTTCTTTTCTTGATACCAATCTCCATTGGGGATTGACTGGTCCTGTCCCATAGTTGCTAGAAATAGATCTACGAATACAAAGATAGTATCATTTAATCAGATCCGAAATTCGTGCCAATCCTAATGAGCTATCATATTGTCGAAAGACGATCTTCGAACATCTATTGGGTCTAAAGCTCTCTCCAGACTTCAGATACCTATATTCGTAACATCTCTAAAGATATTGGAAGAAGATCGCTTCCTTGTAGCGCTGCTACTAGGTTGGTGCAAAAATAACGACGGTTTTTGACGCATTTTTAACGTCAAAAACCGTCATTATTTTTGCACCAACCTAATAACTCCTGCTGCTATTTTTCATCAGATCAGGCGAAAAATGGAGTATTGCTGCCATCAGGGTATTGTCCAGTCCCGGGGCTTACCTTCTGGATTCTTCCGGAGTTCTCAGCAGAGTAAGAGACGGAGTTTTCCCCGTCAGGATGGTTACTGCAGATGTAGTATCGGCCTTCTCTCCTCCCTTGCGTTCCCCCCACCACTACCGTTGCATGACATCTGTTACGTAGCGATGTTATGACCAGCTAAGATCAGCTAAGATCAGCTAAGATCAGCTTAGACAAGCTTTGGCCAGCTTAGGCAAGCTATGACCAGCTAAGACCAGCCTAGACAAACTTTAACCAACTTAGACAAGCTAAGACCAGCATCTCGAGTGGAAACATTCGGTTCCCCACGTTAAAAACCAACCTTGTGTCACAACCTGACTCAGTGGTGGTAGTAGTTGGGGGGGGGTTAAGGTAAATCTTGGGCATTGTCCTGCCTCGATAAAAAACCAAAACTTTATCTGAGCTTGTGGATGATTAACTATTCTCCACACCGTACCCCTGTTCCCTGCTAGCCTCTTGCTACTCTATCGCTATGATTCAAACGAGTTATTTTCCTTCGTCTGAACAGCTTAGACAGGCTAGGCCACGCTCTCGATAAAAAAATCATCCACATTTCGGTCGTGTTCCTTTAGTAAGGAGTAAGTTCAAATCGGAGATGCATCACTGGCCACTACAATCTTAACCTCTTCAGGTTCAAGATCAAACGATGTCTATCCTACATATCCTCACATTTTTACTGCCTCCACTTCTACAAGAATCTCACTTAGCAACTCTCTACATTGAGTGGCTCCGATGCCTTGTATTAGGAAAAATCAATTAAAAAAACTATTTTAACTCTAGTTCAAGTCGGAACTATTCCAAGCTTTTTGACTAAAGTGTCAATCGAACTGATCTGTATCTTTTGACTCTAGTATAAATAGAACCCAGGCCAATGCTCTATTATAGTCTAACATTAGTTTAATTTTTTTGTTATCATTTGCCAATGGATTTTAAAGAAATAGTTATTTATTAGGATTAGCCTCGAAGTGAATGTACATGTAGGTGCCACTCAGTGCGGATCGAAATTGCCAGAAAAAATAAAGACTAAAGATATCAACTTGTTAACTATTACATTATGATTTGTATTTCACAAAAAAGAACGACTCCTACTTAATCACACACACACACATACATACATACATACACTACTAGTAAAAAGTATTTGACCACCCTCAAAAATGTTTACTTTTCACCCTGAAAATGTTATTTTTAATAAAACAAGTTGACCCCGATAATGATTTTATTAAATACAAGTCTTCCTCAGTAACTTTGACCTTAGAATAACCAGATATCTTTTGAAAAATTGATTTGAAGGCGTTTTTCTTCTTTAGTACTGAGTATGAATAAAACGTTTTCCAAAAGTTACATTATACCCCCACATCAAGACACATTAGACTATATTGTGCTGAATTACTGCTTGCTAGATACTAACTGTTTTACCTATGCTGCTAATGTACCTTGCCCAGTAGTGAAAGCTGTTATTCGTATTTTGTTTAAATTAAAACCTAAATTTTACAGCTTGCTTCCGGATCAAAACCTTTTCTCAATAAGTTCACGTGTTTTGAGCATTTGTCCAAAACACGTGAACTTACAAGAGATCATTCATTCATTTAATAAAAGAAGCATATTCAAGCTGAGAAAAAAAATCCCAGAGTGGATTATATTGTTAAGAGCCAGCAGGAAACGGGACAAAGCAAGTCAAAAAGTAAGGCTGGTAGACCACAAACAAGAGCAGCGTAGCTGAAGGCTGACTGCTCCAAACATCACTGCCCAACTGAACCAATGTCGTAAAACGAATGTATCAACATCCACTGTAAGGGAACTCTGTGAAGCTGGTCTAAATGTCAGAATTGCTGTCAAGAAACCATTGTTGAAGAATCAAAACAATGTCAAAAGACTCCAGTGAGCCAAGGTGCACAAAGACAGGACAACAGGGCATTGCTATTATGTCCTTTGGACTGACGAATCAAAGTTCGAAATTTTGGGGTCAATTAGGAGGGTATATGTGCGACGAAGTGTTGGTGAAAGAGCTGTAACCCTCTGTTTCACACCAACAGTAAAGCATGGAGGAGATCTGTTATGGTGTGGGGGCTTTTGCCAATTGCAAAGTCGGGGATCTGCAGCAGGTGAAGAGCAAATTGAATCAGACCGGCTATCACAGCATACTGCGACATCACGCGATTCCATTTGGAACGCGGTTTGTGGGTTAAGGATTTGTTCTCATGAAAGATAATGACCCAAAGCATACTAATAAACTCTGCCAGTGGTATAATGAAAGCAAAGAGGAACAGTACTTCCTTCAACTGATGCCTTCGCGGGGGCAATCAGCGGACTTAAATACCATTAAACTGGTGTGGGGTGAAATTGACCGAAAAGTCAGAGCAAAACAACCCACAAGTGCGGCTTACCTCTAGCAACTCTTGCAAGAAAGCTGGGCAGAACAATCTTCAGTCTATCTCCAGTCTTTGGTGGAAAGAATGCCGAGCATCTGTAAAGCAATGGTAGCAGCCAAAGAGGGTCATTTTGATGAATCAAAAGATCAAGAAGTTTTTTTTTTTTGTTTAATTTGTATTTAATATGGCTCAGGAATACTTCTATTTAGTATAATAAATAAAATCATTGAGACGCTTAAATTGCTTCATTGAAAATAACACCTATATATATATATATATATATATATATATATATATATATATATATATATAAATAATATTATATATATATATATATATATATATATATATATATATATATAATATTATTTATTAACAATTATAACAAAAACATGTTATAAATGTTTTAGCACTGTAGGTACTTCTTCTGACGGTGGTGGTCAGCTGGACAATAACGATCATTGTATCCTTTATTCTCTAGTTGAGCAACCACATCTGACGAAGCACCCACAGAGCTGAAACATGATTGCATGATTGCATTTGTGTAGCGATTTATACGGCGTTTTTGTTATTATTGTTAATAAATATTATTAATCTCTGTATTGAGCACTTTTTAAAAAATATAATGCTTGGACACTGGAATTAACGTACCGTACCCATGTGTGTGTGTATATATATATATATATATATATATATATATATATATATATATATATATATATATATATATATGATAAAAATAACATATGTATACATTTATATATATATATATGCATATATATATATTGATATTATATATATATATATAATATTATATATATAATATATATATATAAATAATGTGTGACGTCATATATATATATATATATATATGAATATATATATATATATATATATATATATATATATATATATATATATATATATATATATATATGAATGAAAGAATTGTTTTAGGCATGCGTTCTCCATGTCGACAGCATCTAATAAATTTCGGTATGCAATCCCGACTGATTTATTAGTTATTGACATTGGAAAAACGTTAATTAAAGTATGCCTCGAAAATAATATCCGATAATTCCTTTCGCCTATATATATATATATATATATATATATATATATATATATATATGTGTGTGTGTGTGTGTGTGTGTGTGTGTGTGTGTGTGTGTGTGTGAGAGAGAGAGAGAGAGAGATTGATAGATTTAAGTTTGTTTAAAACAAACACAAATTCAAACATGCACAACACATTTTTCGTTATCCAACTCATGAAGCCTTACAGGCAAAAATGCATTATCGGATATTATTTTCGAAACGACAAACACACACACACAGATATATATATATATATATATATATATATATATATATATATATATATATATATATATATGTATATTAATAAAAAGAAAGAACAGTAAGACATATAAACCAGTGTACTTATAGATATTTTTTATTTTTACAAAATAGTGCTCAATGTAAATTTACAGAGCATTAATATTATAAATTGATTTATTTAAAATATGTTTTTTTTCGCTACACAGTTCTAACCATGTTTCAAAAATTGAAGCTAAAAGCCCCGAATTTAATTTTGTACTTAAATTAAAGACATTAGTTCCATTTCATCCTGAAGCCAATTTTTTCGCTTGAGGATGAAATGTAACTAATGTCTTTAAGTTAAGTACAAAATTAAATTCGGGGCTTTTAGCTTCCATTTTTGAAACATGGTTGGAACTGTGTAGCGAAAAACCATATTTTAAGTCTATTAACTTATAATATATATATATATATATATATATATATATATATATATATATATATATATATATATATATATATATATATAATCAAATGAATAAATATTGGTAAATTCGCGAGCAAGTATATTATTAGGTTGTTGCAAAAATAATGTCGTTTTCTCACATATATTACTATGTGAGAAAACGACATTATTTTTGCATCAACCTAATATTTATCATAAGTTGCTACATTCGTACAAACAAATACTCACGACAAAGACGCAAATTTGTTTCAATGCATAAACATCTCATCAGGTTATAAACGATTTTATTTAAAAATGCTACTTACGCACATCACTTCCTTTTTACATTATTCAAAAATAAAAAAATTAAAAGACATAAGGAAAGACACCATAAAAGGAAAAGAAATAAATATATAAAAAAAATTAGAGAATATTATAAATAAATTTATAAGAATAAAAGGGAAAAGAAAAGAAGAAAGAAGAAATATAAAAAGAAAGAGAAAAATAAAAGTTTAAAAGAATTAAAAGACAACATGTCACAACTCCGAAGAAAAGGAAGATAAAGAAGAGAATGGAAAAACGGGAGGGAGTAATATATAAAAATGAATACAAAGAAACGGAAAAAATGAAAAAGAAAGCGAAAAAAAGGAAAAAGAAAAAAAAGAAAAGAAAAGAAAAGAAGACAATAGGACTTGTTGATAAGAACTCAACCAATGAAAGAACGTTAACATTTAGAAGCTAAACCAGAATGATTCAAAATTTTACCGAATGCTTCTGCTACATCGAAAGATTTTTGATACAATGTAACGATTAAAAATTTGCCGTTATTTAACTAAACCAACATATTATTTAATATAATTAAGCATAGTATGTAAATAAACGTCCCTTTAAGAAATGAAGATATAAGATAAACAAAATAAACTACTTAAAATATGACATTAAATTAAAAAATAAATAAGATATAAAGTATAGAATCTTACTTATTATAAAACGCAGATTGTGTGTGTGTGTGTCTGTCTGTCTGTACGTTTATATATTGGATCGGATTTCCTACATTTTTCAACTGATTTCAACAAAACTTCACAGGACTACGTAAAATTACCTTGCGGTGGTCCTGACAGCACCAAAAAAATTGGAAAACACAATTGTTTTTGCACGAAATCAATTTGAAAACACGGTTAAGAGGCAGTAATGAAAGGGGGACAACTCATATCGAGTTATACTTATTAATATCGAGTTATATTTATTATAAAACCCAGGTTGGTTGTGTGTGTGGGTGTGTGTGTGTGTGTTCGTTTATATATGGGATCAGATTTCGTACATTTTTCAAACGATTTCAACAAAACTTCACTTTTTTTGGCAGGTAGTGTTTCCTATTGTCTTGCACACTTTTTTCTTTATTTTTACATTCAGAATGCTTTAAAAATTCCATTTACAAGACAACTGTTTATAATAAAATTCTATTCAATCGGTAGACTCATAACGATTGAAAACAATGTTTTTGTTTGAGTTTGGGTTTGACCAATTCATAAAAAAAAAAAAAAAAAAAAAAAAAAAAACTAATTAAGACATGCGTGTCCGTCAACCTTAAACAATAATCTTTGTCAATTTTATTTTTCAGTCTTTATGATGGTCGATACTTGATCTATCTCTAACTGTTACATCCCCGGGCAACGCCGGGCTCTACTGCTAGTAAATAAAAAATCTACAAATCTTTATAATTTTAAAACCTATTACCAAACCATATAACTTGTAATATAAGTATAAACATATTTACCGCCAACATTATTACCAGTAATATACAAGTACAGATCTATTTAGAACCTTAATTAAGGAAAGATCAATACGGATAACAGTAACATGTTTATATGAAGGTAAAATAATATAAGAGAAGTGATTTTAAAGTTAAAAGTTTAACAATATTGCAAGGTTAAATCTTTAACGTGTCTACAACCCACGTGGTTTCAAATATTTCATTTAACAAGTGACGATTATTCCAAAGTTTAATAATACACATCTGCAGACACCAAAAACAGTGTTCATATCAGAAACTACATGTTCTGGCTTCTTTGAGGATCTCCCATTTAACTTTTGGTGTCTTATTTTCTTCTTTAAATTTCCAGAAATATTTAGAAAGTGAAGTCATATTGCGTTTGTAAAAGATAATAAATGATGATAGTATCGTTTTTTTTTTAAAGCATTTCTAGTGGAACCAACATACTACTTAATGTTTCCGGGGTCTTCAATTGATGAAATAGAACACATATGTACAATGTTCCGTTAAGCATTTGTTAGATAATGGACATTGGTCAGGACTCCTATAAGTATATAGGTCAATTACACGGGGTATATTAGAATTGGTACTTGGGTTACAGTTACTATCGTTATAATGTTTTAGTATTATGTGATTTAATAATTTTGCCCAGATTGCTAATACAACTATAGCTAATTTTCAGGGTATTACGATTGAAAATTTGACTTGATTATTTTTAAGAAAATGTTTATCAATTAAGAAAAATTAAGTTTAAAAACTTGTGTCCGAACTAATTTATTGAATGGAGGTGTATAGCAGATGATGATCCTGCTTCTGTTCTTCTTCCTAGAATAACTATAATATATATAGTGTAAGTAAAAAGTGTTCAATGTTAAATAACAGACTTATTTAATATATTAAAAAGATGCAAATTACCCTACTTTGATTGTACAACTCGGAGTTTCATATCATTTCCAATTTTCAGGTGTTTATCTTTTAATATATATATATATATATATATATATATATATATATATATATATATATATATATATATATAGTTTTAATATATGCTATGTTTATGGTTTAAATTGCTCAGTGTCAGGAATGAGCGTATGTAAATATAAAAGAGGACACGGAGGTCAACAGCCAGTGGAAAGCACCTGCTTCATTATAACGTAATCTTCAGGCCATGTGTATTGTGTTTTTGCTCGACTATTTATATATGATGGCCAGTATTTCCTTATGTGTAATAAATTTAATTTATTATCTTAAAAGTTATTAAAAGTTATATTAAAAGTTATTGGATGGCCAGTAAACGTCTATGTTTCAATTTACTGAGTAGAAATAATTGTAAATTCAAATACGGTTATACTATTTTGTAGTGTTGATTGTTAACTTTTTTTACTCATTATTTATTTTTGATTACTTTACTATTTGTTGCTGTTAATTATTATTATTATTATTATTATTATTATTATTATTATTATTATTATTATTATATTTACTTTTGTTTATATATGTCTTTGTAGTTGTTTTAATTTGTTTATTATTTACTTAATTTCTTTAGTCTTTGTTGATTTAGATTTTTATTTTATTTTCATTTTACTTATTTATTTACTTTTGTTACATTTTTCTACTGGGGTTAGTTATTTTATTTGATTAGTTTAAAGTATTGGTGTCTGAAGAATGCTGTATTATCTGCGTTGAGTATAGTACATTTACTTGCATTTTTCATGTTTATATTTTGCAAGGTACTCGTTTTTGTTTTTCGATTTTTAAGTAATGCAGTTAAACTTAGTTTTCCTGTCTGCATTTTCAGATATGATCGTTTATTCTGTAATTTGCGTTGGTGTAGGAATGTAATTATATCTATTTTCTCCTCCATAAAAAGTTAATATATATATATTATATATAAACACTGTATGTCTGTATAATTATACGTGTATATATATATATATATATATATATATATATATATATATATATATATATATATATATATGTATTATATATAATCTGTGATTACCATATATATATATATATATATATATATATATATATATATATATATATATATACATATATATATATATATATATATACCCTATATTGACACTGTATAGCATTGAAGTTTTTTGCGAAACCGCACTGAGCATTCTTTATAATTAATATAGCAAAATTTAAATAATACATACATACACACACACACACACACATATATATATATATATATATATATATATATATATATATATATAAGTGTATTATAAATTTATAATTATATATATAAGTGTATTATATATTTAAATAATACAGTTATTTATATATATATATATATATATATATATACATATATATATATATACACACACACATATATATATATATATATATATATATATATATATATATATATATATATATATATATATATATATATATATATATATATAGCGAGACTCTTCGCAAGCCGAATTGAGTCACTGTCGGTCACTGGGCGTGTTTCCAAAAATAAATACGCTAAAAATCCGCCTTCATTCCGACCGTGCGCCGACAGCTTAGTGGTAGAATAATCGCCTGATACCAATTCAGTCGGGTTTCGATCCTAGCTAGAGGCAACCGGATGTCTAGCCGCACTGATGAGCTGTGGTACAGCGAAACAGTCTGTCTGTGGATGGCATTACATATGTATATCATTTAAATTTTGCTATATTAATTAGAAAGAATCCTCAGTACGGTTTCGCAAACTTCGAAGTAGATTAAATGCCGAAATTTTATATTTTTTACATATATATATATATATATATATATATATATATATATATATATATATATATATATATATATATATATATATATATATATATATATATATATATATATATAATTACTAGAGGCGACGATATGTCTGTTTTATGCTGTAGTTTTGTTGAAGTTGTATTTTGAATGCAGTTTGATTTATGTAATTGTAGGATAGATATATATATATATATATATGCTAGAACACTAATTGTATGTATGTGATTGTCGATGTCTTATATTTGTGTGCTTGTTGATGGTTTTCTCTGTCCGTTAACTTCATGCTCATGAACAGCAGGAATAACGATAATGAAATTTAAACAAACAATCTGTATAGAAATATGAAAAAAAAAGGTGCATCGGGTTAGGGTTAGATCACTCGAAAGAAACATAACAGAAATAAAAAAAGAAATCACATGTGTCTGTATTTGCACTAAGGCACCACATGTTCCTGTTTTAGACTCTCCTACAAGACACTCAGATTTTTCTAAAGCAATATTTCAAGCACCACATTTTCCCAACCACGACGCCTACAGGGAGTGTCAGTAAGTCCAAATCTGACCTATTGTATAAAATCTACACAAGTGGTTCGTTCCTTCTATAAAATCTTGTGCATGTTTATTTTATTAATATCAAACACGTTGACTGCCAACGCAAAATGAGTACAAGGTAACGTAATGGCTTCTATTTTTTCTGAATTAAGAAAAGAAACATATTTTGTAAAATAATATACGCGTTGTGATCAAAAAGTATCTATGACAACGGACCTAAAGTACGCAAAATAAAGCAACTTGGTACAGATAGACCTTAAACTCTGTCATGCATACACACTTAAAGTTATAACATTATGCCTTGTTTATAAAAAGTGCTTGGAAGAAAAATGTATCGAGTGTGGTCGTTTCACCACATCACAGAGGTTCCATCAGTGACACTGGCTTGTCCAATAGTTTTGGGGCAAATACAACATTTCCCAGGTCAGACAACCACCATTTTTCCCAGGTCAGACAACCACCATTTTTCCCAGACCCCATCCATCGCAACTTTTTCCTCCTTGAAAGGAAAAAGATTTCAAGACGTCGATGAAATCCAAGGGAATGCAACGAGGCTCGTTGTTCAACAAAAGGAATTCCAGGTATGTTTCCATCAATGGAAATGACACTGGATAAATGTGTGTGGCTTCAGACGAGGGCTACTTCGAAGGTGATTAAATGCCGAATTGATATGTGTTGTAGTTTTGTTTTTATATCTCCAATCCCGGCACATTTTGATCAGACCACGTATTAGGTATCACTGAAATGATTTTCGTGCAAATCGTGAAAACGGCCGCTAACTTTTTTTCTAACCTCAGAAGTCATGTCACCAACATGTGGTGATGACTAGTTTTTTGTATGTAGAATATACTTTTTCGGATTTTCCAAATAATATATATATATATATATATATATATATATATATATATATATATATATATATATAAAACAGAGGATGTTTGTGTGTCTGTCTGTGTGAAATCTTTTCACCCGAGATCCATCCAACTGATTTTGACCAAACTTGGCATATGCATTGTAAAGCAGATCAAAATCGATAAATTCAACTTTTTTTTCCACCGATTTCGTTCAAACTTGGTATGTAGGTTACTTACATCATAACGATCTCAAATATACCTCATTTATATTTCTACGCCACTGCGAAAGATGAAAAGTCGATTTCAACACAAATTTTAACCTAAAACCCAACTCATTTTTGAAGCAAACTTCACTCAATGGTAGCCAACAAATTAACTTGATAATTGAGCCCACCCATATCGTGAAAACCCGCGTAAATAGCGAAAAATGGCGATTTTTACTGTTTTTTTTCTTATTTTTCGTTGATCATTTAACCAATTTTCATCTAACTTAACAATTGCTTTATAAATGTATGCTCTTTTACATCCCTGGCAACACTCTAACAAAATGAATATCGAAAAGTGGGGTTTCGTGCTGCCTATTTTAACCATTGATGTATTCGGCTAACTTCGATTGAATTGATACAGACTACTTCTGTTATATCAGTAACTGCATGTTTTTTAATGGAAGCACTTTAAAGTAAGTGAAGGTAGACTCTCTTCCGTATAAACAGGATGCTGTTTTTGCTCAATTCTAATTGAACCCTTTTTCTGGTTGACCGGCTGGGTATGGCTGCTAGTATACGTTATTTCCAACAATTAGATCCTTAGTTGCAAATAAAGATGTGTTATATATGTGATTTACATGTTCAAATTGGGAGCTGACCTTGAAAGTGACATAAAAGCCTTTGTTAACTGGAGCAAGCAATGGCTTGCTAATTTTAAGACCTACAAAGAACTGATTTCTATTGATCATTTGAGAGGACCCTTTTCTGCATTTCAACCTTATGGCTGATATTAATTTCCAGGAGAGTGAAACGTTGCGCTTATTCGGGCCAAAGACATAAAGAGGAAAGATTATATTGAAGCAATTCCTAGTGGCTTGCTGTTAGGAAAGTTGGTTCACTGTGTTATGCTAGACAATTTTTCTCGCCAGAATCTATCTTACATATTTATAATTGTACCATTGGTCCAGGACTCGCATAGCGCTTCCTCATGTGGTCTGGTGCTCTAGATATTTAATTCTCAGTTCCTAGATGAAATCCATATTATTGATCCTGACCTGGTATTCCGGCTTCACTCATTTTCCCTTCGTCGTAATATATCTTCCCTTGCCTTTTCTATAAATATTTCATGGGAATTGTTCTGAGGAAGTTTCCGCTATGGCTGGCTAAATTTAGATGAGACAGATTGAAGACCAGCCTGCAACCATCCGCCTCCCACTTTGATCTTGTGTCACATTTTTTGCATTATTATGAATATTACTTTCCCCTGTCGTAACTAGACACTATGGATTTAAGCGCCGTAATAGACTGAAAACATGATTTCATTATTTTACACTTGAAATGGCTAGATGTAACCGCAAGTTATATGCTAACAGTTTCTTCTCTCGCACTTCTCGTCTGGGGAAATCTTTTCCCGCTTGTTTCTTTCCAGGCAACTTTGATCTTCAAAAATTATCAAGTGCAACCTCGATATTTATCTAATGGTTTCTTGATTCCTCTTTTGCTGTTATCGCTCCTCAATATTTTTTTTCTTTTTCTTATTCTTTCACACTCAGTAAGCCCTTGTGTCTTAGTGGATTTATTGCCTTGTTTGAGGTAAAATGGATACAAAAATATAATTACATATTTGTGATAAAATCAATTTTATATTTTCTTTTTTTTTTTACACAGATACCTTTAATTTCTTGAGCTTTGCTTTTTTTTATTCCTACTATACATTTTTATTCCTACTATACACTTTAAATAATTCAATTAAAAGGTAAGCGAAACAAAGTTCCATATTTATTATCCCAAAATGCCACAGAAAGCTTTATAATGTCTCTGACATTTTTCAAAGCAGCATAAAATAAAAATAAAACCGTCACAAAATTATCGGCAAACTTGGACCTTCCTGACCGAAAAAAAACAAAAAACGGAGTGTCAAAAGGACGATTTTCCCTTGACACCGTTATTATTTTAACTACCTCCAATCCACTGCAATATTTATTTTCTTAACGTTTATCACTTAATTTGCTGAAGGAAAAAGTTGATCCTGCCACCAAAACTGACGCTGATCCCTGAACAATACTGTATTTGAATTTCATGCTTGTGCTGTTATATTCAGTTATGGCAACAGAAAACAACTTTGAGTAAAATTACCAATAAGAATACTGTAATTTAAAGCCGTTGAAAAAGAATGCAGTTTAAAGGAAAGTAATATTAATAATGCAGGTTAAAAAACGATGATTAGAAATGTAATAAAACCTAAACAATTTTCTGCATACAAAGTGTGAAAGCAGGTGCGATATCATATCTTCATTAATCACCACCCAGGGGAAGTAAGACAGTTTCTGTGGTTAAAGGCAGTACTGCCACCCCTGGTGCCACCAGCAGCTTTTGCCACCTGACAGGATATTGTTTTTTTGTGTAGACATGTCAGTCTGTGCATTTTTTTTACAACTGCAAGTCAGATTTTAAACGTTGTGTTAAAAGAATTTGCCTTCGATCATCAACCAATACACAACGCGCTCGTAGCGACGTTTATCAATGACGTAGAATGGAAGGTAAACAGATGTCTTTCACGTCGGAAGTTTCATTGTATTACGAGCATGGTTTTTATTTCACTTTATTTATTTTTGGATCTTGACCAGATCCAACTCGATACCTGTTGAGCTTTGGTCTCGAGACGATGTGAAGCATGCTTCTGGCAACGGCCATTGATGTCCACCTTCAAAAGGAAGGAACCGATTGACTGTTCAAAGAATCTAGGGCATCCGACCTTAATAGATAGCACATGGCATTTAGACCATTTTGAAAGTGAATATACATATTTTCTTAATGATTGACAGCAAAAATAATAAACACTATTTATTAGATTCATCTTGGTAGGTGAAAGTCCAGATTCTGCTTGATGATGATGATATGTTACAAGCTTGATATTGGAGGTGTTGAATGTTACAACCAAGTTTTGACCTTTGGAGCCGCCAGAAGGTCAAAGGAAACATCAGCGGCCAACCTCTGGTCATCTATTTGGTTGGCAACTAAGTTCCCGCCGTTTTTTTTAATTTATTTTTTTTTTAAAGTTTAATAAAATAACAACTCATTAATCAATAATGTATTCTCCCTTGTTTTTTACGACTTCTTCCCAACGATTAACAAGATTTTCAATACCTCGTTGGAAGAAATCACCGTTTCGACTCTAAAAATTAATCCAACCAAGCTCTCATTTCTGCAGCAGTACTGAACGAAACTCCGCGTATAACATTTGAAAGAGATCGAAAGATGTGGAAATTCGTTGGTGCCAAAGAGGGGGAGTACAGCGGGTGTGGCAGCACTTCGCAGCCATTTTTTCTGCCAGTTCCCTTGTCGTTTGACGAGGTTTTGTGCAAAAATTGGTTTAATCGCTCTTCATCGTACTCACCTGAATGGCCAAAACGATGTGCATCTCTGATGTCAAAATTTCCATTTTTGAATTTAGCATACCAATCATGAGCGGTTCTTTCAGCTACGGCATCCTCTCCATACACAGCACAAATGTTGCGAGCAGCTTTTGCGGCCTTAGAACATTGACAAAAAGCAAAAAGATGTCGAAAATGCTCATTATTCTTAACTTGATATTCCATTTTAATGATCTGAAAATAAACAGAAATTAAATTAACTCGAAAAAAATAGATTACAAAATGATTCCAAAATAGAATTCTAGAAAAAATAGATTACAAAATTTAAAAACACAACAGATTAAAAAAAAAACAAAAAAACGGTGGGAATTTAGTTGCCAACCCAATAGATGTTATTAGATCGTTAATATATAGAGCAGAAAGAGGGTAGAACCGAAAGAAAATCTTTCCTTGATTACATTGGTTTCAGAAGATTGACCGTTAGTTGCAACCTTTATGAACTTTCCTATTATTAAGGACTTGATTGAGATAAATCCTTCAGCAATTTCATAGCCGGGGAACTTGTGGGGTAACTCCTTGTACCACACTTTGTCAAAGGCCTTTGATATATCTAACGCAATCTCTCTCGTGATGGATTAATTGTGTATTGCCTCACTGATTTTGTGGATAACTCTAATTCTTTCACGAGAGCGGGTTTGCCATTTTTAATTTTTCGCTGCTGATTTTAAAATTTCTGAAGAAAAGCGGATATTTACAGTTCATTGTAAAAAATACTCCTTAAGGAATTTACACAATTCAGCTATTATGCATCCTCATGAAGGCAATAAAAGCTAAAAGAAGCAGAGGCAGAATATAAGAGTTGCCTCGAGTTAAATTTTCACACCTATTTTTGGTTTTTAACATTAATTAGTAATACCTTTCAATATTTATTTCAGGATCGAGAGGCTATACAGTAATTACATATCACATTCTGCAGACGTAGATATTGATTGCTTTCAGCAATAAGAAACATATTATATGCAATGTAAGTAATAGATATCGGTAACATTTATCCTGGTGGAGTTTCTGTATAGAATATAATTTCACTCAGCTTTTGAAATATTTTGACTTTCACTGCGGAGGTAAGGTGAAGTTATGGATAGCGAGTCGCATTAAGAAATCGGAGAGCCGAGTTCAAATACCAGTCGAGATGATTACATTCACTTTCGTGCTAAAATCCCTGGGAAAGGTATAAATCCACTTCTTTTTCCCGCTAGTTATGGGTAAATAGTAGGACAGACTTGGTCTATAACCTAGCTGCTAGTTTAGGAGAAGGAAATCTAGCATGGAGAGGTTTGGGTTCCGTTAGTCTGTTTTGCCGAGAAAACACTACTGCTACCACAGCTAGGGTACCACATGTAGTGCATCTGTAGCAGCAGTGGTGTTTCCTAGGCAAGTACATGTGGTACCCCTACGGGATTCGTGATCGTGATTTTCAATATTTCTTTTTATAAAAACAAACGAGAAACTAAAATTATTCTTCCGTTCGAAACCATGTAATATTCGTCAAAATAATATCATCATCATTAACCTTATGACTGTGTGGATGCATAGAGTACTTGCGGGGTTGAACACCTGGCCATTTCCCTCTACATAGATGGTATTCATGCATAGAGGGTTCTTGGCAAGTAGACCTGGTAGAACCTATCCATCGACAGGTCAAACAACGGCCGAAGTCTTCCAACTTGCCTTAGTTACGGATAAGTGGTTGTTGATTCCACCGTCACTGATAATTAAAACATATATACATTATTCTAAAAAGTGACACTTCAACGGAACTTTATATACGATTTCAGTACGGATTGTGAATTTAAATATATAAAAAAATATAGAATTTACATATATAAAAAATGAAAATCAGATGCATTTTTGTCACTTCATGCTCTTTCATTTCCGGAAATAAAAATGCTATATGAACAGAAAAAAGATATGTACCGTTTATGGAGATGGTGCCGTAGCTGAAAGCGGTGTTCGTAAGTGGTTCGATCGCTTCAGAAATGAAAAACTTGACCTGGAAGATCGAAAAGGTTCCGGCAGACATGCAATCGTTGATGATGTCCAAATCGAAAAACACGTGACATCGCAAAGATATTTTACGTATTTAAGGCCGGGAATATGGGGAACTTAGTAAGGATCGAACTCACTACTCAGTCGTAAATGATCTAGCGAGACAAGCTTGCTAATCATTAGACCACGTCAATGTACTCAAAATGATTTTCTCAGCGTAATTTAGATGTGGCACAGCCGAAAGTATAAACAACCATTGAAGATCGAACTCACTAATTGATCTCAGTCCTAATTGATCTCACCAGAACTTTTGAGCATATCATTTGCAACGACGTTTGGAAAGATTTACGTGAAAAAAAAATAATGGTCTGCATTTTCATCTGCGATTCGAAAACGCGACAAAAAGGAACCTTCTTTCATTTTACAAGAACGATCCCGAGCGATGAAAAGTGGATTGCTTAAAAAATGTGGAGTGAAAATATTTATGGAAAAAAACAAAAAAACAAAAAAAAAACAACAAAATGAGCCGGTACCTATCCGAAGAAGGTGATATTTTGCGTATAGACAAGTAACTAGATAGGCCTCACTTCTTTTTGCAAACCTCACAGTAAGTGATACAAAGGGGTTGGGATGTCATATTCCTCTTGGCATACTCACCTGAGCTTGCAACTTAGGATTACCATTTATTTTATTCCCTACAAATTTCTCTTAATAGAAAGAACTTCCGTTTTAAGTAAAAATCGCTTAGACCATTTTATCACCCAAGTTCTCGGAGGATGGAATCATGAAGTTGCCTAAAAATGTTGAAAGAAAATAAAACAAAATGGCACATATGTGGTTGAATAGATCTATGTACAATTTTCTAAAAATAGAGTAACCTCGGTTCTCGAACGTCTCATGTGTCGAACAGAAAATTCGAGATGAAAATTCCTCGTTTATCGAACAAAATTTCGGTTTTCGAACAACATTGCCGAGCCGAGCCGAGCCGAGCCGAGCCGAGCTGAGCCGAGCTGAGCCGAGCTGAGCCGAATTAACCCGAACGGATAATTTCTGAGTTGACCACCGTGTTGTATACATTCGTGTTTTGTGCTATCCTTTACTTTTTCAATTTTATTGTACTGTGCCTTTTTTTCTCTTTATTAGTCCTCAGTCATGGCCCCAAAGAAAGCTAGCAATGATACTGGCAAATAAAAAAGAAAAGTTAAGAGAAAAACAATTGTTGATGATATTGTCTCTTCCTACTCAGTTTCATATGGCAAAATCAACTATTCTTATAAATAAAGAGACAATCATGTCTTTCCTTTCTCTTTCCAAACAATAATATCTCGTTCCTTCTCCTTCTACATACACCATCAACTCTCCTACATACAGGTACGGTAAAATTGTATCTTTTCATCCATATTTTATCTGTTTAATATTGGGGTCTATTTATTTTTTCTTAGATTTAATCATTTTTATTAGGTTTGTATATAAACTTGGGCACAAAGTTCTGTTGTAAAAGTTTAAGCAATCATCTTGCGACCAGGAACGGATTAATCGATTTTACATTGATTCCTATTGGAAGAATAGTTTCGATTTATGAAAGTTTCGGGTTACGAACGGGCTTCAAGAACGAATTAAATTCGTGAGCCGAAGTTCCACTGTATTGTATTTGACATTCACTTAAAAAATAAGTTAGGAACTTTTTGTTCCAACCCAATAGGTTGTGGATAAGCAAGTAGAAAAACTTACAAATAAACACAATGAAATTATTAAATTAAAGAAGAAATTTGAGTAGAATACAGAAGAGAGGAAAAAAAAAACAACAGCAAAAAAAAAAAAAAAAAAAAAAATACAAAACAAATTAGAGATATGGGAAAGATGGCTGAAAAACCGAAAAGAGACATTCATGCCAGTTTGCGAAAATAAAATACAACTAAAAACTGTAACAGTGTAATAGAATAAAGGAAGGCTGGGGTTTTCATTAAGATGTTTGCCAAAAAAGTGCTGGATTATTTCAGTGTTTGCCATCTCGGTTTACACGTCAGTTAGGACTGGTGAAGACATCAGTGTAGGCAAACAATTGGTAACAGAGGGCATGCGCACTCAGAGACTCCATTTGAACCACCTGCTGGGACCTGGGCGGAAAATGTTAGTCCTACACTTTAGGCAAAACCATATGTTTATATTTGCCCGTGATTATCACTATTTATCTATATGGCTGCCTATGACATGCACACGCGCGCATACACACACACATTTGGTGATTACACATGGCATACGGATTCATATACAGGGTGTCCCAAAAATGTACACACTTTCTGACATCATCGTCAGTTTGAATATTTATAAACATGCATTAAATTTAATTGAGTATTTAACTTAAACCATTAAATCTTTTGTTAGTTTTCACTAGTCATCTTGCTTGCAAATGAATAAACACTGCATTTATTATCATCCAATGAGTGGGTACACCCGATATATATATATATATATATATATATATATATATATATATAATTACTTATTTTAGGATAGTAAAACATGTTAAAAATCGCTACATATTAAGTTCTACTCTGTATTGAGCCCTTTTTTAAATTAAATGTTACATACAGTGGAATTATACTCCATTTGTTCTCATTATATATATATATATATATATATATATATATATATATATATATATATATATAACAAGGTATGTAACAATGATTATGTAACAAGGTTTCCCCTATTTAGGGGGTTTGATTTGGTTTTGAATTTTCCAAAAAAATTTATTTCACAATCAACGCCATCGCTTGATAAAACACCAGAAGTGTTGAAACAAAATATCGAAGTTTGCAGTAATGTTATAATATGCTTATGTTATAACTTTTCAACACACACACACACACACACACACACACATATATATATATATATATATATATATATATATATATATATATATATATATATATATATATATAAAGAATGTATAAACATGAAAATATCTTGACTGAAAAGAAGGGACGTTTCCTACAAGCCAAGCTCCAGTAAATCCTTAACATCAAATGGTAGCATCTGTAAGGGTTCCGGCTCTAGGCAAATAGTGAACACCCCAAACAAAACAATATGGAAGTATCAAAATACATATTTATAGTCTAATTACCAACAATACGTACATACGAACAAATTGTAACGACTTTACCAAAATTCGTTTAAAATATTCTCAATCAACCAATACGAACTATTTAATGAAATTAATCCATACAAATAACAAACAATTTCTTAAATCAAACTGTATTCCAAAATATAAATTCAACAAAACTACAACATAAAACACGCATACCACCGCCTCTACTAATTATGTACACAAACATATATATGCACAAAAGCTGAGTATCATCTACCATGTATTCAAATGTGAAAGCAGAATAACATATTTTTATTAGGTCCAAGCGTCCAAGAAAATTAAATTTCGGCATGAACGAAAACACGTGAAATCAATCAATATATATGTGACTTTAATACCAAAAAGTAACATGCTCCACTATATATATATATATATATATATATATATATATATATATAATTATTTATTTAAAAAAAAATTATAACATATATATATATATATATATATCATTAAACCATACTATGAGCTACTGGACTTCAGTGTTGCCTTCATGAAACCAGTCTTGGTGTTTCTGAACCGGCAGTCCGAGCACCACCAAAGAAGCTTTATGAACTGTATGTGGAAGTGTTTTCTATGATAATTCGATAAATGGAGTTATTTCTGCCAGAGTTGTATCAGAAGTTTCGAAATTAGTCATATTGACCGGCTAAGAGACGAAAGACAACGGCGAAAAGCATCAGCAAATATTCCTGTGTCTATGTTTCAAGATCCTCGCTGTTGCACAGGATGCATGTCAATGGCGGGACTGAAGCGTCACATTCGACACATCAATATAAAATCTAAGTTAGATTGTCGACAGGAGAGTGCATCGTATGTGTGTATACATACATACATATATATATATATATATATATATATATATATATATGGTCATCGAAACCTGGGTCGGCCTTTGCTTAGATACAGGGACAAGCTGAAAAGTAACCTTTTAGCTGCGAATATAAATCACACTACCTTTGAGAACACCATAATTGATCGTAATGAATGGAAGAATACATGCTACAATGGCATCAAGAACAAGGCAGCATCAAACATTGTCAAACTTCGTCAAACTAGGGAAAGGAATAAAATATCTGCTGCTGTTCCAGCTATATACTCCAAGAATCCACACTCTTGCACAATCTGTGGACTTCTTTGCAAATCACTAGCAGGACTGAAATGTCACTTGCGACTCACACACAAGGTTAAATAAACAAAGTTGTCGGAACCTCATACGTCGAAACTGACGAGACAGTCCAACATTATATATATATGTGTGTGTGAACATTAGAACATGTAAATATCCACTACAAAATTGTACATTTTGTTTCAATGTTAAAATTAACGTTTCTTCAGGTGACAAACAACGATCCCAACAGAAAAAAAACGTTAATTTAAACGTTGAAACGAAATGTACAATTTTGTAGTAGATATTTACATTTTCTAATGCAACAGTGCATTATAAATATTTATTTTTCTATGTTTGTATTGAACCCTGTTTTAAATTAATATATTGAACGTTGAAATTTTACATTTGGATCTATCTATCTATCTATCTATCTATCTATCTATATAGATAGATAGATAGATAGATATAAATATCGATATATATATATATATATATTTATATACACACATACACAAACACACACACACAGACACACAGACACACACACACACACACACACACACACACACATATATATATATATATATATATATATATATATATGGGTTCACACCCCAAAATTGTACTTACCTTGAATTTTTTCTTTTTACCAATCTATGTATTTAATATTTTAATTTAAGTACAACAAACATTTATAGTTAAAACTCGGCTGAAGAAAATAAAAATAATAATTTCCGAATTATAATCATTAATCTTCTTTGCATGCAAATAAACACTATAAATTTTCATTTATAGAGTGAGTACATTTTTGGGAAACACCTAAGAACCTGCAATATTATTGGTCCTAACGTGACATCTCTGTTTCAGTCACTTTACCCACCGCCATAACGTATCTGCTCTCTGCCTTTTCTATAAATATTTTCATGCTAATTGTTCTGATCAAATTTTCTCTATGGTCCCTAGACTTTATCAATTTGGGTGCAGTATTAGATTGTCGACAAAGTTTCATCATTTTACAATATCTAGATGTAATTGTAAGTTCTATGATAACAGTTTCTTCTTTCGCACTTCTCGCTCGAAAGTCAAGTTTCTTCTTTCGCACTTCTTGCTTCCAAGTCAAGTTTAAAAATTTAAATGCACCGTCAATCTTCTGTCTTCTTAATTACTGTATTTTATTGCCTTATCTCCTTTATCTCCTATCTTAGCAGTAGTTTCTTTTTCTCATATTCTCTAACACTAAGTCACCGCTTGCCTCTTAATTCCCATTTATTTTAGTGTCGATCCTTTCAAGTCCACGGATTTATTTCTTGGTAGCTGCGGAAAATAGATTAAGAAAATTACAAAAATTTTCTTTCAAATAATTTTTATTTTCCCAAATACTTTCAAACTTATCTAAGATCATCTTCAGAGGGTTAAATTGTCTGTGAATGTGTATATATCTTTCTGTAAATTCAAACATGTTTAACTGTTAGTTTTACTACATTATGCAGTGTTCTAGATTTCAAATTCAAAATTCAGGTGTTTTTCTCTCTCTTCCACGTGTAAAGGATGTAACAGTTTTATTTTATTTATTCATTTTTTAAATTATTTATTATATTATTATTCTTATATATATATATATATATATATATATATATATATATATATATATATATATATATCTGTGTTTGTGTACATAATTTTTTTTTGCTGCTACAAAGATTTAAGATTTTTGTTGCTATATTCGCAGTTGACTTTATATATGCTTGCCTTTAATATAAAAGACTTCCAGGATTTTTAGTTTTCAATTATTATTATTTTTATGTTACATAGATACATTTTCAACTATCTGTCTAAACTGTGAGTCTAACCTGTTTGAATGAAAAGATACTGCCTAAATACACACGCACACGCACACATACACATACATACATACACACACATAAACACACACATACACACGCACATATATATATATATATATATATACTAATCAAACGTACATTGCTGATCGCAGTTGCTTCGATTGTAAGATAACATATTGGGTTGGTGCATAATTATCAGGCGTTTTAAAACAATATTTATTATGAAAAACAGAAATATAACAATTCAAGAGTAACATTTTTAAAGGGTTATTCCGGAGCTTATGATTATAGACATGCATTTTTGTAAGCTGAAAATAAAATCGTATTTTTATTAAGAAAAAATAAACAACACAGTAATTTTTATTTAAAAAATAACTCGCCTACAAAACGCCTGATAATTATGCACCAACCCACTATTACTTTATTTCACCTTATTGATAAATAAAATGTCATATAATTTTGAATAATATGCTTAAACTAAGTGACATAGATGATACTTTATTGGACAATCTTATTAAAAGAGAAATGTTAACCTTGCAAATTAATGTATGTATGTATGTTAACCTTGCAAATTTTAAAATATTTTCATTTGTACCCTCTTACTTCTTCAATGACCAACATTCATACTTATGATTGTCATTGCAGTATTTTGTTAACGTTGTTAAGCTTAAATATTTAACGGTGCGATGAAGGAATTTGGCGTATTTTTTTAATCGCAACGAGCTTATCAAATCATTAACTTAAGAATTAGAATTCATTAGAAATGTCAGATAGGAAGACCGTAAAATTTTCACGGATACTAGTAGTTTAAATTATTCCTAAACATGTACAAATTAAGCTTGAATAAAATTTGTTTTAATTTTCCATATGATATTTTGACAGAGAGAGATACTTTGAAGGAAATTATTTATTTATTATTTTAATTTAATGTACAGATCTCTGTAAATTAAGCGATAACACTGAATATACTCAGAGATCTTGAATCATGATGACAGTTCAAGATTGCAGCTCAAAATCAATTATCGCAGTTCAAGATTGCAACTTAAGATCAATGTCGCGGTTCACATTTTCAGCAGAGGGTCAATGATACCAGTTCAAGATTGCTTCTCAAGATTAATGATCGAAAGTTTAAGATCGCAGTTCAAGATCAATTATACCAATTCAAGATCAATTTCCATTATTTATTTTTCTTTCTTTTTCCTAAAACCGAACAGTATCTTTGATATATAGTTTCTTCCGTTTGTCCTAATAATCAAACAGAAATAGCCCATAATCAGGTGTAAATGCTTTTAATTAAAAAGATACAAAATTAGTCTGTTGATTTGGGGCCACGTCACACGTTATACAATATCAGATAATACGTATTATTATAGAATATAATAAATCCAGTCATGTCCAAACGATGGCGATATATTAGATTACAGAGTGCAACTCTTTTGAACTAATCTTTGTCTAAATCAGGTTGTCCAACGTACGTTCATTTTTTATTTGTACCGACAGAGTAATGGATAGTGGCTCAGATTGAGGAATCGGAGAGCCGAGTTCGAATTACAGTCGAATCCATTACGTTCACTTACGTGGTAATCCCCTTTGGAAAGGTATGAATCCTCTTCTTCTCATCCCAGCTATGGGTAAATAGCAGGACAGACTGGATTCTCTAGCCTTGGATGGCAACTGGTCTACCGCAGAAAGAAATGGCAACCTACTGCGGGAAAAATATGCCTCGTCAGGCATGTATCGAAAGTTACATGATTGCCTAAGCGTGTATCACATATGACACATAACTGACTGACTGACGTGCTAATACTCTTGGGAAAGGTATTGATCCTCTACTTCTCTACACCCCCCAGCTATGGGTAAATAGTAGAACAGACCGGGTTCCTTGGATAGCAACTAGTCTATGGCAGAAAGAAATGGCAAACTACTTCAGGAAAAAAAATCTGCCTCCTCAGTCATGTATCGAAAGTTACATGATTGTCTATGCTTGTATCACACATGATACATAACTGATTGACTGACATGTTAATACTCTTGGGAAAGTTATGAATCCTCTTCTTCTCTCCCCAGCTATGGGTAAATAGTAGGACAGACTGCGTTCCTTGGATGGCAACTGTTCTACTGCAGAAAGAAAAGGCAAGCTACTTCAGGAAAAAAAATCTGCCTCGTCAGTCATGTATTGAAAGATACTCTGACTGATGTGCTAATACCCTTGAGAAAGTTATGAATCCTCTTCTTCTCCCCCCTAGCTATAGGTAAATAGCAGGACAGAACGGGTTCTAAAGCCTTGGATGGCAACTGTCCTACCGCAGAAAGAAATGGCAACCCACTGTGGGAAAAATCTGCCTCGTTAATCATGTATCGAAATATACATGATCGCCAATGTGTGTATCTTGCATGGCATATAACTGACTGATATCAAATACTGCGATTGTTGATCTTGAGCTGAGATCTGTAAATACAATCATTGATTTTGAACTGCAATAATTGAACTTCAGCTGCAATCTTGAACTGCGATCACTGACCCCGAACTGAAATCATCGATCTTGAGCTGCAATCTTGAGCTACGATAATATAAGATGGCATAACATTTCCATATAATATTTTGGTCGAAAGATTAGATGAAAGGAAATGATTGTTTTAAATTTAATGTACACATCTCTGTAAATTAAGCGATGCTACTGAATAGACTAAGGTATTTTGGGATAATAATAATGTGTAAATGCTTCTAAATAAAAGTTAAAGTGTTGATCTTGGGTGCCGTCACCCGTTATACAACCTCAGACAAATACCATTATTATAACAGAATATAAAAAGTTCAATCATATCTGAACTATGGCCATAGACTAGACTACAGTGTGACCCTTTTTATTTTGTCTAAGTCAGGGTATCCAAAATTTATACGTCCATTTTTTGTGTATCTGTGCGTGCGTCTGACATAGATTTAACAGCGTCATTGTGTTCTTGTGTACGGGCTTATTGAATATTTTGTACGCTTAACACCCTCAGAAGCTGTCGATACTGAAAAATAGCAGATCAGACAGAGAGTATCAACCAGTACGATATCCGTATATACTCGCGTGTGATGCGACTTAATTTTCAAGCTTATCTTAAGCGGGAAACATCATACACGTATAAAATTAGCGTAAGTACCGATGGCCCTGGTCATGCCGTTGACCTAAATATATATCCATTTACTGTACAGCTGTATTTAAAATAAATTT
Organism: Acanthosepion lycidas; assembly: GCA_963932145.1. NCBI lineage: Eukaryota > Metazoa > Mollusca > Cephalopoda > Sepiida > Sepiidae > Acanthosepion > Acanthosepion lycidas. Next base: position 23,629,451 of record OZ010606.1, on the reverse strand, counting down.
GATTTTGATAAAACTGATGCTTTACTTAACTGTATCCAATAATAATGCATGTAATATTCACATCTTAGTATCGTATTATAAAATACAGACAGTGAATATGCATCTTTTCTATTGGTTACGTTTGTAAGATGTTTAGATGTTTCTCGTTCGGTTGTTCGGCTGTACGCGTTTACGCAACAAGTATAGCGTTACTAACGATACTTTTATCATTCACTTTTACTCTTTCAATTTATTTAACGAGATGATGGGATAAAGAGATAGAGAAAAAGAGGTTAGTCTATTTCTATTGTAATTTGGTCTCTCAAAAAAAAAAAAAAAACCCGCATGACACACAAAATACATAATAAAATCATTTTTTATAAATGAACATTTGGGGGTCGCACGATAAGCAAGATCACGCGTTAGACGAGATTACCTACGTTAAATAACATGGACACGTGGCGGAGTGCTTAAAGTGTTCGCATTCCGATAATGAGAGTCGGGTTCGAATTTCACCATGGTCGATTTGTCAGGAAGAAGACTTCCTGATGTTATCGCACTGGATGGGTTGATCACAGAGTACGACACATTTGGAAAGTGCCTGAAAGCCATACCACGGTTTGACCCAAGCTTTGTGAGTGAAATTGGGCAGACGGAATCCTAGCACGAAGTCACAAATCATCGTGGCCGAGGGCTTTAGCGTGTTAGCCTTGTTAAAATTGTTGATCACGCTAGATAACATGCTCTTTCCCAGAAACTGTAACTAAGGTCTGCTCAGCATAGTTGCAGCATAAACCAGAACTAGGCTCTGTGGGTGTTGAATAAACACAAATGTGCCTGAGCAAGCGTCGGCAATAGGGATTGGCTAGCCGCCCTAGTAGACGGGTATTCTCGAATACGAGTGGTCAACTGTACTATATATATATATATATATATATATATATATATATATGTCTATGTGTGTGTGTGTGTGTGTGTGTGTACGTATATATATATATACTCAAAGAATAATAATAAAATATAGTTATAAACCTAAACTTCTAGGTAAAAAACAATTAACTAGTGGCCGGCTATACGTTAAATAACAGAGAAGTCTCAAGCATAAGCGACAGCATCGCTTTCTGCCGGAGACATAACATCAAAAATGTGTAAGCTTTTAAGAAGAAAGAAGATATTAGAATAGGAAAGATTCGTTTTAATTCACATGTTTTTTGCCTCTAATTAACAAATAATGGCTTTTTATTAGATTTATTCGCAGTGTTATAAATAAATCTCAGAATGGAAGAATGTTCGTCGTGCAAGAATCATTTTATTTGAATGAAACAGTGGTGCACGCAGTTGAACTCAACCAAGTATATGCAATGACATTAAAGATTTTGATATTTAAAAACGAGGCTATAAAAGCAAAATTTGCTAAAGAGCTTAATGAAGTCGGCTTTGCTTGTCCTGTATACCGATATTGGATATTATGTATATTCACTAATATATACTTCTAACTCTGTTGCATAACATTGAGCACTGTATTTATAACACGTGAGGAATAAATATATTTATACGTACGTATATATTTTTATCATTACTTAATCATAAAAAAAACATAGCCAGGGGATAGAAGAGCAGATTCTTACTTTTCCCAATAGATAGATAGATAGATAGATATGAACAAACCGAGATAGATATGGACAGACTAACTTGTGTGTGTATATATATATATATATATATATATATATATATATATATATATATATATAAATATATATATATATATATATAAATATATATATATATATATAAATATATATATATATATATAAATATATATATATATATATATATATAAATATATATATATATATATAAATATATATATATATATATATATATATATATATAATATATATATATATATATATATAAATATATATATATATATATATATATATATATATATATATATATATATATATATATATATATATATATATATAATGAGACAGAGAGAGAGGGAGGGTTAGATAGATACATAAAAACAGATTGAGATAGATAAGAACAGACTGAAATAGGTAGCTAGCTAGCTAGATAGATAGATAAAGAACAGAGATAGATAGATAGATAGATAGATATGAACAAGCCGAGATAGATATGGACAGACCAACTAGGTATATATATATATATATATATATATATATATATATATATATATATATATATAAGGTTGGTGCAAAAATAATGACGTAATCATGTCGTTTTTTGACGTATTTTTTAACGTTAAAAACGACATTATTACGTCATTATTTTTGCACCAACCTAATATATATATATATATACATATATATATATATATATATATATATATATATATATATATATATATATATATATATATATATAGATAGATAGATAAAAGCCAAATTGCTAAAGACTTTAATGAAGTCGGCTTTGCTGTACACCTCGATACACATCGGATTTCTGAAATTTAAAACTTAAATTTAAACGTCCTTTCATCCTTCAGTATTTCCTTCGGTGTTTAATTATAAGCGACGTTTTTTTGGGTTTTTTTTTTTATCTTCGCTCCATCTCAACTACATATATATGATTCCATCAATACAAAATCCAAAAGATCGGTCTGTAATACAATCGATCCTGACTTTTTCCATCTTGATTTTAATCACTTTATTACCGACGTCACGTAGCTTCCTTTTGTTTTGTTTTTTACAAATATTTTCATGGCAATTGCTTTGATGATCTTTTCTTCCTTGGTACATGAACTTAAACGTGCTACTAGATTGGCAGCTAGGTCTCACCCTTTTACGTTGAAATGCAACCACCACTGAACGGTTTATTTTCACGTCATTCTAATCTGTGGAACTCACTTTCTGGTCTCTTGCTTCTTTGATAACTACGAACTTCAAAAATTTAGATGCAACGTCAATTACTATCTTCTGTATTCTTGAAACTCGTTTGTTTATTTTTCTTTCCTCAATCCTCCTCACTGAAGTTTGCTCATTCTCTTTAGCTCTTTTGTAAATCCCTTCCTCCCGATGGCTTTATCGCCTTAGTTGGAGTGTAACAATAAAAAAAAGTAAAAAAACGACACTATTTAGTCTGAAGAAGTCCTTTTGAAAGCCCAAATGCGTTACATAGGAATTTTTTTCTATTTTATCATCCAATCATCTAGTTAAGAATCACCATCTTGTACTTTTAATCCAGGAATAAACGGAGGGCTATGAGCTTCGAATAAACAGGTTGGAAAAATGGTAAATAGAATAAACAGGAATCTGGAATAACAGATGGTACTTTGGGAAAAGTAGCTGAGCAGTTCCGTCTCTTGCTGATGCGAGAGTACAATAGATCAATAACCGTTTCTGATGTTGGGATTGCAATCTCATTCAGTTTATTATTTTTAATAAAAAAATGAGTTGGTCTTAAGAGAACGTTTTCGAGACTGCTTTTCGAGGACTTTAACTAAACAGATTTTCAAATTCTATTTCTTATAGTTTATATAGAAACGCTAAAATATCTGAATTTTTCAACAACATTGCAACTTCTAAATGTTCATACATACTTACAATTGCTGATGTATTTGTTAAAGTTAAAAAAAAAAAAGAAGCTCTGCTTACAATCAGGCATTAGACGAGAGACTAAACTGAACTTTTACGAAGCATGTTTTCCTGAAGTGTGCATATAAGACACAGAAAGCGTTTTGAGCGCTTCCATCAGCGACATCTCTGAGGAATTACGAAGATTTCGACGGTTTTTTTTCAAACCGACACTGGAGCACTTTGTCGAGCTGGTACATTGTGTCGATGATCATAAAACGTTTAAGCACTTCCCAAGGAAGCTCTCTACCGGGAATTTGTGATATGATGCACAGCGTGCCAGTAGGTCCCCAAACAACCCGTCTCAAGTACTGTCCTTCTCCTAAACCGGTTGCTACCCAAGGCTATAGGACACAATCTGTCCTTCTATGTTACCCATAGCTGCTGATTTACCCAAAGATAGAGGTGCTTTATATATGCTGAGATAAATTATTTATTAAACATTTTATTTTTTTATTTATGTATTTTCGTCTACCGGCCTGAATGTTCAGGAAATCTTATTCAAGAAAAACTTGCGATCACACACACACACACACACTCTCTCTCTCTCTCTCTCTCTCTCTCTTTGTCCCTGTCTCTCTCTCTTGCATTTGTGCGTGAAAGTCACTTCTCACTCTTCTGCTTCTTTTTCGGTTTAAATCTAACATTCGTGTCTCATCTTTCCTCTCTCCCACTCTCTTTCTCTCTTTCACTTTCTCTCTCTCACTATCTTTCTCTATCTCTCAGACACCTCTATCACTATCATTTTCTCACTCTCACTTTCTCTAACTCACTCTCTCTTACACTATCTCCCTCTCTCTCACTCTCTGCCTTTCTTTTTCTCCCTCTCTCTTACTCTCTTTTTCTATCTTTCTCTCTCTCTCTCTCCCACTCATTCTCTTTCTCTGTCTCTATCACTTCGTCTGTCTTTCTCAAACAAATAAAGACTCTTTTCTTTTTCTTTAACTTGCTCGATTTTTTTCTTCTCCTCCCGACTGATGCATTTAAGAGGAAACAGGCGAACAAGTTATAAAAGAAACAAAAGTGTACAGGCTAATCAAATGCAGGAAGCCACGCCCAGTAATATGTAACCCATGTCCTCACAATTATAAATACAAAATTGCACTAAAAACTCACATACCATTTAACCAAAAATGTCTACAACAATATCTTAATCTCTCTATCTCTCTTTCTTTCTATATATATATATATATATATATATATATATATATATATATATATATATATATATATATATATATATATATATATAAGAGAAAGAAAGAGAAACCATTGGTAAGTGGAAGTAACTACGTATAAACATATGCAAATGCTTAAAGATATGTAAAGCTATGGTCATATATAAATATAGCTATATATATATATATATATATATATATACATATATATATATATATATATATTAGAGATATGTAAAGCTATGATTACATAAATATATACACATATATATATATATATAAACATAGCTTTACATATCTTTAATATATATATATATATATATATATATAAATAGCTTTACATATCTTTAATATATATATATATATATAAACATAGCTTTACATATCTTTAATATATATATATATAAACATAGCTTTACATATCTTTAATATATATATATATATATATATATATAAACATAGCTTTACATATCTTTAATATATATATATATATATATATATAAACATAGCTTTACATATCTTTAATATATATATATATATAAACATAGCTTTACATATCTTTAATATATATATATATATATATAAACATAGCTTTACATATCTTTAATATATATATATATATAAACATAGCTTTACATATCTTTAATATATATATATATATAAACATAGCTTTACATATCTTTAATATATATATATATATATATAAACATAGCTTTACATATCTTTAATATATATATATATATATATAAACATAGCTTTACATATCTTTAATATATATATATATATATATAAACATAGCTTTACATATCTTTAATATATATATATATATAAACATAGCTTTACATATCTTTAATATATATATATATATATAAACATAGCTTTACATATCTTTAATATATATATATATATATATATATAAACATAGCTTTACATATCTTTAATATATATATATATATATATATATATAAACATAGCTTTACATATCTTTAATATATATATATATATATATAAACATAGCTTTACATATCTTTAATATATATATATATATATATATAAACATAGCTTTACATATCTTTAATATATATATATATATATAAACATAGCTTTACATATCTTTAATATATATATATATATATAAACATAGCTTTACATATCTTTAATATATATATATATATATAAACATAGCTTTACATATCTTTAATATATATATATATATATATATATATAAACATAGCTTTACATATCTTTAATATATATATATATATATATATAAACATAGCTTTACATATCTTTAATATATATATATATATAAACATAGCTTTACATATCTTTAATATATATATATATATATATATAAACATAGCTTTACATATCTTTAATATATATATATATAAATATAGCTTTCCATATCTTTAATATATATATATATATATATATACATAAACATAGCTTTCCATATCTTTAATATATATATATATATATATATATATATATATATATATATATAACCATAGATTTACACATCTTTAATATATATATATATATATATATATATATATAACCATAGATTTACACATCTTTAATATATATATATATATATATATATATATATATATAACCATAGATTTACACATCTTTAATATATATATATATATATATATATATATATATAACCATAGATTTACACATCTTTAATATATATATATATATATATATATATATATAACCATAGATTTACACATCTTTAATATATATATATATATATATATATATATATATAACCATAGATTTACACATCTTTAATATATATATATATATATATATATATATAACCATAGATTTACACATCTTTAATATATATATATATATATATATATATATATATATATAAATTTAAGCATTTGCGTATGTTTATACGTAGTTACTTCCACAAACCAATGGTTTCTCTTTCGACGATTGGTTACGACGGAAATCGTCAATTTCTATCTTTTATTTAATAATGCTTCCAGTTCACAATAATAATGGTTCTGGAGATTCAAAAATGCCAAAAAGATGACGTTAGTTTGTTTCTAAACTGAAAAACTTTAGATTTTAAACTTAATAAAGGAGAACAATCGTATACTGACAATAATTAAAAATATTTCTTTAATTTATACAGTGAATGCGATTCTGAGAGAATTATAAGTCCTACTAGGATTTATTATTGGCGGCCACAATCTTAACAACATAAGATATTCAGATGACACATTTTTGATATCAGACACGGAAAGGACAACTACAAGAACTACGGAAGCTAGTGAAGGAAAGCGAGAAGAAAGGACTAAGCATTAATTGCAAAAAGACAGAATGTATTCGTTGGTATCAAAAGGGACAGACCAACATGCAAATTACAAATTGCAGATACCAAAATAAACAATTTAAATATATGAGAAGTATTTTAACAGAGGACGGAAAGTGTGACACTGAAATCCGATGGCGCGTTGGGATAGAGAAAGATGCCTTCCAAAAACCAAGCAAAGTATAAAGTATAATAAAGAAACATAAAATTAATCGTTAGAAACAAAGATTACTGAATCGTTACGTAATATCAGTCCTCTTATATGTCAAGAATGCTGAACCACTACCTCAGGGGGCTTGAGACAACATAAATATGGTTCTACAGAATGATACTGAGGATCTCATGGACCGAACATGTGATCAACGACGAAGCTTTTATGAAAATGGAAACAAAAAGATTAAATGCAGCATTAAAGACAGTTAAAATTTCCAGGGCACATAATGAGGAAAGAGGCATTGGAGAATTTGACACTCACAGAACATATTAAAGAAAAGGAGACAGGAGAAAAAGGCAATTAATCTACTTAACGAGTTTGTGTTAATGATTGTTACAACAAGGATTAGGAGAGATAGCAAAAAGACACTAAGGGCAAGAAGGTTATCGACCACAGCACATAGAAGAAGATAAAGAATTGTAATTTCTGAATGCATATTAGCTGAATAGTTTCTATGCATTGTCACTCACAAGGCTTTGGTCAACCGGTGTTATGTTTTGTAGTGATATTTTTTGGTGGTATGCTTTGCAGGCACACATACTTACAAACAGTGCCGTACGCTGGGATAGTTTTCAAAGAAGTAAGCTTGACAAATCATAAATGGCGAGATTCGAAACCAGGCCTCTTGACCGATATTCTAATTTTCTAAAGGCTCGGCCATGATATGTAATTGCTTGTTAATTATACGTGCATCCTGACACCTTAAAAAGACCGAAGCTAAGGTCAGCTGAAAAAACAAAACAAACGAAAACAACACCCTAAAGAAGCTGTCTAACACCAAAATAGGGTGTCCATGCCGTTACAATCTGCACCAGAGTCCCAGTCTTTTGCTACTCCACAGCAAAATATGCCTCACTAATGAGAGCCTATGATGACAAGCTAAGAAAACCTATCCTGCCTTAAACGCCTCTTGCAGATCAATTAATAGGTGTCTCCAAGCAACTAAAATGATGACATCTCTATTTCTGAGATGAGGTATTATGTACACTATTTACATTGTTCGGACTATCATCCTCATCTTTGTTGCCATATTTATCACAATGTTTCGGCCGTAATACGCCCGGCCTTTTTCAGGTGGTTGGAATGTCGTGTGGATAAAGGCGTTAGATCCAGTGATAGGACCCAAAGAGTCTGAGTTCAATACCTGGTTAAGGCGGTGGAGAACTTCTTCAAGTGGTTGGAATGCCGAACTAAATCCTTTATTTCGCTCGCTTGGGTAGACTGTTCTAGTTCCACGTGCCATGTCTAATGGATGTCAGTTATCAGTTATCTCCTGTTAATTCCTCTCTCCAAGCTCTCCACCATCTTAGCCAGGTATTGAACTCACACTCTTTGGGTCTTGTCACTGGATCTAACAAACACCTGTATCCACTGTGCTACGTGTCATTGAGGAAATATAGGGTGCAGTTCAACATTCCAACCACCTGAAGAGGGCCGGAGCGTACAACGGCCGAAACGTTATGATAAATATGACAACAAAGATGAGGTTGATAGTCCGAATAATGTAAATAGCCAAACTTTTATGTCTTCACGCTTTCCTTGTCACGCTGGGGTAGACCGATCTAGTTCCACGTGCCATGTCTAATGGATGTCAGTTATCAGTTATCTCCTGATAATTCCCCTCTCCAAATTCTCGACTGCCTTAACCAGGTATTGAACTCACATCTCTTTGGGTCCTGTCACTGGATCTAACCAACAACCTCCGAACTTATTTATACCTTTACGAAACTTCGAAGTCGGCAGGACGGGGGCGACATCGACCAGTTAAGTGACAATTTCTTTATATTAATTCTATTAACAATCTATCTCTGATATTGAGCATTATACCACAAAGTATATAGACAGATAATAATGGTTTGGGAGTTTTAGGATTATGGCTTCAAATGTTTGTAGGCATTTTTACAGATAATATTGCATAATAGTCTTGTTTTTTTCTCCAATTGTCTGCTAATGTCGGTACGAACATGCTGGTCTTCTGTGGTAAGTTAATATGAGCTTGTATGGTAGCAATGTCTTATAAATAGTGTGTTAGTCAACGTGATAGCGTTGCATTTGCTTGACCTATATACAGAATATCTCAAAAAACGTATACACTCTTTTACAGTGTATAGCTCAAGTAAACTTACTTAGCTTTCAGATTTATTCATTAGTATTACTAACATCATCCAGAGTTAGCTTTGAAGAAAGTTCACCCAGATATGCTTCTGGAAATACAACAATAAAGTTCAAAGACGTTATCGAATCCATCCACGAATTAGAGTCTGAAGCTGATGTTACTGTACACGGTAGGCACAAGAACTGTTTTAGAAGACCACGAATATATACGACGATGCAAGAAAGGGTATGGAATGCTTTTCACAGAAGTTCAAGAAGTCTATCGAAATGTAAATTTCTGTAAATGATTCCGTTGCGTCAATCTTGTTAGCAAACTCTGGATCATAACAGACATCAATTTGAAAACAATACAATGACAAAATCTTCAGTGCATGCATTTATAATAAATACTGTCTTCATATACATTATTTAAATTAGATATAGTTGGTTGTAGTTGCTGGAATTATTGCTTGAGGATGTTTCAAAACGTGTATACATTTTTTTGAGTGACTGTATATTTTAGATAAATAAAATAAACCTAGTAAAAGAAATTTCGTTAAATTTCGTATATGAAATTCTTCATTTCGAGTCCTTTAAAATCAGAGAACTGCTCTTGAACAGTATACATTAATTCGGGGGAAAAATAGGCTATGCTTTAGTAAAAAAAAAAAAATCTTTCATTTTCTTTTTTTTTTAATGATTTACTCTTTAACATGATGTAAATGAAAAATTAAAGACATTGCAACCGTTTTATACTGGACCTTTACAGGAAGGAACGGACTCCTACGAAGAAATGAGAAAGAGTAAGATAGAATGAAAATTGATGTCTCCTGCGCAAAATGGTAAATGAAGGCGGCTTGAAGAGTAGGAGAATTGTACGAAACGAAACACGGGGACAAATTCAAAGCGACTTCCTTTCCTTAGAAGATACGGTAATTAAAAGGGGACATAAAGGTTTAAGGTGAGAGCATTAAATTCTCGCACGAGAAAAATAGCACAAGAAAGAAAGAGAAACGAAGAAGTAACAGGTGGACACGAGTCCAATAAATGTGAAAGGTCATATTTAATTTAAGGAGAGATTCAGAAGTATTTAGAGACAGAGCTCAAACGGGAGAAGTTTTTAACGTAAATGATACCAGACACACAAACTAGCACCACAGCCCCCAGTATCAACCCGGTCACCACCAAAAATAGAATAACAATAATAATGAAACCTGCTATTTAACACTGTTCCGAGTAATTACCTTCTCATTAACAACAACATTACTCTGTCAGCTGGGCCTAGGATAATCCGATTGCATTCCCTGCCAGAGGATTAACGTCTCTCTAAAAGGAACCTCTTATCTGATGGATGATTGTGAACTCCCAATATGGACGACCGTTGTTTTCTTATAGACTCAAAGAGACACGACCAATACTTACCTATAGTCTCAAATATAAACAAAACTATTATTGAACTATTGACTGGCATCCTGGGTATGACAATAAACTACATCCGGCAGCAAGGCCTCTGTTCGGGAGATTGAAGATTTTGAAGAATGTGGGGCCACCTCTTAATTGCTACTCCTGGGATGACGATAAACTACATCCGGCAGCAAGGCCTCTGATCGGGAGATTAAAGGTTTTGAAGAATGTGAGACCACAATTGCTAGTCCTGGGATGACGATAAAATACATCCGGTAGCAAGGCTTCTCGCCGTTCGATTGGAGTTTTTGAGTCGCGTGGAAGCACCACTTAATCGCTGTTGTTCCCAGGTCCACCCTGATCAGGGGTGGTAGCACCTGTTAGGGTTCCAGCTATATATATATATATATATATATATATATATATATATATATATATATATCAATGCTAATGTAATATATATATATATATATATATATATTACAAAAGGTTATATATATATATATATATATATATATATATATATATATATATATATATATATTACAAAAAGAAACATAAGGTCACCATGCAACTGCATATATATATATATATATATATATATATATATATATATATATATATATATATGCGTTAGCATGGTGACCTTAGGTTTATGAAGATCACGAAAGCGTGAAAACTAAGGTCACATACAATTATCCATGCAACTGCATATATTAGCTCTATCTCGGATATTGAGCACTTCCCATTAAACTGCACACACACACACATTCACACACAAATATATATATATATATATATATATATGTATGGTATAATAGAAATATACTTACACGCATATATAAATATATATTTCTACGTCAGGTGTTATAAATACAGTTCTCAAATTTTATGTTACACAGTTATCAGTATATATATATATATATATATATATATATATATATATATATGTGTGTGTGTGTGTGTGTGCGTGTGTTTCTCTGTATCACAGCTTCCTAGTGCGACTAGATATCTGAATGCCTCAAACCAGGACCAAAAGTCCGACCGATTTGGTGCCAGTCAGAGTTTCCACCATTGAGCTGTCATCATTTCGTAGAGAGAAACAGCTAATACAAGTGTATTGTATTTAGGAATGTAAACAAACGCCAATCATTCAGAGGGCTCCAATTAATTTTACTCCATTTCATATTACTCTCTCTCTCTCTCACTATATATATATATATATATATATATATATATATATATAGAGAGAGAGAGAGAGAGAGAAAGAGAGAGAGAGAGAGAGTGAATGAGGCCAACTTGGCTACGTAAGACCTTCTGCTCAAACAATCAAACAAAGTCTAAATAGTGCTTTAGAACACATATCTTTCTAGATTCTATCCGAAGGCGCATATATATATATATATATATATATATATATATATATATATATATATATATATATATATATATATATATATCCCTCTTTTATGCAAGTTGCATTGAGAACGACTGATAAGGTCTGGTGTTTGTTTTTGTATAATTTCTCATGAGTGCGTATTTGTTTTTCTTTTCAGTACATAAACTGTATACAAATTGTTCGAATTTTTTCCAAGCGCTTTCGGCTATACCTTTATCCATTATCAAGATGAATTTTATTTTACTTTTTACTGCATATATGCATTGTTTTATGTATGTTAGACACATACATAAAACAAACATTCGTATGACTCTAGATGAGTTATAGAAATGTTTTATTTTCCAAACACGGTCACCCAGTTGTGTCCGTGTTCATAGCTGATATTATTGAGTGTTGAAAAAGAAAAAGTCTTACAGATTACTATATTAGACTTTTTCTTTATAAGCTAAGCAACAGCAACACAAAGCAGAAAAAAACAATTACATTAGCATTTTCTACAAATATCAAATGCATAGTAACGATAATCAAGACCATTCTTCACTTAGAAACACCATAAAAATACACAATACCTGTCGACAAAAACAAGAAAATTCACCTGCAAGTTCTATATTATAGAGAACCAATATTATTTACGAATTTATACTTCCCTTAAGGAGCTGTGTTCCAGACGAATCCAAATTTGTAAATTTGTTATTGGATATACTACATGTTTAACAAGAAGATTCACGTTATATCACTTCGAACATAGCTCAATTAGGTCTCATTTAAATACACATGGAGACATACCAAACATTATCCGTAACATAGTTGTTGATAATACAAATATGATAGCATTATTGACATGTAAAAAAAGGCTAAAAATAATGGAAGGATTATTAATAAAAACAAAAAAAAATACACACACACAATAACATCAACTATGAACACGGTCAGAATGTGCTGGCCATGGTTGGAAAATAAAACATTCCTTTAACTGTAAATACGTACATAAATCAATGCATATATTTAGGTAAAAGTAAAATAAAATTCATTCATGATAATGTTAAAAGTATAGCCGAAAGCGTTTGGAAAAACTTCGAACAATTATTATATAATTTATGTTCTCAAAAGAAAAAATATATGAACACATGAGAAATGATATAGGAAACTTAACCACTACATTTGACAGTCGTTTTCAACGAAACTTGCATATATATATATATATATATATATATATATATATATATATATATATATATATATATATATATATAAGTTTTTCGTGGTACAGAATTTAATAATAGATAGGAAAAGACAATCAGAAGATATTTTTTAAAAGCAAAAGCCAAAATAAAAACAACCGGTTTCGTCCCAGGACTTATCAAGTTTATTTATTCTGGGAATTTAAAAGCGCTTAAATTAATTTTAATTAACGAATGTAATTAAATGTGAAAAACAATATTATGAATTTCAAGAGACATTCAATAATATTCAGACCCAGCAAGCATTCCCTCTGTTTACAAAGGGAAGCCTCACGAGATCAGATATACAAGGACTCCAGGACCTTGAGGTGAAATGTGGAGTGGGACCTAGATAAAATTATAAATCGGTCACCACTAAAATTTTCCACACATTTTCTTCTATTTATTAAATGTTCAGCAATAGCAGAACCAGAACTGTTAATCAGTTGGCTATTCCTGGAGGACGGATTCAAAATCCTGGAAGGTAAATGCTTTTTTATTCTCGAATCCAAACGCTGGGACGTCCTCCTTATGTAGCTGTGTCCACAACTACATAGGGAGGACAACTACATATATATATATCAGTCTATATTTCTGAGACGAGGTATTATGTACACTATTTACATTGTTCGGACTATCATTTGTTGCCATATTTATCACAACGTTACGCACATTGTACGCCCCGGCCTTCTTCAGGGGTTGGAATGTCGAGTGGATAAAGGCGTTAGATCCAGTGACAGGACCCAAGGAGTGTGAGTTCAATACCTGGTTAAGGCGGTGGAGAACTTGGAGAGTGGAATTAACAGGAGATAACTGATAACTGACATCGATATATATATATATATATATATATATATATATATATATATATATATATATATATATATATATATATATTGAAATGAAAATGCAATAACACTTTAACAATAAATGCAGTGTTTACACACTTACAAACAAGATTATTGATTAAAATTAAGAAATCTCAATGCTTATCGACTTACAAAGAATATTAACGGTTTTAATTACTTATTAATGGAATTAAATGCATGTATATAAATAGTAAAACTGATGATGGACTCAGAAAGTGAGTAGATTTTATGGGGAACGCCTTGCGTATATATTAAAATACAAACCCGACCAATATTTGCCTATTTATTTAAGAACAAACTCGACCAATGCTAACCTAGGAATTCATGTGCAAACCCAACTAATATTTTCCTATAAACTGAAGAAAACCAAGGTTTTCCTATAGACTCAAATATAAACACGATCAACGTTTCCCCACTGATTCATGTATCAGCTCGACCGATTTTTAAGTATAGACTAAATTATAACCCCGAAAAATGTGTATATATTGATTTCTGTATCAACCGGTCAAATGTTTATCTGCAGATTAACATGTAAACCCAGCAAATATTTGCTTATAGCTTAAAGTATGTTTATTTTTTTACCTATACGCTCACGTATAAACAGGGCCAATATCTATCGATTGATAGTACCAATTTATCTATAGACTCAAGTCTATATCTGCTCAATGATTACCCATAGACTCGAGAAATAAATTAATAATATATTTCGATATTAAATAACCCAACCGACCAAAAATGCAACAAATGTTATTAAATTTATTGAATAAAGAAGTGAAAAGACTTTAGAAAATTAAGATCTTGAGCTATCTCAAATAATATATTATGAACAATATAAAAAAATGAACAATATAAAAAAAATCTAGCCAATCATGAAAAAGGCTGTGTAAGCGGATGAAACATTGGTGATAAAATGAAAATGCAAGAAGCTACAATGACCTTGCTTGAGGTGGAATCGATTGTATGACGTATGAATTATTCTCCCAGTGCCTGAATATTTGGAACCATATAGAAGTGAGACTGAATCATTTGATTTGTGGTGAAAGCGTAAGATTTTCGATAGCAGTATAGTAAAAAAAAAATATTGGAGACATTAGAAGAATTGTTTTTACACGCTCCCCTCCAAGGTAACCAGCAAATGATGTTAACAAAGAAATAATCCACAAGCAATTTGAGATTCAATTTCAAACGGATCACCCAAACCTGGCTAGGAGACAGAGTCTAGTTATCATAAGAGATTATTTTTACTGAGATATTTCGAGTCGCCTAGAGATATATCAATAAATCATCATCATCGTCAGCATCACCAAATAATAATAATAACAAATTTATGGGACTTTACAATGAACACAGAGAGAACGGTTAAAGCTAATCGCCCAGACATTTTGATAAAAGACTACTAGAACAGAATGTGCCTTCTTATTGACATAGCAGTCTCTGCAGACTATATATAAAGATTTTTAAAAACTTAGACTTAAAGAAATGCAAAACATTGTACACGCAAGTACAGCTCAGTGGTAATGTGTATAAACCAGAAATAAAAGGAAATAAAATAAAATAAAAATAATAACTTATCATAAAAGACAATAAATTCAGGAAGTGTATGCTTTACTGACCCAGCAGTACTATCTGAGCGGAACACCACCATAAAAGTTATCGAGACATTGTCCAAATACAAAGAACTGGAGATCGATATTACCAGGAGGTGGAGAATGAAGACAGTGTCTGTACCAATAGTAATCGGAGCTCTGAGCATCGTGAGAAAAAGAATGGACAATTTTACTAACAGTGTCCCAAGTAATATCAACATACAAATTATTATTATTATTATTATTATTATTATTATTATTATTATTATTATTATTATTATTATTATTATTATTATTATTAGAGCAACAGTTATCGCCGTGGAAAGAGAAACAGGTGAGCTGAGTTCAAGTTCTGGTTTCGTTTGTTGCATTCGCACAACTGCTTTTGGTTAAGGCTCGAAGAGGTCTAGAGTACAAAGAGTAAGAGTAAAGGAAAAAGGGTGTTACTATAGTAGGATATATATATATATATATATATATATATATATATATATATATATATATATATATATATATATATATATATATATATCGTCATTTACGGTAGATCGCAAATGCCTAGGTAGATATCATACTATAGTATCTATATATATATATATATATTTACGGTAGATATCATACTATAGTAGATATATATATATATATTATATATATACACTATAGTATATGTACATATATATTTAGGGTAGATCGCAAATGCCTAGGTAGATATACTATAGTATATATATATATATATATATATATATATATATATATATATATATATACACTATAGTATGCAAATGCATAGGTAGATATCATACTATAGTATATATATATATATATATATACTGTACTAAGATAGCTACCTAGGCATTTGCGATCTACCGTATACTATAGTATATTATACTATACTATAGCATATATATCTATCTATCTATCTATCTATATATATATATATATATATATATATATATATATATATATATTAGGGTGGTGCAAAAATAATGACGTAATAATGTCGTTTTTTGACGTTATACGTCAAAAAACGACATTATTACGTCATTATTTTTGCACCAACCTAATATATATATACTATAGTATGATATCTACCTAGGCATTTGCGATCTACCGTAAATGACGAGGCACTCGTTACTGCTGGAAAATGCTCAGGAAAAACGATCACCTGTTTACTGTTTTCTTAAATGACACCAAATTAGTTTACAAACATTAAAATCACTATCTGATGATTTAAATTTTTTTGTTTGCAAAAAGTCGATAATGATTTTTAATACATAACCAATTCACTGTTCACTGCTTTAAGCCTAAAGTTAACCCCTAACCCTAACCATAACATATTTCATACTTCCAACAGTTGGTAAATATGATACTATAGTAGAAAATGGGCGAGAGATTTCATACTAGTTGCACAGGAAAAAAAAGGAGAAAAAGAAAAGAAAAAAGAAGAATAGTATGCAAATGAGTAGAAATAGAGTAAAGGATGAGAGGGGGAAGAGAGAAAAAGAAAAGGAAAGAGTAGAAGAACAGGAATCGACGGCAAAGAGAGTCGGAATAGAGGAAAAGAAAAGGGGTAGAGAACAAAGGGGGTAGGATAAAGAAAAGAAGAATAAAAATAGGCTGAAAAGGAAGAGGAAGAAAGGACTGAAGAGGAGATATAAGTAAAAGAAGAAATAAGAGTATAGTGTAATGGAGGGGATAGAGTACAAGAAACAGGAGTAGAGAGGAAGGAAAAAAAGAAAAAGAAGAATTAGGAGTGAAGCGCAAAGTGAATTAATTATTTAAAAAAAAAGCGGAATAAATGATAAAGGAAGAGCAATTACGAAAAAGAAAAGAAAGAATAATACACTGACGAGAAGGAGGAAAGAGAAGAGAAGGAAGACGCATATTAGCTACAGAAGGTGAAAGGGAAAACCGAAAGAAAATTAGAGAGAGAGAAAAAAAAAGAATCTCGCTTCGCACTTTTCCTCTTACCCATCCATTTCGTTCTTTTTCCTAATAATCACCAAGTATCGTCATAACAAACATGGCCGTTCTCCATAATTAAGATGGAACGTAAGAAGAAGCAAAAAAAAAAAAATAGAAAAAGAAAAAAGAACTATACCACTGCAACCGCAACGACAATTACGCTCGCCACAAATAACGTTGTCATTTCCGGATTCGACGCAAGATGCTTCTTTTGCTTCAACGTTACAACTTGAGGCTGCCATAGCGGTAACTGGGTACAACTGACTGTTTGCTATTTGAACACCCATGTTTTCCTGGTTTTAACAGATTTCCTTAGATTTTCAGTTGCCAGGTGACGAAAATGCGTTGCGCTGAACCTGGAGAAGGTTTATGTTAATCGGCAAAGAACAGAGCAATAATAGCGAAGCTTTATTAATATTAGTCGTAACATTAGGCCGAGTCATAAGTAATTTCCGTTTGGGGAAACCAATTGTAATGACTAGTCTATCATCGAAACTACCTATTATAAATAGCATTTAAGAATATATCTGAAATAAAATTCTTATATGTGGCGTTTCTCTTCACGAAGTGGAGCGATCATGACTCCCCGCGACCTACTGTTGCGCTAAGTAATATTTGGCTTTCTGCTATATTTCCTAACCCCTGTTCTGCTAGCCAATTACACAAACTCACTAGGTAGATATTTCTTCTTTTATGTGCTTTCAGCCTGTAGGCGATCATAGCTTTTCACTTCCGCCTGTCCCTTTTAATTCCCAATATTTAGTCTTTTTACTGTTTCCCCTAGACAATGTCCTGTCAATCACTTGTTAAGCTCGCGTTGTTTTCCCTTGTCCCTCTTTCCCTCTTTCCGCCCTGTGAGTATCAGATTTTCTAAGCCTTCATTTCTCATTACATGTCCCAGAAATTTCAGCTACCTCTTTCTGATGTTAAGTATGTTTCCTCTTTGTTTGTACCCTCTTCAAAACCCTCATCGTAGCTCAGATGTAACATCCTCTGTAGAACCATACCTCTGTTGTCTGGAGTCTCTTCTTCATCTTTGTGGAGACTCTCTAACATTCGCTGACATAAAGGAGGACACATATCACGTAGCAGTCCAGCACTTTTTTCTTTGTTACCATCGAAATCCTCCTGTCTTGTAATACTCTGCCTAGCTTTTAGAATGTGTCTTTGGCCATCTCACGGACTATTATCGTCATCTCTGTCGTTATTAGCACAACATTCGGTGGTTGTTCCCTCCGGCCTTCTTTGTTAGGACCAGAAATAAAGACACACACAAATATATTACCAGAAACAGAAATACAAACATATACAAACGAGAGTAGTACAGTAAAAATGTTCGGGCAGACTGTCAGAGTTAACTGCTGGAAACTCCCCTCTCTAAAAGCAGTACCTTCTCCTATTTATAGCTGGTAGAGTCCATGCGAGCGTGGGTAAATTACCATAACACTATAGATCTGGGTAACTTACAGGAAATTAATTTCTGAGACAAGGAGTTATCATTATTTACACTAAGACTTTTGTCCTCATCTTTGTTGTTGTTGTTCTCACAACGTTTCGGCCGTTGTGCCCTCCAGCCTTCCTCAGGTGTATATCAATCTGGATAAGCTACAATTTTCTTAATCTAAGTGGGTAAACTGTTCTCGTTTCACTGCTTATGTCTAGTAGTACCGTCTCGTTCTTATTTTGTATTTAGTACTACTCAGTTAGGATCACCCGTTTCCAACGAGTGCAAGTACACGATGTTCGACCCGATTTGGTGAAAACTAAAAATATCAGTAATAGACCGATTGATAAATAAGTTCTCTGATTCAACAAATTTTAGAGCAGATCGAACAATGAAATGATAATCAAAATGTAATAAATGTATTGATATTCAAAATTATGCTTGATTTATTCGTTTTTTTTTTAATTTTTTATATTTTTTTTTACAGTAAGGTTCATCCTATACAAGGTCACTCAAGATAAAGGGTTACATTAAGGGGTAGTTTATATGGATAGAAGGGGAAGATAAGGGGTTGACTTAAAAAGGTTAAGCTTTTAGTGATCGGGGGAAACATCCTTTTGGGAGTCTTCCATAGGGCAGTATTTTGCGGTAAGAAGCTGTTTCAATGGATCTCACTTCCCGCCGACGGGATACGGAGGGAATGTCGGTGGGTTGTTACTATGCAAGTAGCATAGCAGGTCCTAGCCATGAAGCTCAGACCTAGTGGAACCAGGAAATGCAGTTCGTCCGAGAAGTTTCGATGCTAGTAGTGATAGAGCAGTGAGAGACTCGGCCACACCGCCGCCTGTGAGACGCCCCTAATGTATATAAAGCAAGTATTAGATAAAATAGAATAATGAAATCATCATCATCATTATCAGAAGCAACAGCAGCAGCAGCAGCAGCAGTAGCGGTATAGGTGATGAACCGTTGTGGTTGAAGGGTCGTTGCGCATCGGAACACATGTTCCCTCCGTATACATGGACTGAAAGCCGGAAACGTTTTCCTTGGCAAGTAAACTTGCCACAGCCCATCCCTCTCCAGGTCAAACTAGAGCCGATGCCCAAATTGAAGGCTCGCCTTGGTTGCGGATATGTTGTTTTTGATCCCAACGACAGGATCATCCACCCTGTCGAGTCGGGCAAAACGCCCCACTCATTCAGTTGTCACTGTCACTATCGCACTGTCTGCATCCGTAGCTATGGAGCTCATTCTTTCCGATGGTGATAGATAGTCGTTGAACCTACAAGAAGGTTCATCCGTTCCTTTTACAAATCTTGTTTTTATTTCTGCTAGCTACCAAGACATCCTCCTCACAAAAAAAAATAAAAAATGGTGGGGAACCGGTTTACTCTTGGATGCTCCGACTATGCGGCAGGTAAGACCCGGAGTCATTTGATATTTTAGGAAATGAATATGCTATTTTGCCGGTCCCTATTTGAATAGACGCTCCGTTTTATTTTAAAATATTTGTTTTTCATTTGCTGGCCTGCACACACGAGAAAACTCCGGCAGGATTCAAGCCTGTGTCCCGCTTTTCAGAAGAAACAACAGTTTCAACCGGCGTGATTTAACCGGTCAGCTATGAAAAGCATGCTTGATCGGACGGCGGTTAACCTGTAAGGGGAGACGCTGGTTCAAATCATTTCGGAGGACAGAATTTTGCTTAATAAGTTTTCTCGAGACTTCGAAACAGTAGACGAAATAAATAATGCTTAATTTGAAACGCAGCGTATACTCAAATACTGATATCCACTAAAATAGCAACTGAAGAAATATATATATATATATATATATATATATGAAAATTTCTCCGAATTAATCAGTAGAGAGACAATATTTATGAATAAAAATGACAATAGGAAAACTGGTAATTGCTGACGCGTTTCGTCCAATGTGAACTTTATCAAAGCAAAATACGAAAATGAAATTAAATGAACAAAGTAACTAATAAAAACAAAAACAGAATGTACCTAGCAACTGGAATGTAGAGAAACGCTATTTTCATATTTTTAACTGAAAAATAACGTCATAAAAAAAGAAAATAACTCACTCAGAAGGAAACTTCTGGAGAGTGCCGCCATAGAAAATTACCCAAATATTAATCTACGCCCAGGTTTTTTCGCTATTTCACCTTTCTTAACAAAATTAATGCTCTTACAAACAAATATACACAACAGATTCATAAAATCAAAAGAAAATGGTTGAATACATCAACACAGATATAATGACAATATTCTCCACACGTGACAATTACTGACGTTATGATGGTGATTTTAAAAGCCCGCGTGAACGAAATGTGTTATAGCTGATTTAGATTTTTAAATTTATCCGTTTTATTACTTTTTTATTTTTTTATTTTTTGCAAAAGAATCGTTTCCATTTGATCGCTTATCAAAATGTTTTTAACGCGATAGTTTACTTTAGTGCTTACTGACTAAGACTCTTACTCTGGGTTGATTTAATAGCTTATCCCAATGTTTTCAATGCAGTTGTTGACTTTGGTGTTTAAAGGCTAAAGCCTTTACTCTAGGTTCATTTAATAAAACATCTCAATGTTTCAAAACAATTTTTGAATTAGACGCTTATTGGCTAAGGCTCTTATTATCCGTTTATTTGATGGCTTATCCCAATGTTTTCAACACAATTGTTGACTTTGGTGCTTACTGGCTAAAGGCCTTACTCTAGGTTCATTTAATAACTCGTCTCAATGTTTCAACATAATTTTTGAATTTGGCGCTTATTGTCTAAGGCCGTTCTCTGTTCATTTGATGGTTTATCTCAATGTTTCAACGTGATGCTTGTTTGCTAAGGCTCTTATTCGCGGTTCATTTGATACCTTATCTCAATGTTTCCAATGCGATTGTTGACTTTGATGCTTAGTGGCTAAGGCTCTGACTCTAGGTTCATTTGATAGCTTATCTCAATGTTTTCAATGCAATGGTTGACTTTGATGCTTAGTGGCTAAGGCTCTGACTCTAGGTTCATTTGATACCTTATCTCAATGTTTTCAATGCGATGGTTGACTTTGATGCTTAGTGGCTAAGGCTCTGACTCTAGGTTCATTTGATAGCTTATCTCAATGTTTTCAATGCGATGGTTGACTTTGATGCTTAGTGGCTAAGGCTCTGACTCTAGGTTCATTTGATAGCTTATCTCAATGTTTTCAATGCGATGGTTGACTTTGATGCTTAGTGGCTAAGGCTCTGACTCTAGGTTCATTTGATAGCTTATCTCAATGTTTTCAATGCGATGGTTGACTTTGATGCTTAGTGGCTAAGGCTCTGACTCTAGGTTCATTTGATACCTTATCTTAATGTTTTCAATGCGATGGTTGACTTTGATGCTTAGTGGCTAAGGCTCTGATTCTAGGTTCATTTATAAGCTTACCTCAATGTTTTTTACCCAATAGTTGACTTTTTGTGCTTACTGGCTAAGGCTCTTACCCTAGATTGATACCTTATCTCAATGTTTTCAATGCGATGGTTGACTTTGATGCTTAGTGGCTAAGGCTCTGACTCTAGGTTCATTTGATAGCTTATCTCAATGTTTTCAATGCGATGGTTGACTTTGATGCTTAGTGGCTAAGGCTCTGACTCTAGGTTCATTTGATAGCTTATCTCAATGTTTTCAATGCGATGGTTGACTTTGATGCTTAGTGGCTAAGGCTCTGACTCTAGGTTCATTTGATATCTTATCTTAATGTTTTCAATGCGATGGTTGACTTTGATGCTTAGTGGCTAAGGCTCTGATTCTAGGTTCATTTATAAGCTTACCTCAATGTTTTTTACCCAATAGTTGACTTTTTGTGCTTACTGGCTAAGGCTCTTACCCTAGATTGATAGCTTATCTCAATGTTTTCAATGCGATGGTTGACTTTAGTGCTTACTGGCTAAGGCTCTTACTGTGGGTTCCATGCTGCTTTAGACTAACCATAGATCTGCTCGTTTTGTAATTTGAAGGCGGTTTCTTTGTTTAGTAAGTATCTGTGTAAGTACGTTGAAACCACATTTAGCCATATACGAATTTGGAAAATCAAGAAAGAAAGGTTTAATTGTTCCCGCAGCTTTAGATCCCTTTTAGAAATTTCTTTTTCTCACCAATATTAAATAATTTTGGAAAATTTGTACAAAAAATGGATAAATGCCCTTCGCACCAACGAGTATGTTCATATATATATATATATATATATATATATATATATATAAGAGGCAGGATATGTGTCTCTGTGTAACGAATGCACGGCCGCAATTTTCGACGGATTTGCACCAAGATTTACATACACATGCTCCAAGTTAGCGGGAAAGCCAAGACCGACGTTGCATTTCCCAACTCCCATCGATAGTGGAAATAATTGATTTTTTCATGCATCTACGGCATTTTTCATGTAGTTTGCGGCCATTTCCTACTGGCCAGAGTGAGAGCCGATAGTTGGCCGCCACAAATAGGCAGGAAGATTCTATTGGCCAGCGTAAGAGCCAACAGCTGACTGACACGAATGTTAACTAGTATGCTAGCATGCAAAAAAAATCGATAGCTGCAAGTGGGAAAAATTTAAATCTGCATGGCACTTTACTTCAATTGGCTCATTCGCTTGCTTAAACTCAACGTTGATTCTGATTCCGCAGAACTGGGTTGGGTGGGAAAAATTATTTGTTGTTAACATTCTTTTTACATTCGGTTTTTCCAGTTACGAGTCGTTTTTTTAAATCTGATCGTTTTGTGTTCATTTTGTTTAGTTCTTTTTCCGTAACAGATTTAATGTTTAGTATAGAGCTTAGAAAAAATTCGCAGTGTGAGATAGGCGGAGAAGTAAGTCATGTAGCAACATCAGCACAGCAAGTGGTAGCGATTTCTGTATGAGTCGTACGATTTTTGAATCAAGCACGGGCAATGCCGGGTCATGCTGCTAGAATATATATATAGTGGAGTATGTGATTTTTGGTATAAAAGTCAAATATATATTGATTGGTTTCACGTGTTTCATGACGAAATTTAATTTTCTTGGACGTAATAAAATACTTTCTATGTTATTCTGCTTATTCTTGTTGGTAAGTAGACTATAAATATGTATTTTGATACTTCCATATTGCTTTGTTTGGGGTGTGCACTATTTGCCTAGAGCCGGAACCCTTCTTTTCAGTCCATACCTATTTTTGGTTGGTTGATTTTGTTTGGCGTCATAT
>OZ010606.1:23582437-23599937 GCA_963932145.1 Acanthosepion lycidas | reverse complement strand
AACCCCTTGCATTCCTGTGGCTTTAGTACCCTGCTAGGGGGTGAAATCACGTACACACTCAGAAACACACAAACATACATATATATATATATATATATTTCCTAATTACATTGTTGATGAACAGATTAAACGAGTCATTAGAAATATTAAAATAATAAAAAGAAACGGTTCTTGATATATATCACATATATCCCATAGAGTGTGATGGACAGTTGTAAGTTACGCTAAAATGAAAAAAACTCTGATATCTCATTTTAACAGATATATTTACCAAAATTACACAAAAGTATCTTGAAATACTAAACAGTAAATTTATTCAATAAAATTGCAATTAGCTTCAATCACGGTCTCCAGACGACATCAGAATCTCCTGCAATTCTACTGATATTGCCCCTGTTGAAGTTAGTCAATGCTACCATAATCCTTGCCTTCAGTGCATCATTGATGTTACAATGAGATTTGCTGGTCTCGCTTAACTACGCTCCACATATAATAATTAATTGGGTTGCAGTCTTGGGAATTAGGTGACCAGATGTAAAGGGTGATGTGATTGCCGAAATTATCTGATAGTCATAACTGTGTTCTCATGCCTATGTGGCACGGTGCAGAGTCCTGTTCCCAGACACAGAGTCTTTCAGCAACCACTCTCTTAACCCAGGACAACACTACCTCCACAAGGCACTTGATGTAGGCCACCATGTTGAGTCTCCTGAACAAATTCGGGAGTTCTTTTCTTTTCACAACCAGAGTGAGTTTTTCGAGCTGCCGTACCTTCGTAATCACCATTAGACTTATACAACTCTTTTCG
The DNA here is from genome assembly GCA_963932145.1 of Acanthosepion lycidas. Lineage (NCBI taxonomy): Eukaryota > Metazoa > Mollusca > Cephalopoda > Sepiida > Sepiidae > Acanthosepion > Acanthosepion lycidas. The sequence goes on along the minus strand of OZ010606.1, from coordinate 23,599,129 downwards.
AATCTTCTGCATTGCCCTCAGATTGACACCCAAACACTCTGAAATGTTCGTATTGGATCTTCCGGCGCGAATGCCAAGCAGTACTGCATGTTGTTTCCAAATTTCTGGCGGATTGAATTGTGTCATGGTGCTCTTTTTCTCACAGACGGTGCCCAACTGACCCTACTATACTTTGAAGTCGACAAAATCATAAACAAACAACGCGCATGCGCGAAATGAAAAAAAAACAAAACAAAATGGCGATAATTTACCCATCGCACCCTATACAAATAGATACATATGCATGTTTAGTCATCCACAGATAAACCGTTTCGCTGTACCGCAGCTCTTCAGTGTGGTTAGACGTCTGATTGGTTCAAGACGGGATTGAAACCCGATTAATCTGATAACTGTCAAATATCTTACCTCTAAGCCATCGTCGGACAGGAGAATTGAAGGGAATTTTAACGTTTTTTTCTTTATAGATTTATTCCAAAGGCTCGGAGAACTCAATTCCTTTTACGTGAAGAGTAATGCTTATACACACACACACACACACACACATACACACACACACACATATACACACACACACATACACACACACACACATATACACACACACACATATATATATATGATAAAATAATTGATATGAAATATCTCGACAAATATATGACAGAATTCTTGAAAACCATTTTGATGTTTCACATTTTCTCAAAGAGCATTCTTAAAATAACTGAAAAAAGAAAAGGAAAAATGATCGTTGACTGGGGTTATTTTGAAACATTTTAACAGTTTATAAGTTACAAAGATTTATACTTCTGAAATATGTAAAAATAATACATACATATATATATATATATATATATATATATATATATATATATATATATATATATATATATGGTAATTTGTCATAAGGAAAGAAAACGAAAGAAAGTTACGTTGATAAAATTCACATATCCCACGAAAAATGTGAGTAAGTATAATTAAATAAATAATTAATCATATTTAAATAAAGTATAGAATTTTAATTTCATAATTAATATTTTTTACTGAGATTCTTAGCCAGTATTTAATTTAATAATATTTTCTTTACTCTTTATTCTGTGGAAGGCGTATATATTCGCTCAAAATTTTATTAAGAAAGCAGATTTACCCTACGGCTGTGAAAAAAAGTCCCCTGAAACAGCGAGAAGCGTACTTTTTGTGGATAATTAACATAATTATGGGGATGACTATGAATTTTAATTACGCTGTGAAAGGGTTGCGTACTATCTTAAGCTAAAAAAGGTAATATGTTACAAAATGCTACTTCTTAGAATTTTAAAATCGAAATGATTTTCTGTATAGTGGTTTTCCAAGCGTAGCTTAGATGTGGCTCAAGGCCGAAAGTATGGGGTACCCAGTGAGGATCGAACTCACTACCCAATCGTAATTTTTCTTGCAAGGCAAGCTTGCTAACATTACACCACTTCGAGGTGCTACAGTTATCTTCTAAGCGTAGCTTAGATGTGGCACAAGGCCGAAAGTATAGAGCACCCAGTGAGGATCAAACTCACTTTTCAGTCGTAACTGATCTAGCGAGACAAGCTTGCTAACCATTACACCACGCGGAGGTGCCCAAAGTGATTTTCCAAGTATAGTTTACATGTGACAGAAGGCCGAAAGTGAGAATCGAACTCGCTACTCAGTTGTAATTGTTCTAGCGAGACAAGCTTGTTAACCATTACACTACACCGAGGTGCCAATTATTGTCTGTATATAGAGAAAAAAACAATTTAATATATACCTGATATTTTGTAACTGTATCTTGTATACCAGATGTTTTTTTACAACATGCTAATTTGTCGAGATTGACAAACTACGTTTCGTTCAATTTCATAAACCAATCAAAGAACTTTGAATAAAAGCTGATTTGTCTGGAAAAATATTTGGCGAAGAAGCGTACTTGTTGGTTTAATAATTTCTTTAATTTAATTTAATTTTGTAGGACTTCATGGTAAACAATATTTTAAAAGAAAATTTATTTTTTCATTTTAAACAGCAAAGAATAAATTCTTAGGATTTCTTACTCTTGAGCATGCAACATACAACTGGTTATGCGTAAATATTTCTTTTTGGGGCCATATTCCAATTTTTGAATCATTTGGTCTTGTGATTTGCAGGGCGAACCGGGAAATGGATTCTTTTATATAAAAACTTAAAAGGTACGTTAAAACAATTGCATTTTTATTAAATAAGTATTGGTTATTTTAATCATTAAATTGTTTTTAAAATAGTTGTATTATTTATGTTAAATATTTATTAGTTATATCTTTTAATTTCCCCGCCAAAATTAATGAAAACTTCTCGTACTAAACTACGCACACTAGTAAAACCAACTGTACTTTACACCCCCTTACCTGTTTGCAATTCTCCACCAAATTTTATTTCGATCGCATGCATGGCTATTTTAGAGGTTGTGACGGACTGACGGACTAACAGAAGTCACAAAATTTACATATAGATGTCATTACATTTCTGGACGTTGGCAATAATTGCTGTTCAGTTTTCCCTTTTCTTCTATGATCTGAATTGCCATTTATTGGGAAAGAAAGTAAAGTTATATCTCGTTGTCTTCTTCAAGCTTTTGAATTTACGGTAGTCCACCTCCTAGATGGAATCCCATCTAAGAGTAGAGAATACACTACTATTTAACCCATAGTAGAGTAGAGAATACCCTACTATTTAACCCATAGTAGAGTAGAGAATACCCTACTATTTAACCTATAGTAGAGAAGAGAATACCCTACTATTTAACCCATAGTAGAGTAGAGAATACCCTACTATTTAACCTATAGTAGAGAAGAGAATACCCTACTATTTAACCTATAGTAGAGAAGAGAATACCCTACTATTTAACCTATAGTAGAGAAGAGAATACCCTACTATTTAACCTATAGTAGAGTAGAGAATACACTACTATTTAACCCATAGTAGAGTAGAGAATACCCTACTATTTAACCCATAGCAGAGTAGAGAATACCCTACTATTTAACCTATAGTAGAGAAGAGAATACCCTACTATTTAACCCATAGTAGAGTAGAGAATACCCTAATTTTAACCTATAGTTGAGTAGAGAATACCTTACTATTTAACCCACAGTAGAGTAGAGAATACCCTACTATTTAACCTATAGTAGAGTAGAGAATATATTACTATTTAACCTATAGTAGAGAAGAGAATACCCTACTATTTAACCCATAGTAGAGTAGAGAATACCCTACTATTTAACCTATAGTAGAGAAGAGAATACCCTACTATTTAACCCATAGTAGAGTAGAGAATACCCTATTATTTAACCCATAGTACAGTATATAATACCCTAATATTTAACCTATAGTAGAGTAGAGAATACCCTACTATTTAACCTATAGTAGAGTATAGAATATCTTACTATTTAACCTATAGTATAGTAGAGAATACCCTTCTATTTAACCTATAGTTTTGGTAAGAAGACATAGATTTATGTCTGTCTCCATAGTGTCAAGTAAACGGAACAGACTACGATGAAATTTGAACTCTGTTTGCAGGTTTCATATTCAACGACAACAGAGTTCCATTTAAGCGCCCATCTGCATCGGTAATGACAACCAGAACGCACCTGTGTGCATACTGGCAGACTGGTGTATAGGAATAAAGTATCGCTGCCGACAGTTGAGTTTGAACAAAGATCGCCAGTGAGCAAACACAGTAGACCCCATTATTAAATTAAGTAGACCACGTGACCATAGAGGAAACGCATGTACGAAGTAGCTGACGACTAATGATCGTCATTCCTAGTCTATCCTCTATTCGGATCTGCATTTCTCTTCTATCCTCTATTACTATAAGGACCACTATTCTTTACTCTGTTCCCTATAATATTTTTCTAATCGGATCACTCTACGGATTACTATTCGAGCGAGTATTATCGAGCAAGTACTATTAGTGCGAGTGCTATTCGAAGGCGTCTGACACCAGTATTGTTCAACGGCGTTACTATAGTTATATCTGCGATTACAAAGTCTCTACTACAACGGGCATTACAGGGACAACGAGTATTCGCAAAACATACTAATTGGCACGCACTTACAGCTAACCATCCTTGTGATCTGAAATAGTTGATAATCTTCCCATAACAGAGTATGAATCCAACACACAGTTCTCTTTCTTTAATAAATTTTCTCGAACATTAAGTTCGGTAGACGAAAATAAATAAATCTACTGCTCAAACACTAATATTCCATGGTTATAATTTATTACATTTGAATTGTAATCACGATCCAATTCATCAAACCTACAAATTCAAAAGGAAGCAGGCAGGTCTGATGAATTGGAGTAATTGTGATTACTATTCCAGTGTAATAAATTATGACAAAGGAATTTTAGTGTTTGTGTTTGTATATTTGTTGCTCTGTACTGTACATTGAGCTCTACCTGTATTTTATTCACTTGGAAATATATATATATATATATATATATATATATATATATATATATATATATTAACCACTAATATTATATAGATATTTATGCTAATTGCTTGAAAATGTAAAGATAAATTTTCAAAAATATAAAATTATGTCGTAATGCCACAATCCTCTTTTTAAACATAGATAACTAGATTTGTTTTGTTAACAATATTAGTTAGTGTTGATTTAACATTTAGAACCTGTTTTAACATTTAACTGAGTCGAAAGTTTTTGTAATCTCAAAAAATCTTCTGAGAGGTTAATGGTGGAAAAAATATATTTCTCATAAAATATCCATAATTCAGCAAATGTAATCTGGTAGTAAAATCCAAATTTGAATATTTGGCTAATAAGAGTATATATCAACAAATTTTTTCTTCACACACACACACATACACACAAACACACACACACACACACACACACACATATATATATATTATACTATATTTTTAAAGAACAATTAAATGTATTAGAATCCCTTATAGTATGTAGAATTATTTTTACATCAAGTATATACCCCTTATCAAAACGTAACTAATAACGGATACATCAAATTACAGACATAATGAACACCCAGTTAGTTAGTCTCATTCACTCTCTCTCTCTCTCTCTATATATATATATATATATATATAGTGAGAGAGAGAGTAATATGGATTGGAGTAAAATTAATTGGAGCCCTCAGAATGATTGGCGTTTGTTTACATTACTAAATACAATACACTAGTATTAGCTGTTTCTCTCTCTCTCTCTCTCTATATATATATATATATATATATATATAAATATAATAATGATATCTACCTATGCATTTGCATATATATACCTAGGCATTTGCGATCTACCGTAAATGACGATATATATATATCCTACTATAGTAACACCCTTTTTCCTTTACTCTTAGTACTCTAGACCTCTTCGAGCCTTAACCAAAAGGCAGTTGTGCGAATGCAACAAATGAGGCCAGAACTTGAACTCAGCTCACCTGTTTCTCTTTCCGCGGCGATAACTGTTGCTATAATAATAATAATTAGTACTAGTAGTAGTAGTTGTGTATGTTATGTTTCCTGATTTGTATCCCGTAGAACCGTGTCCAAACTATTGTCCTTAGGTTCTATAGGAGAATTGTCATTTAATTAATAGCACTTTTCTTAGTATATGGGATGTTCCTAAAAGGGCCATCTTCTGGGCAACTTGTATGTTGATATCACTTGGGACACTGTTAGTAAAATTGTCCATTCTTTTTCTCACGATGCTCAGAGCTCCGATTACTATTGGTACAGACGCTGTCTTCATTCTCCACATCCTGGTAATCTCGATCTCCAGTTCTTTGTATTTGGACAATGTCTCGATAATTTTTATGGTGGTGTTCCGCTCAGATGATACTGCTGGGTCAGTAAAGCATAAACTTCCTGAATTTATTGTCTTTTATGATAAGTTATTATTTTTATTTTATTTTATTTCCTTTTATTTCTGGTTTATACACATTACCACTGAGCTGTACTTGCGTGTACAGTGTTTTGCATTTCTTTAAGTCTAAGTTTTTAAAAATCTTTATATATAGTCTGCAGAGACTGCTATGTCAATAAGAAGGCACATTCTGTTCTAGTAGTCTTTTATCAAAATGTCTGGGCGATTAGCTTTAACCGTTCTCTCTGTGTTCATTGTAAAGTCCCATAAATTTGTTATTATTATTATTTGGTGATGCTGACGATGATGATGATCTATTGATATATCTCTAGACGACTCGAAATATCTCAGTAAAAATAATCTCTCATGATAACTAGACTCTGTCTCCTAGCCAGGTTTGGGTGATCCGTTTGAAATTGAATCTCAAATTGCTTGTGGATTATTTCTTTGTTAACATCATCTGCTGGTTATCTTGGAGGGGAGCGTGTAAAAACAATTCTTCTAATGTCTTCAGTAATTTTTTTTACTATAATGCTATCGAAAATCTTACGCTTTCACCACAAATCAAATGATTCAGTCTCACTTCTATATGGTTCCAAATATTCAGGCACTGGGAGAATAATTCATACGTCATACAATCGATTCCACCTCAAGCAAGGTCATTGTAGCATCTTGCATTTTCATTTTATCACCAATGTTTCATCCGCTTACACAGCCTTTTTCATGATTGGCTAGATTTTTTTTTTATATTGTTCATTTTTTATATTGTTCATAATATATTATTTGAGATAGCTCAAGATCTTAATTTTCTAAAGTCTTTTCACTTCTTTATTGAATAAATTTAATAACATTTGTTGCATTTTTGGTCGGTTGTGTTATTTAATATCGAAATATATTATTAATTTATTTCTCGAGTCTATGGGTAATCATTGAGCAGATATAGACTTGAGTCTATAGATAAATTGGTACTATCAATCGATAGATATTGGCCCTGTTTATACGTGAGCGTATAGGTAAAAAAATAAACATACTTTATGCTATAAGCAAATATTTGCTGGGTTTACATGTTAATCTGCAGATAAACATTTGACCGGTTGATACAGAAATCAATATATACACATTTTTCGGGGTTATAATTTAGTCTAGTCTTAAAAATCGGTCGAGCTGATACATGAATCAATAGGGAAACGTTGATCGTGTTTATATTTGAGTCTATAGGAAAACGTTGGTTTTCTTCAGTTTATAGGAAAATATTAGTTGGGTTTGCACATGAATTCCTAGGTTAGCATTGGTCGAGTTTGTTCTTAAATAAATAGGCAAATATTGGTCGGGTTTGTATTTTAATATATACGCAAGGCGTTCCCCATAAAATCTACTCACTTTCTGAGTCTATCATCAGTTTTACTATTTATATACATGCATTTAATTCCATTAATAAGTAATTAAAACCGTTAATATTCTTTGTAAGTCGATAAGCATTGAGATTTCTTAATTTTAATCATTAATCTTGTTTGTAAGTGTGTAAACACTGCATTCATTGTTAAAGTGTTATTGCATTTTCATTTCAGTATATATATACATATATATATATATATATCGATGTCAGTTATCAGTTATCTCCTGTTAATTCCACTCTCCAAATTCTCCACCGTCTTAACCAGGTATTCAACTCACACTCTTTGGGTCCTGTCACTGAATCTAACGCCTTTATCCACTCGCCATTCCAACCCCTGAAGAAGGCTGGGGCGTACAATGGGCGAAACGTTGTGATAAATATGGCCACAAAGATGAGGATGATAGTCCGAACAATGTAAATAGTGTACATAATACCTCGTCTCAGAAATATAGACTGATATATATATATGTAGTTGTCCTCCCTATGTAGTTGTGGACACAGCTACATAAGGAGGACGTCCCAGCGTTTGGATTCGAGAATAAAAAAGCATTTACCTTCCAGGATTTTGAATCCGTCCTCCAGGAATAGCCAACTGATTAACAGTTCTGGTTCTGCTATTGCTGAACATTTAATAAATAGAAGGAAATGTGTGGAAAATTTTAGTGGTGACCGATTTATAATTTTATCTAGGTCCCACTCCACATTTCACCTCAAGGTCCTAGAATCCTTGTATATCAGATCTCGTGAGCCTTCCCTTTGTAAACAGAGGGAATGCTTGCTGGGTCTGAATATTATTGGACTCTCGGCTCTTGAAATTCATTTTTTTTTTCACAATCACATTCGTTAATTAAAATTAATTTAAGCGCTTTTAAATTCCCAGAATAAATAACTTGATAAGTCCTGGGACGAATGCCTTCTTATTGTCTTTTCCTATCTATTATTAAATTCTATACCACGAAAAACTTATATATATATATATATATATATATATATATATATATATATATATATATATATATATATGTAAGTTTCGTTGAAAACGACTGTCAAATGTAGTGGTTAAGTTTTCTATATCATTTCTCATGTGTTCATATATTTTTTTCTTTTGAGAACATAAATTATATAAAAATTGTTTTTCCAAACGCTTTCGGCTATACTTTTAACATTATCATGAATGAATTTTATTTTACTTTTACTTAAATATATGCATTGCTTTATGTACGTATTTACAGTTAAAGGAATGTTTTATTTTCCAACCATGGCCAGCACATTCTGACCGTGTTCATAGTTGATGTTATTGTGTGTGTGTATTTTTTTTTTTTATTAATAATGCTTCCATTATTTTTAGCCTTTTTTTACATGTCAATAATGCTATCATATTTGTATTATCAACAACTATGTTACGGATAATGTTTGGTATGTCTCCATGTGTATTTAAATGAGACCTAATTGAGCTATGTTCGAAGTGATATAACGTGAATCTTCTTGTTAAACATGTAGTATATCCAATAACAAATTTGGATTCGTCTGGAACACAGCTCCTTAAGGGAAGTGTAAATTCGTAAATAATATTGGTTCTCTATAATATAGAACTTGCAGGTGAATTTTCTTGTTTTTGTCGACTGGTATTGTGTATTTTTATGGTGTTTCTAAGTGAAGATTGGTCTTGGTTATCGTTACTATGCATTTGATATTTGTAGAAAATACTAATGTAATTTTTTTTTTCTGTTTTGTGTTGCTGTTGCTTAGCTTATAAAGAAAAAGTCTAATATAGTAATCTGTAAGACTTTTTCTTTTTCAACACTCAATAATATCAGCTATGAACACGGACACAACTGGGTGACCGTGTTTGGAAAATAAAACATTCCTATAACTCATCTAGAGTCATACGAATGTTTGTTTTATGTATGTGTCTAACATACATAAAACAATGCATATATGCAGTAAAAAGTAAAATAAAATTCATCTTTGATAATGGATAAAGGTATAGCCGAAAGCGCTTGGAAAAAATTCGAACAATTTTTATACAGTTTATGTACTGAAAAGAAAAACAAATACGCACTCATGAGAAATTATACAATAACAAACACCAGACCTTATCAGTCGTTCTCAATGCAACTTGCATAAAAGAGGGATTGATACATATATATATATATATATATATATATATATATATATATATATATATATATATATATATATATGTATGTATACGTGTGTGTGTGTGTGTGTGTGTGTTTTCCGACAAAGTTTTTCTCCATTAATATGATGACATAATTGTCTGTCTGTGCGTCTGCCATGAAGGAAGTAAGAAAAAATGAAACAATAAATGAAAGGAAAAAAAAAGTAGTTTTTGAATGAGATAAATATGTTAAGAGACACAGAATTAAAAATTAAGAAAGAGAGCAAGAAAGAAAAACGAATTGGGAAAGACTGTGAAAGAAAGAAAGAAAGAAAGAAAGAGGCATTCGAGAGTAGACTATAAAAGAAAGAAAGAAAGAAAGAAAGAAAGAAAGAAAGAAAGAAAGAAAGAGGCATTCGAGAGTAGACTATAAAAGAAAGAAACAAAGAAACAAAGGAAAAGGAATTGCGAGAAGGCTGGAAAAAGAATAGAAAAGAAAGAAAGAAAGAAAGAAAGTAAGAAAAAAAGAAAGAAAGAAAAAGGAATTGGGAGAAGATTGGAAAAGAAATAGAAAGAAAGAAAGAAAGAAAGAAAGAAAGAAAGATGGAAATAAAGAAAGAGGAATTGGAGAGTAGACTATAAAAGAAAGAAAGAAAGAAAGAAAGAAAGAAAGAAAGAAAGAAAGAAAGAAAGAAAGAAAGAAAGATGGAAATAAAGAAAGAGGAATTGGAGAGTAGACTATAAAAGAAAGAAAGAAAGAAAGAAAGAAAGAAAGAAAAAAGAAAGAAAGAAAAGAAAAAGAATTGGGAGAAGACTGGAAAAGTAATAGAAAGAAAGAAAGAAAGAAAGAAAGAAAGAAAGAAAGAAAGAAAGAAAGGAAAAGGAATTGGGAGAAGACTGGAAAAGGAATAGAAAATAAAATAAAAGAAAGAAAGAAAGAAAGAAAGAAAGAAAGAAAGAAAGAAGGAAATAAAGAAAGAGGAATTGGAGAGTAGACTATAAAAGAAAGAAAGAAAGAAAGAAAGAAAGAAAAAGGAATTTACAGGAGGGAGTGAAAGCATAAAAGAAACAAACAAATAAAAGGAAGAGTGAAAAAAGAAGAAAACTATAAGAGACCAATTGAAAGGAAAATTATACAATATAAGATAAAAAGAAAGGACACAAAAAATAGCTAAAGAAAGAAAAATGTTGCCTCGCCTTAAATATAAGAACAGAAGGGCAGTTTTGACGAATATAAAGAAAAAATATAAAAGAATATAGCAAAATGAGAAAGAAAGAAAGAAAGAAAGAAAGAAAAAGAAAAAAAACAAGAAAAAAAGTAAGACTTTACAGGAAAGAGAGGAAAAAAACGAAGGAAAGAAACAAAGAATAAAACAAAGAGAGGTAGAGAAAAACACAGAAAACTGCATAAGAACGAAACTGAGAGTAATACTATATCTCAACATGAGAAGGAAAGACTTTACAGAAAAGAGAGGAAAAACAAAAGAAACAACGAATGAAACAAAAAGAGGGAGCGAAAAAAAAACAACAAAGAAAACTATTAGAGATGGAGAGATAGCTAAGAAAGAAAGAAAGAAAGAAAGAAAGAAAGAAAGAAATAAATAAAGAAAGAGGAATTGGAGAGTAGAAAGAATGCAATGCACAAAGGAGAATGACATAAACCTCGTCAGGAAAATCTATTACAATTACTTTCGTCATCTTCCCGACTGCCAACTCCGTTCGTCAGGCTCATTAACATTAAAGAGCAACATTATCGTTATCCCAGAAAGGACCACCACTTTCTTCCTGTTCTGATACACGCTCTCTGTCTTTGCCATCCTTAACCTTCATCATCTTCCACCCGCTCTGTCGTATATTATTATCTTGAATGCCAAGCATCGTTAGTAACTGGACACTCCTCATCACTGTTATAGACATATAAATCTGCGTATCATTTAAACTTTCCAAAAGGCACATCAACTCTTTCATCTTCTATCAAACGTTAATCTTCCCTGCCTTTTCTTTTTCCTTTCTTTTCCTTTCTTTTCTTTGTTCGAAAAAGCTTACTGAATACATCTTATTCTTTTATATGTCGTCTCCAATCAGGATGTGCGAAATCATGTCTATCCACAACTTCCTATCCATTGTAGCTCTAAGCAATGTTTGTCCCCGACACTATCCCAAACTGTCTGTATTCTACCAGCCATTTAACGCCAGATTTTTTACGTATGTTAGCCTTTTCCTTTGCTTCTCCAGCTTTCATCATGTTCTGTGAGTGTCAACTTATTCAAGCCCTCTTTCTTTATTATATATCCTGGAAATTTTGGAACATCGGTTCTTATATGATAACAAAAGTTAATCAAAGTCGAGCCTACTCAGGAGCTAGATGACTGAACACTTGGGAGTAGCACGGTCTGTAAGCTTGGATGTGAGGGCGATGTAGTGGATAACGGCTCTGAATTGGAAATTTGAGAGCCGGATTCCAGTCAGGTTCGTTATATTTATTTATTTAAATTATTATTATCTCCAAAACGTATTACAATCTAAAAATATAAAGTGTTGATAAACTTAAAAAAACAAAAAAAACAAAAAGAAAACAACAACAAAGCAATCAAAATTAGAATTATTATACTCAGAATCAGAAAACAGACAGATGAAATTTCTTCAACACATAACGAGGATAGAGGGCTTATAAAATCTGACACTTACAAGTCATATCGAAGACACAATTAACAATGGAAGGCAGCCGGAAACTTACTTGACGAGCTTATAGGAATAGATGACAGAACGGGCTGTGGGAAACTTGACAAATAGAGATACGTTGCTAAAGGTTACAAAGAAATAAAAGGTTGTGGAGAGCCATAATCGTCCTCATCCTGAAGGGACACGGCACATAGAAGAATCATTAGCAACGCAGAAAGAAAAGAACTTGTCTTTATATGGTTTCTTCAATTTGTTTTCTTGGAATATTTGTAATCAAGTTCGCATGAATTCTCAGCATCACAATCTTACAAGATAAAACCGAGCATGCTCAATCTGAACGTGCCAATCCTTTAAATATGACGCACTCTTCTCTCATTGGTTGATTTTCTTTTCGTTTCGTAACCTATATTCGTTTCTCTCTCGCTGACTCATGTCAAAACAAATGGATAATCCTCCAAAGAGAGACGGTCCGCATTTTGCCTAATAGGATTTTAGGTAGTGTGGATATCTTTTTTTAGTCTTTTGAAGGAAGGGAAGAGTTTTGTGGCTTTAGTCAAGACCAACATGGAGAGTAGTATCAGCCTCAGAGACTGGAAAACCCGAAAGTCACACGATTGCTTTTATCAGTGCACCTATCCCTCTACAGGCTTTCAAGCACAAACGTTTCCAAGTATGCAACGCTCTAATAAATAATAGCTGATCGATATTCACCATGAATGTGTCTTGATAATGTCAGGGACTGAGCTTGAGAAAAGGCGGGGAAGGGATAATCAAAGAAGTGTCTAGGTGGGTGGATGAGCGTGTGGGTTTGTCTGTATAGGAGTGATGGGGTCAATGGGTACGAGGCCTGGTACAATGAGCAGCATATTTTTATCTGAAACTGTTACAGTATAATGTTCGACCAGCTTGTTTAATAGCCAACACTGAATTGAGTGCCTTAACAAGAATTATATTTTTTAATCGATTTCACCCCATGCAAGTAAAAGCCCCTAAAACACAAGGGGTTACAAGGAGCGGAAAAATTAGAAACAGACATTAATAATAAGCGGTAAGACGAAAGAGTAATCAGGAGGACAGTAGATAGCGATTGATATTGTATTTAGATTTTTTGAAGATTAACGTTGGCTGGAAAGCATGGATTCGGAAGGGAGTTCCATAAGCGAGAAGTGCGAGAGAAGAAACTGTTAGCATAGAACTTACGGTTACATCTAGCCAGTTCAACTGTAAATTGATGAGATTCCGACGCCAGTTTAGTGCTGCACTTAAATTCGCGATGATTAGGTATCATAATGAGCAATAATTTATTCTGCTATATACAGAAACGTGGCACAAGGCCAAAATGGGGAATGGGAGAAAAAGACGGTCTTCTTCTGTCTTAACTTTAATCTTAGCTAGCCACAATCACTGACCCAAATATTCAAACAATATTCCTAACACCAAAAACAACGCATTCTTTCTTACATTTCTTACTACATTCACCATAATACCTCATTGTCTCTATGAAAATCCTAAATAATCCCCATGTATAATTCATTGTCTGTGTGGGGGGATATAACAACAATTTAAAAACTAGCCCCAATTATACCATAATGAATAGCTCATCCGAAAAATGACCATGAAAGTATTTATAGAAAAGACACAGGGTGGAAGTGGGGGACGTTACGGCGGTGGAAAATGACTCAATTGGTAAAAGCACGTCATGACTGTTCGGTATAGGATACAGGTTCGATTCCTGTCGGAGGATCCATATTTTCTATAAAAATTTCTCGGACATTCAGGCCGGCAAATGTTGTCTAATACTGTTTATTATAAACAGAGCATTTACTTAGATATTTGTATCTATAAAAAGAATGTATAAACATAAAAGTATTTAAGTTTAATTCCAATATTAAACCTCAACTAGTGGGTGGCAGTTTCATCCTCAAGCGTCGTTTTGGAATAACCATTGTACGGAATGTTTTTACTCATTTATAGTTTTAAAATGGAGGTGTGGTCAGGGGTTTATAATGTAGGCTCTACTTATGTATCGAGCACTGTTTTAAAAATAAAAAAATAAAAAATACTCGGTTCCTCAATCTAACAGTTCTTTCCTATTATATCAATGCACACACACACACACACACACACGCACATATATATATATATATTCAGTCAAATGTGTTTCATTAAATAATATGTGTCTACTTATTTCTTATTACTTACATTACTTCTTTCGTTGGTAGGCCTCTTCAGGTCAAAATGAAAGATAATTCTATGTGTGTAGTCTTTTATATATATTAAATCGTTAATGCCTAGTGATTTTGTTTCAGTCGGAATATTTTTGTTTATATATATATATATATATATATATATATATATATATATATATATGGGCAGCAACCTTTCTTTTAAACATGTTCCGAAAAGGGAAAATTTGAAGAATTGTTTATTTAATTTTTCCAAATTTCTGTCATTTTCCCGTTTCGTGTGAGTTTCATATTTGTCCGTATTGTCCATCCTCCCAGGGGTCTTTCATTCACTTCTTTAGGTATTTTTTTCAGTGGGGTTTGTTTTTAGTTGTTATTAATTTCTTTTCATGTTTGACTATTTAAGATGTAGTTTTCGTGCTGTTTTAATAATTTATTCCGAGCTACACGAGTTGAACATGGCTTAAATTCGAGCTATCGTTTTTCAACACACTATTTCCGTTATTGAATAAGGTGAGATTTATACTGGGTGCCAGATGTTTTATCTGAAAAGCCTCTCTCACAGCGAGATATTTTTTTCGGTAATGAGCCCTATATAGGAGACTAGTGCTATCGGCCAGAATCTTCCTTAAATGTTGTAAAATTTTATCGCACTTTGGTCAGATAAGCAACACGTGAGGTGTCTACTCAAGAAAGTGATAGGATGGCCGACAAAGGTAATTGATAATGACAAGAATCACAGTCTTGGTAGTATTTCTGGGTAAAACAAATAGGTAGTGTTTCTGGGTAAAGAAATAGGTAGTATTTCTGGGTAAGAAAAATAGGTAGTATTTCTTGGTAAGAAATAACAGAAAAGTCAAAGGAAGCGTAGAAGACGGATAAAAGATAAAGTGTAGAAATTCCTAAACGTAGAAATGGAAAAGAAACAGTCTTGTACTGGGCAGTCAAAATGATATACTACATTGGTCATCGCTCATTTAGATTTGATAGGAGTTATTTCGATTAGTGACAAAGAGATTTGCGGTATTCATATTCTGTAATATAAGTTTTCCTTTTTTTTCGGGATTTACTGAAGAAATATGGTGTTTAACGATTCGTCGTATAGAAAATCCGCCTTACTTATAATTATTGTGCATCTGGTTGCAATAAAGTATGTTGATGTTTTGTTTTAAGATATTTTTATTACTAGTGTCATATAATTTTTCTAAGAATAATTGTATTTGTTTAACGTAGTTTGGAAAATTATTGTTAACTAATGTTTGTTTTATGTGTTTAATTCACTCAGGAATATTATTTAGGAAGAGGAATTCGGGTGTGTTCTATTCAAGAAGTTTTATATAACTGTTATTTTATATCTTTATATTCTTTCAGTGTCTATCATAATTTAGAAGACAGAAGTTCGTACTGGTGTTTTTCTGCGGGTAGTTGGTAAATACTTTGGTTTCTAATTCACTATCAGCGCCAAGAAATGGCATTTTATTAACCAGCAGTAATTTTTTTTCGAAAGTTGATTTCAGATTTATAATTTGGTCCTTACAAAATTTTTCAAAAAATAGAAAGACGCCATCTCAAATTCCAACCACGCTCGACTAACAAACCTCCTAAGAATCACTGCCAACATTCAAGCGCAACTACTAATCAAATATGAAAATAAATAGATAATACATGAACAGAAACGTCCTTGAAAATAACTAAAGAAGTGGCCGAAAACGCTTGGACAATGGAAAATACGAAAATTATTTGCATCCCCTTACTCCCACCAAACGAAAAAAATGTAAGAAAGTTGAAAGAAACTAAATAAAAATTATTTAAATTTCCCTTGTCTGTCATATTCTACAAAACATGTCTAAAAGAAAGGTTGCTGCCGAAATATACATTATTAATATATATGCCGGGTGTAACAGAAAAATTGTCCAAATCGTGTGACAGTAAAATTCACCAATTGTTAGATTAAGATTTGAAACTTTCGATCTTAATAATAATTAAAGATATCTTAATGGAATTTTCCGAGATTTTTATAACACAATTGGACTAAAATTTGAACAATAAAAAATATATAATTACCAAGCTTAACAGAAGTATCGTGATGAAATCGACCATAAACGAAAATGACATATTCATCATTAATTAATCATATCTAAGGATCGGAAGATCACGATGGGTTGGAATAAAGTTCATATATATATATATATATATATATATATATATATATATATATATATATATATATATTCCAACTTATTCAAAATGATCTTCGCTCTCTCTAACCTTCTAACTTTCTGGCCTGGAGTAAAAAGGGTGCCTCATACATTTCATATACGATTTCATTTTCAAGTCTAGTTTCACTGCGCTTTGAACTGTCATAGCTGAAACTCCTCCCCTCTCACGTGCAAATGAATGTTTTTATCATTACT
>OZ010606.1:23374937-23579937 GCA_963932145.1 Acanthosepion lycidas | reverse complement strand
TTCCAACACGCTACATAAGAGTTCTCATGTTTCAAAACAAGAGCCGAAAACTTCAATATAATTATTTGAATTAAATTGAATTAAAGTAAGCTCTGTTCCATCTTCAAGCGAAATTTTTTGGGAATAACTTATTTCTGAAATTTACGTGTTTTAATAGCATATTCATTATTGAAATCAAAATTTCCATGATAACGGCCAGCGCGATTGTTCATATAGAGAGGGGCGCAGGGTGTTAATAATTTGTATCAGTATAGTGTTACATTCATAGATGTCAAGTAAGGGTAAGTTTGGAGTGTCTAAATTTAAAACGGAAGATGATTTCGTCTAGTCTCGTTTACGTGTCTATGGAGATTTATTTATTTTTTATTTTATTTTTTCTGAAAGGATTTTGTGTATATAAAAAAAACTGCCGTAACATTTATTTTTTGACGACTTCATAAAGGGTTATCTTTATTTGTATCAGTTCCTAGGAAACCGACAACAGCACATGAGATTTGATTATAGTGGTGAAGGTTTCGTGCAGGACCATCCACACTTTTTGAAGGGCCAAATACAGAGACCTGGTGCCCTATGTGCCGCCAGGATCTTGGCCAAAATCTTTAACTCTGTTTTTAGCAGATTTATGGGTCTGTAATTATCTAAATTCCGCCCACCACCCTTGTCCTTTTTCAACTGCATGATCACACTTCTGGAGATCCGGTCGGGGACGAACCTCTGACGACACCAGTTGTTGAACTCGGCAGTCAAAAATCGGCAATGCGACAGCCTCAAGGACAATTCGTAGGTCAGACCATCAAGTCACGTAGATTTTCCACTGCCGACCCTCTTCGATCCCAAGAAAACTTCACCCTCTGTGATCTCACCCACGCAGCTAGTGGCTTCAGTCGGCAAAAACCGCCGAAACGCCTTTCACATGTGTTTGGTCGACTCCAGAGTACGCTCCTTCAGTTTATCGATCTCCCAAATGTAACGATCGAAACTTTGACGGATCGCTTCCTTGCCAATTCTGCTTACGCTCTTGGTAGGTTAACAAATATAAAAGAAAGACTTGTTTCTCTACTTCACTTCGCTCCTGTCGGAAAGAAAACGACAATCTACGAACCCGGAGGCGTTACAATAGTTTCAAATAGCTCTATAGCGGATTCCGGTGAAAATAAAATATCAAAATTAGAAGATACTGTCCCACAACCAGTGTCCAGTGATTCAACTGAAGAAGCTGAATCAGGAATGGTGACTAGCACAAGCACTATAAAATGTCCCCCACCCCAAATCCTCTAATATGCCCTAAACGTATCACAAAAGAATTTAAACGACTCACTATCGAACACTAAAAAGTATTAATTAATTTTGTTATGATGTTTTTGAAACTGTATGACTTTTCTTTTACTGAAATAAATTATTTCAAGTTTACTTTGTCAAAAGAAAAAAAAATCGTCGGGGGAGAAGGCAATATTCTTGTTCAAATCACCACCATATAAATAACAATCGATACAGCTGGCGGCTAAATTAGTCCTTGACATTGTCTAGCTGTGACCTGTTCCAGATAAACAGTCGAACTCTCTGTCTTTGAGCAGAGAGGAACCCGGACGAGGCAGAAGGGCAGAGTCTCGTTCGGGGAGGTAGACTGATCCTGAACCCGTTTATGCGGGTTCAAAAAAAAATATTTTTGGATGAGCCTACTCCGAGAACCCACGTTAAACCGGCCTTGTGCCATATGCAACCTTCGGGGGTGGGGTGGGGGTAGCTAAATATACTAGTCCTTGACATTGAAGACTAAACTACAGGAGAAATAGTAGTGAATACTTCTGTAGCTTATTATAGCTTACGTTAGAAGCATTTTTTAAAATTCATTTCACTCCAAAAAAGGTGATAAAATCCACAAGATGAATGAAACTGTTGTTAAAATTATATCCGCCAATAACAAATCATTCGAATTCTCTTAGAATTACCTCACTGTAAAGGTTAAATAAATAACTTTTAAGCTAAAACATTGATCTGGACTCGATTAATAAGTGGTTACTAAGCGCAAAAGAAACTGAGAGATGACAATCAAGGAAGAGAATTCAAGGAGGCAGATGGAGACGACTGACGCTGAATTTAAATTTTTTAAAATCTTAGTTGACAGAAAAGCAATAAGCCGGAAGAGAGTTCCAGAAAGGAGAAACTATTAGCATAGATCTTAAGAGTTTCATCTAACGATTTCAAAATTAAATTGAGATCAGAACTAGCTAGCAATCTAGTACTGCGATTAAAATCTTGAAAATGAGGTGCCAAAGAGGATTGTTCATGAGAACAACTATTGTTTAGAGATACAAAGGATAACCATGATCGCATACATTCGGAAAAGACACAACACATGAATGAAGGTCTTTATTAAAAATTTAAATTTAAATTTTATATGTAATTTTGACACTAGCGCGTTGCACAGTCGGTCCCAGTATCCCATCAAGGCGTGGTTGGTATTTTGATGACGACTCACTTAAGCGGGTGTTCTGCATGTTCTTTGTAGGAAAAATTATTCTATTTTCTTGGGAGTGCCATATTTGGAATATGAATAGGATATTCTGTATTTTTGGTCAAAACAACAGCAGATCAGATGGAAGTAAGACCCAATGGCTTGCGAAATAAAGAAGTGAATGAATGAATGAAAATGTGTTTATTTCTCCGCGGAGAGGCAATGTTTTGGACTTAATGAACGCAGATATTCTCGGAAAAACGCACCCCCTTCAAATTACACGCTGCGTTTATTGACTGTTTGTTTTCTGTGATTTGAATGAAAAAAAAGCACTGAATGACCCAACTGGTCGATCCAAAATGACAGACCATTCTTCAAATATTAGCCAAAAAGCACAGTAATAAACCCTTAATAAGCAAATAAAACGAAAGAGAAAAGAGAGTGGAGATGTGCCGAGAGCGAGAAAATGAGAAAGAGAGGGAGGAATAGAAAGACAAATAGAGAGAGAGAGAGAGGGAGGGAGAAATCGAGAGATAGGGAAAACAGGGATGGAGAAAATGTTTAGAGAGAGAGATAAATTGAGAGAGAAAGGGAGATAAATAGAAACCGAGAGAGAGAGGCAGACAGAGAGTGAGAGGGAGAAATAGTGGTAAAGGAAGAAATAGAGAGCGGGTGCGATAGGGGGAGAAATAGGGAGAGTGCGAAAGAGAGGGAGAAATATTGGGTGAAAAATAGAGAGAGGAAACACAGAGAGAGGGAGAAATAACGAGAGAACGAGAGGGAACGAGAGAGAACGAGAAATATATAGTGAGAAATAGAGAAAGGAGAAATAGAAAAAGCGAGAACTGGAGAAAGAGAGCGAGATAGGGGGACAAATGGGTTGAGAGAGAGGGAGAAATAGAGACATAGTGAGAAAGAGACAATTAGTGAGATAGAGAGCAAGTAAGAGAGAGAGAGAGGGAAAATAGAGAGAGAAGGGGGAAATAGAGAGAGGGAGAAAGTGAGCGAGAGAAATAGTGAGAAAAGGTTGAATTAGAATAAAACAATTGATATATTTTGAATATATAATGGTTACATATCTTTGCACATAGAATTACGGCCATATCGCGTGAAAAATTGGTTCCCGTACGATCATCGAAGTTAAGCAACATCGAGCCTAGTCAGTAACTACATAGGTGTCCTCTTGGGCGATATAATGGATAATACTCAGAATTGTTAATCGGAGAGCCGAGTTCCAATTCCCATCGGGTTATTTATATTCGCACAAATACACCTGGGGAAATGTATAAGTCCACCTTTTCTCCCCACAGCTATGGGTTAATTAGCAAGAATAAAATCCAAATCATCTAAAAAAATTGTTACAATCTGAAAATATTTAATGATTTACATAACCTTATATATGCATGAGAAAGAGAGAGAGAGACTGCGTAATATATATATATATATATATATATATATATATATATATATATATATATATATGTAGGGAGGTAGGTAAGGAAAAGTTTGCTATTCCGTATGGAGGATGTACACCAGAGAGCTACCAGATTCAATTTACACCTTTGGAAATGTGATCTAATGAACCAGGTAAAAAAACACCTACCTGCGGAAATAAAATATAATCAATGGACCCTTAAGATTGTCTGTTTTCTAATTAAATTGAATTAATATATATATATATATATATATATATATAAGCAGCAAACTTGTCCCAATTGTGTTACTGCATATTTGTCCATCGCACAAAATGTTTAATATCTAAAAACTACTAAACTAATTGAGTTTCTTTTCCCAAGTTTTCAATTAAGACATTTTGCCATCTTGATACCATTTGTCGTAATAACATTCAGGCCTTTAGTAATGGTATAAACATTCATACTCTGACTTCTATTTTCAAAGTCCATTCAAGAACGATCCACAGAACGGTGAATAAATTTAAAAAAGAAGAAACAGTAGAGAAGAAAACTGGATCAGGAGGTCACAACAGGAAAAAGGGGTTATTATCTTAACTTAACGAGTTAAAGAGATCAATTAGAAAAGATCCAACTTAATACATAAGACATTTGGCAGACGAGAGAAGAGTTTCAGCTATGACAGTCCAAAGAGCATTGAAAAATGACTAGAAAATGAAATCGTATATGAATCCTGTGAGGAAACTTGTAACTCCAGGCCAGAAAGAGAGGGCGAAGTTCATCATGAATAATTTAGAAAATGATCCTGGAATTATATATATATATATATATAAATATATATATATATATATATATATATATATATATATATATATATATATATATGAAGTTTATTTCAATCCTTCATGACCTTACGACCCGCAGCTAGGATTAATTAATGATGAACGTATCATTTTCGTTTATGATCGATTTCATCACGACAGTTCTGTTAAGTTTGGAGAGTAGTTATACATTCGTATTGAACAAAGTATAGTTCAATAGTGTTATAAAAACCTCGGAGAAATCCAGTAAGATATCTTTATTCATTTTTAAGATAGAACGGTTCAAATCTTAATCTAACACGATTTGGACAATTTGGTAAGCATGTATATATATATATATATATATATATATATATATATATATATATATATATATATGCCAGCTAGATGTTTAACATAAAAGCTGTCTGCGTGCAATCTGTGGAGTTAAGCTTCAAGATAGGACATCTAACGTAGACTTGTTTAACAGGTGTAATATTGGAGGAATCGAGACTTTTATCATACAGTCTCAGTTACAGTGGACTGGTCATGTCTTGAGAATGTCTGATGACAAGATACCCAAGATCCTATTGTACAGCCAGTTAGATCAGGGCTACAGGAATGTAGGACGCCCATGGCTAAGATACAAAGACAAGCTGAAAAGCAACTTGTCAGCAGTCAATATACCACATAACACCCTTGAGTGCTTAGCCTTGGAGCGGGTAGAATGGAGATCAACGTGTTTTATTGGACTCAGCCATTTTCAATCTGCTTGTCTGAATCATCTTCAAGAAGCGAGAGCAAGATCTAAAAGGTCAAACAATCTAACAGTGATCTCATCTCACAATCCTCACACTTGCTCCATATGTGGCCTCCTTTGTAAATCACTAGCGGGTCTTAAATGCCACTTAAGATTATCGCATAAACTTTCATAACTGAATCAATAAGCTGTCAGATCCTCAGAGTACATTATATATATATATATATATATATATATATATATATATATATATATCTGCAACAGTCCTTCATGTCAAGAATCTTTGGGAAATGAGGTATTTTATTTTCAGTGAGATGTAGCACTACCATCCTACGATCGTACCTGAATGAAATCTTGCCAAAAAGAACGACCATAAGACAAGGTTCTTTAGAATACTCACCTCATTCACTAGACCTGGCCTTTTTAGACTTTTTTCTTTTTTTCTTGTGGCAAAGTTTACGCTAGAGTGAAATGTGCATTAGCTTATCTCACCTGTTCTCGCGAAAACCCATTTTGCAGAACCTTAGGTTTCGGGGGAACCGCAGTTGAGAAACTCTGGTCTAGTGAGTCACGAATCGAAGGAGACATAGTCACCCAAGAGTGTACCACGTATCGCACGAGACTGGCCTGACTAAAAAGAAAAACGAATGATCACCAACCATTATCATTCATTCAGTTAGGGCATTTTGCGCCGCCGATGTAGTCACCTCTCCCTTCCAATTGTGGTTCATGGTGTCATTCAAGACAGAATAGTTCCTGGTTCTTTTTGCACCGGGGATGTTGAGGTTAGCCTGTCCCTCCTCTCAGAAGTTCCTACACGCACGCTGACCTCTGAGGAGTAGCTCCTACACCCAAACTGGCGACTAGCCGATAGCCGCTTGGCACAGGTGGGTTGGGGAAAGGTATCACCCATCACCGTTTAGATTGGGAAACCCTTCCAACTAACCCAGTTTATCCAGCAGGTCAATGTCGTTGACTGGATTGTAGACGTCGTAGTGCCCATGGAACTTGTGTGTGAGAATTAGATGTCGGCCGTGGACCAGTACAGTTTCGCATCCCAATTCACCTGAGTAAAACAGGGTCGACTACTTCGCTGCAAAGGTACTACTACTAACACCCGATACACCCCTAATAAGATCACAAATATACGAACGTAATCACCCCTTACATTCAGGGGTTTAGTTGGTTGATTTTGTTTAGCGGCACATCAACCTCTATGGGTTATTTAATACCGAAATCTCTATATATTTTTTACGTAATTTTATGCTTAGATATTTTGTATATAGTTTTATAATTTCAGAGTAACGGTATGTTTTTTAGTTATCGTATTTTCCGGTTTACAAGACGCACTTTTTTCCTAAAAAATACACTGAAAAATATGTGTGCGTCTTCCAAGACGAATGTAAAAAAACGCACAGCCTCAAGCAAGCTTGGATGGTCACCTAATGAGATTGACTAATAGAGACGTGGATTTATATGTTGAGTCATTACACTATAATGTTAGATACCTATCTAATTCAGCCTCTTATATGATCTAGCAACAGTTCTTAGCTGTTAAAAGTATTTCCAAGACTATAAACCTTCCTGGAATCGAGCCACAAGCTTAAACATGCTCTGTTTACTAACAGTGGTTGGAGCCTTTCTGCTCTTGACTAGTATGTCATTGCCATACAAAAAAAAGTCAGAGGAGTGATTAGTGTAAACAATACGTCGGTATGTGAGGAACGCATGGTGAATGTGTTGTTGTATGAGAATAAGTTTTTCTTAGAAATTTCTTTCGAATAATAGGGTGCGTCTTCCAAGCCGCAGCGTTTTGCAAGTCGGAAAATACGGTATATAGTTGGTAAATCATAGATTGTCTTGTTGGTAATTTTACTATAAAAATGAATTTTTTTATATTTTTTTTTTTTTGTGTTGGATTGATTGCCATTTTGCTATAAAATTGTGTTGTTGGTCATTTTATTATAAAAATGTTGATTTTTGTTTAGGTGTTCACTGTTTTCCCATAGTTGGGACACTCACCTGTGGTGGTGATATTTATTAAAGTGTCACCACCTCAGCTCAGGGTTGATCTGGGAACAATGGCAATTGAGAGGTGGTTTCACATTACTCCAAACCTTCACTCTCCCCTTGCTGCCGGATTAGTCGAAAACAAAAAAAAAATCGAATCTAAAAATCCAATTCATCAACTAAAAATGATTGCAGTGTAATCGATCAATAAACAAAGCTGAAGCCGTTCCTTGGAAAATGTGGCCAAACTTTTAAAACTTTTCCGAATAAATCGAAAAAAAAAAAAAAACAATAAAAAGAGAAATCTCACTACGGTTCTACTTTTTATTTTGTCTTTTACTTTTGTTCTTTTCATGTCCAGTTTCTTTGCTCTCCGTTTTTTTAACACATTAGCAAAGGGTTTTTCTTAAAGTATTTTCGCGCATATATAATCAGGTTTCCATTTCTAAATTGTTAGTGCAAATGAACAGAAAGAAAGAAAATCTTATATTAATGTTTGTTTTTTTTTTTAACTGCTTCTTTTCAGCTCACTCGTTCCGTTTTTACTTTCTGATAATCGTTTTTTTGTTTTTTTTGTTGTTTTTTTTTTGAGAATTATAAAACGAAAGAATCTCTTTTCCCAGTAAATACTCTTCTAAATCAATGAAAAGAAACGAAAAACAAATAATTATTGAGAAGAGAGGAAACAAATGCACAGAACAAATAAAAACATTTCCATAAAAAATATTAAAAATACAACTGAACTTGAAAATAAAAGAAACTATTGAAAGTAATAATTGCTGACGAATAACTTTTCTGGAGATAGACTCGCACTGGATAGGGAGTTCGATCATCATGTCAGACACACCTTCTTTGTGTGAGCCTATTTAACATATGCCCACCGTAAAATATGGTATTAACTATAAAACTTAAAATGTAAGTGTGTATCTCTATCATCGACAGGCAGGATACACTATATACACCCAAGTGCGAATTAATTAAAACAACCGCTTTAGTTACTTTCTTTCACAATACGGTCAATTTTAGCCCTACTGGAGTGACAGGGTTTAATTGATGTCTATTTTTCCTCAGATTTGTTCATTTGCAGTGGTGTGAGGTAATATGAATCTATTTTTTTTTTGCGGGGGGTGATGAAATTTGATTTGCCTTGAAAATATTACGTCATCCGTGATTGCATCAGATTTTTATCACTTCCAGACAATATTGTCACAGCTTTTGATTAGTTGTTCTACGTCCATTTCTTGCGATGGACGTTACTCCAAGGAAGCTTACGCAAATTGTAACGCTGTACGAACACACTGGCAAGCCTTACCAGTGAGCAAATCAATGTAATATAGACTGGCCTGGAAACTCTCCAGATTTAAATGCAATCGAAAATCTGTGGTCAATCTGTAAGGAACGATTTTGTAGAATGGACATGCGACGTACTGACATGGGCACTGGGTCATGTTTTATTGGGAAATACGAAAAATAGTAAATAATAACGGAATTATTCGTTTTATTTCAACCAATTCACACAAGGGTGTAAATTGGCTATTAAAGATGGATTTTTGAATAAATAATTACATCCCATGGGACAGCCTTGAATAGTTTACGGCGACATCATGTTAAAACATTAGTTCCTGTACAATCACCGACGTTAAGCAATGTCGAGAATGGCCAGTACCTAGATGGGTAATTGCTTGGGAATACCAGGTACTGTAAGTTTGGATGTGCGGGTGGTGTGCTGGATAATGGAAATTGTTAGCTGAAGAGCGGAGTTCAACTTGTTAAACAAACAGTCAAGTTCCAATTCCCGTTGTCTTCGTAATAATCACTCACGCGCAAACACTCTTAGGAAAGATAGGAATTCACCTTCCTCCCCCAACTATGGGTTAAATGGTATGAATTGACCCACTAAATGATCCCCCCCTACGTGCCAGCTCAATTGTAAATTGATAAGATGTAGACGCCAGTCTAGTACTGCGCTTAAATTTTAAAAGTCTAGGTACCATAGCGAAGAGCTCACCCGAACAATTACCATGAAAATATTTATAGAAATGACACAGAGAGGCAACTTTATGGCGATGGGATGACTGAAGACGAGCCACCAGATGAGGACCAATAATATTGCTGATTTTTCTTTGGATTTTATCAAGGAGTTCAAGGTAAATAACAGGGCCTATAGGCCATATGTGAAAACATTTTAAGCATGGGCGAATGACTTATAGATATGTATGATAGATTCTGGAGAGAATAATCCTCTCGCACGATACAGGAAATCAACTTTCTTAGCAGCTGACCTAGCAATGGATTCATTCTAGTAAACCACTTTATGTCAACTGAGAATGTTAGCCCGAGAAAACGCAATGAGTCACTTTACTGGAGGCTAGCATCAGCCATATTGATGGAAGGCAGATCGTAGTCTCTCAGATGAATAATGGAGAGAAATTTAGTTTTGGGGGCCTTAAAATTAACGAACCATATTTTACTACAGTTAACGACGGACTTAAGGTTATTTTGGACATCGGCTGCCATTTTGATCTTGTCGTACTGATCAAATTTAATTATATATTGATAGACTCTCAATCAGATTACTTAAAATATTAAGTTGAGCTCATGGAATATTTTTAAATGCGACTTTTAATGAGAATTGTAAAAATAAACTTTTTTTCTTCAAGTCAGAAATAATATCGAGCGGTATTTCCTTTCTCTTTTACTTTTTAATTTCAATTTTCTTTTCCTCATTACTCCTAGAATGTTAGAAGCGTGTCAGTCCCAAAAGGGTTTGGAAACATACAAGGAATCAATAAACCGGCTGAAAAAATACACCATTGTTTTTCTTCTCTTTCTCTTTAGAAGTATTCATACGCCTTTTATTCGCATACAGGCTGATTGTTTCCACCAAAGCTTGCGGATTACTCTAGTGTCTTTCCCATGTAAATCAAGCTTTCCAAGCAACGAGACTAATTAATATCAAGGATAATTATCTTTTAAGAAGCTCGAATTTGCTTAGCAGAAGATATCAGAAGCAGGGCATCCAGCAAATAGTCACTTTTTTTTCTCTTGTTTTGTCTGAATTGTAGTGCAAGCGATTTTTTGTGAGTGGAAGGAGATTTTAATTCAAATTATATTTTAAAAATTCAGTTAAATATTTTCAGATGTTTCTCAACTAACTCCATTTACAATCAGTCCTGGGTATGACGATAAACTACATCCGGCAGCATGGCCTCTGATCGGGAGATTGGAGATTTTGAGGAGCGTGGAACCCCCACTTAATTGCTGTTGTTCACCCTGACCTGGGATGGTAGCATCTGTTAGGGTCCAGATATTGTAACGCCGTTGGACAATACTGGTGTCAGACGCCTTCGAATAACACTTGCACTAATAGTACTTGCTTGATAATACTCGCTCGAATATTAATCTGTATAGTGATCTATAGAGAAATAGTATAGTGAACAGAGTAGAGAATAGCGCTCCGTATCGTAATAGAGCAGAGATATGATCCTTATAGTAATAGAGGATAGAATAGAAATAGCTAACAATTAGATACACGCTACCTCCCAGATATGCGTTTCTTCTATGGCCATGTTGTCTACTTAATTCAATAATGGGATCGCCTGTGTTTGCTCACTAGCGATCTATGTTCAGACTCAAGTGTCGGCAGTGACATTTTATTCCTGGATAACAAAAGCATAAAATTGGGCTAAAAAATATTTAAAGTCATGAAATTGTGTTAAAAATATTTAGATTTCAGCATTAAATAACCCATAGAAGTGTTGATATGTCGCTAAACAAAATCAACCAGCACAAAAGAACTATTTTATGACATTAATCCATCTATCCTACAATTACATAAATCAAACTGCATTCAAAATACAACTTCAACAAAACTACAGCATAAAACAGACATATCGTCGCCTCTAGTAATTATATATATATATATATATATATATATATATATATATATATATATATATATATATATATATATATATATATATATATATATATATATATTTATTTAAAAATGGCGTATCAATTATGAATATTCGAGATTCATGGAAGATTGAGTTTATAAGCAGTAAATTCGACAATTGACGCTTCTTTGTAGCCTAACGGTAAGGCACGTCAGCGTAAATGACGGTTCCGTATAGGATGCAGGTTCGAATCCTGTCAAAGAACGAATATTTTCTATGAAAATTTCTCGGACATTCAGGCCGGTAAATGTTATTTAATACTGTTTATTATAAACAGAGCATTTACTTAAATACTTGTATCTATAACGTTAAACATAAAAATATCTTTAATAAATAAATTGTCGGACTTTGTCCATTTCGTAATATATGACGTCATATATATATATATACTAGTTTGGTGCAAAAATAATAACGTAATAATGTCGTTTTTTGACGTCTTTTTTTAACTTCAAAAAACGACATTATTACGTCATTATTTTTGCACCAACCTAATATATATATATATATATGCACAAAAGCTGAGTAGTATCTACCGCATATTTTAATGTGAAAGCAGAATAATATATATATATATCATATTTTTTATTACTTACATGCGTCTATGAAAATTAAATTTTGGCATTAAATAACCGATAAGCAGTTGATATGCTGTTAAAAAATCGCTAAATCGTCTTTAACTGAATTTAGAAGATCTAAACTAAAATTATTATTAACCAATGATAAATCCTGGTAGAACGTCTAGTTCTATTGGAATTGTTTCGCTGTATAGATTAAATAGATCAGGTAACAATACACAATTATGTTACTTCTTTATTTTTTTCACAGAATTTTTCCTACATTCACTGGTTATTCTCTGTAAAGTTGATGATTGACTCTAATAGCTTTGCAAGAAAAATAAAGATTTCCAAACTACGAGACAATATCAAGTCCTTATCTTTGATCTTTTTGATTTAGATTCTTGCTCCTTAATACTGCTTTCTTACTCACATATTGTTTCGCACTCAGTAACCCCCTTGCGTCTTTGCTTGGGGTGAAATTATTTTTTTTTAAGATGTTTAGTTATCAGTTACTAAGTTCAATTCAACACGAAGTTAGAATTGTGCGGAATCTTGGAAGGAAGATATGTCTTTTATTACAATAATGTTTACTCAGTACAAGGTCCAAGAGCCACTCGAGACAGAAGGGAAAGAGAATAATAGGATTAACCGTCATCTTCCGCTCCTATTCGCATACACCGCCTCTTACTGTAACCCACTACTCTCAAGTTGTCCCTGGACAATGTACAAGGTGATCTTCAGTGTAAAAAAAAAACTTATTACTTAATTTAGATCCATACTGTATATAATACCCACTCAAGTTTGTGCCATGTTGCTTGAGCGTAGGAAAAGGCAAGAAATGAAATTCATTGCATTCTGCGGAAAGGTTAATGGTTAAGCTTAGACTTGAAGAGGTCAAGATTGTACTGATTAGGAAAACATCCTACCACGAGGCTGTTCCCCAAAGAAGCAATCGTTGGGAAGAAGCTCTTTGGTTCAGTTTGAAATTCCAACCACCTGAAGAAGGCCAGAGCGTACAATGGCCGAAACATTGTGATAAATATGGCGACAAAGATGAGGACAGTAGTCCGAATAATGTAAATAATGTACATAATACCTCATCTCAGAAATATAGACAGAATATTTTGCATGATTGTAAGAAGAAAAGTATGGGTTATTGGCGGGAATTGTAAACCTCCACTGCTAATATTGCGGACGGAAATAATAAAATACACAATGGTATTTTCTGAACGACTATTATATAGCAATTTTGTATACACTTAAAAGTGGATTTATCTAAATTTATATGTGATGTGTGTATAAAGGTACTTACAATTTAATCCACTTCAAAAAAGCATACCACCCGGGAAGATTTATTCACACTCTACACATTTTTTTCACGAACCGCACCGTTCGTTAAACATGGCAGTGACAGTGATAAAGTAGCTTCTGTAAATACCCCGTTCTGACAATGGTCAGTCCATTCTACAGACAGTGGCAATTAGTAGGTGAGATTTCTGTTGGTAATGAATTCATTATCGAGTCAATACCTATCCCTACCCACAGTTATTTTATTTTGCTTTGTTTCTTGGATCAAGAGTCGAGAATCGCTTCCAGATTTTCTTTTCTGTCTTTTTTTATATCAACTCCTCTGCTACCATTACATTTAGTCAGACAGTTTACAAGTTTTAACCGCATGGCTAATGTTACCCTAGATTTACACAGGCGAGAACCTTTTCAATAAAAAAAAGACAGAAAACAATGAATACAATGAATACCCAGGAATCCATTTTTTCGTCAAGTGTTACTTTATAACGTTTAATGGTTAAAATCATTCTCGACTTTCCATCAGTCATTTTCTTTTAGCTTTCTATTTATCTTACAACAAGATTACAAATGATGAGCACTCAGTGAGAATCAAGATCTCTACACAAGAAATGATCAACTACATTAGCTCAGTAATATTCCGTTGTGAAGAATCTAATCACCCTTTCCTTTTTTATTAGTTTTCTAAGAATTCATTTTTTAGGATTGTTCTATTCTGATGGGGTACATATGTGTCCGATAATCCAATTGCGTCGGAGAGGCACTATGTTTACTGCAGGCATGGCAACAAGGGTATGTCTAGGAAAATATAGTCTGACGGAGCCCATCCCTCTTCAGACCGGGTTTTGAATTCAGAATTTTTCTTCTCTTATTGTACAATGGGCAATAAAAAAAAGTGGAAAATTTACAAAGAAATTTATTTAGCTATCGTGATTCGTGCACAAGTTGAACAATCATCGTAGATGTCCGAAATGTTTGCCTGAATGTTAAACGCAAATTTGTACACATGATAACCAGGAGGAGGTAGTTGCTTTGCGAATATTGTCAAGAGAAATTTCATTCCAAGCTTCAGTTAAGTTTCACTTCAATGAATCTATATCGACGATGTCACGACGAAGGTTTTACAAGTGAGTTAGGAGTATACTTCAGATACAATCATCCATCACATTCAGATTTGGGCTTTTAGAGGGCCACGCAGATGGAAACAATTAGAGTTTGTGTATTTTCTCGAAGAATAAATTTGCCGCTTTTTTACTGGGCACCGTGTAGCTATCACTTCACGACAAGAGAAGCCAAAACTGCCCTGCTATTTAAAAACTATAGATGAAGAAAGATGAATTCATGGTTTACCCGTGAAAGTGAACATAACAGGATTGCGTGGGAATTGAAATCACCACGCCTAATTTACTGAGGAGGCACGTTGGAGTAATGGATAGCGGCTCGGGTTGAGGAATCGAAGAGCCGAGTTCGAATTCCAGTCGAATCCATTACATTCACTTACGTGTTATTATACTTGGGAAAGGTATAAAGCCTTTTCTTCTCCACCAGCTATGTGTAGATAAAAAGCAGGACAGACTGGGTTCTAAGGCCTTTGATGGCAACTGATCTACCGCAGAAAGAAATGGCAACCTAATAGAAAAATCTGCCTATTCTGTCAGTCAGACATGTATCGAAAGATAAATGATTGACTAAGCGTGTATCACGCATGGCACATAACTGACTGACTGACGTGTTAATACACTTGGAAAAGGTATGAATCTTCTTCTCAACGAAGCTATAGGTAAATAGACCGGTTTCTATAGCCTTCGACAGTCTGGTCTACCACAGAAAGAAATGGCAACCTACTGCGGGAAAAATATCTGCCTCATCAGTCATGTATCTTTCGATACATGATCGCCTACACGTGTATCACGCATGACACAAAACCGATTGGCTGACGTGCTAATAACCTTGGGAAAGGTATGAATCCTCTTCTTCTCCCCTCAGCTATGGGTAAATAGCAGGACAGACCGGATTCTATAGCCTTGGATGGCAATTGCTCTACCGCTGAAAGAAATGGCAACCTACTGCGGGGAAAATTCCCTGTCGATATTCATTACACTATCCATCTTACATGACTGGTTAGTTCTCTGTTTACCCAGGTTTCGAGCGAAGCTACAAGCAACGTTTTCTCAAGGGCCTAGCGAGTTGAAGCGCTGGGTCGTGAATTTGATGGGAGAGTAATAGGGAGTTCAATCTCTGAGCCGGGTAGTACGGATTTATAAGCAAAGGAAACAAGGCTAGCAATAACTGAGCCGTACTAAAAAGAACAAGACGAAGTATCTCTAGATATGGACAACGGAATAAGAATAATCTACCTTCGTAGATTAAATAAATGCTGGGTTCAGTTCTAAATTATCTAAAGGTTACCTGTAGCAACAAACGCCTGGGAGAGGAAACGACTGAAACATTGTGAAACATGTAACATTTTCTCATCTTGCTAACATGAGAAAAATAATACAAAATATTAAAAAGAAAACATTAATCAGAATGTAAATAATGATAACTCTACATCGTCGAAATTTAAACAATAAACAATATTATCGTTCCTAACCTGGCATCTCGGCTTCAGTCACATTCCAACCGCCGTAATGTCGCAAACCTTTGCCTTTCTGCAAATATTTTCATGGTAATTGTTCTGATGAGCTTTTCTCAAATTTACGAATTTAAGCGCCGTACTAGATTAGCGGCAAAGTCTTACCATTTTACGGTCGAAATGGTTAGATGTAACCGTATGTTCGTCATTAAGAGTTACTTCTCTCGCACTCCTCGCTTGTGGAATACTCTCCCGGCTTTTTGCTTTCCAGACAACTTTGATTTTCAAAAATTTAAATGCAATGCCAATCGTTATCTTTTTATGTACTTAATTCCTTTTCTTTTATTGTTTTCTTTCCTTAATAATGTTTTTTTTTTCTTTTTCTCTTATGTTTTAACACCCAGTAAACCCTTGTGTCTTAGTAGCTTTATTGCCTTGCTTGGAGTGAAATGATAAAAGAAACATCAATCTCAGTGTAAATAATGATAACTCATCATCCCAGAAATTTAAGCAAAAAACAATTTTTTTTTTTGGACCAGAAACTTAGGTTCTACATACTTGGGAGATTAGTTCAGAAATCCCCAGTTTTTTTTCCATTCGTTAGCCTTGTACCAAACGAGTCTGATCTCTCTTCTGATATATATATATTTTATTTTTTCATCATTACGCAAGTATTAATAATAATACAAAAATAATGCTGCTACACGCATTGTTACCCTTGAAAAGGTTCATCTTTAAAAGCTCGTTTATATTTGCGACAATTATAGCACCCAGTCTGTCCTGCTATTCAACCCGTAGCTAGGAGGAGAAGAGATGTATCCATACCTTTCCCAAAGAGTATTTGCGCGTAAGTGAATCCAATAAACTCGACTGGAATTCGAACTCTGATTTCCATTCCGAATCGTTATCCATTACACTTTCAAACTTACAGCACCTGGTATTCACAAACGGTCACCCATCGTGGTACTGACCAGACTCGACGTTGCTTAACTTTACGTCGTACGGGAACCAATGTGATACGGTCGTAAGTCGAGAATTGCACGAGAAGTCAGTTACCTTCTTGAAAGGTAGATGGGACCGGCCATTTTCCCAGCCTCTTTAGCGATGGGTCGTATATGTGAGTTCCAGTTGAGGTTTAGAGAGAACTTTAGTCGCAAGAGACGTTCAAAGAACGGAGCCTCATGAAGAATACAACCGTTCATGAAAGGAGAGATTTCAGTGTCGGCCAGATGATGATAATGAAAGGTTATTAGCTTAGTTTTGGGGGCATTGAAGGCTACAAAACAGTTGTCGAGGGTTGAGCTGTCAAAGCTATATCAGAAGAGAGATCAGCTTCTTGTCATCTCTTTTGGATCATTACACAAGTCTTAATATTAATAATAATAATAATAATAATAATAATAATAATAATAATAATAAATTATGCTGTACACGCATTGTTACCCTTAAAAAGTGTTATTTTAAAGACTTGTTTGTTTTTCGAAAGTTATTTGCATGGACTCAGAACAAAGAAGATAAAATGCATTTAGTTTGTACATGATGAACAGCGACGACTTAGATACGACATTGGGAATAAAATTAAATAAAAAAGCAATCAATTTTTGTTGGTATTCATCGCTTTTCTCTAGCTTTCCTTATTACTTAAAATTGCAATAAAGTTTATAAGTCTCAAACTTCCTACACTGATGACCTCAAGGGCACATGGCCCGGTGGATACAGACGTTAGTTAGATTCAGTAACTAAACCCAAAGAGTTGTGAGTTTAATGCCAGTCCACAGCAGTGGTGAACCAAGCTTAAAGAGGTCAGCTAAAGAAAAATAACTGAGACATCCGGAAGAGGCGTGGCATGTGAAACTAGAACAATTTACCCCGGTGGACGAAATAAAGGGTTCCATCCAAAATTCCAAACACCTGAAGAAAGCAGGAGCATACAACGGCCGAAACGTTCTGAAAGATGGCAATGAAGATTATGATAACAGTCCGAATAATGCAAATAATGTAAGTAATCATAATACCTGATCTCAGAGATATAGACAGATATATGGAGACACACAGACATAAAGGCCGGAGCGTAGACCGCCGAAATGTTGTGAATATGCCAATGAAGATGAGGATAACGGCACGAGTAATTTAAATAATGCAAGTAATCATAATACCTCATCTCAGAGATATAGACAGATATATAGAGAGACATAGACATTAAATCATTTGAAGAAGGCCGGGGCGTAAAAGGGCTGAAACGTTGGGAATATGGCAATGAAGATTATGATAACAATCCGAATAATTTAAATAATGTAAGTAATCATAATACCTCATCTCAGAGATGTAGAAAGAGAATGATGAAAAATTCATTTGAAGAAGGCCGGAGCGTAAAAGTGCTGAAACGTTGGGAATATGTCAATGAAGATTAGGATAACAATCCGAATAATGTAAATTATGTAAGTAATCATAATACCTCATCTCAGAGATATAGAAAGATATTGATGAAAAATTCCAATCATTTGAAGAAGGCCGCAGCGTAAAAGGGTTGAAACGTTAGGAATATGGCAATGAAGATTAGGATAACAATCTGAATAATGTAAATAATGTAAGCAATCATAATACCTCATCTCAGAGATATAGAAAGAGAATGATGAAAAATTCCAATCATTTGACGAAGGCCGGAGGGTAAAAGGGCTGAAACGTTGGAAATATGGCAATGAAGATCAGGATAACAATCCGAATAATGTAAATAATGTAAGTAATCATAATACCTCATCTCAGAGATATAGAAGATATTGAGGAAAAATTCTAATCACCCGAAGAAGGCCGGAGCGTAAAAGTGCTGAAACGTTGGGAATATGGCAATGAAGATTATGATAACAATCCGAATAATGTAAATAATGTAAGTAATCATAATACCTCATCTCAGAGATATAGAAAGAGAATGATGAAAAATTCCAATCATTTGAAGAAGGCCGCAGAGTAAAAGGGCTGAAACGTTGGGAATATGTCAATGAAGATTAGGATAACAATCCGAATAATGTAAATAATGTAAGTAATCATAATACCTCATCTCAGAGATATAGAAAGAGAATGATGAAAAATTCCAATCATTTGAAGAAGGCCGCAGAGTAAAAGGGCTGAAACGTTGGGAATATGGCAATGAAGATTAGAATAACAATCCGAATAATGTAAATAATGTAAGTAATCATAATACCTCATCTCAGAGGTATAGAAATATACTGATGAAAAATTCCAATCATTTGAAGAAGGCCGCAGCGTAAAAGGGCTGAAACGTTAGGAATATGTCAATGAAGATTAGGATAAAAATCCGAATAATGTGAATAATGTAAGTAATCATAATACCTCATCTCAGAGATATAGAAAGGCATCGTTCAAAAACTATGTAAAATAATAAGGGATTTCAAAATATCATTCGAATTAAATAGAAGCGTGTTGAGCTTTAATGCAATGTCTAGCCTACGATGTTGTAGTGAAAATTGTGCAATTTCGTTACAAATAGACAAACTCGAGAATTTTGAGAATACCATGGACAAAGTATGTGACAGATAAAGACGTTTTAAGTTTCGAAATTATTTCTAGAAAATGACAACTGAAGACCTTAGGACACTACAAGGAAAGAAAGCTTGAAGAATTTGACATATTTTCTTAACGAAGGAAAAAAAAGCAAGGAATAACCAAATTGAAAAATTCCTACAGATAGATGGAGGACTAACTGCTGTTAAGAGATAAAGGGATACTTAATGACAAAGTTTATCGGAGACCAACAAAAATCTGGAAATTCTGGAAAACCATGTCCGGTCATGTCCTCAAGGTGAAAACCATATAAAAAGAAGGGAGATTAATTAGACGTAAAAAGAGAAACAGGTCTCTTCAAATCACAACAATATCATTTCGTTTGAAATTTTACAAGGAATTCTTGCGCGCGCTCATAATTTCTATAATTTCTTTATTTGACAAAACGCTCCCATCCATACACTAAAGAAAAAGACGAAAGACTGTAATAGAGCAGAGTTATTAGACACTGTGGTCAGTTTTGTACATTGTAGAGAGAGTAATAAAGCACGTTAATGGCCCTTGAATTATACTGCGATATTAATTACCAGAAACAGAATGTCATTATTTGAAGAAAATTGCTGTAGGGCTCTCATATATTTGAAAATAGCTGAGTGAAGTGCTGGTATTTACGAATGAAATTAAATGAAATAAGTGTCCTAAATGAAAGGCACTCACCGAAAATAATTAGGATTTTCCTTTACGAATTACCTCAGCTTCTCTATTTTCTTAATTTCTTCATTTTTTAAGGATTTTAAAATATTTTAGTCTCATTTCTTTCATTACTTTGGTTCAAAAGATCAAGCTTTACCAATCTGAAAAGATAGATAGATAGATAAATAGATGATAGATAGATAGATAGATAGATAGATAGATGTAAACAAATTGCAATATATAGATGTGAATAGACTGAAACACACACACACACACACACACACACACATATATATATATATATATAGAAAGATAGATAGATAGATAGATTTTTTCGGCTCCAATATCTCGGCGAAATATGTTAAAATTGATTTATAAATTTATATTAAATTTATATGTTTACCATAGATAGATATATAGATAGATTTAGGTGGGATAAGATAGATAGATAGATAGATTGATTGATTGATTTACGTGGGCTGAGACAGATAGATAGAGAGAGAGAGAGGGGGGAGAGAGAGAGAGAGAAAGAGAGAGAGAATTCCTTAAGTATTCACCACCAAAATCCTGATGACCTAATTTCTTTCTTTCATAAGACACTTCGCTTCATTCTTTTATTTTTCGCTCCCAATTTGTTATTATTATTTCTTTTCTAATTAAAATTCCATCGTAAACTTTCAATTTTTTCCTAAATTAACATTAATAAAAGCATTAAAGCACATTGCAGAATAAAGGAAAAGAATTTTCAATTCAAAATGCGCAAAATAAAAGCGTGGTCTAATTAGTCCTCGCAGTATATCGTGAGGTCCCCCAATTAAAGACACAAAGGAAGAAAGGCACAAATGCTGGGCAGAAATGGGGAGAACGGAAGAGTAAGACCAGCCATTTTATTCGACGTTTTAGTGTATTTTTTAATTTTTTTGTGACAGATTGATCGATGCATTGACTCATCACCAGGAGGCCCCATAATATACGTACATTAAAGAGAAAGAAAGAATGATAGAAAGAAAAAAAGAAAGAAAGAAAGAAAGAAAGAAAGGAAAAAAAAATGAAAGATTTTGAGAAAGAAAGAAATGAAAGATTTTGAGAAAGAAAGAAGGGAAGAGAGGGAGAGACAGAAAAAAAAATGTACGGTTGCGATCAAGAAGAAATCAACAAAATGGCGATGTTTTCGATCAAGCAGATGTTTCTCTCTTTGGCTCATTACTTCTGTTTAATAATCACAGACCAAAAATCTGAATTTTTGGAAAATTATTTTAGTTAGAGTTTCTATTTATATATATATAAAAAAAAAAAAAAAAAAAAAAATCCTATAGCTTGGAGAAAAGAGCAACAATGTTTATACATGGATATTGTTAAAAAACTCTTCAGGGAACAAAAATGAGATTTTGATTCCAAAAGAAAAATCAAGATTTAAGCGGAAATAGATTTTTCTTGCGATTATTATTATTATTTATTATTATTATTATTATTATTATTATTATTATTATTATTATTATTATGCTTGTCCTTGTGTTAGCACGACCGTTACGCCCTGCCAATACCTCATAAAATGGCTTATTCCGTTTTGATCGCGTGAAAAAACATATCAGAGACACTATCACTGAGAAAATTAAAGAAAGAAAGAAGGGAAGACACAAGTTTTCAACATATGCTGCCAATAACTCATAAATAATGGTCTATTCTGTTTTGATCGCGTGGAAAGATGGAAAAGACATATCAGAGACGCTACTTGGTTTCGAGAAAAGGAGTTATAAGGCAGAAAGAAGGAAATAAGTGTTTAACGTCTGCTTCAGTGAAAGGGAAAGAGTTAACGAATTAGAAAGAGTTAAGAAATGTAATTAAGTTTACCAGTTACGGTTCAGTATCTTTGAGTGTCTAGCTGCTTCATTCTTGCTCCATCCCGCACGCTCGCTCCCACAGACACAAACACAAACACACACACACACTCTTCATTAAGCTATCTCTTTATTTACATCTCTCAATTCCCCTCTCTTTACATCTTTCTTCGTTCACTATCTCTGTTCCCGCTTTCTGCACTATTTTTTTTATCCCTATGCCTTTTCTTTCTCTATCCATTTTTTCAATCCATCTCTCTTCAGTTCATGTATCTCTCTATTCCCGTTCATCTCTCACCGTCCTCTCTTTCCATTCCGCACTCTCTCCCACTCACTTAAATTATCTTTCTCCTCATCCGCGCTTTTCAACCCCCTTCAATTCATCTTTCTCTAAAATGCCCTCTCCTTATCCTTTCTCTCTAACTATATATATATATATATATATATATATATATATATATATATATATATATATATTTGGTTGGATAGATGTGAGTTTGTGACCCTGGGTTTCACGCTTTTGCGATCGTCAGACAAACTGATTAATTTTTTTTTTAATTTTTGGGGTTTATGTACATTGCGTGTATTGGTGTTATTATGGAAGTGGGTGGGG
This sequence comes from Acanthosepion lycidas, assembly GCA_963932145.1. Classification (NCBI taxonomy): domain Eukaryota; kingdom Metazoa; phylum Mollusca; class Cephalopoda; order Sepiida; family Sepiidae; genus Acanthosepion; species Acanthosepion lycidas. The sequence goes on along the minus strand of OZ010606.1, from coordinate 23,557,441 downwards.
GAAACGTCGTCGCGGTGTCATCGTACTAACGCAAACATCGATGTCTGTTCATACGCCTAATGGAGTACGCAGACACATACATACATGGTCGTCCGTCGGGACTCATACATATATAAACATATGTGGGCAATTTCGGATATGACGGACGACCATATATGTATGTGTCATTGAGTTATTGAAAAAAAGAGTGGAATCAATTATAATTATACTTTGAGAAAGTTTTGCAATGAATGCCCAAAATTTTTGCTGCAGTAATCAAGGCTAAAAGAGGACATTTTGAGGTGAGCAAAATTTAATAACAAAATATTTTTTTATTTTTGTCATAATAACATTTCTAATAAAAATCATGCCGTATGTTTGTTTTTTTTAATCATGTATAATAATTTTTTAATCATGTATAATAATTTTTCAATCATGTATAATAATTTTCTCTTATTTAAAGCATAAAAGAACTACTTTTTGTTCTAATTTAAAAAAAAATAGCAGCGGTTGAGGACTAAAACTTTGGAAATGTAGTATATGTATACCTGTCCCTATATTAACATGGCCTGTTCCAACATTCCTCTCAAAATCTAGACTTTATGAATTTAAACAAGGTGCTTATTGGCTGCAAGTTCTCATCATTTTACAGTCGAACCGGCTAGATGTAACCGTAAGTTTCTGCTAAAAGTTTCTTTTCTTGCGCTTCTCGCTGTTGGGATTCACTTCCGGCTTTTTACTTCCACACCAACTTTGATCTTTAACACTTTATAATGCAATGTCAATCGTTATCTTCTGTCATCTTAATTCTTGTTCTTTTATTGTTTTCTCTCTTTAATAATGTTTTTCTTTAGTTTATTCTTGAGTAAATGGGTCGAGAGACGGGGTTTAGCAGAAATAATAGGAAGATAAAAAATATTAAGAGCTTCAAAGGACAAGAAGGCTGTGGAGAGCTATGATCGCCTACGTACTGAGGGGACACGGCACATGCATAAGACTAGATTGATGGCAAGGTTTCATCATTTTACAGTCAAAATGGTTAGATTGAACCAAGTATATTTTCTATGCAAACTTCTGTCATACTTCTTGCTTATGGAACTCTCTTCAAACTTCTCGCTTACCAATCAACTTTGATCTTAAATGCAATGCCAATCGTAATCTTCTGTATTCTTAATTCCTGTTCTTTTATTGTTCTCACACCTTAATATTTTTCTTTCCTCCATGGTCTCAAATGTGCTATAATAAATTTTTATCTCCTTAATATTGTTTTTTTTTTTCCGTCATATTCTCTCATACTCAGTACCCACTTGCGTCTTATTGGCTTTTAAAAAAAAACAAATAGCAATATTTATTTCATTTTTAGTTCCGGGACTTTATGAAGTAAAGCAACGTCGATCCTGGTCAATAACTATATGAGTGACCTCTTGCTGATACCATTTCCAGGAAGCTTGGATGTTCAGGTTCTAAGGCTTACGGACATATCAGGTTGAAACACTGATTCTCGTACATTAATCGAAGTTAAGCAACGTCGATCCTAGTCGATGACTAGATGAGTGACCTCTTGGTGATACCAGGGGCTGTATGCTTGGATGTGCAGGTTCTAAGGCTTACGCACATGTCAGGTTGAAACCGATTCTCGTAGGATAGCCGAAGTTAAGCAACGTTGATCCTGGTCATTATCTAGAAGAGTGAATGCTTGGTAATATCAGCTGCAGGAAGCTTGGATGTGCGGGTTGTAAGGCTTACGGTTATATCACGTTGAAACATCGGTTCAGGTACGAACACCGAAGGAAAGCAACGTCGAACTTGGTCAATAACTAGATGGGTAACCGCTTGGGAATACCAAGTGATGCAAGCTTTGATGTACAAATGGTGTAATGGATAAGGACACATAACTGGAAATCGGGAGCACCGAGTTTCATTTATATACCAATTATTCCACAATACTAGCTGCTGGAAGTTTGGGTGTGGGGCGGTGTAATGAAAAATGACCCTTGGAAATCGGAGAGCTGAGTTCTTGTTTTAGTTTGGTTCAAATTAATCCATTATGTCTAAATATCTTTGAGAAAGGTCACAGCTATGCATTACTTAGTAAGACATGTATCACTAAATCATTTTTTCTCCAAAAATATTGTTAATAACTAAAAATATTTTCTGGTTTTAAATAACCTTCAAAATGTTCATAAAACGTAGAAAACAAATCGATTAATCAATCAATCAATTTTCTTTGAATATTTTTATTTATTTCGAGATGATTCATTCGTTTGAAGCCATCATTGATCTGAGAAGACGTTTGTATATAGATGTTAACGTAGACATAACTGAATGTGTTGGACGCGATGATTGACATCAATATGAATGTTTAGATCTGCCGAGTCTGTTTACGTACATAACGACTATAAGTAAACATCCGTTTTAGAAATAAAATTACATCCTCCATTAAGGCATCAGCTCAAATAAAAGCTAGGTTTTCGAATGTTTTTTTTTTGTTTTCAAAATAAACAAACTCACCTAATTTGAGAGATTGCTAAGATGCAGTCATCTAACCTCACTATTTGGACTTCTGCTGGACGAATCTAATCTTTGCAAATATCCTTCAGAATAATTAAACAAGGCAAAAGCAAATACACTTCTATAATAGTGGTAATGTTTATTACTTCTATTAAAAAAAAAAAAAATGAAGAATTTTGTCTTTCTTCTTGTTATGGTCCAAATTCCTTGTACCATGGTGATGGTCCAAAGTTAGAACCAATGAAAGAATAAAACGAACACAGGTATGGAATACAAAGATATATTACAACAGAAATATAATACAAAGAAGTAGAAGTATTAGTAATGACTATCAGATTGGGTTAGAGTGAACTATGCTGTCTCGACAGATATCACTATTCCAATGTCTTTACAATATGCTCTCAATTATCTCTCCTCGTCTTACAATCTCCTCATACCTCTTGAGAGGCGCAGTATTTTTAATGTCAGGAATAGTCCATTATTATTATGGGTACATTCCCATAACGCTTCTCATTTCACCCCAAGCAAGGCAATAAAGCCAAAAAGACGCTAGGGGAATATAAGAAATAAAAACTTTAGATAGATAGATAGATAGATAGAGAGAGAGAGAGAGAGAGAGAGAATAAAAGAACAATAATTAAAAAGACATGATAACGATTGGCATCGCATTTAAATTTTTGACTTGGAAGTAAGAAGTCAGAAGGAAGTCCCACAAATGAGAAGGTTGCAATAGAAGAAACTGTTAGCTTACGTTTACATATATTTTAAAGTGCAATATCTCTTCATAATGTATTGACGATTATGACACTCCTCATCTTCACTACTTCCTTTTCTTATCTGTGGATTATGGCATCTTGCAAAAGATAGTAAAGTAATTTTCCACTGCCTTGGATATCAAAGTTTTAGACTGATTGACACCCAAGACTATAGAGTCTACCATTTAACCCATAGCTGGGGTTCCCCAAGTACACTACAAAACTGAATGCAACAGATTAGTCTGGAATTTGAATTCAGAAGAAAGCAATAATTATTGGGATATATGAAATGTATTTTCACTTTTAATTTTTTGTAGTGTATATAATGCTGAACATACAATGTTTTTTAATCATTTCACCCCTAACAAGGCAATAAAGCCGCTAAGTTGCAAGAAGATTGCAAGCGAACAAACATTATTAAGAAGAGAGAACAATAAAAGAACAGCAATTAAGAAAACAAAGGATAAAAATTGACATTGCATTTAAATTTTTGAAAATCAGACTTAACTGGGAATCAAGAAGGCGGAAGAAAGTTCCACAAGTGAGAAGTGCATAGAACTTACGGTTACATATAGCCAATTCAAGTGTCAAATGATGAGACCTAACTACCAATCTAGTAGTGTGCATTCATAAAGTCTAGAAACTAAAGATGAAAGTTCATCATAACAATTGTCAAGTATTTATAGAAAAGTCACTGGGAAGCTGCGTTACGGCAGTGGTGAAGTGAATGAAGCCGAGATGCCATGTCAGGACCGGTAACATTGCATATTCTTTTTTTAATTTTATCAATAATCTTTAAATATATAGCAGAAGCGCCGCACCAGATGTGGCAACAATATTCAAAGTAAGGCCGAACGGCAGACTTATAAATATGTAATATAGATTCTGGCTAGAAAAATTATCTGCAACGCGATATTGAACTAACTTTCCTAGCAGCATACATATCAATTGATTCAATATAATCTTTCCAATTCATGTCAGCGGAAAATGTTAGTCCGCGAAGGCGCAACGGGTCATCCTCTTGGCGTTTTAATTATTAAGAATTATAATATTATTTATATTAAAAAAAGATATTTCTGGATTTCTTTGATATTCACATACAAAGTTTACATTATCTGGACTGTTATCCTCATCTTCCTTGCCATATTTCCGAAGTTTCTACCGTTGTACGTTCCGGCCTTCTTCAGGTGATAGGGATTTCGAATCGAACTCTTGAAATAACTGAAACACCCGGAAGAGGCATAATCTACCCCGGTGGACGAAATAAAGGGTTCAGTTCGAAATTCCAATCATCTGAAGAAGGCAGGAGTGTACAACGGCCGAAACGTTGTGAATATGGCAATTAAGATGAGGATAACAGTCCGCATAATGCAAATAATTATAATAACTTATCGCAGAGATAAAGACAGATATCACATACAAGGCATTGTTACTTCCTTGAGTTTGTAATATAAGAAAAGAATATATATGGGAGCGTGGCCGAGTGGTTATAACGTTAGGTTTCTGACAATGAGACCCGGGTTCAAATCTCACCAATCACTTATAGGTCTTTGGAAAGTGGCTGAAAACCATACCAAGGGTTGAGCCAAGCTTTGTGAGTGAAATTGGAAATTGGTTCAAATTGTTGATCATTCTCCCTCCCAGAAACTGTAACTAATGTCTGCTCAGCATAGCAACAGTATAAACCACAGGTTGGCTCAAGTGTACATGAGCGGGCGTCTGCAATCAGGATTGGCTAGCTGCAAGCGGCCATATATATATATATATATATATATATATATATATATATATATATATATATATATATATATATATATATATATATCATTAAGCTTGTATTCAGAGAAAGATATGAAATTTCTGTAGTTGCCCCAATATTTGTTCTGGATATACGGTACGTTATTAAACACAAACTAACAAGAAAAATGTGATAGAATATTAAGCAGATAGACATTATCGGTTGATTTTAGTGAAACTTGTTTGTATATGCACTCATACCTCAGTAATACAGACCTAGTTTTAAAGGGTATCGGAAGCAACTGACAAAATCTGGATCACCCGTCTCAGTTTGTAAGTCTCGCACGCTCTGGATGGAGTTGTAGACACACTGGATACAAGCCACTGATTCGGTTCGCTGAACGCAAGGTGGCAGACCATCACTTTTTCAAGTAACCCTACATGTAGCTTATTGCTCTGAATGTTTTTTCCATTTTTATATGCCAATGTGTTTAAGTGGTAGTCATCATTTTCTATAACCATCTCACCTGGAAGAAGATTAGAACAGAGGAAAAGGGTGAATTTAACAGTAGCACGAAATATTTACAGTGTACATTTATTTTACAGAGTTAGATTGGATAGTGTGCTTGATTAAATATACAGTACTATATTATTCCTCTTTCTTTCATAATAACGGCTAAATATAACCGTCTCTTCTATTCAAACAGCTTCTTTTGGCGCACTTCCCGTCTGTGAAACTCCCTTCCCCTTACTTGCTTCCTGATGACTATAATCTTCAAATATTCAAGTGTAATGCCAATCGACATCTGACACCCTAAGCTTGTTCCCTGTCTTTCTCTGTATCCTTTCTTCAAATACGCCTCTTTACTCTCGTTCTCAATCCTCCGTAACCCCTTGCGTGCTAGTGGCGCTCCCGCCGTTTAAAAAAAAAATTGTAATTGTTGATATTAACCACGACAGACTTAGTGTCGGAAACTACGGTCAATCAAAATGATAGAACCGATGTGTCCCCACTTTTATCCGTTAAAACGAGGTATAAGTATATAGACTTTTACCTTTTCACTTTATTACAAGGAGGCTCATGGCCACTTTACGTTGAAACATTGATTCTCGTACGATCACCATGGGCAACTACTTTGCAACCTTCATTGTCTCCAAAACTAATCTATTAACTTTTTATCATCATCTCGCAGACACTACGCGCTGGATATGACAATAAACTACACCCGACAGCAAGGCCTCTGATCGGGAGGTTTTGAGCGTCCTGGAACCACCGCTTCATTGTTGTTGTTCCCAGGTCCACGCTGACCCGGGGTGGTAGCACCTCTTAGAGTCTCAGCTATGGGCAAATAGATCCCAAATCCCACCAAAAACACCATGATAATATAAAAATACATTTTTATATAAAAAGACCGACAATACATAATGAACATTACAAGTTATACAATTATGTTCAAAATATTTAAATGTTATCGCTAAAGGGGCTTGGAAAATGTCCGGTCCGTTCTACATTTGAAGAAGGTATTTGACTTCTCGTACAATTCTAGACTTACAACCATATCACATTGGTTTCCGTACGATCACACAGTTAAGCAATTTCGAATCTGGCCATTACCCAGATGGGTGACCGTTTGTGAATACCAGGTGCTGTAAGCTTGGGTGTGCACGTAGTGTAATGGATAACGGCTCGGAAATCAGAGTTCGAATTCCAGTCGAGTTTATTGCATTCACTTACGTGCAAATACTCTTTGGGAAAGGTATGGATACAATTCTTCTCTTAGCTATGGGTTGAATAGCAAGACAGTCTGGATGCTATATATCTCAAAAAACAAACAAGTCTTTAAAGATGACGCTTTTCAAAAGTGACAATGTGTGTAGAAGCATTATTTTTTCTAATTTATCCTTGCGTAATGATCCAAAATCGATATGACCAGAAGCTGATCTCTCTGACAGCTCAACCGTCATCAACTGTTCTGTAGCCTTCAATGCCTCCAAAACTAAGCTAATAACCTTTCATCATCATCATAATCACCTCGCCGACACTGAAATCTCTCCTGCCATGGACGATTGTATTCTTCATGAGGCTCTTTTCTTTAAACGTCTTTTACGACTAAAGTTCTCCCTAAACCTCAACTGGAACTCAAATATACGACCCATCGCTAAAGAGGCTGGGAAAATGGCCGGTCCCTGCTATCGTTCCAGAAAGTAACTGACTTCTCGTGCAATTCTCAACTTACGACCATATCACATAGGTTCCCGTAAATTCTGTAAAGTTAAGCTACGTCAAGTCTGTTCAGTACCACGAAGGGTGAGCGCTTGGGAATACCAGATGCTGTCAGCTTGGATCAGCGGGTTGGGTTATAGATAATGTCTGAGAATTTTTAAACGGAGATCCGAGTTCAAACTCTCATTGGATTCGTTTTAGTCACTTAAGGTAAATACTCTTAGGAAAGGTATGAATCTGTAAGCTCTGTGGAAAAATCGCGTTTTTCCCTTTGGGGAAAACCCTATTAAACGTCCACACACACGTACGTACGGACATCTACGAAGGTTCACTTTTTCAACCACAAGGACAGAAAAGCTTAACATTGTGAGTAAAAAATCTGTTTAATTTTCTTACAAGTAAAAAGCTTACTAAAGTTCTCCAAACGCACACACTTTTTAATGCACATCACAGTTTATCAATAGCAACATTTTCTAAACTCAAAATTCTTAGGACAAGTAAATTTCAGTGTTTCAAGCACAACTGAATTACTCTGTGTACAATTGTTGTTATGTATAAATTCCTTTTACTTATGCAACTTGAATGTTATTCTTGTTTGCTTATTCGTTGTTAGCACATTTGTAAATTAAAAACAGTAAGGGTTGAATCGAGGTCATTCAACCCGTTACAAATCCACCTCTTCTCCTCCAGCTATGGGTTAATTAGTTAGACGATCATTATAAAAAAATAATACAATCTTAACATATTTTCTGGTTTTAAATAATTAACAAAGGGTCGATAAGTCGTAGAAAAACGAATAAACCCAACTAAATTTATTACAAAGAATGTATTTCAGAATTAATATCAAGTGCCATTATTACTTTAGATATGTTAAATAATTTCTGCTAACCTCAAATCCATCTGACCGACCCATTAACCTTAAGTCTCTTCAAATTCCAAAGCCGTTTGGGGCTTTCAAAACATGTCATATTAAGGATTCTTCTTTTCAACATCCGCGTCAGAGCGATTCCAGTTGATTCCCGAAGCATCAATAGTCTTAATTAATTATCGATTGCTGTCAGTGAAAACAGTGAAGTAAAAGAAGGAAGAACCAGGTTTTTTTTTCTCGGTCTCACTATCCATAACTTTTCATTTGCTCGACTCTCTCACTGTCGATCGTCAATTAATACGCCGCCTGCGTGAAATAGTATCACCATCCTTTTAGTAGTGCTCACCGAAACGTCTCCACGCCGCCCCAAAACGTTCGACACTGCATCGAGAAGTTCTTTCACTGCCTTTTCTTCGCTTTCAACCATGAAGAATGAAAATTGGTCTCGTCAGAAATAGAATCAAATAAATATCAACGATAATAAATTGAAACAGGCCGTGTATGAACATAATATGTCGGAGGAGGTAGGGGATGTTAATAAGCACACAATTAAGTCGTATTCAAACCTGACGCGCCAGCCTCTGCTTTTTGGAGGTTTGAGCCTATTTCTCGCCACTACCACTCGCGTAGCGTGCAGTTACGGCGCCGGCATTCGCAATTCAGAACAATAGGCGTCGACAGATGACTATGCCAGTCTCTCAGACGGGGGACTGATTTCGACACCCAATTGTATTTAAACAGCGCCGCGTTTCAATCCAGATTTTCTTGGAGATGTTCCTGTCGAACAGGAACAGTTTTATGTGGTCTCTTCTTCATTCGCCATTATCGTTTTGTGCAGTTCATTTCACTTATAGTTTTTTCTTTCTTTTCAATCAAATCTGATATCTTTTTTGAATGATATCCGTTTTCATTTCTGAAGCTAACTCTGTCCCTCCGTCTCTCTCTCTCTCTATATATATATATATATATATATATGTATATATATATATGTAATATATATATGTATGTATGCATATGTGTATATATATATATATATGTCTGTTCATATCTATCTATCTATCTCAGTTTGTTCTTATCTCTCTCTTTTTCTCTCTCTGTCTATTTCTGTCTGTCTGTCTGTCTGTCTCTCTCTCTCTCTCTCTATATATATATATATATATATATATATACATCAGTCGGTCCATATCTATCTATCTATCTATCTATCTGAGTGTTTGACATTTAAGCTATTTTTTCTATATCTATCTAGGCTTGCGGCCGTATCACCTTAAAAAAAAAACGGTTCTCGTACGATCACCGAAATTAAGCAACGTTAAGCCTGGTCACTACCTCTTTGGGTGACAGTTTTGCAATACCACGTGCTGTAAGGTTGAATGTGCTGTTTGTGTAATGGATAACGACTTAGAATTGTTAATCGGAGAGACTAGTTCCAATTATAGTTGGGTTCCTTATATTCAATTACGCACAAATACCCTTGGGAATGGCATGAATTCACCCTTCTACCCCCAAGACATGCTTTTGTATGATTAAGTAATTGTTCTGGATTCCGAGATGAAATTCAGTCTCCAATGAATGACAAACGCAACAAATAAAGATAAGAAATTAAATGTATTTACACAATAATACAATGGGTAAATCTGTTAGTAAATCCAGGAACGCGGTTAGTAGCAATAATATATATATATATATATATATATATATATATATATATATATATATATATATATATATATATATATATATATATATATATATATATAGTCTCGAAGTAGGACTTCCTTAGAGTCTACGTGCTTGTGACTGTGACTTCTACAAGCGGTTACCTCACACTATTACTCTACCTCCAACTCAATCACAATCTCTGCTCACTCTCCCTATATTCTGACTGACTCTGGGTATTTAATGGCAGCAGTTCAAGTAACACTCTGGTCGAGTCCACTTATATGAAAAAGGGGTGGACGCCATAGCAGTAATGATAAAAAATATACATACACTTACACGTACGTATAAATATATTTATTCCTCACGTGTTATAAATACAGTGCTCAATGTTATGAAACAGAGCTATAAGGATATATTAGTGAATATACATAATATCCAATGTCGGTCTACAGTGGTTTAAGAAAAAATTTTATGCAGGAGAAATAAACTATATCCAATTTCAAAATTTAATTATGTAATCCCAACTCAACATAAATAAATTTTACTTAGAATGAGTATGGAGTAAGTCCTCTATTTGCTAGTGTCAGTGATTGTATTCGACTTTTTATGTATTTGATCAAGTTATTGGCAATCGTCTGATCCATATTTTGCCACTCCTTTAGCAATGTTTCTTTAAGACGTTGCCACTGACGTGATTTTGGTTGTACACTCTCAAAGTCTTCGGTCAAGGTGCTCCCAAACGTGCTCTATTGTATTCATGTCAGAATTTTAAGCTACCCATGACAGAGACTTGATTCCTTGCCATTCCTTCTAGGCCTTTACTACTTCGGTCGTATAACATGGCGCACCGTCTTCTTGAAAAAGGTAGACATTCTTATCAGTCTGATTGGTTTCAAATAGTGGGAGTAGTCCTTTCTCTAATATTTGATAGTATTTTTCAACCGCTCGTCAGCAAGAATCAGCTCAGATTTCCCCCTAAACCTGACAGCGCCCCACACCATTACTCCAATCCCTCCATGTTTCACGGTCGTCTACAAACATTCAGTGTTCCACGTCTCATTCTGATTTCTCCAAACCTATCACGAATTCGAATATTGGTAGAATTTTCTTTCATCTGACCAAATTACAGACTGCCAAAATTCATAATCTTTGCTCTCGAATTCTCTCGCTCAGTCCATAGGCCTGTTCCTGTTAACCTCGGAAATCAAAGTCTTCTTTGATAGCCTAACTCTTTCAGGGACTTTCTCGCCGCATATGGCGACATTTCCATGTTGTGACGACATCTTTGACGCTCTGAACACGGTTTCTGATGACTTCCCTCTTCAGCGCCCTTTTCCTTCACTCAGACACGATGCTTGGTCTTCCTGAACGCTGTTCCACACCACATTGGCCTTTTTAAATTTCTTGACAATATTATTAACTGTTTGATAATTAACCAGGATCTCTCTATTTGATTTGCCACACTGATGTCATCCTATTATTTGCCCTTGTTGAAATTCACTAATTTCCTTACTTCCGCGAACTTTCATTGCAAAATATAAGTCAATTATCATTCATAGATGAGAGTCGCTTGATTGACAGAAAAAAAGGAGAGACGTTATTACATAAGCCAAAATTGATGTAATCAAGAGGGGCTTACAACTTATCAAAGCCCATTGTATAATATAATTATGTGATAAATATATCACAGTCTATTGATTCTTTTTACAAATGTATTTTTCTCTGCTTATGGTGATTTTCTAAGCGTAGCTTAGGTGTAGCACAAGGCCGAAGGTACGGGGCACCTAATGATGATCGAACTCACTATACAGTTGTAATTGATCCAGTGAGACAAGCTTGCTTACTATTACAATAAGTCGAGGTACCATCATTCTCTATTTAGGCCTATTTTCATTATATACCTGCCTATGATCGACTGAGCGATTTCTTTTTTTTTTGTTTTTTTGTTACAGCTTATCTATCCTTTGACATTATTTAAAGTAAATTCTTGATTCCAAGAATAATTCTTTTTTGCCAGTGAATATTGCATTTGCAATTTTTTTAGAATGACAATGATTTTTCTTAGATAAAAGTCATACTACTTAATCTATAACTGAGAAATGGATTCATACCTTTTCCAAGTGTATTTGTATGTAAGTCAGTATAATGTAAACGACTGGAGTTCGAAATCGGCTGTCTGCCAAGATGCTGTCCGTTTCACCACCAACACATCCACGATCTGTCTATCTAGCTATCTGTTTTCATAACTATCTCTCTATCTCAATACACAACTTTCTCAGTCAGCGCACTTCGATACGTAAAATCTAGAGAACCCATTGACCTGTACTTGTCTTGACATCATTATACTCATCTCTTTAACTAAGGCCCATTATATTTTGTTCTTGAACACGTGATGAGCCTAAAATGCAAATTACAAGTTGCAAATACTAAAATCAAGCAGGTACAGAAATTTAAATATCTGGGAATTGTTCTAACAGAGGACGGAAAGTGCGACACTGAAATCCAAAGACATATTGGGACGGCCAAAGATGCATTCCTAAAGCTAAGCAGAGTATTAAGAGACGGAAAAATTTCGTTGAGAACAAAGAAAAGCATACTGAATTGTTACGTGATATCTGTTCTGTATGACAGCGAATGCTGGACAATCTTCTCCAAGATGAGGAAGAGTCTTGAAGCAATAGAAATGTGGTTCTACAGAAAGATACTGGGGATATCATGGGCGGAACACGTGAGAACACCAAAGTTTTGGAGAGAAAAAAAAAGGAAACATCAGGAAGAGGGCACATAATGAGGAAGGAGGGTTTGGAAAATCTGATACTCACAGGTCAGACTGAGAGAAAAGTGGGACAGAGGAAATCAGTGCGTGACATACTTGATGAAAATGAGCAAATGGGTGGCAGAAAAGGGTTTGAGAGAAATAACAGTAAGATAAAACTTATTAAGAGCTTCAAGAGATAGGAATATGTGGAGCGTCGCATATGTCATGAAGGGACACAGCGAATAAAAGGAAAAAAATCCCCCTTCGAAAACATCTTTTTCCGCAGATAGGATGAGGAGGGCACCGTAAAAAATTCAAATTTTAAAATAGCTGAAAATTTTTTTTAAAGTTTTAATTTCTATTGAGTTTACAATAATAAAAAGTGTGCGATTTTAACTTTTTTGTTTCAAATTCAGTTTAAAATATCTACAAAACTTTATGAATTGAGGAAATCAATTTTATTTCTTCAAAAGAAAGTTAAAGTCAATGGTTTACTTCGTGAGGTTTTGAAGTTCTGCAAAGTTTGTGATTTAAAGAACGCAGCATAATTGAAGTTCCACATAGTTTGTGATTTGAAGACTTCAATTTTTGGCCTAAGTTGAAATTTCGGCACAAACCGGTTTTTGGCCAGAAACGAAATTATAGCCCGAATCTGAGTTAAAGTGAGGTTTTGAAGTTCCATGGGGTGAATTGTGGAATTCAAAGTTATTTCTTCACCATTATCATTGCAGTTTTGGAAGCTGGACCAGAAGTCCCTTTAGCTTTGGGTCTGAGGCCCAATTAACCATTCACATGAGCTAGCTTAAAAGTCCGCACGCACTAACATTTTCCGCTGACATGAAGTAGAAAGATTATTTTGAATCACTTGCTAGGTCTGCTTCTAAGAAAGTTGGTTCACTGTGTTGTGCTATACAATTTTTCAATCCATCTTACACTATATTTAATTTACCTTCCGCCTTTGCTTCGAATATTGCTGTCACATCTGGTTTGGTGCTCCTGCTATATATTTAGAGGTTCTTGATAAAATCCAAAGAAGAATTTGCAATGTTAGTAGTCCTGACCCTTTCCGATCGCCGTAACGTAGCTTTTCTAGAAATACTTTCATGATAATTTTTCTAATGAACGTTCTTCTATGGTTCCTAGATTATATGAATTTAAGCGCAGTACTAGTTTGGCGGACAGGTCTCATCAATTTACAATTGAAATGGTTAGACGTAAACGTAAGTTCTATGCTAACAGTTTCTTCTATCGAATTTCTTGCTTGTGGAACTTTCTTCCTGCTTCTTACTTCCCTGTCAACATTGATCTTCAAAAATTTATAACCAAGGTCAATTGTTATCTTCTGTCTTCTTAATTCTAATTGCTTTATTGTCCTCTCTCCTTAATACTGGTTTTTCTCATATTCTCTAACACTCACTAACTTCTTGCTTCCTCGTGGCTTTATTGCTTTGCTTGAGGTGAAATGATTAAAAAAATTAGTCGTTTCCTTATGATGAAACATTCGGCATGACAGATGGTACTTTCAGATGAAATTTCTAGTCTTTCTTAAAAATAAATATAAACTTCTCAGTAAAATCGGTTAATCGGCTGTTTGGACAATCATATCTGTTTTGGTCGATGAGTAACTCGGCAGAAGATTGTTCCGCAGTAGGTTACCGTTTTTTTCTACGGTAGACTGGATGTCACCCGACGCTATAAGATCCAGTCTGCCCTGCTATTCAACTCATAGTTGGAGGAAGACGACATGGATTCATACCTTTACCAAGGATATTTACGGGTAAATGGATATAATTCAAAGACGTTATCCATTAAACCACACCTTCAGCAATGTCCTATCTTTTAAATAGCCACAATCACTAATCCAAATATCCGATTCCTTGCACTAAAACATCGCATGTGTACATGTTATTTAATCTGTAAACGCCATAATACAGCGTTTTCTCTGTTAAGTACTATCGGTCTTCCTACATGGCTATGAATGTTGAACAATTTCCTCAGAGATGAAGAAGAGACTTGAGGCAACAGAAATATGGCTCTACAGAAGGATATTGAGAATACCATGAACTGAACAAATAACAAGTAAGTTTCAAAGAAAATAGAAACAGAATAGACATTTATACTTAGACTCTGGTAATGGTCAGTTGAAATTTCCAGGATGCATAATGAGAAAAAAGACTTGGAGAACTCGACAGTCACATGATAAATTGAAAGCAAGAGAACTGATGGATTCATACGTTCCCCAAGGGTATTTGTGCCTAAATGAAAGTAACGAACCCGACTGGAATTCGAACTCGGTTCTACGATTTCTCATTCAGAGACGTTATCCCTTAAACCACATTGCACATCATAAAATGACGAGACTTAACTAAAAATGCTAACAGAATCACTGTTTTTGGCAAATAACTGAGAATGTTGATTTTGTTTAGCGGCACATCACCCTCTATGGGTTATTTAACATTTCTCTATCTCTCTCTCTCTCTCTATCTCTCTCTCTATCTGTCTGTTTGTCTATCTATCTGTCTGTCTACCTCATTCTAGTCATTTCCATCTGTGTATCTGTCTGTCTATCTACCTCATTCTAGTCCTTTTTACCTGTCTGTCTGTCTGCCTATCTACCTCATTCTATTCATTTCTATCTGTCTGTCTGTCTACCTCATTCTAGTAATTTCTATCTGACAGTCTGTCTGTCTATCTACCTCATTCTAGTCATTTCTATCTGTCTGTCTGTCTGTCTGTCTACCTCATTCTAGTCATTTTTATCTGTCTGTCTGTCTGCCTATCTACCTCATTCTAGTCATTTCTATCTGTCATTCTATCTATCTGAGGGGGCTTTGAAGATATATATTCTGGTTGTACGTCCTCTATTCAAAAGATTGACATGGAGTTGCATCATATGTTTAGCGTTAAACATCTTTATATCAAATCCTGTGGGAAATTAGCCAATTTCTACGCAATATGTCGCAAAATCGTCAATTTCGTAGCTGAATTCCCAAAGGGACGAGAAATTAAATCTTTCTCGAAGTCTGAAAACACTGGAAAAGAAAAGGGCTGTCAACTGAAAAGGAAAAATGACACCAAAGATGGAGATGTTAGTTTTTTCTTTTTCAAATAAGTAACAGAACGCCATGAGAAAAGACAATTTAAGTTGGTCTGAAAGTATTTCTGCTTTTAATGGACAGCAAGCAGGAATAGTGCCTTCATGTTACGCGCCAGAACCAAATATATAGCAATTGTAAAGATTCTAACGGAGTATTATATGCTGGAAATCAATTCGAATTGTTGTCCTTATTTAGCTTTTGACAGCCAATGAATTATTATGCTTTGTTTCATTTTCGGGGAATCGTTGTGGATATTGCTGGTTAATCTGAGAAAATTTCAGGAACAAATTAGAAGGAACTTGGGGAGAATATGTAGCGTTAATCTTCCAATGAAATGAAAATGGCTCACGTTGAAAATTTTTATTTAAAATTCAGGCATTTACCGGCGCTTGGACACCTACCATTGATAATACATTACAAGGAATATTCTGAAGGGATTTTTATCCGCCATTTTTTCTTATTACTATAAACATTACTTTTTGGTGGGTACGCGTCTTGTGTTGGTATCCTTATTTTTTATTTTCTTAAACAATGAGATTAAAACTAAAATAAATATTAATACAGATAAATTCGGTAACTGTGATAGTAATAGCGATAGCATTATGAAAGGCAGACGACATTGGTTTTGATTTTTTTAATGGCATATCAACTCCTTATTTAATGTCGGAATTTTATTTTGCGATCAAAAATATATTGCTAGCATTTTTATCGTTTACTATGAAAATGTATTCAACATTTTTTTCTTGTGTATTTTTATATTTTCATGTTTTGACCCCAATCTGGGGTTTCACTATTTGCCCATAGCTACGAGCTTAATAGGTGCTACAACCCCGGGTTAAGTTGGAACTAGGAGCAACAGCAATTAAGAGGTGGAATCCTCGCTCCTATATCCTTTCAATCAGAGGCCTTGCTGCAAGTTGTATTTTATCGTCATACCCAGGAAAACAGTGAGGTTAGATCTGTGGGATAAGTGGAAAATAATTCATCACTCACAAGGCTGTGTAATCGCTTTTGAACTTTGTCACACGCTGGACAGTGGGCATCCCAGACATGGCAGCAATACTCCATTCTTGGTCTGACCTGATTCTTTTACAAGATTGACCATTTCAGCGGGAGTTCGGTATTTTCTGGATCGAAACAATGAACCGAACGTTCTTCAAGCATCTTTTGTGATGACAAAAATATACGCCCCTCCATTTGAGGTCGGTAGTGACCTTTCGACACAGTCGGCTTTCGAGGCAAGGAGTCTCTTTGAGAGCATAGCCGCTCATCAGGATTCGTGCTGGTTTAGGGTGATGAAATGTAATATATTTACAAAATATTACAGGATCGAACCCAATAATCTTGTAATGGTCTGTAAAACCCTCTTACTGTTACCTGCTCTATGGCAATGCTCCCAAATTGTCTGGTTATAGATATTTCCTAAATTTAGCATAATTAAGTGTGTGATAGCGTAAACTAAGTGTGTGATACTTAATTTTTACAACTGTTAACCCAATACAAGGTCCAAGAGCCACTCTTGGTAGAGGGTTACTGAATGAGATTGTTTGAAGGGCGTAAAGTGATGAGAAGATATGCGTATGAGGTTGTGTAGAATATGTATTAGTTGACCCTAAACTTAAAGAAAATAAGATGGTAGTGGACAAGAAAGCATCTACCCGGGAGTCTGTCCTACAAAGTGACAGCTCTGTGAAAGAAGCTGTCGAAGTGGAACTTCAATCTTACCAAAGGAACACGAAGGGAATGAAGATAATTTGAGCCCGTGAATGTGGCACAAAGAGTTGTAACTGTGATGGTCTGGATTAGTGAAACTAATGAATGTAACTCGTCTGAACAGCGATAGAGTAGCGAGAGGCTAGCAGCGTTTTGTCTGGTTACAGTGTAGAAAAAAATTCATCGTCCACGAGGCCGCATAATCACTTTTGGTGTCTTTGAAGACTGCCCAGATATGACAGCAATACTCTTGTAAAGATAGACCATGGAAGCAGGAGTTAGATACTTTTGGCGGGGTACAAAGAATGCACGATTCTTCCAGCATATTTGGGTATGTTATGAACATAAGAGTTGAGAAATAATTGATCTTTAATCCAAATATACGTTCGTTGCAAAGAGTCTCATTGAAGGTACTTAGTAAGGATGGAATCAAATAATAATTTGTCTAACTTGGTAATCACTGGTAAGTCATGTTAAGAGGTCCAAATATCATATATATATATATAATTTTCTTACATTTGTTACTATGTGAAAAAACGTCATTATATTTGCACCAACCTAATATATATATATATATATATATATATATATATATATATATATATATATATATATGCCCATTAAGGAATTGTATTCCTGATCAATCAAAATTCGCAAAAAATGATATTGGCCACACTACAACATGTTTAATAGGAAGACTCACTCTACACCTTTCTGATCACACCTAAATTAGATCACATTTGAATATTCATGGTGACCTACCGTACACTATTCGTAACATACTTGTTGACAACACAAATAAAATAGCATCGTCTACATGCAAAATAATTGAAGCCTTATTAATAATGAAAAAAAAACAACACTAAATAATATCAACTATGAACATGGACAAAATATCTTGACCGTGTTCTGAAAATGCAAATATTATATAAGTACATACATGCAAAAAACTTTTTCTTATGTAAGTTAAAATATTTCATACTTGAAAATGGCTAAATGTATTGCCGAAAGCGCTCGGAAAAAAAGAACATTCGGACAGTTTTTATATAATTTATCATCTGAAAAGAAAAAAAATTATTAATCCCATGAGAAATTGTATAAAAAAAACTAAATCAAAGCACCTTTTCTGTCGTATTCAATGAAATGTGCATATATATATATATATATATATATATATATATATATATATATATATATATATATATGTGTGTGTGTGTGTGTGTGAAAATATTGTAGAACATAGGAAAGAAACTGGTTTGGTAAATAATCCAAAGTTCCTTAGTATTTTTGTTATTATTTTTAAAAAATAGTGCTCGATACGAAAGTAGAGCATAAATATAATTATTTATTTAAAAATATGATTCCAACTCGCTACATAAGAGGTCTCATGTTTCAAAACAAGAGCCGAAAACTTCAAAATAATATTTGAATTAACTTGAGTTAAAGTAGGCTCTGTTCCATCAAGCCTATGGTTAGTATTAAACTAGGACAGAAATTTTTAGCTCTAATCGATAAACACTTCCCCACCAAAAGTAGGCTTATTAATATATTCAATAAGAACACACTAAAATTGAGTTACAGCTGCACTGAAAATCTAGAAGGTATAATAAGAAGACACAATAATAAAATCCTGAACAAACCCCCTTACCTGAATAGTTTTAATAACCCTACACTTAAATCAGATAATGATAGGGAAAAATTATGCGATTGTAGAAACCCGGTAGACTGCCCATAAGAAAATAAGTGCTGCATCAAATCTGTGGTATACCAATGCACTATATCATCCACGGAGAACCCTAACAATAATATGATATACATTGGGTCCACGAAAAATGCCTTTAAAACCAGATGGAGGCAGCATGCTCCTTCAACAACATAAGCTTAAGACACCAGACGTCTTTATCTAAATATTTTTGGCACCTGAAAGAAAAAAATAGGACACCTAAAGTAAAATGGAAAATCATTAACAGGACTAGAACTTGCAAAACTTGGGATGACCCATGCCCTTTGTGCCTCCATGAGAAACTACACATCATTAAGCTTCTAAACAATAAAAACCTATTAAACAACAGGCAAGAATTAACGGTTTTCTGCCGACACAACCGAAGTTATGCTCTGAATAACTAGATAAAAACACGCATACAATAAAATAAATTTTAAAATCCATAGCCCATATACATAGTTTTAATAACCTACAAAAATGATAACCCTTTATGAAGTCGTCAAATAACAAACGTTACGGCCTTTTTATATACACAAATCCCTTTCATAAAGAGATATAATAAAAGAATAAAATAAAAATAAATAAATAAATCTCCGTAGACGCTCAAGCCAGACTATGCGAAAACTTCCTCCGTCGTAAATTTAGCCACCCCCACCTTACCCTGACCCGGCATCTATGAAAGTAACTCTATACTGATACAAATTATTAACACCCCACCCCTGCCGATTCTAAACAATCCGCCCTTGATGTTACCATGGAAGTTTTTGATTTCAATTCTGACCATACTATTAAAACACGTAAATTTCAGAAATAAGTCATTCCCAAAAAATTTCGCTTGAAGATGGAACAGAGCCTTCTTTAACTCAAGTTAATTCAAATATTATTTTGAAGTTTTCGGCTCTTGTTTTGAAACATGAGACCTCTTATGTAGCCAGTTGGAATCATATTTTTAAATAATATATATATATATATATATATATATATATATATATATATATATATATATAAGCTGGCCACCTGTATTCGTACATACTATTCTACTAGAGTGACTAGTCAATTCCTGTTGCAGACGTTTGTTCAACACCCACAGGCCCGACAGCTATGCTGAGCAGAGCGTGTGTTATCTAGCGTGATCAATAATCTGAACGCTCAAAACCTCGGTCACTTGCACATATATTGTCTACCCAATTTCACTTGGCTTGGATCAACCCGTGGTATTATTTTCAGGCACATTACAAAGGTGATACCGCTGGAATTGCCTCCTCCAGACCAATAACATCAGGCAGTCTCCTTCCTAGCAAATCGATCATGGTGAACGTCCTAACCACTCCGCTACGTCACTTCCTCTCTGGCTCTGTTTACATTTTGCTATGGAGTGGTTTCACAGTGGAGGCTTGTATTTGTACTAAGTCGGTCCTAAAATAGGTTCGACGTACAAAACGTTAGGAACTTGATATAATAGGTAATGACGCAGAGAAATCTAGTTGTGGTCGCTGATACTTTAGTATCCAACTAATGGTCGTCCGACATCGACTGACTGACCCACCCACTGAGCGACTCCTACTACTCCTGCTTATTATAGGTGGGAGAGTCTATTAACAATAGAATAGGTGTGTTCCACTATAACACACACACACATATATATATATGTGTGTGTGTGTGTATATATATATATATATATATATATATATATTTGTGTGTGTGTGTGTGTGTGTGCAAAGAGGGTATCTATATAGAAACAAAATGAATAAAAAGAGACAACAGAGAAAACTATTATTAGCGGACGCGTTTCGTCCTCAGAGGGACTTTATTAAGACAATGTAGGATACATGCAATTGATGGCACGTGTTTATATACAAAACGAGGATGTCATTGCTTTATCAAGGCTTTTCAAGTTGAGAGCATTCATGAATATTCATCACCCCCAAAACATTTGGAGGACACAAAGTCTGGCAAAAAGTAAGCGAGTAATATTCAAGAACTTTTTTGCAATTACTTTTTGCCAGACTTTGAATTATGACACTTTGTCCCTTAGTCCCTATTTCCACGAATCTTAACACCGTTTAAATACATTAATTCAGGAATAAAAATTAATTAAAATGTCGGACATTATTTACCGAACAGCCTCTTTTTTTTTGTTTTATATTTTATCATTTCACCCCCGACAACCCCCCAGGAATGCCACTAATACGCGGCGTGAGTATAGAGAGAGAAAGTGAGAGAATAGACTGAGTATAAAGGGGGGGGGGATTGACGAAAGGATAAAAGATGTTAAAATAGATAGGCAATTAACTTTCATTTAAATTTTTAAGGATTTTTGTTATGATGGAAGTATGTAAACGAAAAGGAGTTCTACAAACAGGAGGTGCGAGAAAAAGAAACTGTTGGGGTGGAAGTGGCGGTTATATTTAACTATTTCAACTGTAAACAGGTGGGACCTAAATGCCAATCTAGTAACACGCTTAAATTCATGTAGTCTGGACACCAGGGAAAAAAGTTTGTCAGTGCAGTTGCACTGAAAGTATCTGTAAAAAAACAAACAAACAAAAAACAAAAACAAAAAAAAAAAGAAACAGAGGAAAGTCATGTCACGTCGGTTAGAAAGACCTAAAGGTGAAATGTCAAGTCAATATCGATTACATAGAAGATCCTTCTTTGGATTTTGTCAAGAACAACGTGGTGAATAGCAGGAGAACCAGACCAGATATGGCAGCAGTATT
The DNA here is from genome assembly GCA_963932145.1 of Acanthosepion lycidas. Taxonomy (NCBI): domain Eukaryota; kingdom Metazoa; phylum Mollusca; class Cephalopoda; order Sepiida; family Sepiidae; genus Acanthosepion; species Acanthosepion lycidas. The sequence goes on along the minus strand of OZ010606.1, from coordinate 23,535,693 downwards.
CAATGGCACGGACGAATGGTAGACTTGCAAACCTGGAAGAAGGACTCTGACGAGAACAATTTTCTGTCACGACCAGTGACCCAAATGTTCTTGCAATAGATGCAGCTATTGATTCGATATAGTCGAGCCCCTTCACCTAGTAGGATTTCAGTTCAAAAGGGCACTAGTCTTTTACAAAGACATATCAAGATTATTGTTTCCAAGAAACGTTCCCGGTAATCTTAAATGGATTTGAAATACATTTTATTGTCTTACTAGCAGTAGACCCCAGCGTTGCCCGGGGATGTAAGAGATAGATCAAGTATCGACCATCATAAAGACTGAAAAATAAAATTGACAAAGATTATTGATTAAGGTTGACGGACACGCATGTCTTAATTAGTTTTTTTTTTTTTTTTTTTTTTTTACGAATTGGTCAAACCCAAACTCAAACAAAAACATTGTTTTCAATCGTTATGAGTCTACCGATTGAATAGAATTTTATTATAAACAATTGTCTTGTAAATGGAATTTTTAAAGCATTCTGAATGGAAAAATAAAGAAAAAAGTGTGCAAGTCAATAACACTACCTGCCAAAAAAAAAAGTGAAGTTTTGTTGAAATCGGTTGAAAAATGTAGGAAATCCGATCCCATATATAAACGAACACACACAAAGACATAAACAACCTGGGTTTTGTAATAAATATAACTCGATATGAGTTGTCCTCCTTTCATTCTCGTGATGCCTCTTAATCGTGTTTTCAAATTGATTTCGTGCAAAAACAATTGTTTTTTTTTCCAATTTTGGGCGCTGTCAGAACCACCGCAAGGTAATTTTACGTAGTCCTGTGAAGTTTTGTTGAAATCGGTTGAAAAATGTAGGAAATCCGATCCAATATATAAACGTACAGACACACACATACCCACAACCTGGGTTTTATAAGAAGTATGATTAAAGCGAAGTTTCACTTCAGTCGCCCACCTTCTTTCCAACCAAAGAAAGAACCAGAAAATAATTGAATTTTGTGCTCTAAGACTTCTCTGGCTTTTCCAGCCTGATGCTGAAAAGGTGAAATCTCTGTTCTAAATGCATCACTCCCGTTAAAATTGAAATTGTCCCATTTTGTTTTACTTGAACAGTTAAATTAATTAGTTTCCTTGGTTAACATGATTTCTGTGAAATATGTATGTCCATTTACAGTGTTAGATTACATGTATGAATTTTCAGTTTGCCTAATACCAACAAAGATATGACTCGGTATATTTGTGGTTGGCTGGATGCTAGTAATGTGGCTTAGGAGTTGACGGTTGGCAGCGAGAAAAAAATATGGTGACGCATGTAACCAGAAAAAAGTTATTAATTCATGTGTAGTAAGCCATTACACCTATCTTTGAGGGGAAAAAAAAAGTTCGTATTATATGCGAATAATTACGATACCAGTCAACTGAGGATCAAAAATGTATTCTGGGTTGTCGTTCTGTTAAGCTTTACGCTGGTATTCGGTCAAGTCAAACAGATGATTATATTACATTCCATGAATATATTCTTCTTTGTAAGCGGGAAAAATTAAGTACGGAATGATACAGTCATTCCGTTTTTCAAACAAAAATATTTACATTCCGTAACTGTTTAAAAATAAAACAAGAACCGTAGAAATGTATTTTTTTCCGAGCGGAGTGTGTGCATGTGTGTGTGTGTGTGTGTGTGTGTGTGTGTGTATTTACCTGTTTGCGTGTAAAAATTCATACACGAATAATACATACATATATATATATATATATATATATATATATATATATATATATATATATATATATATATAAACAGTATGAATAAAGACAAAAGGAAAACTCTTCTTTACCAACACGTTTCGTCCGTGGAGGGATTTATCACGGTAAATGACATTTACCTTAATAAACTCCCGCAGGAAACGAAACGCGTTGGTAAAGAAAAGTTTTCTTTGTGTTTTCATTCATATATATATATATATATATATATATATATATATATGTATATATATATATATTTATCTATCTATCTATCTATCTATATATATATATATATATATATATATATATATATATAGTTATGTATTCGAAAATTATAACATAAATATGTTATAAAACCACTACAAAATAGCCATTTTGTTTCAACACTTCTGGTGTCTTATCAAGTGATGGTGTCGAACGTTGTAAGATTCTACATTCAACACCATCACTTGATAAGACTGTAGTGATTTTATAACATATTTATGTTATTATTTTCGAATAATTGTATTTGATCTACTTTGTATTGAGCTCACTTTTAAGAATAGTTTTTGTTGGTTATTGCAATTTATGCCGTATACACCAATCCTATATATATATATATATATATATATATATATATATATATATAAATATATATATATATATATATACATAGGATGCAATGAGTATATTTTCGCCATTTTATTTTATTTTTTTTATTTCGCGCATCCGCTTTGTTTTTGATTTTGCCGTCTGCACAGTTTGGTAGATATAGTTGGGCACCGTCTAAGAGCAAAAAGACAAAAAGAGCACTATGACGCCATCCACTCCGTCAGAAATTTGGAAGCGGCATGCCGAGAGCACTAATACAAACATTTCATAGTGTTTTGTTGTCAATCTGAGGACAGTGCAGAAGATTCGGAAAGAGTTCGATGAGTTTAATGGTGATTACAATGGTACAGTAGCTCGGAAAAATCAATCTGATCATTCTGATAAGAAAAATATTCCCTAGTTTGTTAATGCGGCCTCAGACTCAACAAAGATGCCTACATCAAGTGTCTTGAGGAGGTAGTGCTCTCTGGGTCAAGATGGTGGTTGCTGAAAGACCCTATATATCGTAACAGAACTCTGCACTATCGCACAAAAACAGATCCCAGTCGTGGCTGTCAGACAATTTCTGCAACCACATCACCTCTTATATCTGACTACCTAACTCCCTAGACTGCAACCTCCTTGGCACTGTTGAGAGAGAGTACAACAAAATTCCTTGTAACACCATGCATTATGGTAGTATTTACGAAAATAATCAAAGTGACCATCCAGAATAGTTACAGGAGATTCTGAAACCGTCTGGAGGCCATGATTGAAGCCAGTGTTGTGGCATACCTAAGGACGATAATGAGTATATCCCCATTCAAATAAATACAGTATGTTGGTCTGCAGCTGAAGATTCGTCTCCAGCTGTGCTTGTCAAAGTCTCTGCTTCCGGACAGAAAGGATCTCCAGATGAAGGGCAGAGTCTCGTCTTGGGAAACAGCTATCCAACCACATTTTATACGGGGTCTACGGGGAATTTTTGGCCGGGCCTACGGGCTCTGATACCCCACGTTAAATTCGTCCTTGTGCCACATCTGACCGCGTGGGACAGTTGGTAGATATCCTGGAGTTGGACATTCATTGCGGAATTCACTTGACTCACTGCTAACAGTTGACTACTTCTATACACCGCTGGCGAATCTTATGTGTTGTTCTTGTCCTAAGTATTATCATTCATTACCAACCTTTGTGCGATTATTCTATTTAGTAACCTACCTTCATTATGGCGACGAGGATTAGGCAAAATTAGAATATACAAAAATGAACATTGAAGTCAACACTCGGAGGCGACTGACTGTTTAATGCTAAACGCAATCATCAGGCGTCATGACTTTTATATTTACATACACTCTATCTCTGATATTGAACACTTTATCCAATAAATATAGCATACCGTAAAACTATATTTCTTCATATATATATATATATATATATAATATATATATATATATATATATATATATATATATATATATATATATATATATATATATAATGCTTAGATCAACTCGATCACGTAGAACCTCCTGATCAAACAAAACCTGAATAGTGTTTTGAATAGGCATCTTCCCGCTTCTCGAAATATATATATATCTTCACTGTTTTTATCCTAGCGTAAAAAAGACATATTGTTAGGATGTATTAAATCCGACTGATTTTTAATGTTTAAAAATTGTTTTAATTTTAAAACAGTTTTAAACAAAATGTTTAAACGTTTTTTTTAAAATGGTTACTCATATTTGAATGGATGTTTTTATTTATTTATTAAACAGTATATTTATAGGAGACATGGTGGAGTAAGGAAGCGAGGAATCGGAAAGCCGAGTTCGAAATCCAGACGAATCCATTATATTCATACCTCATTTTTCCCCCTTCCATCTCCGGTTTCTAAACCCTTGGATGTCTACCTCAAAAAGAAAATGGCAACCTACTGCATGAAAAAAATACCTGCCTCGTCCTTCTTGTATCGAAAAATACATGATCGCCCAAGCGTGTATCATGCATGCCACATAACTGACTGATATTTATATATTTACTGGCCTGTTCGTGAAATCTTGTTAGACAAATATGGGTTCTCCGGCAGGATTTGAACCTGCTTCATTTAGGGGAAACCATCATTATGTCTGACCTGTATTACAACGAATCCATTTAAAAAGAAAATCACGTTTAAACAAATATATTGATATCTGTCAGACTTAATCCATTTCCTAAAAATATTTTTTTTTCATTAAGGTACAAAAGAAATACGTATATTTCGAGAATCGGGTAGTATGTGTTCAAAAGCACTATTCGGGATATATATATATATATATATATATATATATATATATATATATATATATATATAGTGCTCAAAGCAAAATAACAGAGCTATTAAGTATATATTAATAAGCATACATAATATCTTACGCCGTCAGTATGACTCGGAGTTTCATGCACCGTGCAGTCATCAGATATAAATGAACTGGCCCTTATCTGGTTAAAAATTTTGACCCTCGCGGTGACCCTGATTAATATATTTTTTTCTCATTCGGGGCCCACATACACTATTATTAATGTTAGTATTATTATTATTATTATTATAATATTAATATTATCTTTATCACATTATTAATATTAATATTACCTATTATTGATATTACTATTACCAATTATTATTATTATTATTAATTATCACTGCTTATCTATTGTTGATTTTATTATTGGTATCATATTTTAAGAAGTTTGCCGCCGGCAAAAAAGGAGTTACCGCCCTTGGAACATAGTATGAATCCTTTTTAACGTATATTGAGACCAGGTGTTCAAATTTTAAATTGAAATTGTAATTTTTAACTTTGAATTATAAGTGTCATTTTGAAACTAAATTTAAATTTAAATTATAGTACAATTAAATGATTAATAATAGTAATAATTTATCCATAATAATTTATTTAGAAATTTTTACTCAAAAACGGCCAGTTCGTTTATATCTGATGACTACATAGTACATGAAAGTTCAAGGTGCGGTGGAACCTCCTACGTTTGGGTTTAGAGGAAGATTGGCTTAGCTAAGGAGGGAAGAAAAAAAAGATTATTTTTTTCTTATATATTTTTAGTATCCTGCAGCTAAAAAAAACTATATCCGGCTTCAAGGGCTCTGATCGGTAGATTGTAGATTTTGAGGACCATTGAACAATTACTGTTGTATCAAGGTCCACTCTAACCCTAGGTTGTAGCATCTGTTAGGGTCCCGGCTATAGGCTCATAGTGAACACAAATAAAAACAAAACTCTATGAAAGTATAAAATTATATTTTTATGGCAAAAATACCAGCAATACTTTTTTTATATAACAATTACCAACAATACCTATTTATAGCAAAATTACCAGCAATAGATTTTATAGAACAATTACCAACAATACATTTCAAAGTAGAATTACCAACAATAATTTTTATCGGAAAATGACCAACAATACATTTTATATGTAGTTGAAGGCATACAATTGCGTTCAAAATATATTTAGTTGAAGTCATATAAATGTGTTCAAAATATTTAAATGTTGGCATTAAATAACCCATAGAGATGTTGATATGCCGCTACACAAAATCAACCAAACAAACAACGAACATGAAATATCTCTTTGATGATATTAATCCATATAATATCCTACAACTTCTTAAAGAAATCAAACTGTATTTCAAAATATAATTTCAACAAAACTACAACATAAAACACACATATCACCACCTCTAGTAATTACATCCTCACAAACATGTATATTCACAAAAGCTAAGTATCATCTACCATGTATTCAACTGTGAAAGCAGAATAACGTATCCTATTTTTATTACTTCAAAATTATCAAAGAATTAAATTTCGGCATAAATGACCCATAAAGGGGTTGATATGCCGCTAAAGAAACAAATCAAATGAAATTTCAAACTCTTTTCTCGTTTACTTTCATGACATAAGTACGGTTGAACTTGACTATAATATCTAGTTAGTTAAATGCGCGTTCTTCCAGTCGTAGGTATATTGACAGATCTCATCTCTTTGCATGTATTAACTTATATCGTATACGATCATGGCTCTCCACATCTTTCTGTTCCTTAATTTGCCTTTTTGCTATTTACTCTAATGCCTTAATGGGAAATAAAAGCTTCAGTTTAGCGTCGCATATTTTCCTGAATTCTGTTATTCATTTGAAAAGAAACGTAATAAACAACAGCCCTGTGTCGGGGTCACGTCCTAACTTTTCGCCTCGATATTCCTCAGGAATTTCTGGGGCCAAACACGAAAATCCTTTTCGACTTTCAACGGAATTCCCGGTGGTTTCCTTGTGAGTCAATCGGATTTCGATAGTTGATCGGATGGAATGACCCTGCGTGACCATAAAGAAAAACACAACAAAGCAAAATAATTCAACATTGTAAAAAGCTTTACTAAGGACAAAACTTTAAGAACTGCAAAAAGACTGATATCATAAAGACGACAGACCAATTCTAATGACGAATAAAGTCTAAGCTATCATAATAATGCAGAGCTAGAAACATTGATGGAGAATAAAACGTGCCCTGTTGGCTCGGAGAAAATGCATTTTCTTGTTCGATCCCAGATACTCAAATTCTATTTTCGAAGGTGGCTACTTTGCTAAGCTGCTTACTCCGTATTTACTTTCTTTACGTTTTGCTCTTTAACAAAAATAATCTCCTGTAAATGTCATAAGTTATAGCGAGTGAATGAATATTTAAAACAAAATACATCTAAGCACAAAAGACCTTAGGAACAGTATGGATCCACATCAGTACGTTTTTCTTTCTATTACTTAAGATCATGAAACAAATATCTCGTCTATAGAAGTCTGCAGATTTGTTCAAACTCGACAGCGTCACAAGCTCAATGAGAGGGCACACGTCCATCGAGATTGGTAAAAAGTCAGAGTTCGCTCGGTGGTGACAGAACGCCACTCATTATAGTTGCAAGTTGGTGCTGTAGATTCTGAAAAAACACAAAAGGGACTGAGCAGGCGTCCTCAGCAGGCACTGGTTAGCCAGCGTAGTAGACATGCATACTCGTTCATAAGTAGCCAGCTATTTATATTGTTTACGATTGTTAACTACATGGAGTATTTCTGCTGCTGTTACCTAAGCAGGTCAGCTACTTATACAGGATTTGTTTAGTTTGTTTTCGCTTATTCACTAGTATGGGTTATTTAATGCCAAAATCTAAATGTAATTCAAGAAAATTACATTACCTGAGAATTAAATTATCATTACGTACCTGCAATTTTTGTAATAAAAAGTCTTACAACATCAAACAAATAATGAATACTTGTTTCTCTTTACAAAAAATGAGATTAATCATACCAAATTGTTTTCTTTTGCTAATTGTTTTTTTTTTTACAATGGGTGCAATGCCTCCATTTATAATATGACATGTATTCATGGTCGTTTTGTTTTCAAAATGAATTGCCAATCATTTTCCTATAAAATATATTCTTGGTTATTTTGCTATAAAATATATCGTTGGTCATTTTGCTATATAAAATAGTTTTGGTCATTTTGCTATAAATTATATTCTTAGTCATTTTGCTATATAATGTATTCTTGGTCGTTTTGCTATATAATATATTCTTAGTCATTTTACAATAAAACGCATTCTTAGTCATTTTAATATAAATGTATTTATCATTTTGCTTTAAAATGTATTCTTGGTCATTATCCTATATAATATATTTTTGATTATTTTGCTATATAATGTATTCTTGCCCATTTTACTATAAGATGTATTATTGGTCATTCTGCAAGAGATACATTGCCTGTTATTCTTCTATAAAATGTATTGCTGGTATTTTTACTATAACAAAGTTTTTTTATATTTTCGTAGTGTTTTGAATTTTGTTTCAACATTTGGTCATAGCAGGGACCCTAACAGATGCTATCACCCCGTTTCAGTGTGGATCTTGTAACAACCGCAATTTAGAGGTGGGTCCACGCTCCTCAAAACCTCTAATCTCCCGATCAGAAACCTTGCTGCCGGATATAGTTTATCATCATACCCAGCAATGCTCATTGGTAGGCGAGGTCTAACGCCACTGCAGAGGTGCAGTCGGCTTATTCTACAGCTCCGCCAACCGGGCCAACTTATAGCCGTATAGTTTGCCTAAGACTCCCCTCACGTTTTCTTTTCTCTGTTAAATATAAGTGGCATATGATAGTCAACAGAGAAAAGAAAAGATGAAGTAGCATTTTATCAGATTGTCGACGGAATAGGAGCTTAGAGGATTACTTTCATAATCACTAGTTTTAACCTCTTCAAGTCTAGGGACAACTGTTATCTATCCTACATATCCTCGTAACCTGAAATTTGCGCTTGAAAAAACTCACTCAGTAACCCTCTGTGTCTGTGTGATGCTTAGGTTTTGCACGAGGTGAAGATTTACTTTTAAAAACTGTTTGCTTTAGCACAGCAATTACGGCCAAAAAGCGGCTTACAAAAATTCACACTTCATTATAAATATATAAGTTTATCTGTGTTGTCAAAAGAAGTTTTCATACTGTAGTGTGGTTTCATGCCTTTCCCAGTCGTATTAAATGGGAGTTAGCGATTGAAAATTCACTTTATCGATTTCTTATTTCTTTGTTATATTTACAAAACCCAGTACCTACACACACACACATACACACACACACACACACACACACATATATATATATATATATATATATATATATATATGAATTAATTTAATTAAAATTAGAAAACAGACAATCTTAAGGGTTCATTGATTATATTTTATTTCCCCAGGAACGTGTTTTTTCCTGGTTCTTCATATAACATTTCCAAGCATAAAAAAAGGTTTTAAATTTAAGTATTATTTTTATAAGCTTTTGAGGGATAGTTTCAAGTTGATGTAAGGTGATAGAGAGTGGTGGAAGAGGACGACGACAGATATGGTCGAAATTAGAGAAGGAAGGGAGAGATAGGAATAATTTTAAATCTATTTTTATTAAAATACTTAAAAGTAAAGCAGCGGGGATGTAAGGACCAGACAATAATAAGTCATCTAACAGGATACGAGACAAAGAGAAAGAAGAAGAAAAGATATAATAAAGCAAATGTTGAAGCTGATGTTGGGGAGAAAGAAGAAAAGGAAGAATAAATTAACATATATAGGCATATTGCAGCCAATTTAAAAAACACAGATTGATATATTTTGCAGTTAACGTTTGACATTAATTTAATATATATATATATATATATATATATATATATATATATATATATATATATATATATACCCATCAAATTAATTCAATTATTTATAAATACGTTTGTAGTTGCGGAGCCGACTACATAGGGGGAACAACTCAACGCTTAGACATGAGAATAAAACAACACGTTCCTACAAAAATTAGAAATCATACCTTGCCGTTGAACGGACTCGTCCGAATACCTATGGTTCCGCCATATGCGAACACCTATTAAAGAACAGAGATTGTGCAGCCAAATTTTGTGTTGACTGGTTCAGTCTGAAGCCGGACGACCGGCTGACCGGTTGATCGGTCGAACTCTTGCTTTCAGGCGGGGAGGAACCCGAACGAATCGACGCCGAAGGGCTGAGTCTCTTTAGAGGATGTAAACCGACCCTGAACCCGTTTATACGGTTCAAAGAGCATATTTTTGGCCGAGCCCACGGGCTCGGAGATCCCACATTAAACCGGCCTTGTGCCACATGATGCCCTCGTTGGGGGGGGGGTGACTAAATACTAGTGTTGACTGGTTCACCATGTTGTCCCGGTCACACTCTCTATTTCATGTAAAGGTTCTGGAGGCACTTTACATCGGGTCCCTTACGCCTTCTTTGTGTAAACAACGTGAGTGTTTGTTGGGGCTCGCTGTCATTTGTCCCTAGTTCCTTTTGCTATTTTATTTTATTTTATTTTTTTCCTCCCACAACTTCCTTTCATTGTACATTTTTCTGTGTTAATTTTAAATTAAATCTCCCGTTGAAGCCTGAAGAGCGGGAGCGAAACCGGTTGCTTCGCCCGTTTTTAATATGTCTCGTAATATTAAGTTTTATACTTTTATTTCGATCATTAAATTTTGTACCTACAAAAATATCTTTAAATATATATATATGCGTGTGTGTGTTAACACATCAATGTAGTGTGTGTAAAAGAATCGACATTACTTCAAGGACCTTGAATGCGTGCCATTTGCTATTGAGTCAAACGAGCTCAGGTTTGAAACTGTGCGCTCAGTGACATCCAGATCAATGAGTTGCAGCTTTTCCACTCTGCTCGGCTCAACTCCTCTCCATTGAGTGCTTCTAGCGATTGAAGCTGGCAGGCGGGAAAACTGACTGCCAACAACATGACGTGACTTGAGCTGAAGTATCCGTGTCGGTAGCTGTAATAAGAAAGAAAGGAAGAGAGTGTAAGGTAAACGGCGGGAGGGATAGAAACAAGAGAAAGAACGTTGAGTGTGATTGAAAATTCGAATGCTTATTTGAGCGGGGTTTTGATGGAGCTGTCAAAAAGGCTGTGATGTTCAGCGAGGCACTAAATCCTACAGCTGCAAATGCGACTGACCTGGGTGCCACTCAAATACAGCGTGATACCGCAAGCTATGGAACCAGAGAAGGATTCAAGGACAAATTTCGGGGAAATCTTTAACAGAATTTGCTCTCCAAAATCTCCTCTATACAAATGAAGCCTTCAGGGATTGTTTGAGAATTGCGTTTATCCTACGGGCGCTTGTGGTCAATGTTGGGGCCAAAGTAGAAGTCAGGGCTGTTCAATGCATCACAACTTCATACTTGATAATTTACTCGTGTTTGTCAAATTTAACTAAGCTTCATTTGTCTTCAAGGTGTTATTCATCACGGCTCTCCACAACTTCTTATCTTTCATAGATCTTCATGTCTTTTTTTCGTTATTATCGTTCCCATTGTTTTATATATTCTTTTATGATGTTTTACACTGCCACTCTTGAATTCAGTAGATCCTGTGAGTGTCAATTTATCTAACCTTCTTTCCTCATTATGTGTTACAGTAATTTCGACGATAGACAAATTTTCTGGTAGTGGGAATTATAAATAACCTTTAAAGCAAGGCGCCTAGAAGGTAAGCATTCAAAATTCAAGAGTTTTTAATGATTAATGACCATTGTCACCTTCACAAGTAAATATATGACTACTGTAACTTCTAAAGTAGAACATATTTTTCTACATTTCTTTAATCGGTATTACCCCATGGTTTGTGATGTCAACGAATACTCGTTGTCATTTTTGTGATGTCAACGAATACTCGTTGTCATTTTTGTGATGTCAACGAATACTCGTTGTCATTTTTGTGATGTCAACGAATACTCGTCAATTTTGTGATGTCAACGAATACTTGTCATATTTGTGATGTCAACGAATACTCGTTGTCATTTTTGTAATGTCAACGAATACTCGTTGTCATTTTGTGATGTCAACGAATACTCGTTGTCATTTTTGTGATGTCAACGAATACTCGTTGTCATTTTTGTGATGTCAACGAATACTCGTCAATTTTGTGATGTCAACGAATACTTGTCATATTTGTGATGTCAACGAACACTCGTTGTCATTTTTGTGATGTCAACGAATACTCGTTGTCATTTTTGTGATGTCAACGAATACTCGTCAATTTTGTGATGTCAACGAATACTTGTCATATTTGTGATGTCAACGAACACTCGTTGTCATTTTTGTGATGTCAACGAATACTCGTTGTCATTTTTGTGATGTCAACGAATACTCGTCAATTTTGTGATGTCAACGAATACTTGTCATATTTGTGATGTCAACGAATACTCGTTGTCATTTTTGTGATGTCAACGAATACTCGTTGTCATTTTTGTGATGTCAACGAATACTCCTTTCATTTTTTGATGTCAACGAATGCACGTTGTCATTTTGTGATGTCAACGAATACTCATTGTCATTTTGTGATGTCAACGAATACTCGTTGTCATTTTTGTGATGTCAACGAATACTCCTTTCATTTTGTGATGTCAACGAATGCACGTTGTCATTTTGTGATGTCAACGAATACTCGTTGTCATTTTGTGATGTCAACGAATACTCGTTGTCATTTTTGTGATATCAACGAATACTCGTTGTCATTTTTGTGATGTCAACGAATACTCCTTTCATTTTGTGATATCAACGAATGCACGTTGTCATTTTGTGATGTCAACGAATACTAATGCTCGTTGTAGTAGAGACTTTGTAGTCGCAGATACAACTATAGTAACGCCGTTGAACAATACTGGTGTCAGACGCCTTCGAATCATATTCGCACTAATAGTACTTGCTCGATAATACTCGCTCGAACAGTAATCCGTATAGTGATCTGAATAGAGAAATAGTATAGTGATCTGAATAGAGAATAGCGCTCCGTATAGTAATAGAGGATAGATTAGAAAAGGTGATCCAAATAGTAATAGAGGATAGAATAGAAATGCAGATGAATTAGACAAACACTAACTCTCTAAAAGCGTTTCCTCTATGGTCAATTAGTCTACTTAATTCAATAATGAGATCGCCTGTGTTTGCTCACTGGCGATCTATGTTCAAACTTAAGTGTCGGCAGTGACACTTTATTCCTATAAAGTTCAATTAAAGATTAACTTGATTAAATTAAATTATTTGATTAAAATTATTAGATTAAAATTAATAAATGATAAAAAAATCCTTGAATTTTGAATAACCATGCAAAGCAGTAAAGAAATAAGGCACAATGGGTTACGGGGTATGGAAGAATTAGGAACAGAAACATTAATAATGAACAGGAAGAAGAAAGGGTAATCAGGAGGACAGTAGATAGCGATTGACATTGCATTTAATCTTTTGCAGATTAAGGTTGCCTGGAAAGCATGGAGCTGGGAAAGAGTTCCACAAGAGAGAAGTCTGAGAAAAGAAACTGCTTGCATTGAATTTACAACTAGATCTATCCAGCTGAACTTCAAATTGAGGAGATACGAAAGAAAATACAGGAAAATCCTCTAAGTCAATAATATAATCCCGATAAAACGAAACCTAATAAGAAATAATCGGCATTTATTGATATGACACAGTAATTTTAACACATATAAAATCAGGTATTAATCATTGTCATTAACATCAACATTCTCATAACACGGCGTAGTTGTAGGGTCGCTCTGCAACCGAGCATTTGACCAGCACGCTTTACATATCTCAGTTGAAAGCCGGAGAGGTAGTCATTCATGCGTGACGTATATTGCACAATTATATCTGGCGGATCCTATCTCTCTCCAGGCGAAACTTGATGTACTGAAAAGCGTTGGCTTGTCCACGGATACATTGCCTTGGATTCGATCTAGGAAAACCTTCTATCCCGGCCGTTGACTTCAGTCTAGGAAACCTTCCACCCAGCAATATATTTAAAAAAAAATATTTGTATGTACCTTTGTATATCTATGCAAATGAGGATGCTTATATTTTTGTATATGTACATATTTATTGATATTTTTGTGTACATTTATATTATATTTAAAGCTAAACATTACATGTATATATTTGTATTAAAATCATATTTATATGTCTAAGTTTCGATGTATGTAAAGTGTAAAGTTGTTTTGTTTTTTTGTAAAGTAATGGACTGTTCTATTAGCCTTACAGTAAGTTATAAATATCAATATTTAAATTTTACAATATTATAAATATTAACTCTGTTATTATACATCGAGCGCATATATATATATATATATATATATATATATATATATATATATATATATATATATGTATCATAAATGCGAATGCCAGTATGTAACTGTTTCACACTTTTCAATTAAAGACACACAACTCTCTAACTTTAAATAGGCCAACGTCTTCTTTCATAAAATAAATGGAAATATCAGTGTGTCACTTGTTATTATCGCTACTCTGGTTCCCATATTATATTCATTGCTATGCTTGGTCGGCTCAGGAGATTTTTGTGGCCTAGCATATGTGTTGATTCCTTAAGTTTACGAATTTTCCAATGGTGTATCTGTCGGATTAATAACTTTAAAAAATCCACCCCTTTCTTTAGAAATTGCTTTGTTTACCTTGGGATACGTATCTGAGCAGATATGTCTATATCAAGAGGCAGAGAAAAATCTGTATTCAAAGTCACTATTCAGCTTTGCTTCTTCATCAACGCATTCTGTAGTCGAGAGATCCCAAATTGGAGTATTCACTACAATAACCTTTGAAGTAATATATATATATATATATATATATATATATATATATATATATATATATATATATATATATATATATATATATATAGGTGTGTGTGCCTGTCTGTCTGTGTAGATAGATAGATAGATAACGTAGTTTAATGTATGCTATGTTTATGGTTTAAAGTGCTCAATGTCGGGGATAGAGCGTATGTAAATATAAAAGTGGACACTGAGGTCAACACTGAACGGTGACAGCTTGTGTCATGCTTGAACGCAATCATCCGGACATGTGTGTTGTGTTTTGGCTCGACTATTTATATATTCTTGACGGTGGTGCATTATGGGTAGCAAGGTATATTGTATTACCCTGATGGTTATTGTGTGGGCGGTAACGGTTATGCTTCAATTTATTCTAGAACTTATTGTAGAGGAATAATTGTGAATCTGAATGCAGTTATTTGTAGCTAGTGTCGTTTGTTAAAATTTTATTCCTTATTTATTATTGAATTATTTGTAATGACTTATTATTATTATTATTATTATTATTATTATTACATTTTCTTGTGCTTGTCTTTTAATTCATAATTTGTTAATTTGTATATTAATTTATATATATATTTTTATTTGTATATTAATTTGTATATTAATTTATATATATATATTTATATTTGTATATTAATTCGTATATTAATTTATATATATATTTCTATTTGTATATTAATTTGCATATATATTTCTATTTGTATATTAATTTGTATATTAATTTATTTTTTATTCAATTTATCTAAATAAATAAACAAATTATGCAAATAACAAAAAATTAAGAAACTGTGAATTCACGCAAAAGCACAAGTAAATCTAATAATAATAAACAACAACAAAATGAGTAAAACGCATATATATATATATATATATATATATATATAGATGCTTGTATTATTTATTATTTACTGGTTACTTAATTTTATATATATATATATATATATATATATATATATATATATATATATATATGTGTGTGTGTGTGTGTGTGTGTGTGTGTGTGTGTTGCATTGAATATTCTAATCCATGAAGATTATTCTTAAAACACCAAATTCTTGTGGGTATCTATATCAAAAGCAACCAAGACTGAACAAAATTTATTATGAGTGTAGCAGTAACGCTCATTTTAAAGAGCAACAGTTAATGCCTTCTTTTATTTCTACCAGTTTCTGGTTCGCTCCCTTATACTGGGCCGCGTCCAGAAACACCATTACTACAATGGCTAAATTAAAAATTTTAAAATAATTTTAACAGAACGCGTTCACGTGTGTTTTCAAAAGTCCTCATCACGACGATCACAGTTACATTAGGTTTGTCTTCGTAATTCACCCCTGATGAACTTATTATTATAAAAATAAATAGACATGATATATATTATATATATATATATATATATATATATATATATATATATATATATATATATATATTATGACATTTTTATTATAATAATTTACTATCAAAAACATTTTCTATCGGTACCAAAAACTTTCATGTTTCAGTAGTAAGATAGTACTTCTTCAGGCGATGGTAGATAACTTGTTTTAAAGGTCACAATCTATCTACCATCGCCTGAAGAAGTGTCATCTTAGTGCTGAAACATGAAAGTTTTTGTGTAGCGATGTAAAATGTTTTTATTGTAATTTATTATAATAAAAATATTATAATAATATTTTGCTCTACTTCATATTGGGCTCTTTTTTTCCTCCATCAGTTTTTTTTTTTTTTTTTCGTTAGGAGATATATATATATATCAGTATGCAAACGTTCCTTTTGATAAAGGGATGGGCATATCACTTGAGAAGAACTATTTTCCAGAAAAGCTGTTCTCGGCTAGATTTAGAATGGCAAACGACCTGAAGGCCGTTCCCTCTTGCGTTCCAAGGATAAAATAAAATCTAGCATCAAGCGCTGTAACTTCGATTTTAAAGCCTGGCCAAACGTTGCGGAAACTCGTAAAGAATGGAAGACCACTTGTTTCGCAAGCTTAACGTTTTCAAAGGAAAAGGCGTGAGTATCGTGGCGAAGTTTGCGCTAATCTTAAGCAGAGGTATGATCGTAACACTGCGATAACAGATTTCATATGTCAATGCGGATTTGTTACACGCTGTGAGGCAGGACGTGTCCATCATGAAAAAAAAGGCATTCCTAACTCTTCATAATTTTCACAGGCAACATTTCTTAAGTGCAAAAATTATTTTTACCCTCCCTTCATATATCGTTATTGACAAAAGATGCCACCAATATATATATATATATATATATATATATATATATATATATATATATATAAATAATATCAATTGGTAATTATTAGGGGTAAATACAAGGAGGACATTAATCTAAAGGGAGCTTCATGTAAGTAACAGAGCAATATAATAATAAGTACAGACGATCCTTAAAAATCCATTCGGTTATAATTTGTTTCATAAATATACAAATATTCACCTCATCCGGCGAAGTTTTTTTTTTTTTAAATAAATGCAAGTAATATTAAAAGAGGAAGAAAGTAAATTAAAAATTTTAATATAAGGTTTATACAAATAATTGGCACTGGGAAAGAGAAAGAGATAGAGAGGGTGAAGAGAGAGGAGGGTAGAGAGAAGGAGAGAATGAGAGAGGGAGGTAAAGAAAAGAAAAGAAAAAAGGAAGAATTAAACACGAGAATTAAACATTTTTTGTTTAAACCTTATATTGAAATTCTTCTTTTTCTTTCTTCCACTTTCAATATTAACTTTTTTTCTTTTTTTTTTTTTTTTTTTCTCTCCCTTTTTCTTTCGTCTGGATAAATTGACTTCATTTATCGAAAAAAAAACCCAAAAAAATTTCCGTCTGAAGAGATGAATATTTGTATATTCATGAAATAAATGATAACCGAATAGATTTTTTAAGGATCATCTGTACTTATTAGTATATATATATATTAGGTTGGTGCAAAAATAATGTCGTTTTTCTTTTGAAGTTGAACGTCAAAAAACGACATTATTTTTGCACCAACCTAATATATATATATGTGTGTGTGTGTGTGTGTGTAGACACACACACAGACACTCACACACACATATATATATATATATATATATATATATATAAATATAAATATAAATATATATATATATATATATATATATATATATATATATATATATATGTATATGTATGTATGTATGTATGTATGTATGTATGTATGTATATTTATTTACAATGGGTTTATTAATCCGAAAGAATTTTATCATCTTTCAGTATATTTATTTTTCTTTAAAATATTTTTTGAAAAATTTTTATTTTTTGGTAGGCGAAAATAAATTAATACACTGTTTAATAAATAAACTGAACATCTAATCAGATACGAGTATCTGCTCAAAATAATGTTGAAAGTAATAAAAATATGTTGGATTATTAAAAAAAATTCTTAAAATTCTACTTGATATGAAACTGCAGATATGAAAAAAGATCTATGACGCGAAAAGTTTCTTTTAATTTTACAATTCGGACTTAAACTGAAGAACTCGTCTTTTGTAGCTCAGTTGGTCAGAACCTGTCGAATTTAACGATATCTCACTATACCAAATGAGACGCAGGTTTGAATTCTGCCAAAGTATTTTTCCTCTAATAATATTTCTCGAACATTCAGGCCGGTAGATAAAAATACACGTTTTAATAAATAAACGGAGAGTTTATTCAAATACTTGTATTCACTAAATAAAAATCTATGCAATCATTTCACTCCAAGCAAGCCAATAATCGCTAAAATAGAATTGGTTATTAAGTGTGAGGAATATGAGGAAAAGAAACACTTAATAGGAGTGAGGAAAATAAATTGAACAAGAATTAAGAAGACAGAAGATAATAATTCACATTGCATATAAATTTTTGGAAGATCAAAGTTGAAACTAAGAAGCCGGAATAGTATTTCACAAGCGAGAAGAGCGAGGGAAGAAACTGTTAGCATAGAACTTACGGTTATATCTAGCTATTTCAACACTAAAATCTATCACTGCGCTTAAATCCATAAAGTCTAGGAACGAAAGTTAAAAGTTCATCATAACAATTGCTAAGAAAGTATGGCTGTGGGGAAATAAATGAAGCCATGCCAGGACCGATAACATTGCATATTCTTTAATTTTACCAAGAATCTCTAAATACAGGGTGTTTCAAAAAGAATACGCCAAAATCATCACGTGATGAGTCAATAACGAAAAAAAATTACAAATCTCTAGCATGAACACTTGTGTTGTATATACATCCAAGTTTCATTTCATGTTTTATAAGTGGCCACCACCGGCAGCGCAAACAACATCAAGCCGATATGAGAATTCCTCCCAAACACGCCTCAGCATGTCACGGTCCACCATGTTGATTGCAGCTGTTATTCGATCTTTCAAGTCATCGATACTTGCTGGAAGTGCTGGAACATAAACTTGGTCTTTAACATCCCCCCACAAGAAAAAGTCACACAGAGCGAGGCCCGGGGATCTGGCAGGCCAAACACAGAGAGCAAGGTCTTTAACACCTCTCCTCCCAATCCATCGCTGAGGCACGTTTTCATTCAGATAAGCTCTAACCCCGAGATGCCAATGGGGTGGTACTCCATCTTGCTGAAAAATGAAGTCATTCGAATCTGCCTGCATTGTGACAATGGCATTTGTTTTCACGAACTCAAGCACTGTTTTTGCGTGCTTGAGTTCGCGAAAACAAATGCCATTGTCGCAAAAACAAATGCCATTGTCACAAAAACAAATAACTTCTGCTGAGGAGTTGCGATTTTGATTGATCTTCCCACAATTCAGCTGCACCGGAAGTTATACTAACGACAGTGGTGAAACTGACACCCAATCATACTTTGATAACTACTCTATCAAATAACCACTGATTGAGTCCACTACAATGCAAAAATAGCGATTTGGCGTATTCTTTTTGAAACACCCTATATATAGCAGAAACGCCACACCAGATATGGCATCAATATTCAAAGCGAGGCTGAATATGGGAGATTGATTCTGACATGACAAAATAAACAAAGCTTACTTATTGTAAAAATAATTACTAAATAAAATAGAAGAGTAAATTGTTTTTGTCGGGTTCCGTAATTAAGTTTCTCTCCGATATCTACTCTTCAGTTCTTATGAATATCATCTTCTGTCTCGTTCCAAATGACTCCAAATGAAGAAGTCTTGGTTGATAGAATTCTTAAGGAAAACCTATATAAAAAATAATGGCCAAAGTTCTTTTTAAATCAATATATATATATATATATATATATATATATATATATATATATATATATATATATATATATATATATATTAAGCATTTCACCCCAAACAAGGCGAGAAGCCACTAGGACGCAAGGGATTACAGAAGATCAGATAGGAGTGATAGAAGAAAGGATGAGGAGGAAGGTAGTGGATAGATCAAGGCAACTGGAGATGTCGATTGACATTACATTTGAATAGCTGGAGATTATAGCTCTCAGGAAAACTGGAATAGGGAATGGAGTTCCACAGGCGAGAGGTGCGAAACATGAAGCTATTGGAGTAGAAGAGACGGCTACATTTAGTTTCGACAGTGAAAGGGTGAGAGCGGGATGCCAGCCGCGTAGGGCGCTTGAACTCATGAAGTCTGGGAACCAGCGAATGCAGCTTCTCGGAGCAATTGTCATGAAAGTATTTGTAGAACAGACAGAGAGAGGGGACGGCGCGTCTGTGAGAAAGTGACTGTAGACGAGATGCCAGTTTGGTGGTACAAAAGTTTATCACTGCCATAAACAGACAAAAAATAGTTTTATTATTACCACTCATGATAATAAAAAGTAAAAATGAAAAACGGGCTAGCTAACCGGTTTCGAACCTCGTTCAACAGAACTAAATCGAGGTAAATAAAGTAAATCATTTAAAAATGAACAATGTACAAAGTGTATTGGGGGAAGAAAAAAATATTTAAATGATAATTAGTTGGAGGCCTAATCTAAAGTCCTTCTGTTTACAAAGAGAAGGCTTTAATGATAGAATATAGATGGCCTCCAACGCTTTTAGGTGGTAATTTGAGTGGAACTTGCTAAGGATGGTAAAAGCGTCCGCACTAAAACTAACAGCACAATTATGGCTATTTCTTAGGCGTTCTGCGATGGAAGACCCGTATATATTGGTCAAAATGTCCGAAGGAGTGTACGTCCGGTTTCGGATTTTAATTCGGAGTGTACTTCCGAAACCGGAAGTGCACTCCATCGGACATTCTGACCAATACATATGGGTCTTCGATCACAGAACACCTTATAAATAGCCATACCTCGATTTAGTTCTGTTGAGCGAGATCGAAACCGGTTAGCTAGCCCGTTTTTCATTTTTTATTATTATGAGTGGTAATAATAAAACTAATTTTTGTCTTTTTATAGCAGTAATATATATATTAGGTTGGTGCAAAAATAATGACGTAATAATGTCGTTTTTTGACGTTAAAAATACGTCAAAAAACGACATTATTACGTCATTATTTTTGCACCAACCTAATATATATGTGTGTGTGTGTGTGTGTAAAATAGTTGGCCAGACGTATTCGAGGATACCCGTTTACGAGGGCGGCAAGCCAATCCCTATTGCAGACGCTCGCTCATGCACGTCTGTCTTTGCTCAAATACCACAGAGCCTACCTGTGGTTTATACTGCAACTATGCTGATCAGACCTTAGTTAAAGTTTCTGGGAAAGAGCGTGTTATCTAGCGCGATCAACAATTTGAACAAGGCCAGCACGCTCAAGCACTCAGCCACGATGACTCGTGGCTTTGTGCTTGCACAACTATCGATGGCCCTCAAGAGTTCCGTCAACACAATTTCACTCACTTGGGTCAACCTGTCGTATGATTTTCAGGCACTTTCTTTAATTTGGTCAGATGAGAGTAAATTCTGCCAATATTCTAATTCGATATTGGTTTATATTTGGAGAAATCAGAATGAGACTTGGAACACCTAATGACCGTGAAATATGGAGGGATTGGAGTAATGGTGTGGAGTGCTGTCTGGTTTGGAGGGAATCTGAATTGATTCTTGTTGACGAGCAGTTGAATGATCCAAAATACTGTCAAATATTAGAGAAAAGACGACTATTTTAAACCAATAAGATTGACAATGTCTACCTTTTTCAAGAAGATGGAGCGCCATGTCATACGTGCAAAATAGTAAAGGCCTGGAGAGAATCAGAAGGAATCAAGTCACTGCTATGGGTAGCCCAAAGTCCTGACATGAATACAGTAAAGCACGTTTGGTAGCACGTTGACTTCGAGAGTGTACAACTAAAATCACGTCAGTGGCAACCCCTTAAATAAACATTGCTAAAGGAGTAGCAAAATATGGCTCAGACGATTGCTGATAACTTGATCAAATCCATAAAAAATCGAATACAAGCAGTGAAACTAGCAAATGTAGGACCTACTTCATACTAGTTACAAATACTGTTTATTTATGTTGAGTTGGGATTACGTAATTAAATTTTAAAATTAGATGTAATTTATTTCTCCTGGATAATTTTTTTTCTTAGGCCATTGTGTATCCCCTTTAAATAAATGGAATGCTCCACATATCTTTACAGTAAGCTATAAATATCAATATTTAAATTTTACGACTGTCAGATCCCAATCAGCAGCTGATTATTGCATGGCGTTTCATATCAGACTAGTGCATGGCGTTTCAAATCAGACTAGTGCTACCGGTGAATAAAAAGCTTTGAATCCGAATGATGAAAAGAAACAGAAAATCCATTACGCGCACCAACACATCATATAATTGAAGGAAATATCCGGGAATCTATCGGTAATATTTTGTAAGGACAAATAAAACATCTGCTAAAAAACTGTGAGCAGAAAGCAACACACATGCACAAGACCCTGGATACTCCTATCTCTTTCCGTGTTTGCCATCTGTTTTTGCGTCCCTCTGTTGCTGATATATTTAACGCTCTAAATCCTCAGATAATATTAAGGGTAGGTTATCGGGTCAGATATTATTTAAAACTTGAAGTCTGAGACCGGAAAGATATATGTGTATGTGCAAGTGACGTGTGCTTGTAAAATTGACGAAATATGAAAATCTACTTCTCCCCCTCCACACCTAATTTTAGAATATTTGAATTTGTAAGAAATGCACGAATTGAACTGAGACTTTAAGTTTGAATAACATTCAATCTATTGCTCAATATTTTTTTAAACTACTCCCCGATGAAAAGGAGGATTGGAGGAATCTTACATTTCCGGAGAAGTTATATGCCATCAAAGACCGTATATATATTATATTCTATACCTATGTGTAAATATGAAACCAGCAATAAACATATAAATATGGACTGGTAATGAAATAAACAGCAGAATAACATCTACCTAAATATCAAACGCATTTATATGAGACATAGATAGATAGATAGATAGATAGATAGATAGATAGATAGATAGATAGATAGGGGGAGATGTGTAGATGTGATAAATAGATAGAAAATGATAGACAGAAAAAGCCTATGATAGATAGATAGATAGATAGATAGATAGATAGATAGATAGATAGAGAAAGAGGGAGGATTCTTCTCTGTCGTAAATAATCTAGCGGGACAAGCTTGCAAACCAGTAGCCCACGCGGGAGTGTCCTAGGGAACGGGTTATATAATTTAAAGGAAGTTTTAGAAATTGCGTCAACACGGTTTTGCTATTCGAAAGGATCATTTCATTAGAATTAGATTTTTTCCAACGAAAATACGAAGATTAGATACGAAGAGAATGAGATAGATAGATAGATAGATAGATAGATAGATAGATAGATAGATAGATAGATAGATAGGGGGAGATGTGTAGATGTGATAAATAGATAGAAAATGATAGACAGAAAAAGCCTATGATAGATAGATAGATAGATAGATAGATAGATAGATAGATAGATAGATAGATAGAGAAAGAGGGAGGATTCTTCTCTGTCGTAAATAATCTAGCGGGACAAGCTTGCAAACCAGTAGCCCACGCGGGAGTGTTCTAGGGAACGGGTTATATAATTTAAAGGAAGTTTTAGAAATTGCGTCAACACGGTTTTGCTATTCGAAAGGATCATTTCATTAGAATTAGATTTTTTCCAACGAAAATACGAAGATTAGATACGAAGAGAATGAGATAGATAGATAGATAGATAGATAGATAGATAGATAGATAGATAGATAGATGGACAGGTGAACATAGATAGATAGATAGATAGATAGATAGATAGATAGATAGATAGATGAGATGAGATGAGATGAGATGAGATGAGATGAAAGACAATGGTAGAAGATGTAGGTGGGTGATAAAATGCTTTTAAAAAATGAATGAAAGTGTGGCGTGTACTTTTATTACAGTCCCAATAGTAGCTATGTTATAGAAGAACCACTTACTTCCCCTACGAAACAACAGAATTTCATCCTTTTTTTTTACTTTTCTTCTCTGTACATGTGTTTCAATTTCTAATCGTTTGGGGCATGAAATGAAAATTTGTATGTTGAAAGAAATGCGTATTATATATTAAGAAATACGTATTATATATTAAGAAATATCAATGAATGGACGTCTGCCTCTCTTACTTTTTGGACAAATAAAGAATGACGGCATTTTGGACCTTTTCTCAAATTATTGTTGTCAAACTCTGCTCTTTGACAGAGTCGGTCTTTTCACGTTCCCACTTCATAATAATATTGCAACAGTTCGCCATTGGCATAACAAATAAACGTGTGCCTGAAGAGCTAAAAGTATTACTATAAGTAAGTTAATGCCAGATCCCTTCAGGTTGTTGGCGATCATGGCTCCCCACATTTACCTTTTGTTTTTATTGCCTGTAAATTCATGTAATTTCTAAAAATCATTCTCCTAGACTGGCTGCCAACCAAGGTTTGAGAGCCCAGGGTACTTTGCTATTTAACCTGTATGTGGAGTTTAGGAGAAGAAATCGATGAATGCTTTTCTCAAGAGCTTTAGTAATCAGAATAGAATACAATCGAACTGGGAGAGAGGAAAAGAGCCGGATTCGTGCCTTTTCCCAAGTGTATTTGTGCGAAATTGAATGCAGTAGAGTAGGCTGGTATTTGCACGCTGCACGCTGGTTCCACTTTCTGTGCTGGTTGCCGTTATGCAAGATGACACCAGCATATCGCACAACGAGTGTCCGTACTTAGCTGGGGGACCTATTTGAACTACCGGGTACTGTAAGCGAGCACCTGCAATCCTAAATATGTTCCGGCTTTAAACAGACAACAAAGAGTCGAGAAGATGTAAAAAGGAAACAGAATATAGCGCACAATATCAACTAGGTGAGGTAGTAAAACGAATTTACATTCAGGGGTTTAGATAACGAGTTGCACTGCAACTCAGACCAGAAACCAGGTTCGTTGACATGGTGCAGCTTCTTTCAGTCAAATGCTTGTGGTTTACATATTACCCTGCGGTCAGATCATTACCCATGAGTGAAAGAACCATGAGAATTTCTACCAGTGAATCAATTTTAATTCTTAAGTTATAACCTACTGCTATAAGCGAGCGAAGTTGAGATAAGGCGACGGGGTAATGGAAGAAGTTGAACAATCTAACGGATGTTTTCACTGCCCGTCGTTCACCGAGGGCAGCTTCCTCTCTTGTTGTATCTTTTCGTGGGTACTGGTGAGTTTTATATCTAATATGATTCTTTGTCCTGACGTCCTTGTCTAAAAAAAGTAATTTATTTTCATTTGTCGATTTCTCTCTGTTTGGGACGCTTGTGAAGCCCATATCACGATACAAGTTCAGCTGAACAAGACCTCAGCTGACTGATATTGCTAGACAATCGCGCAACCTACAGCTTTATGAAAGTGCTTACGAGCCACTGTATTGCGGCATTCTTTTTGTGTTTGTCATCTACCTCTGAATTTGTATGCGTGCAAGTGTGACTATAAATAAAAGATAAGTGTAGGAGACAGAAGGAGAGTCACTGTCGGATAAGAAGCATTCTGATTGCATGTCCATCGACACACTTGCATGCAATATATCGATTTTACTCCCAATGAAAATGCACTTGTCCAAAAGGCTTCATTTCACAGATTCGTGGAAACACGCGGCCCATTTCCTTCTCTGCAAGATACCTCCATAGGTCTTCTCAGTGGCAACAGACATTATTAACACACAAAACATTAACCAGTGGCTTGCATGACACTCACCAGATAAAAAAATAGCTTTTCTCGCTGTTATTGTTTTTTTTTACTACACTTATTTTAAGGTACAAAACGACCGAGAGACTGTTATAGAATAGGCAAAAAAGTTTGATACATGGCAAAATGGACGCAAGCTATTAGGTTGGTGCAAAAATAATGACGTAATAATGTCGTTTTTTGATGTATTTTTAACGTCAAAAAACGACATTATTACGTCATTATTTTTTTCACCAACCTAATAGAAACGGCATAGAGCAAAGTGGAAAGAAGTTAGTATGACAGAAAGTAAACTGTATATATATATATATATATATATATATATATATATATATATAGGACACAAGATATTAAGGAATAAATCAAGTATGACGCAAGGCAAAATGGACGCAATATAGTATGAGAAAACGAAATGGGAAATAAAGTATGACACAAGGTAAATGTAAGAGAAAAAATAAATGATGATGGGGGTCTTCTTCGTTAGCCTCAAGGAAATGGAGCCGTTTCTCAGCCATTACACTTGGCTTTTGTGAAACAGGTACCAACTATATCGACTTCCTCTTTGTCCGTCTGTCAATCGGTACGTCCAATTCTATTACATGCAGTCCGCGGAATGACTCCCTGACATTTGGTGCTGCGGTCACCCAGCTTTTTATGTTATTCCAAGACGGCCAAAATTTGCATGTGTGCAAATATCGTCTCGTTTTGGACGAGATCGGCACGCATAAATCTTCAATAGCAGCCATATTTCTTTTTGTCATTACTTTGCAGGCAAGACACGTCCGCGCTCGTTTCGAATTCTGAGGTAAGTCATGTCTTTCGTCAAATAAAATGGGCACAAGGCAGTATGACACAAGGCCAAAATGGACGTAATATTGTATGACACAAGACGAAATGTGATATCTAGTTTGACACAAGACAAAAGGAGCACAATTTGGTATGAATCATGTCAAAGTGGACATCACCTAATATGACACAAGGCAAGAAGAGAATAAGCAATTATAACCCTACGCAAAATGAGCAAAATCTCGTATCACACGCGACTAAATAGGCATCACCGTGAAAGGCACAGTGCAAAATAGGCACAAGCTTGTAAAACAAAATACGAAATTAGTACAAGTCAGTATTATACAAGACGAAATATGTGCAAACTAGTCTGACACAAGGCAAAATGATGTCAATTTAGTATGACACAAGACAAAATTACTTTATTCAAGTATGCAGGAGGCAAAATCAATATAAGCCCGTATGGCAGATGGTAAAATGGACGCGAGCTAATATGACATCTGAAAAAACACATGCAAGTTGTTTTGGCTCGGGACAAAAAAGGCATAAGCAAATATGACACATGATAAAACGCATGCAAATGCGTATGATTAAAGACAGAATGGACACAAATTAGTACGACATCTGAAAAAAAAAACGGATGCAAATTGGTTTGGCTCAAAATAAAATAGGAACAAGCAAGTATGACACAAGACAGACAGAATATAAGCAAGTACAACACAAGACAAAATAGTTACATTGTCCTATGACACAACGATGATGGAGCACAATTTATTATCACAATATAAAGTGGACACAAGCTAGCATCACGCAAGAAAGAAAGGCTACAATCAAATATTACACATGACAAAATTAGTACAATTCTCTTCCATTGCTCAATTATAGGTTTTGATAATTTATGGCAAAAGAAAAAGCGGGTGTGTTGATATGACAGAAACCAAACTGTTTAAGCTAGGATGACACACCGCAGAAAGCTTTCTCCATATTCGAATTAACACTTCTCCAATAATCAGAGGTGAAACGGCAAAAAATAGGAAAGCCCATAGTCTTAACACACTAACCAACACGAGACTCAATCTTCGCAATGTGTGAGAGAGACTGCCATTCTCGAATTGGCGCTTGAAACATCATTCAGAGCACAACTCTTATGGATCTAAGGGATTTGTATTAATATTATTCGTATGGCACTACGCAAAAGGTGTTCAAGTGCCTATACTACGAATTATATGAATATAATCTAGACCAGAGGTTCTCAAAAAATTTTGCGTCATTTCTCAATTTCACACGGAAATTTTTTTCCAAGGATCATCAATACAGTAAATATTTAAAAGCATACCAAAATTGTTTAATAAATGTTTGTTACTGGTTCGTAAACTGATTTACGTATTAAAGAAGAAACGAAAGTAAACTTGACCCTTGAATATATATATATAATTTAGTTTTATTGTTAAGCTAAGTTTTATGCTTAGGCTTAGCGTTGCTGGTGTTGACAAAAAATTAAACAATTTGTGTTCATAACTATAAAAATATATTATAATCATCGAATTTTTGTTCATAATTCTAAAATATCAACTAATAAAGATTCAGCCAATATTTTTGTTGTTCTTGGTCTTTTCTTATTTGATTTATATCCGAAAAAATGTTATTTCGTCTGAAGAACTATTTGAATGTTAATGAGTCTTCTCAAAGCTATACAAAACATATCAACATATTTGTTGTTTTGGGGATATTTATATATTATCTAGGAACGCGACTCATTTATTCCCAAAGAGCTTTTTCTTTTAATACGGGTTCCTTGCGCATCTCCTTTGAATATTTTAATTAGAGCATATGTTGAAATACATTTTTAATAGTTAAAACCCTATATCACCCATCAAAATTTACAATCGCCCACTATTTTCTGTTCAATTGCTCATCGCCAACCCAACAGCTGAATTCGCCCACTAGGGGGCGATATCGCCCAGGCTGGGAAACCCTAATCTAGAGCAAATGTCTAGACACCAGTTAGTTCATCTAAGGGCGGTAATCCGACGTTGAATTGATTCCAGGTCAGATGTTGAGACATGGTTTCTTGACAGATGTCCACAGTTCTTTGATATCTGTATGTTCAAGATGCTGTCTGGGAATACGCCTTCGTACTATGTCCCATGAATTCTCGATTGGGATCGTATCTCGGTTTTCACACCACTGGTAGAAAGTCGCGCAGGATTGGCCCAAGAGAATATGGCACGAGGAAAACGAACATATTCTAGAACAGCTCGAGACAAAAATGGCACAAGGCAAACAGACAACAATGGCGTGTAGAATAGACACAATATACACAGCAACAGAGAGGAGTGTTTTCACCAGCGACAAAGCCTTTACAGAATTTTCCAGAGATGTGTTCCATTTTTGGCAGCTAGAACATGCCATACTATTTTGACGGAGTCAAATCACCCTTATTTCCACAATGTTTCAAATATAAGAACTAAATTCTACTCAGCGTTTTCACAAGGACTGACAATCTGTAGAAAAGAAAATTTTATTTAAGGTTAGAATTACTTTTTTTCTTCATTATTGTTTCCTGATAAGATTAATTTTATTTCTTTTTAATTCTTTTATTTTTATACTTGATATGTTTGTTCGAATAATAATAATAATAATAATAATAATAATAATAATAATAATAATACAGAAACACCCTTAATAGATTTAGATTTTGTCACAAAGATTAGGGAATTGGAGCATGATGAAGCTTATAAGTACCTAGGAATTAGCGAGGGAGATGGCCAAATGAAGGAAAAAATAAGAAAAGAGTACTACAGGCGTGTACGTCTGGTACTAAATACTGAACTAAACTCAAAAAACAGAATATCAGCTATAAACACATTGGCTGTCCCTGTGGGGCAATACAGCTTTAATGTCCTTAACTGGACCATAGCTGAAATTAAGCGAATGGACGCCAAAACGAGAAAGCTTCTCACTTGCTATCGCATGCATCATCCCAAAGCTGATGTTGATCGTCTGTATGTGCCCAGATCCGAAGGAGACAGAGGATTAGTTCAACTAGAACTGTCCTACAAAACTACAACAATTGGCCTCCAAAGATACTTGGAAACTACAGAAGACTGGATGATGGTATGCGTCAAGGAACATGAAAGTAGTAAGCGTCTTTACTCCGTAATGAAAGAAGCCAACAAATTCAAAATGGAGTTTCAAATGGGTGTAGAGATGCAACTACAGCACAATACACCAGCTGAAACTGCAAAATACTTAAAAAAGACAGCAAAGACGAATGCAACCGACCAGATACAGAAACGATGGCAAGATAAACCACTTCATGGCCAATACTCTGCCCGTACCAAATAAGCTGATGTAGACAAAACCCATATCCATCAGTGGCTACGCAGTGCAGGATTGAAAGCAGAAACTGAAGGTTTTATTCTTGCTGCGCAGGACCAATGCTAGGCTAACTAGGAATTATCAAGCACATATACTAAAATATTGTGTCAGCCCAAAATGCAGATTCTGTGATGAATATCCAGAAACGATTGATCATCTTGTATCAGGTTGCACGATGTTGGCACCCACTGAATATAAAACCAGACATGACAGAGTGAGCCAATATCTGCACTGGAAAATCTGCAACTTCTACCAGAAGGAAACTGAAAGAAACTGGTATGAACACCACCCAGACCCGTTACGGAGATAGGACCTGTTACAATTCTATGGGATTACACAGTACACACTGACAGAACAATCAAGGCCAACCGCCCAGATATTGTTATTAAAGACCACAAGCAAAAACGGTGCCTCCTTATTGATATGGCAGTCCCTGCTGACTGCAATGTATCTTTGAAGATATTCAAAAAGCTGTCAAAATACAAGGACCTTGAAATAGAAATCTCGAAAATGTGGCATATGGGAACATCAACAATCCCTGTTGTAGTTGGAGCCCTAGGACTGGTTGGAAAAGATTGCAGTAGACTAATTGAAGGGATTCCTGGAAGTCCATGCCTCAAGGAGATACAAAAATTGTTCTGACAAGTACAGCCCACACTTTACGAAGGGCTTTATCTATGTAATTTTTTTTTTTTTGTCAGTGGAAAGTGTCATGATGTCATTTCTAACCTTAGGTCCCTGGACGGGACCCGGAAAAAAATGTGTAAACGCCAGAAATCAGAGAAAATTAAAAAAAAATAATAATACACCTACTACAGCAGCAAGGAACGTAAAAATAATCAAAAGTAAATTCACTGTACCAAATGCAAAAACGATTGCAAGATAAGTACCTTCATTGTCAATACTCTGCCCATATCAAACAAGTTGATGTAGACAAACTCTGTACCCATCAGAGGTTACGTAGTGCAGGGTTAAAAGCTGAAACCGAAGGTTTTATTCTTGCTGCACAGGATCAATGCCTGCTAACTAGAAATTACAAAGCACTGATAGTGAAAAATTGTGTTGACCCCAAATGTAGATTCTCTGATAAATATCCAAAAAACAGTTGACCATCTTGTATCAGCTTGCACAGTGTTAGCACCAAATGAATATAAAACTCGACATGACAGAATGGGCCAATATCTGCATGTAAAATCTGCAACTTTTACGGGAAGGAAACTGAAAGAAACTGGTATGAACACCACCCAGACTCTGTTACAGAAATAAGAATGTATCAATTTTATGGGACTTTACAATACACAAGAACAGAACAACATCGTTATGAAAGACCACAAGAACAGAATGTGTTTCCTTATTGACATGACACTTTCTTCAGATGTACATCTGAAGATCTTCAAAAAACTATCAAAATACAAGGTTTCATTAATGGAAATCTAAAAGTAGCGGTACATGAATACATCAATATTTCCAGTTGTTGGAGCCCTCGGACTGATTGGAAAAGCTTCCGATAGACGCATTGAAGTGATTCCTGGTAGCATATGGTTTAAAGAAATAAAAAAAAATGTACTCACAAGTATAACTCACACATTACGAAAAGCTTTATAAAATGTGAAACAATTTTGAAACAAAAAACATTACCAGCAGTATATGTTTCATAAAATATCAAATATTAGCAGAAGTAATTTAAAAAAAAAATGCCAACAGTCCATTTAAAAAAAAATTACCAGCACCACATTATTGAAAATAAAAACATATTACCGGCTGTACATTTCTGACAAAATATTACCAGCAGTACATTTTCGAGAAACGAAAAAAACAGAAACATATTACCAGCAGTACACATTTGAAAAGAAAGAAAATATTACCAACAGTACAGTCTTGATAAAAAAAATAAGAAAAAAAAAACAAACTACCAGCAATATAATTTTTGAAACAAAAATTACCAGCAATACATTTTTGTAAAATAATTTATTAATGCTCCCAAGAAAATGAAATTTCAGCATTAAATCCCTCCCTATGGAGTTAATATGCCGCTAAACAAACCCAGTTTTAGTTATAAGTCAGCAAGATTTATTTATCCTCCCACTTTTGACTTCCCAGAAATTTATTAATCTACTGGATCGTCGCATCAAAACCAATTGGAAATTACTGAATTTTAGACCTTATTCACCAGACTCTTCCAGATTCAATCTGTTTCTCTCTTTCATGAGCGTAGGACTTAGCAAAGTAAAGCCAACTTCATCCATATACAAACTTGAGAAGTTAATTAAAAATGGCGGGACTGCAACATTAAGCTTGAAACACTTCGTAATAATATTTACATTACTCCAATAGTCACCGAGGCGTTTAGTTTTGAACAATGATTTAGCTTCGAGATTCCACACACATATCTACGAGGTTATCTTGTATGATTCGGTGTCTGTATTTTCTGTTTCCAAATCAAGTATTTATCAATCGCCTTTTGATTCTCCAAGGCATTTACTGACGCCACTGGATAGTCCCATTGACTCTCAGATGTCAATATT
Source organism: Acanthosepion lycidas (assembly GCA_963932145.1). NCBI lineage: Eukaryota > Metazoa > Mollusca > Cephalopoda > Sepiida > Sepiidae > Acanthosepion > Acanthosepion lycidas. The sequence goes on along the minus strand of OZ010606.1, from coordinate 23,503,250 downwards.
GATCACCCCGGGGACCCCTGATAAACAGTTTATTCTCGGAAAAACCTGCAGTATAAAAAAAAGATGTAAGCAAAAGCTCACACATTAGCTGTGAATAAAATTAAACAAAAATAAATAATTTCGTTTGAAATTTACAATAGTCGAAATAGTATGAATGTTTCAGGAGATGTGTGTGCTTAACAACAAGCCACTGCAAGGCGAGAGAAATGGCCGAGAGAGAGCGCCTTGTGGAATAATGGTCAGGATATTTCATGACTATTGGGTAATAAATTTTAGACTGACTTGATGAACTACTCTTGTATCAGTCTAAACTTAAGAGATCTCAAGCTACAAATATCTCATGTAGATAATAAACTTAACTACATCTATTAAAGGAGGCATGGATAGAGACTCGGATTGAGGAATCGGACAGCCGAGTTCGAATTCCAGTCGAATCCATTACATTCACTTATGTGCTAATACCCGTATGAATCCTCTTCTCCCTCCAATAAATAACAAGACAGACCTGGTTGTATAGCCTTGGATGGCAACTGGTCTACTGCAGAAAGAAATGGCAACCTACTCCGGGGAAAAATCTGCCTCGTCAGTCATGTGTCGGATAATACATGATCACCTAAGCGTGTATCACGGATGGCACATAGCTGTCTGACTGACATATTGCATGTAAGCAATGACGAAGTTTTAGAGAAAATCGAATCACAATGAATATTTGTAAGTAGCATCATGAAGAGCCTGTTGAAATATCTAGGGAACATACTGAGGAAAAAGGGCTTGTAAAATGTTATACACACCGGACAACCTGAAGACAAGAGGGATTGAGGAAAACACCGCTTAGCCTTGTAGCAAGGTTGTATAAATGGGTGATGGTGTTTAGGGGAGATATATTTTGTGGCCAGTATGGGTGACCCTAAATAAAAGTACCACTTAAGACTTCAATGTTAAATAAACAGTATTTAATTACAAACTGCAAAGAATTACGTAACGCAAACAAAAGAAGTAAGAGTCAATCAAATTTATAAACAAACTCAGTGAATGCCTTCGTAGTAACGCGCCTAACAAAAAATAACACCATTTTCCTAGTTAGGCATTGAATTGACAATCGGCTCTCCGAATAAGGCCAACTTGTGCTACGCAGGACAAAGCTATTCTCCTGAGTTCTTCATGGTCTGGCACAAGTCATGGACCAGACTCCAATTGGACTTGGTTGTTATTAATATATAACGTCTTCCTCTTTTTGTTTTGTTCCCTCTCCGAGTTTTGGTATATTTTAACACCAGTTGTTGAAAATAATTTATCTTTTCATCCACTTAGTTTTACTTAACGACAATATTATTTATTCTGAAGAGGTTTCGGCCGAAAGGTACCTAAAATTTTAATCGCTGTGATACTTTTGTATCCTTTTTTTATGAATAAAATATGATCTCTTTTTTAAAGATCACACACACACACACACACACATATATATATATATATATATATTATAATTAATTTTTAAAAAATATGATTCCTTCGCTACATAAGAGTTCTCATGTTTCAAAAACGAGGGCCGAAAACATCAATATAATTATTAAAATTAAATTGAATTAAAGCTTTGTGGTTGAGTGCTCAGTATCGAAGAATTAATGTGGAATAGTTTGTTTTCCCTTAACTCATGTTTACTCCGGAGTTTATATGTGTATAACCACTCGTCGCAATGGTTAATCTGCCGCTGTTTCCCAGTTTGCTTGTGCTTTTATTAGTGAGTAAAGAAATAAATTAGAAAAAAAAAAGAAAAAAGTAAAAAAAAAAATGAGGAAAGAAGAGAAATCAACAATCAATCAGCACACATCAAAGAGAAAACGAAATAGATAACACAGATATACCAACAAAAGCACAAGAGAACCGAGAAACATTGTATTGACTTGTGAGTAGTCCACTGTATTATGTTAACGTTTATTTTGGTGGGAGGTGGTGGTTGTGTTTCGAATTATTCTATGGCCTATTGAGTAGGAATAATTGTGGATTTGAATATGATGGTTTAGTAGCTCTGTTCTTAGAACCAATTAACCAGACTACACGCATATATGATTTAATTATAGTGGCGTGAAAAATTCTACAGAAACAGCCACACTTTTCGGAAGAACCGAATATAGGAAGCTGGTGCACCTTGTGTGCCACATGGACTACAAAAAATCACCTCAGTTTTTTCATTCAGAATTCCCCTACACTAATTGCCAACGAAGGCTAAAGAGTCCAATTTTTTTCTTCCTTATCACCCATAGCTAGAGGGAAACATAGAGATGGATTTGTACCTTTCCTAAAGTTATTTGCAAATAAGTAAACGTAATGAATTCGGCCAGAATTCTAACTCGGCTTTCCGATTACTCATTTTGTTATCCATTACATCACCCGCACATCCGCACACCCACGCACATTTTACATCCAAATTGAAAAAACATATTTCTTTACGAAGAAAATATTTTGAGAGTCTACTAACAACAATATTAACAACTATAACCACACGTCGAAAACATTATATTACATCACCGACCTTTATTGAATCCATTCTTAAAGAATCTAACGTATGTTTATCTAAAACAAATGTTCCCAGATCAACAGGCGAAAACCTAACAAACATGATGTTTACTAGTCACTTACACACATACACAATCCCATAGACAAACTAAAATTTTTATTCACTTATATACATATAGTAAGATTTGGAATCCGTTAATTTCTAGAAATTTCGAATGAACAGGTCGTCTCTCTTTAAATTCGAAATGCCACAAATTATACTATCGTTTGTTTAACAAATCGAATGCACGCGAAACATGACTGACCAATGAAAATCAAACATACAAAAGTAAAAATAGCAAAATATCTTTTTCACTTTTCATCTTATCTCATTATCTGATGAAGCTTTAATAAAGGTGAAACATGTTAGATGGATAGACATTTACTATTTTTCTTTGTTTTATAACTGATTCTCTCTCTCTCTCTCTCTCTCTCTCTCTATCTCACACACACACACACACATATATATAGTTTGGTTTGTTTTGGTTTGTTTTACAGCATATACATTTCTATTTAATGCCAAGAAGATTTTTATTGCTGGTAATATTTATTTTTCAAAAATGCATTGCTTCTAATATTTTTTCCAAAAATGTATTGCTAGTAATATTTTCTTAAAAAGAATGTATTACTAGTAAGAATTTTATCTTGAAAAAATCCATTGGTGTTATCTGGTAATAACTTTTGCAAAAATACTTTGCTGGTATTAAAACTGATTTTTACACTTTCGTGATGTTTTGACCCCAGTTTGGGGGTCAACAATTTTCCCATAGCTTGGACCCTAACAGGTACTACCACCCCAGGTCAGGGTAAACCTGGGAACACCAGCAATTAAGAAGTGGTTCCACGCCCCCCCCCCCAAAAAAAACTTGATCATAGGCTTTGCTGTTGGATGTAGTTAAAGGAGGAAATCCCTTTAAAAAAAAATAGATATAAAATTATTTCCTGATGAAATAGTTTTGTGATATGCATGAGATGACCGGCTAGGCACTGGTAGTTTTTGTAGAGGAACATTACTTCCGTGTGATATTTCATTTTCTGTTTTAGTTTTCTTTCTCCTGTCTCGCAACAAAATGATTTTTCCCACTTTCCCAAGATAAATGCCTCCAGTTAAACTTGCATCACGTGCGCGCAGTACAGTTAAATGGCGTATTCATTTTCAGCCCGTAACATTTTTTTTTTTTTTTGCTGATTCAAACAGCTTGTCTTAGCTGGTGAACTGAATTTCGTGAGAAAATCACAAATATTTTATTTAGTCGGTTTTCTCTCAAACAAACCTTACGACGCAATATGTTTTAATTCAAAATATAAACAAAACAAAACGTAGTATTTCTGGAAACTAAAACAATAAAAGAATTCGTGTTTCCCGCTCAAGGTAATAATGAAAAAACATTACGAAATATACTGTCTCTACCGTCCACAAGACATTCTCCCCTAAGTAACGTTGACAGGTACACAGCCTACGGAGTCAGTCTGCCGATAAATAGACTTTGAGACCATTGTCTGGATTTCGAAGATTTGCTTAAAAATTGAAGTTTGCATGGCTTTTCAAATCTAATTTCTTAGCTCACATTCGGGCAGAGGGACTTTATATTCCTGAAAGGTTTTAACATGTATTCAATAATAATAATAGTAATAATAATAATCTATATAATAAATGTAACTATCAGTGTGTCACACTTTTCAATTAAAGGGACACAACTCTCTAACTTTCAATAGCTCTTCTTCTTCTTCTATATAATAAATGCTAATGTCTGTATCAGACTTTTGCAACTTTACACATAAGAGGAAGTAGCGCAACACATCATGTCATTTTGGAATCACGCCAACTCCGTGAGTAAATTGAAAATATTCCGAAGCCGGATTCGAAACCTAAATCCTGAAATTTTGGATTCCCAAGTTTTCATTATTGCGATTGTTTTCGGCGATTTTTTTACGTGATTTTTTGCGATAATTTTTTTGTATGATAAAAATTTTTATAACTTGGGAAAGTCACCCATGAAATCAAAATAATTGTCTGTACGGAAAGTAAAGACCTACGTACATCAAACTGTGTTTAAATTACGTGACAGCAAAAGAATTTTCGTTAAACTTTTAAAAGGTAAGCTTAAATATTAATCCAATACTTAAATGTAACGATCAATTTTGAGTTCTTCTGTAGTTTATTGTTTCCTATCGCATCTAATCTTCCCTACTTATTGTCATGAAGGCGCAATCAAGAGACTTCCGGAGGAGCTAGCTTAAATGCCGCTCAATAGGGCGTCTTTTAAGCTAGTAATAATAATAATGACAATAATAATAACAGAAGTAACCTATTAGAGTATAAAGTTTACTTAAAATTTTAGCTCTTTTAGTGTGATCTACTATACAGGCCAATGGTAATCTGAGTTAGTGGATCTTTAAATTTTAAGCAACGACCTCTTTAAAAATGGTCGCCATGCACTAATAATGTGTGATGACCATTTTTTAAAAATCGTTTCGACATTTTAGCTTAGTAGCATTTTAATCAAATCAAAGAACGTACCATAATCGTTATCCTCCTCCTCCTCATCCGGTAATACTGCTTGCATGTATTCCCGTGACTGCCATCATATTCGGCAGGTCAGAGGTGTTGCGGTTTATGTCGTCACAAATATGCTTGATACAGGTCCTGGCTTGTCGTTCTCTACTAGCTCCTCCTTGTATAGGGTACCAAACAAAAGACCTTCCCTAATAATTTCGTCTTTAGCTCTCCAGCGATACCCTGCGAATCTGATTCTACATTCTTTGACTGATGCCTGATAATGGACGAAGAAAAGGGTTTCTGATTGATTTATCAGATTGAAGAATAACGCTAAAACAGTAATATAATGTGCATCCGTGATTTTTGTGGCAGGATATCTATAAACCCTTCGTGAATGAAGTGTGAATCCATTGTCTTTAATAGTATCGACAGAAGTCTTGGGAATGTAATCCAAGCAAATGTCGAAGATATGGTTGGATTACATCACCTTGTAGCATTCAAGTTACAATTTCATGGAAAACTGTATCGCCATATGGAGATTGTACCATTGAATATGTGTTTTTGTAGAGCATCGTAATGCCTTTTACTGTTTCATTTGGTACACCGTAGTCTAGAAGTGTTCCTTCGATTTTACCGTATCGATGGTTTTGGAGAAATAAACGAATAACCGAACGGCATTTAAATTTTTGGTTTTCATACCTTCAAGAATTCTGCAAACAGTTCAAATTTGACCGGCAGTTGATCGTTCTCTTCGAAAACAATTTTTGATTTTTCTCACTATCATTCGATTTCTGGGCGTATATGGTTTAGTAGCCTCGAGTTATAAGTTTTATAAAGGAAAGAATGGAATTAAATCCAAATGGCGACCCAAAGCATTTGGCTTATAATATATATTATCACAAACACTGACCTTCTGCAACAACTGTGTCTACCAAAAAGGCTTCTTCACTGTTTCGTCTAAAACCCACCCATAATTATACTGGTACCGGTATATTATTCCTCTACCTCTGTCTCTCTTTCTCTTCCCTCTCTCTCTCTCTCTCTCTCACACACACACACACACAATCTTTTTTCTTTCTTCCCACCTCTTTTCCTCATTCTCCGTCTCCCACTACGGTACACGTATAATTAAAGGTAGGCCTTAGACGAAATTATGACTTGTTGCCTGAAGAGAAATTCTCGACAGAAACAGTGGCTGCAAGAAGGTTAGTATTTTTCATAATTTATATATTAATTTCCTCTTTTTTTCTTTATTTCTATGAAAACAGTATTGAGCACAATTCTAATGTGCCTTTTCTTTTAGGCCGGGTGTGTGTGAATATAATTTTTGCCAAAAATTAGATTCAAACTTCATATTTATTTTTATTTTATATTATTTGTTCCGAGGAAATTGAAATTCATTCAACCAAACGTGAGGACGCCGGAAAAAAAAAAAAAAAAAAAACAGTTGCTTAACTACACACAGAACAATCCTTGAAAATGAATGAAGCAACATTCAAAAGTACTCGGGAGAAAATAATTCAAAATAAGAATAAATAGGAACTTTGGAAAATTTACCGATAACATAAAACAACAAATTCGGAAAACTGAAAAATTTGATAAAAAAATTGAAAGACGGAAGTTGCAAATATTATTTAATCAAACATGATTGAATATATATATATATATATATATATATGTATATATATATATATATATATATATATATATATATATGTATGTATGTATGTATAATTATTTATTTAAAAATTATAACATATATATGTTATAAAATCACTACAAAAATAGCCATTTTGTTTCAAAATCTCTGGTGTCTTATCAAGTGATCATCACTTGATAAGAAACTAGAGATGTTGAAACAAAATGGCTATTTTTGTAGTGATTTTATAACATATTTATGTTATAATTTTTAAATAAATAATTATATTTGCCCTACACTCTATTGAGCACACTTTTAAGTATAGTAATTGTTGGTTATTGGAATTTATTTCGTATACACCAATCATATACTTGTATATATATATATATATATATATATATATATATATATATATATATATATATATATATATATTGTTTTGAGAGAAATGGTTATACTGGTAATAAACACGACAAAGCGAATGAAACGTAGCCAGTCTGAATGGAATACAACTACATCGTTAGTAGTATAACGCTTTCATCCTCATCTTAAAATATTCCGTCAGTTGATAAGGTAGTAAGAAGAATTAGACGAAGAGTATAATATAAAACTTATGCAACTCTCCTGTCATTCTGTTAATTGCTCTCTAGGTAGGACTTTATTAATTTGTATATGTAATTATCTTCCTGCGTTTTAAGAGTTTAAAGGTCAGTGGATACTGGATATATGTACAGAATTCGTACCTTAAGTTATTCGCCTTGATCAGCAGTACAACCATTTTTCTCAAGACAAACGTTTGTAGAAAGACTTGTATTTTTAAAAAAGATATTTTTATACATGTATGCATTTTTTCAACATAACTTGTAGAAAACAGACATTTTCTCTTCTTAAACTACGCTTTTCTACAAATATTGCAAAATACTGGAAGAGTTACACAAACCATTTTGTTTATTATTATTATTATTATTATTATTATTATTATTATTATTATTATTATTATTTCCTCTGACTTCTGTTGTATACACATTTCCTTCCGAGTCCCAACCAGAAACCGAAGTTTAGAAATGGCTTCATGACGTTTTCCACTGACCATTTTTGTAAAAAGAAACAAAAATCCCTAAAATCACACACATTTTACATAGATACAGCTCTTTGTAAGGTGTGAACTGTACTTGTTAGTACAATATTTAAGACGTGGGCTATCAGGAATCCCTTCAATGAATCTGTTGTAGGCTTTTCCAATCAATTCGAGGGATCCAACTACAACTGGAATTATTGATGCCCACATGTTTTAGATTTCCACTTTAAGATCTTTGTATTATGATAATTTTGTTCACAAAATCTTCAAAGTTACATTAGAATCTACAGGAACTGCCATGTCAATAGGAAATCACAATCTGCTTTTTTTGTGTGTGGTCTTTGATAAAAAGCCTTGATTGTTCTGTTTGCATGTATTGTAAAGTCCAATAAAATTGTTACAGATCACAATCTCTGCAACTGAGTCTGGATTATGTTCATACGAATTTCTTACATTTTCCTTCGGGTAAAAGTTGCTTATTTTCCAGTGCAGATATTGGCCTATCCTAACATGACGAGTTTTATATTCAATTGGTGCTAACACCATGCAACCTGATACATGAGGGTCAATTCTTTCATGATATTTATTACGCAATCTGCATTTCGGCATGAAAACAATTTCTCAGTATGTGTGCTTGGTAAAAAGTTAGCAAGTATTGGTTCTATGTAGCAAGAATAAAAACTTCAGTTTTTCAGATTTTAACCCTGCAGTTTGTAACCACTGATGGGTATGGGGTTTGTTTACATCAACTTGTTTGGTACGGGCATGAAGAGGTTTATCTTGACATCGTTTTCTGAATTTAGTCCGTTGCATTTGCTTCTGCTTTCTTTTTTAGCTACTCTGTCGCTGCATTATGGTGCATTATGGTTTAATTTCACTTCGACACCCGTTTCAAATTCCCTTTTAAATTTGTTGGCTTCCTTTGTTACTGAATATAGTTTCTTATTTCTTTGATTTTCTTTGAAACAGATCATTATCCATTCTGCTGTAGTTTCAGGTGCCTTTGTGAACCGATTGTTGTGGTTTTGAAAGTGAAACGATTTAGCGTTTTAACATTCATTCGCTTAATGTCAGCTATGGTCCAGTTAAGGGTTTTGCAATTCCACTGCAGCACAGGTCTGGCCAAAGTCTGATCTTCTGTTTTATTAATTTAACTTAATTTAATTTAACTCCGTATTTAACACTAGAAGCAGTATTCTTTTCGTACTTTCTCCTTGATTTGTGTATTCTGTATTCAAAGTTCATCGCCGATACAATTGTTTCTGGATATTTATCACAGAATCTGCATTTCTGAGTGACAATTTTTTAGTATGTGTGATTGGTAATTTCTAGTTAGCAAGGATTGGTTTTGTACAACAAGAATAAAAGAATATATTGAATTTGCTTTTGTTTTCTTTTTTAGGTACTCTGTCGCTGCAGTAGATGCATTTTGGTTTAATCTGCTCTTCTTCACCCACTTGAAATTCCCTTTTGAATTTGTTGCCTTCCTTGACTAATGAATAAAGTTTTTTATTTTATTTTCTTTCACACAAATCCTCATCCAGTCTTTTGTATTTTCCAGGTATCTTTGAAAAACCGATTGTTGTGTTTGTGTAAGACAGTTCTAGTTGAACTAATCCTCTGCCTCCTTCGGATCAGGACACGTACAGATGATTCATGTGGTGGCGAGTAGCTTTTTGACATCCATTCAGTTAATATAAGCTGTAATTCAATTAACGATTTTGAAACTGTATTTCACCACAAGGATAGCCAAAGTCTTTATGTCTGATATTTTATTTTGTGAATTCAACTCGGTATTTAACGCAAGACGCGCAAGCCTGTAATATTATTTTCTTACTTTCTCCTTCATTTGAACATATTGTATTCTATCTCCATCGTTCACTCCTAGTTATTTATAGGCTTCCAGTTCCCTAATTTTTTTGGCAGAATCTACATCTAGTGAATGGATTACTATAAAATCTTCCATTCATGAATGTTACGTCTACACATTTATCTAATCCGAAATGCATACGGATGTCAACACTGAAACATTCTAAAATAGTGAGAAAATTAACTATCACCAAGGAGACGTTGTTCATTTCCAAAGCCTTAAGGATCCAAGATTGTGGCACACTATCAAAAGTTTTATGGTTATCTATCTATCTATCTATCTATCTATCTATCTATCTATCTATCTATCTATCGTTTTCAATGTGTTCCTATCTATCGTTTCCAATGTTTTCAATCTATCTATCTATCGTTTTCAATGTGTTCATTATCTATCTATCTATCTATCTATCGTTTTCAATGTGCTCACATCTATCTATCTATCTATCTATCTATCTATCTATCTATCTATCTATCTATCTATCGTTTTCAATGTGTTTATATCTACCTATCTCCCTATCTATCTATAGTTTTCAGTGAGTTGGTATTTATATATATATATATATATATATATATTCTAACAGGTGTGATTTGGTCATTTGTTTCGATTAATTAATTTTGCTTGTTTTTATTGTTATTTTGTTTATTTGTTTATTTATTTGTTTTTATTTTATTTTCATTTTTTCCGTTTTCAATTTTTAAGTAAGGTAGTAAAAATTTGTTTTCATGTCTGCATTTTGAGATGAGCTCGGATCTTTTATTTAATAATTTATTTTGGTCTGGGAAAGTAATGATAGCTATTTTTTACTCTAAGCAAATTTTGCAAGTTTTTGATTGGTTGTTGTAGGCTGATGATCTTTTCTTTATCTTCCAAGATATTTTTGGTGTGATGTGCGTTTTGTTTTGAATATAATAGACGAAATAGAGTAATAATAATAATAGTAATAATAATAATAATAAAAATAATAATAACAAAAAATAAAAATATTAATTAAAAATCGAACCCAAATAAATAAAGTAAGTAATAAACAAATTAGCAAACCATTATGACCAAAATATTAGTTAGACTAAAGAAATCAAACTTAAAAATCGGACGAAAAAAATAGCTATAACTGTTATATAACGATAAAAATATAAAAATAAAAAATAGAAATAAAAATAAAAAATAAATAAATACTAAGTAACTTAAAAATCGAAAACCAAAAAGAGAAAATATACAAGTAAAATAAATTGACCTAAATTCATCCAAGTAAATAAAGAAACAAACCAATCCCGATAAAGTTACCGTTAGAAAAAAACAAATAAAGATAATCAACCCAAATAAACACAAATTAAAAAAACTGTTTCCGCCAAAATAATACTTAGAATAAACTACAACAATCAATCGCCAAAATTGAACAAATAGCTTTAATTAAACAAAACTATTAAGTAAATGATATAAACAAATTTTTACTACGTTAAAAAACACCGATAAAAATAAATAAATAAATAAATACATAAAATAAGAAACAAAAAATAAAAATAAAAACAATCAATATAATTTAACCCAAATGAATAAACAAACGACTTCCGGTAAAATAACCGCCATAATAGACTACCCACAATGCACCACTGAGCCGTATATATATAAATAGCACACGTGGCCTGACGATTGCATATAGCATGAAACAGACTGTCGCCTCTAAGTGTTGACTTCTATGTTCACTTTTATATTTACACACTCTCTATCTGTGATATTGACCACTTTATTCCATAAATATAGCACACCTTAAGACTATATTTCTTCATATATATATATATATATATATATATATATATATATATATCGTTTTCAATGTGTTCATTATCTATTTATCGTTTTCAATGTGTTCATATCTACCTATCTCCCTATCTATCTATAGTTTTCAGTGTGTTCGTATATATATATAAATATATATATATATATATATATATCGTTTTGAATGTGTTCATTATCTATCTATCTAGCTAGCTAGCTATCGTTATTACTACTACTACTTCTACTGAGTAAGAGCTCAGCACATCAAAAATGGAGTAACAATTATGCGATGCCCAATACACCCATAATGAGAACCAGTGCATTGATAAGTGCATAACGATGCACATGCCAAATATGTGTTATATGCAAACAGATTTTGGCAAAATGAACGCATAATGTTGTTGTTGCTGGTGCCTAGGTAGAAATACCTTCAGATCAGATAACCCGGTCAGCAAAGACGATCCGCTGTCGAGGAACTTCCTATATATATCTAGATTTGAATCTCGAGTCACCTTGGCTGCTTTATCCTTGAAAACTAAAAAATGAAAAACTTTTGGAACTCGAATATGATGATCCTCCACTACTTCCGCTTCTGAACAGATATGTATAGTGCGTTAGCCCCCTAAGGGAAAATTCTCAACTGATTAAGTTTAATTAAATCTGTGACACTGAACGAGTACATAGTCCATCTTAATTCGCCAAGAGAAAACATGATCATTTTAATATCCCTAATCAATTAAGATAAGAGGGTGCCTCACGAGAGACGTACTTTGTATCGCATCAAGGCATTTATTATTATTATTATTGGTGGTGGTGGTGATGGCTGTAGCTTAGGTGGTGGTTGTGGTGTTGCTGCTCTTGTTCCTATCATTGATGTACTTTATTTATCTTTCATTTTTATCTATCAGTTGGATAAGAAAAAAAATATAATTATAATTATTTAATAACAACTGCAACAAAAAATAAAAAAAAATACAGTAATAGTAATAATAATAATAATAATAATAATAATAATGGCTTCATCATTAGCATTTTTTATACCCTAATACGAAATGTTTACATTAACCAGAAAAAAAGGCTTAGACAGAAGCGTCTATCTTTTTAAATTTAGATTTTTTAATTTAACTATAACAACAAAAACATTTCGATTTCATTTTTCCCTTGAAAAAGTTGAAAAACGAAACGCGTCGGGAAAATCGAAGATTTTTTTCCAATTGTCATTTTATACCAATCTGTCTTGTCCACAGAATTAATTTGGGAATTTAACTATATATATATATATATATATACATATATATATATATATATATATATATATATATATATATACATATATATATATATACATATATATATATACATATACATATATATATATATATATATATATATATATATATATATATATATATATATATATATATATATATATGTTATAATAAGTTTTACTATGTAGATATCATTCCAAAATAAAATTTGTGCGGTGTAGATATTTATTCTTGTAGGTAAAAGTCACCTATGCGTTCAAATTTTTATTAATTTTTAAGACACGGAAGTAATATCTATTTTTAATTGAGACGAATTATGGATCAAACTTGGAAATATGAAAACAGCTAAAATTAAAATGCGTATTAATCTTCTGCGCACCTCACGCACTTGCAATAAATATTAAAAATTGATCAATCGAAACGATGACTTAAGGTTAAAATATTCTAAATGCTACTATTTTAAATTAAATCAGCAATTTAATGTTAAAGACTTTAATCTGTCTTGTATTTTTAAAAAATATTGAATGAATATATTTAGGGGAAAGCAAAAATTAGCCAACCTCGTATTTTCATACTAAATTTAAAAAAAAAGAAAACTTATCCTGCATCACATTTTGAAAGTAAATCAAGGGATTTAAAAACGTGTTTCACCCCAGATTTTAGTATTATATCATATTATTCACACCCCTCTCGGTATTTTGAACAGGAGTAGGGGTTTATCCCTTTTTCCTGCTTAGGATTAATTTTCTGGTTCTTTATAAAGACTACTTCAACATTTACCATCTCCCTCTGAACTTTGAAATTTTATCTACTAATTATTTTTCTCTTCAATAGAAGTAGATAGGTTGGCACTCCTTCCCGATCTTTCGAACAAGAGTGGAGGTTTATACCTTGTTCCTTGTCTAGAATTCTGGTTCCTGTTCCTTCTAAAGTTTTTTTCATTCTTTTCCCCTCACACTAATTCTTTGTGTTTTAGTGGCATTATCGTCTTGCTTGGGGTGAATTGATAAAAGAAAATTAGACTATTAAAATTAGTTAAAAATCAAATGCTGGTTAAAGTTTTAAATACCAAAACCGTAGTTTAAATTGGCATCATTTTGAGTATTTTACTTTAAAAATTCGTTCAAATTGTTCATTTGATTTGAAAATATTTATAGAGTCAGTGCGTGGAGGCGCTTGGAAAAACGGAGAGAGGCACGGCCTGAGAAAATGCAAAGAGTAAAGCCGAAGTAACATTAACAGATTTTACCATCAAGAGAAATGAATTAATAAAAGTCAGTCTGAAGTGAACATGGAATCCTTGATGTGTTTTTATGACTGAGAGGAAAAAAAGCAACATGCATAGACAACTTCATTTTTACTATACGATGTAAATATTTTATTTGAGGGTATGTTTGTTGTACACTCATGGAACCAGAAAAAAAAAAGGGATAATGCAACTAAGACTCATGTGGTTACTACGAGTGGAAGAGAATGAAAAGACATCAATGAGGCGAAAGGACAATAAAATAACAGAGTTCAGAAAGACAGAAGATGACGATTGATGCTGCATTTACATTTTTGAAGATTGTAGGTGGCAGGAAGAAAGACATCGGAATAGAGTTCAACAGGTGAGAAGTGCGAGAAAAGAATTTTTTTTTAGGATATAACTTAGGGTTACATCTAGAAAATTCAACAGCAAAACGACGAGTCTATTAGTACGCTTAAATTAAACAAGATACAAGAGGTGAATAGAACAATTACTATTGAAAATATTTGTAGAAAAGACAGCGGGAAACGACGTCACGGCGGTTGGAAAGTCACTGAATTCGAGATGCCAGGTCTGGACAGATAACATGACAGAAACCTCTTTGAATTTGATCTAGAATATCAAGATTTATAGCCGGAGCACCAAACCAGATTTTTTTTAATCATATCACCGACATGCAAGGCAGTAAAGCCACTAAGATACATGGGGTTACTGAGTGTGGAATAACAAGAAAAAGTGAGAAACATTATTTAGGAGCGGAAACAATAAAAGAAGCGGAATCAAGAAGAGAGTAAATAGTGATTGGCATTGCATTTAGAATATTGAAGATCAAAGTTCGCTGGAAAAAATGGAACCGGAAGAGAGTTCCACATACAAGAAAAGAAACTGCCAGCGTAGAACTTATGGTTACATCTAGCCAATTCAACTGTAAATTGATGAAACTAGGTATATCAAACACTGGTAACTGTAGACGATGACAATTTTGAATGATATCTTATTGTGTTTGATAAACCTAATTAAGTTTGAATTCCATATGGTAAAAAATTGTTCAAACGCATTGACGAACATTCACTTAAATCAATCAAATTGTAGAAAATCTTTAACAGCAATCCTGTACAACTTCGTGAAGGCAGCACTGAAAACATTCAACAGATTATTAAAAGAAAGCACAACAGATCGCCTACATCATACGGAGTTATGGCATTTAGAAACAAAAAACAAATCAAATGTTCTTACTGATGGAATTATTATTTTTTTTTTTGTAATCACCCCATGCAAGGCAATAACGACCCAAGTAGTTAATGAGTTTGAAAGAATAAGACTAAAAGAGAAACATTATTTAGGAGCGGGAACAATAAAAGAAGAGGAATCAAGAAGAGACTAGATAACGATTGACACTGCATTTAAATATTTGAAAATCAAAGTTGGCTGGAAAGCATGGAAGAAAGTTCCACAAACGAGATGTGCGAGAAAAGAAACTGTTAGAATAGCTAAGTCAGTTCTCAATTGATTAGACGTTGCTGCTAAATTAGTACTGAGCTTAAATTCATAATGTCTAGGTGCCATAGCGAAGAGGTCATGCGAACAATTACCATGAAATTGTTTATAGAAATGGCACACGGAATATACATGACGGCGGTGGGAAAGTGACTGAAGTCAAAATTCGAGGTCAGCATACGCTGAACAGGACGGCGTGAACCATGAAGAGGATTTGGATTTTACCTGGTATTTCCGAGAGAGTACTAAAAATATCAATGTCGGCTTTGACCCAAGAAAAAACGAAAGTCATATTGCTTTTTTTGGTATGTTTATCTATCCCATTCATCTATCTCGGCATGTTTATTTATCCCATTTATCTATCTCGGCATGTCTGTCTGTCTATCTATCTATCTATCTATCTATTAGGTTGGTGCAAAAATAATGTCGTTTTCTCACATATGTTACTATGTGAGAAAACGACATTATTTTTGCACCAAACTAATATCTATCTATCTATCTATCTCAGCATGTTCATTATCTATCTATCTATCTATCTATCTATATCAGCATGTTCACTATCTATCTATCTATCTCAGTATGTTCACTATCTATCTATCTATCTATCTATCTATCTATCTCAGCATGTTCATTATCTATCTATCTATCTATCTATCTCAGCATGTTCATTATCTATCTATCTATCTATCTATCTATCTCGGTATGTTTTTCTGTTTTGCCAATCCGAGACCATATTTGTTCTCGTTTTCTTCTACGCGCCTTGACCCTTCAGGACGTAAGAGGGTCAATTTTTCTCTGTAGCTTTTAGCAATATTACTCTTTTTATTATCTTCCCTCATTCCCCGTTCATTATCTACCCCAGAAATTCCATCTCTCTCTCGCTCTCTCTCTGATTCTAAAAAAAGTCTCTTTTTTTGTTCCCATTTTCCTTAAAACTTCCCCATTGCTAACATGCTTCGCCCATGGTATTCTCAACATTCTTGTCTGTAGCCCTACGTTTTCTTTTCATTTGGGAAAAAATTGTTTAGAATAGAATAGGATTGATATGACGTAACATTTCAGAACTGTTTTCTTTGTTATTAACGAAAGTTTTCCCTTTTCAGGCATCCACAATTTGGAAGATATATTTCTTCTTTAGGCGCACACAGATTTGTACAAGGTCAAGACTCATTCGAAAAACAAAATTACGATTTATTTGCACTTTCTCTTTACTTCGTTATTGCAAAATAAAAAAAGTCTTCATCTTCGAACATTTGTGGAAAAAAAAAGAAAAACGTTTAGCTTACAGCCTGTTTAAACGAAGACATGAACTAGGAAAGAAAACAAAAAAATATTCAAAGATGTATTTGTTCTGGCTTATGTTTCTATTCTGCCATTTCGAAGAGATGAACAAGAAGCAAAGATGGCGTCACGAGTTGCTGAAGTAACGTTTTGGAATGTTGAAAAACGCTTCAAATATTGTCATTAAAAATGCCTGAATGACAAGAACAAGAAAATATAAAGAAGAAATATAAAACATTTATACATGTAAGACATTAGAAATTGTCATTTTAAAAATATACATACATTTTATAATGCCTTCACCTTTTATAAGTGAAAGATAACGAGTATTTGTTAGATTACTCTATTTGTATAATAATACCTCGAGATATTTTCAGTTTTGCTTGATATATTATTTTAATATTGACTATGCGGATTTAACTATTATTAATAGTAATATTTGTCTAGTATTATTATTAATATTTAGGTCTTTCTTGAGGATAAAGGTGTACGAATTGCATTAGTTTTTGTTGTAGATTAGAACTCGGCGTACTTCCTGCTCTTCCCCACTATTCTGAGAATGGACAGCTTCTACTTATAAATATGGCAAGTATACATATTAAAGTAGGATTTGAGGGGAACTTGATTTACTCATGTTTATCTGTTCTATATATGAAAATTTAATAAACCGCTACTTTATTTTCCCCTACCTACTCTTCTGTTCCTTCGATACACTCTCTAACTACACCCTTCCTAGTTATATAACAGTTAAATATTTTCTTCTTTGTTTCTAATGAAATTTTCTTGTTTCTTTACTGAATGTTTGAAAGAAACCATTCACTATCCCTATCACTATTTGTTGGAATTGATAGTGGAGTGGTTTCCCGTTGGCTTCTCCACGGTGGCTTATTGAGGCACCACCTCTATTTGCCTGGTCGTCAAGAGTGCTTCTGACCTTTGTTATGGCTTATTTTTCATCCTACAGGGTTGCTACAATCCGCTTCACACGCTAGATGTTGGAGAGGGGTTAAATCACTCTCTCGATTGGTTTGTTACACATCTATTTATCATCTCTCAGTTGCGTCTCTGTCTTTGGGCAGAGTGCACTCAGGGGCGACTTCGTCAAAATTATACTGAGAGGTGCGCAGCCCTGGGAAAAAGCTGCCCGAGGTCTCCCCCTCTCATTGCACCAGAGAGAGGGGTCGCTGCTCACACCGACGCTAGCGCAAACAACTGTTGGGGGGACTGCGGGCAATTTTTGCTCCTGGGCCGGATGTAAGCGCTCGGGTCCCCACCTTAAAATGACCTTGTGCCACAACTCGTCTTAAGGAGACAGAGTAAATACGTAGTGGAGCAGTTTCCCGTTGCCTTCTCCACGGTGGCTTATTGAGGCACCACCTCTGTTTAGCTGGTCGTCAAGAGTGCTTCTGACTTTTGCTATAGCTTATTTTTCATCCTGTAGGGTTTCTACAATCCGCCTCACACGCTAGATATTGGAGTGGGGTAGCCAGTTTAGTCGCCTGCCCTCAGACAGTAGCATGCATACAGGTCTTCATAATATTTGTGTTGGGGAGAGCGTATCTGTGTGTGCTCATCTCAATTACGAATTAACATTGAAAAAAGGTAACATTCTGTAATATTCGACTGCAACCAGAGTCCATAATTTGAATTTTTTAAGTGCAGAAATGTAAATATCTAGTAAGTGTTTTAACACAGGACAAAAAATCTGACACTGAAATCTGAAGGCGTATTGGGATAGCCAAAGATGCATTCCAAAATCTAAGCAGTGTATTAAGAAATAGAAAAAACTTCGCTAGAAACAAAGAAAAAGAGTGCTAAACTGTTACGTGAAATCTGTCTTTCTGTATGGCAGTGAGTGCAGGTGGTTTACTTCAGAGCATAGATTTTAGATTATTCTTATCTCAGGGGGGTATGGTTAGCGACTCGGATTGAGGAATCGGAGAGCAGAGTTCGAATTCCAGTCGAGTTCGTTACATTCCCTTATTGGCTAACACTCTTGGGGTTAATCTATCTCTTCTCTCCCCAAGCTATGAATAAAATAGCAGGATCTACAGGGTCCTATAGCTTTGGATGGCAACCAGTCCAGGAGTAGGGAACCAACCTAAGCCGCAAACCTGCCCGGCTAACTTGTCCGGATCGCATTATACTGAACGGTGTCTACATGTGGCTGAGACACCGCTTATGAATCCAAATTCCCACTGAAACACCTACAATGAATTCGCACGTCCGAATGAATACGACCACTGCTACGCTTGGTAGGCTTTCGTTCAGATGCGACAAATTCGTTTGAAGGAACCGGCGGCTCAATCGATCTCGGTTGAATGCTAGAACAAGTATAATCAGTATTTCACATTTCTTTGGGACCGTACTTTATCAAGAGCTTTCGCATAATCTATAAAACACTGGTACACATCTTGCATTTGTATTGTTTTTTCTAACATTCTGAACAGAAATATTGCATTCCTTGTTCCAGTGTCTATAACAAAACCGCACTGGTCGTGTTCTATTTCCTGTTTAATACCACGTGTCGACCCAAGCCTTCTAAGTAAAATCAAGAAATTGTCGACGGTTCTGCCAGCACAAAGTCACAAGTCATCGCTACAGAGTTGGCCATGTTCAAATTGTTGATCACACCATATAATTCGCCCTCCACCACAAACTATATCTAAGTTCCAGTCAGCATAGTTGCCGTAAAAACCACGCTTTGTGCGTGTTGAATAAACACAAATAGGCCTGAACAGGCGCCTGCAGCAGGGATTGACTAGCCGCTTTAGTAGACAATTTTTTCGAATATCAAGTATATGTGTATAAACACACATACACATATATTAAAAGTTATTACATACGTACAAATAAGTAATCACTACAAAGATGCATATTTGTTTCGATGCCTAAAGCATCAGTTGGTGGATAAAGATGTTTATAAACAATTTCATTTACTTATGAAACATCACTTCTTTTTACATTTTTAAAATTTAGGAAGAAATAAAAAGAATTCCCGTGAATGGAAAAAAAAGAAATGTATAAAAATTTCCATAAAAGGAAAAGAAAAAATATGCAGGTTAAAGCAGAAAAAAAGAAGAGGATGAGAAATCAATAAAAGGAAAAAGAAAAGGTTTTGTATAGTTAATTTGTTATTTTGTATGTTTAATGTTTTTACTTCTTTTACTTCTCCTTCTTTTATTTGCATACTATGTTTAATTTTGTTGAATAATATGTTAGTTTCTTTCAGAACGCTAAAAAAAATTTAACCGATACATTGTATCAAAAATATTCTCTACTCTGTTACAATCCGGTTAGATTTTGTAACTTTCTATATGACTTCTATCTCAATTTTAACGTTTTTCATTGGTTGAATTGTTATCAATAACTTCTATTGTCTTCCTTTCTTTTTTCCTTTTCTTTTTTTCTTTTCCTTTTCTTTGTATTAGTTTAATTTTGATTACACGACTTCGTTTTTCTCTTCTTTCCTTTTTTCTTTCTTTTCTTCAAAGAAAGGTTTTTCATTCTTTTATTTTCTTAACTCTATTTCTATGTCTTTCTTTTCCCTCAAATGGTTATCAGACTACATGTTACTCATCATCGCGTTTACTCCCCCCCCATATATATATATATATATACGCACAGCGACTCCGGTCATATATATATATATATGTATATATATTTAAGGTAAAATATTTATACATTTTAAAATATCTTTATATAAGTACTATTTATACAACAGAAAATCCAACTGTTAAAATATTTTATAATGGTAGTACTAAGACTTCTTTTAAGTCTAGGTGGTTCTAACATATCTTATTCTTCACCAGTAGTACTTATAAAAATAGTGCAATATCTTTCTAAATATTTTTGGAATTTAAAATAAACTAATAAAACTCCTAAGGTAAAATGGAATTTTTTTTAAATGCTAGAACATGTAGACCATGAACCGGGTTTTCTATGCTTGCATGAAAAATTAGCAAAACTCCTTATTAAACCAAAGAAGTGAATTGACACGGATTGTAGGTATAGTCTATCTTTTATCTTACAATATGTTTAAACTTTAAATTTGATAATACTTTTTCTTATCGTAATAATCAGTAGATGAACTGCGGTGCACCTTATATGGCTTAATATTGTATTTGTAAGATTCATTTTGATTTAATATAGCTCTGTATTGATGTTTAGTTAGTATTATTAACATCTTATATGGATGCACATGTGTTTAGTTAGTATGATTAACATTTTACATGGATGCTCTTTACTTAACGGTTGCATATTAATTTGCTAAAGTATTTTTGTATTTATCATTATTTTTAAAAAATTTTCAAACGGTTATTTACCAGTTTCTTAAAAGTGCCTTTTATTTATTAACTACACAATTTCACGTAGGTAGCTGACCGAGCATATAACTATTAATAGTTGGCATTATGCTAAATTACTTCCCTGCTTCTTTCACTTTTACTTCTTAGGAAAGTTGGGAAGTTCTATACATCTTACGAAATAATGCAACCATTTGTATCTGTCCATAATGAAATTGTCTAAGATTTATATGCAGACAACTTCGTGTCATGACCTATATAATAATTTTTTTCGGTAAGTTTGAATTTAGCATAGGTTACATTCAATTGCTTAATCACGGTGATGCTCACAAGCCTATTTTTAATTCTGTTTTTTCTCAAGAAAAAAAGAGGAAGAATTCTGCTTTTTGAAATTAAAATAATCGTCCACTAGCTAGTAGTCTACCATCCGCCGAAGCGACACATTTGTAGAGTTGAAACATAGTTGTAACTGTAGCGTTTTTAACATGTTTTTGTTTTAATATCCTAAAATAAATTACATATATATATATATATATATATATATATATATATATATATATGAATTTGATGTAGTCAAGGCTCGCCAAGTGCAAAAATTAAATAGATTGAAAGATCAGAAGGTGACGCACAAGGTCCATCACCCACCAGTGAAAGCAGTAGTCAACATCAGCCAATATCAGCTGAGTGCCTCTGAAGAGTCAGTATTGAATAAGGGTCTCAACTTCGCCACAACCATCAGGCGGGTGCCATACTTGGACATCACTTCCAGAGTCGAGGAGGTGGCCTTGAACTTCCCTCAGACTCAGGCGGATGAACTAAGATAGAAGGTAAGACAGGCCTTGGAGAGAGCCAAGCTGCCCAGGTCTAATATAACAAAACTGGAGAGGCTGGCGATTGGATCCCTACAGAGGAACGAAAACATCATCATACTACCGGCTGACAAAGGTAATGCGACTGTAGTGATGGACAAATCAGAGTATACAAGAAAACTGGAAGACCTCATTAGCAAAGTGAAAAAGGATCCTACTATGAAAACGGAACGCAAACTGTCACAGATCCTAATCAAGAACAAGGATCACTTCGCACCCAAAATGTATAGGCAGTTATCGCAGCGTTACACCAAGCTACCTCACATATACGGTCTCCCTAAGATTCACAAAGACGGTATTCCGCTCAGGCCGATTGTTAGTTGCCAAGGCTCTGTGTGCCACCCTCTGAGTCGCTTCCTTGTAGATATAATTGACCCATTGATCGGAAAGTCTCCTTCATATGTCCGAAACTCTGCCCACTTCGTGGAAATAATCAAAGATGCTCCCATCCTATCCAACCAGATGGTGAGCTTGGACGTGGAGAGTTTGTTTACCAAGGTACCCACGGAGGAGGCACTCTCAGTAGTCAGAGACAGATTGACCTCTGACTCTTCCCTAGAAGAACGGACCAGTATTCCAATAGATAATCTGATGGAGATGTTGACTTTCTGTACACAAACAACACACTTCGGAATGGGATCACACATATATCGACAGGGTGAAGGCTTAGCAATGGGCTCGCCATTATCACCAGCAATGGCGAATATATACATGGAATACTTTGAAGAAATGGCATTAGAATCTATATCTCTAAAGCCAACTATATGGTTAAGGTACCTAGAAGACACCTTCATACTCTGGCCACACCGAGAAGATGTGAACTCAATAAGACCTTCGATATAGTTCACAATGGAGAAAGAGAGTAACAACACACTCCCATTCTTGGATGTACTAATATCTCGAACAGAGCATGGGTTCAAGACATCCGTATACCGTAAACCGATACTCACCGGACAGTACCTCAATTTCAACTCCCACCATCCATACAGCATAGGGATCGTCCGTTGCTTACAACACCGAGCAAAAGTCATAAGTGGCGACCCAGAGACGTTAGATAAGGAATTGGTCAGTATAAGTAGTACCCTACAACGTAACAACTACCCTGGGTACATGGAAGCAGCCCCCAAAAACTGGGATAGGCGGGTACAAGAGTAGGAGGAGGACAACAACACTCAGAAAACAGTCTGCCTGCCTTATGTGAAGGGGTTATCAGAGAAAATACAAAGGATCTGCGGTCCATATAACATCAGGGCAACACTTCGCAGATATCTCTCTCGAGTGAGACCCCCCATAGAGGAGAACATGACTAAAGACTGTGTGTACGCTATCCCGTGCAGCTGCGGAAAGGAATATAAAGGAGAGACAGGCCGCCCCCTCAAGGTAAGGCTTCAAGAACACCAGAAATCTGTAACGCAAGGGGAAGTAGAAAAATCAGGTGTGGCTGACCACATATGGAGAGAGAAGGGAGATCACAAAGATGAGGACAATAGTCCGACTAATGTAAATAATTTATATATATATATATATATATATATATATATATATATATATATATGTAGAGAGAGAGAGAGGGGTAGAATGAGTTATATAAGAGCAGAATATATCGTCCCAATATGGTTTTGATTTCTATGGTTACACTCATAGTCTCTCTACCCGATACAATCCTCTATAATTATAGCGTCTCTCTCTCTCTCTCTCTCTCTCTCTCTCTCTCTCTCTCTCTCTCTCTCTCTCTCTCTCTCTCTCTCTCTCTCTCTCTCTCTCTCTCTCTCTCTCTCTCTCTCACAGACACACACACACACACATATATATATATATAAGTTAGGTATAGTGAAAATATTTTTGTGGTAATTTGCCTACATTGATGTACTTTAATTTGATATAATTTTATATGACAAAAAGTATCTTTGGAAAGACTGTCTTCGCTTCATAAATATTAATTAGCTACATCGCAATTCTTAATTGATTTTGGTGAAGCTATAAACTAGCATCAAATCGAACGCAGAATAAATAATCGTAATTTTGCGTTGATCACTGGAGGAATTTTGTCGTTCATCGGAGGCGAAGTAAATATGTTTATACGGTTAAGATAAGCTGAGGCGAATAACGATTTACAAAATTGCCATTTTAGTGGGTGGACAGCGAAGAGGAAATGGCGAAGAAAAAAAAATAAAGAAATATTATAATTAGAAAGTAACACGTGAAATTTATTCACGAATGAGTTGCACTTTCATCAAAATAACAAATGCACTCTATTATTTCTAATATTATTCTTTGCAGAAACAGGAATTTAATTTTGCCTTTTTATATAGAGTTACTGAAGATATTATCTCTCCATTAGTACCTAGAAAGACTCGTTTAAGTAGCGGCAGAAAAAAAGCTAGGTAAGATATTATGAAACATGAAGATTTCGTTAGAAATAAAGAAAAGAGCACTAAACTGTTATGTCATATCAGTATTCCTCAGTGTCAGTGAACGCTGGATGAAGAGGATTCATTGATGCTGAGTATATCACGAAGGGGCATTGGGATAGCCTTCTAAATGTAAGGCAATTTATTAAAAAACATGAAGATTTCGTCAGGAACAAAGAAAAGTACTAAACTGTAATGTATTATCAGTACTCCACATGCACATGGGCAAAACCGCCCATTCCCCTCGACCTAGCCACAAATTCTTTTTGTTAGAATGAGAAAGGTATCCCTCATTACAGAAGCGTGAACTGGGGGAAGGCAGAAACACAACAAACAGGTGAAGAACGGACACTACACTTTAAATCGTGACCGAACGCCGGGGAACCGGCGTTGGAAAACGCTACCATACTCGGCATACGTAACCGTTGTACTGGACACTTCGACGTGTTGTAATAGTTAGCAAGCTTGTTTTGTTAGATCAATTATGACAGGAGAGAGTTCGATCCTCACTGGGTGCTCCACATTTTCAACCCTGTACCACATCTAAGCTCGTTTAGAATATCATTTTACGCCGTGTACTGGTTAGCAAGCTTGTCTGAATCAACTAAAATTGAATAATGAATTCGATCCTCACTGGGTACCCCATAATTTGGGCCTGATACCACATCTAAGCTACGCTTAGAATATCATTAGAGCCATTCGACGTGAAGTAACGGTTAGGTAGCTGAATTACTGTTGAACAGTGAGTTCGATCCTCACTGAATGTCCCATACATCCGGCCGTGTTCGACGTCTAAACTACGCTTAGAATATCATTAGGGCGCCTTGACGTGGTCTACTTGGTAACAAGCTTGTCTCGCTCGATCAACTATGATTGAATAGTGAATTTGATCCTCACTGGTTGCCCCATACTTTCGGCCTTGTACTGCATCTAATTTACGCTTAGAAAACCGACATATTAGGGTACTTCAACGGGATGTAAGCATATCTCGCTAAAACAATTACGACGGAATAGTGTTCGATTCTCACTGGGTACCCCATAGTTTCGGATTTGTACTACATCCTGGTAACGCTTAGAAAACCACAACTTCATTATGAATGGTATACTTCAATGATGGTTATACTGTTAAACATTAAATTTAGGAATATTTGTTTTTTTTATTCTTATTATCTAAAAGAGATAGAGCATGTTCTTTTTTTAGTTTTTGTATAGAATAAACCCCATCTAAGAATGCAAATTTGTTCGTTTTTATTCGTTTGGTGTGCACACTTGTGAAAGCTTGTCTTGCCGTTCAAGGATTAAATGATTTCCAATATATTTCTAAATAAATGCCAATGTCAGTATGTCACACATTTTCAACATTACTCCTAGAGGTCGCAGCCCAACATATCTTACCATTTTGAAATCAAACCGATTACATGAACGAATTAAAAACATTCCAGGTCAGATCCGGACCACAATCCTGAAATTTTGGATTCGAAAGTTTTCATTACAGTGATTGTTTTCGACGATTTTTTGCGACGTATTTTTGTCCGAGAACAACTTGCAAATACATTTTGAAATAATTTAAATCAATTGCGATATACAGCGAAAGTCACCAATGAAATAAAAATATTTGTTTGCACGGAAAGTAAGGACCTGCGTACCTCAAAATTTCTTTAAATTAAGTGGCGACAGGAGAATTAAAGTTGAGCTTTTAAAAGGTAAGCTTATATATTAATGCAAAACTTAGATGCAGCGATCAATTTTGAATTCTTCTGCAGTTTACTCATGCCTATCGCATACGGCAGCAGTATGCCTCGTCATAAAAGAAATCTCCGCGAACAGAGGACCAGATTACAAACAAAAGAGTCAAGGCTGCAGTGATGAAAGTCCCGTGCAGATGAAAAGGCAGATCGGCAGACGGAAGAATTTCCACTGCTGAGTATATGAAAAGACTTAGGGACTCTCAAAGTTCTGAACAAGCCGAAGGCCCAATCAAGAACTCTCCGCAGGAGTTAGCTTAAATACCGCCTGATATGACGGCTTTTAAGCTAGTTAAAATATATTTACAATGATCGCTTGCCTACTAATTTTGCTGCCTTTATGGATCTTTTGCATATTTTCAAATTTCAAATCTTATTTCATCGTTATGAATAAAAATTGATTGTTTTGCCCAATGACTTCTGTTTAATTTTCTTTATGTTTCTAATCAATTCAACCCAAACAAGACAATAATGTCACTAAGACGCAAGGGGCTATTGGGAATGCAATAGAATGAAAAGATTTTAGAAGGAAGCGAAAATCCAGTCCTAAACAGGAAACAAGGAATATACGTCTACTCCTGTTCAAAAGTTCAGGGAGGAGTGTAAACCGGGTGATAAGCGAACCTATCTATTTCTGTTAAGGAAAAAATATATAAATATATAGTAAATAAAATTTCAAGATTAAGAAGAAACATTAAGTGCATGAGTTGAAGTAGACTTTAGAAGGAACCGGAAACCAAACCCTAAGTAGGAAACTTCTTCCGTTAAAAAAAGAACACTGAGGAGTGTGAACGGGCGATGGATGAACCTATCTACTACTATTAAGAAAATAAGAAATAAAACTTCAGAATTTTACGCTGAGACATTAGAAGAATAAAGTTAAAGTAGACTTCAGAAAGAAAGAAACTTCTTGCGTTAAAAAAAGAACACTGAGGTGTGTGAACCGGGCGATTTTTAGGCGGATACGTTGGAAATATAGAATTGAAATAGATTTTAGAAGGAAGCAGAAACCCAATCCTGAACAGGAAATAAAGGATAAACCTCTTCAAAATGCAAGAGTGGAGTGTAGACCGGACAATACGCGTAGCAAAGGGGGGCGAGAGGGAGGGGCGGACCGCCCCCGGTGCCAGCACAACGTCACCCCCAACAAAATTTTTCAACCAGGCTAAGGTGCCAAAATAGTCTGAAAACAGTGGTGGAAACACTGTGTCTCCACCACTGTGTCTCCACCCTGTGTCTCCACCAAGAAATAATTTATGACCCCCCCAGTTTCGTCCCCACATCAGAAATTTTCTAATAAATTGTCGGGAAATTTGTGAGTAGGAAAAATAGCTTTTGATTTGAACTGATTATTTTGTGGTATTGGATTTTGTCTTGGATCATACATGTAAACAGTAACGTACCGGTCAGTAGAGTAAAGTAGAGGTAGAGCATGTATGAAAATTTAGCTACAGCTAACCATTCAGCATAGGGTGAATCGGGGTCATTGGGGTGACATTTGAGCGGACCCCCCCCCGGGTGACTTTTACTCTAGCTACGTCACTGGATACGCGGACATATCTATTCCTATTGAGAAAAGAAAATCAATAGTGAACAAAAATTCAGATATTTGGGTGGCGACATTAGAAATATGGAGTTAAAGTAGCCTTTCTCGTTGGCATAAAATATAAGGTCATCAAATGAAATCGACTGTGTGACTTTTCTATTAAATTCTTCACCTTACTTACTATTGCAAATTCTGCAGATTGAAACTGATTGATATCTTTTTTTTTATTATAAATAATAGTCGAGTGAGTGAGTATAATTAAAAATGTAATAAGATGACAAAAGATAGTGAATCTCCTTCTGCTGGGAGTTCTAAATTTTCCATATTATTTGCGTTAAATAGAGTTTTAACAAATATTGTTGATATTGAGTTATCATCCACCATACAAATCCTTTCACATAGAGGAAATTTCACAAGCCACTCGCTAATATATGGCTATTTTCATGGTAAATGTTTGCGACGAGAACTATTCATTAGTTCAAATCAGTTCAAACCTTCCCAGTTCCTTTTGTATTCCATTAGTAAAGAGGAAGTTTCAGTTAGAGAGCGTGTTGCCAAGATCAGGTAATTTGTGGAAGACACCGAGAAGAGAATGCTTTCTGCTGTATCGTCGAGGTGAATGATACACAAACAAGAATGAGTGCTTAATATATTTCTTCAGTGCTAGTATTCGGTGCTACCGGATACATACAAAAAACACAGAACAATAAGTTACAAAACAATTAACAAGACAACTTACAAGGAATAGAAGAGGGTCAAAGGCTGTATAGCCAAACGAATTAAGATCAGGCCGAATATTAATTAGCTTATTAAGTAACTGTTGAAGTCCTTAATCGTAGACTATCTAAGGCTGTGAGCCAGGCCAGCTGGAAGCGTGTTGAGGGCCGCTAGCTACTCTACAACACTTTCTCGATTAGTTCAAGTGTAACTTCAGCTAGTCTAGGGTTAACCGTTATCTTTCTTATATAGTCTCAAAAATTGTACTTCTTAGGTCTTACTCTCACATAAAAGAACCTCATTGCATAATCCTCTTCCTTCAGTGTATCTTAGGCCTTATATATCGTCATAAATTGTACTTCTTAGCTATTCCCGTTACGGTCATACAATTTCATTCAGTGACCATAACTTTGAGTGTATATCGGGTCTATTTATCCGCATTTCTTCTTACGCTCATAAAACAACTGGATGCAGTAAGCATCTATTTTGAGTGTATCTTGAGCCTATATATCATCATAATTTGCAATTCTTAGCTATTACTCATACGTTCATACAACAACCTCATTCAGTATCTCTCTACTAGTGTAAACTGAACGTATACTGTAGGCTTTCATAAGTTTTAGCCACCCTTAATTACAGCAATTTTGGCCTGTAACGTCTCTTCTTTTTTTCAGACAATAATGTGTTAGTATCAAGCCACTCTCATCTATGAACGATAGTTGAATTATATTTTGCAATGAAAGTTTGAAATTTCAACGAGGGTAAATAATATGATGTCATCAGTGTGGCAAATCAAATACAGAAATTGCTAGGTTTTTCCAGGTTAATCATCAGACGGTTAATAATATTGTCAAGAAATTTAATGAAGTAGGCCATTGTCGTGTGGAACAACATTCAGGAAAACCAAGCATCATGTTTGAGTGAACAAAAAGGGCACTGAAGAGTAATGTCAACTGAAACTGTCGACAGAGCGTCACAGATGTCGTCAACAGCATGGAAATGTCACCATATGTGGCAAGAAATTCCCTGAAAGAGCTAGGCTATCAAAGAAGAGTTGCAAGAAAGAAGTCCTTGATTTCAGAAGTAACAGGGGTACGCGTATGGACTGAGTGAGAGAATTCGAGAGCAAAGATTATGAATTTTGGCAGTCTGCAATTTGGTCAGATGAAAGTAAATTCTGCCAATATTCGAATTCGAGACAGGTTTATGTTTGAAGAAATGAGAATGAGACTTGGAAACATGGAGGGATTGGAGTAATGGTGTGGGGCGCTGTCTGGTTTGGAAGGAAATATGAGTTGTTTCTTCTTGACGAGTGGTTGAATAGTCCAAAATACTGTCAAATATTAGAGAAAGGACTACTCTCACTATTTGAAACCAATCAGATTGACAAGACTGTCTCCCTTTTTTTAAAGAAGATGTAGCGCCATGTCATACAGGCCTGGAAGAAATCGCAAGGAATGAAGTCACTGCTATGGGTAGCCCAAAGTCCTGACATGGATCCAATAGAGTACGTTTGGGAACACCTTGACCGAAAACTTCAAGAGCATGCAACCAAAATCACGTCAGTGGCAACCCTTAAAGAAACATTGTTAAAGGGGTGGCAAAATATGGATCAGTCGATTGTTGATAACTTGATCAAATCCATGAAAAATCGAATACAAGCACTGAAACTAGCAAATGGAGGACATATTCCATACTAGTTCCAAATACACTTAATTTATGTTGACTTGGCATTACGTTTATTTCTCCTGGTTAAAACTTTTCTTTGGTCAGTGTATATCATAAACTGTATTTTTCTGACTTCTTCTTGACTTATTCACAATCACACAAAAACGTTATTCAGTAACTCTCTATTTTGAGTGCATAATGAGCCTTTATATCATCAAATTTCATTTCGAGGTCTTCCTATTTTGCTCATACAACAAACCCATTAATTAGATATTTAATTTGAGTGTATTTTAGGCCTATATTCTCTCACAAATTTTACTTGCTATTTCTTCCTCTTTTGCTCATAGAAGCGCATTCAGTAAACCTCTATCTTGATTGTAACTTGGGCGTATATATCCTCATAAAATATACTTCTTAGCTCTACCACTCATATAACAACCTTCATTCAGTAACACTTTGAGTGTATCTCGGGCCTATATAACCTCATAAATTGTATTTCTTAGCTCTTTCTCTTACACTCATACATCAATATCATTTAGTACCCCACTAAATAAATATTCTAAATATCATAAGCTTTTTGCAGTCATGCCATAGCTTGGTTGTTGTTTTTCCCTTTTTATTCTACTTAAATAAATTGAAAATCAAGTTTTTTTTTTTCCTTGCGAATTTTATCTGCGTTCTTTCTGTTCCGCACGGCGTTGATTTCAGTTTTCTAATTAGAAAGAAATGCCAGCAAATTGTCCTTTGGGAATGTGCAACATCAAAAACAAAGAAACTGATTTGCCTGTTGTTTTTACAGTTATCTTTTTCGTTTCCCCCCCTTTTTTTTAATGAAGGTAATTTTACTCTTCGTAATTCATTCCAAACTCATTACTTTACAGCTAAACGTTCTCGCCACGTTGCAGATCCGCTGCATTTGGGTTAGGGGATATTTGAAGTTGTAACGACATCAGTGTATCGTCGCAATAAACTAGTTACCTGACCCTAATCTGACCGTTCATACCAAGCATAGTCCAAAAAAATCAGTTTAAAGTATTTATATCTCTCCTGCAAAACTTTGGAGTCTGTTTGCCAGCTTTTCATCGCCATTTTGATTCTGGTTTGCTGATGACGACTGTTGGTACTTGACTTCTGTTTC
Source organism: Acanthosepion lycidas (assembly GCA_963932145.1). NCBI lineage: Eukaryota > Metazoa > Mollusca > Cephalopoda > Sepiida > Sepiidae > Acanthosepion > Acanthosepion lycidas. The sequence goes on along the minus strand of OZ010606.1, from coordinate 23,472,144 downwards.
AAGCAAATATATGCTGTTTTTTATACACAGATATAAAGAGAATAGGAATATAATATGTTTTAAACACATATATAAAGAGAATAGGAATTCAAAAGATAAACTTTAAACTGATTTTTTTAATCGGTATGACCCCATGCAAGGCAGTAAAGCCACTAAGACACAAGCGTTACAGGGTGTGGAAGAATCAGGAGCATAAACATTAATGATGAGCGGGAAGAGGAGAGAGTAATCCGGAAGACAGTATATTGCAGATAAATTTTTGCAGATTAAAATTGAGGGGAAAGCATGGAGCTGGAAGGGAGTTTTACAAGCGAGAAGGACGGGAAAAGAAACTGTTAGCATAGAACATCTATGGTTGCATCTGGCCAGCTCAACTGCAAATTGATTAGATCTTGACGCCAGTATTGCGCTTAAATTTTAAAAAAAGTCAGTTTACCATAGCTAAGAGCTCATCTGAACAAATTAACATGAAAGTATTTATAGAAAAGGCACAGGGAGGCAATCTTACGGAGACGAACCGCCAGATTTCTGATTGATTTGTTTTATTTTTTACGCTTTAATAATCTATAGCAAGTTATTTATAGCTAGAATTTTTTTGAATATTTGAAGATAATCATGATTTACTGATACAAGTTCTACTAATTAACCCATAGCTAGGGGAGCTGAAGTCAATTAATACCTTTCCCAAGGCTTTTGCGCATAAGTTAAAATAACTAACACAACTTGAATTCGAACTCGGCTCTCTGATTTCCAATTCCGAGTCGTTTTCCATTACACCACCTGCACATCCAAGCTTACAGCACCTGGTATTCCCAAGTGGTTACCTATTTATTTATTGACCAGGTTCGACGTTGCTTAACCTCTGTGATCGTACAAGAACTGGTGATATGGATATAAGCTTCAAAATCACTTTAAAACACTTTAACCTAGGCCTCAGGATCTCAGGGTCAATGTTGGCTTTTGTCGAGGATGTCTTCAACGGATCTACGAAGTGTCATTTTGAGCGTCAGACACCAGAAGAAGATGTAAACGAATTCAATATGTTTCTCCTGTTACACTTTTTTCTTATTCATTGGCTAAAAAGATCGATTTAATTTCTGATAGTTTAGAAAAAATAAATGACTAAATTCAAATTCTTATAAGCTTTCATTTTGCATAGATATTGTATTCGAACTTCCTCCTCCTGTATCAATCGACAGATTAAAAGACATGTCGTCGTCATCGTCTTTGACACCCGCTTGATCGTCATCCTCTATTTACTATCTCGTGGAGAAGATTCACAGAAGAGAGTAGATGGTAGATGTGGTTGGGCGAGTCAGATGGTCTGCATGCTGGTGGTTGGGCTCGAAAGCCTCAGTCCCCTACTCCCGGATGATCCTATGCCAGGAAGACCGATTTACAGGAACGGTTTCCCAGGTCTCGGGGTCGATGTTGGCTTTTGTCAAGGATGTCTTCAACGGATCCACAAATTGTCGTTTTGGCCATCCGCAGAGCCTCTTACCACTGGCGAGTTATCCAAACTGGATAGGTGTCGAATGGGACGCATTCTGGAAGCGTGACCCACCCAAGGAAGCCGATGCTGAAAGATGGTAGCCTCAATGCTGGGGAGAGATGTCCGCGAGAGCACATCGTTGACGGTGATGCGGAGGTTCGTTTGCTATAAAAACACAGATAAAAAGAGAATAGGAATTCAAAAGATATTTGGAATGCTTTAGATATTGTACGGTTCTTCCAGGTTTCATTTTGGTGCAGCTTATTTATAGATGTCAGTGTTTTTATAACTCTTTTAAATTGTTTTACGCAGTTAAGTTTTCTTTTAAGTATGCTGTGTGTTTGTATTGGGAAGGGTTTGTAAAAAAAGTTAACATTTCTTGTAAGTTCCATTGCTGTCAAACGTTTCTGTCAGTCGGGCGATAGCTTTGAAATTTTGTCAGTCTACCTGTTGTACATTTGTTTTCTTGTTTTATGTTTATTATTTGAGATAAGCAAAATGCGTATGAATTTTAGTCCTTCCAACAGGGCAGGATTTTGCGTCGGGATGTAGTCATCAGCAGGATCAAGTTGAAAACGCAGTGGAATGCCGAGCGGCTCATGTTGCATCTTTTAGTGAAGCTTTTATATTGGGGATTTACTGGGCGTCTCTTTCGCCTTTAACTGACCTACTGGCAGTAGATGCCAAATGTAAACACAAAATATTATAATTTATTTTTTTTTATTTATTTTCTTTTAATTTCAAGTAATTGTTTGATATTTTAAATAAGTTACAGCACTGTTTACAGATTAACAATTAGTTCAAATGCACAAGAGAGTCCGCTATAAAAGCAATTGTTTGCGTTCATTAGATGATTTTGTGAATCCCTATCTATAAAAGTAAGGATGTGTGTGTGTGTGTGTGTGTGTGTGTGTGTGTGTGTGTGTGTGTGTGTGTAACGAATGCACGGCCGCAATTTTCGACGGATTTGCACCAAAATTTACATGCACATGTTCCAAGTTAGCGAGAAGGCCAAGACCGACTTTGCATTTCCCAACTTCCATCGATAGTCAAAATAATCGATTTTTCATGCTTCTACGGCATGTAGTTTGCGGCCATTTTCTACTGGCCAGAGTGAGACCCAAAAGCTGGCTGTCACGAATAGGCAGGAAGATTCTACTGGCCAGCGTCAGAGCCAACAGCTGACTGACACCAATGTTATCTAGCATGCTAGCATGCAATAAAAAAAAAAAAATCGATAACTGCATTTGTCAAAGTAGGAAAAATTTAAATCTTCATGGCATTTTACTCCAATTGGCTCATTCGCTTGCTTAAGCTCAACGTAGATTCTGATTTCGCAGAATTGGGTTGGGTGTGAAAAGGTATTTGTTGTTAACATTCTTTTTCATTCAGTTTTTCCAGTTACGAGTCCTTTTTTAAAGCTGATCGTTTTGTGTTCATTTTGTTTAGTTCTTTTTCGTAACAGATTTAATGTTTAGTATAGAGCTTAGAAAAAATTCACAGTGTGAGATAGGCAAGAAGTAAGGCATGTAGCAACATCAGCACAGCAAAGTGTACTCCTTTAAAGGCAAGGAAGGGCAAAAATATTTGAATTCAAGTGATAGCGATTACTGTATGAGTCGTACGATTTTTGAATCAAGCACGGGCAATGCCGGGCCATGCTGCTAGTCTACGAATAAATGCTTCAAGATCCAATTCATCTAACAATTTCTTTTCAATGGATAGCAACATGTATGTTTCCAAATTCTCCTCAGACAGCGAATTTCTTAAGCTTGTCTTTATGATCTTAATCTTTGAAAATTTCCTCTCACATTGGACTAGAGCAATTTATAGTGTGTAGATAACTTTATAAAGGTCCTTATCCGTTTTATTAATAAAACCGTTTCTTTGATTTTGTTTCTTTATTGTATTTTTACTTGATATAGAGGGATCCATTCCAGTAGGGGCCTAATCCATCAGGGGCCCACTAGTTTTTCGGGCGACGTTACATCCTGGTCAATCCGTCATAGTTATTGTGCTTTATTTTAAATAAAGAAAAGTTTGTCAAATCGAAATTGATTTGTATCTAACTTTCCTAAGTGTGTTGTGTTTACGGCTTTGAATTTAGAAAATATTTTAGTACAATTTTCCTTTCTTCTTCTTCTTTCTCATCATCATCATCATCATCATCATCATCATCATCATCATCTATGTGCAGTATTCCTTCAGAACGTGGGAGATCAAAGTTAACCACAATTTTCTCATCTTTTCTAGCCCTTAATAAAATCTATATATTTAATATACCTCCTACACCCGGCAGGTCACTGATCGGAATATGGGAGGTTTTGAAGATCCTGGAACCACTTTTTAATTGCTGTTGTCCCCAAGTCCACCCTTACCCGGGTGGTAGTACCTGTTAAGGTTCCATCTATGAGCAAACAGTGTACCCCAAAACAAAAACACGAGGAAAGTGTAAAAATGCATTTTGATAGTAAAAATACCAGCAATATATATATATATATATATATATATATATATATATATATATATATATATATATATATATATATAAAGAAAGAACAGTAAGATATATAATCTGGTGTTCTTGTAGATATTTTTATATATATTGTTTCTCATGTAAGTATAGCGAACATGAATGACCCATGTCCTTTGTACTTACATGAGAAACAATATATTACTAGGTTTATATAAAAAATAAAAAATAAAAGTTTACTAAATCAGAGAAATGAATTAGCTATTTTTGCCGTCAATGTCATAAATTTTACTTAAATAATATTTAAACATAAATTTAAAAAATAAAAAATATAAAAAATTGTGACTTAGTAATATTAGATTTGAAAATAATTCTACATACTGTAAGGGATTTTAATACATTTACTTGTTCTAAAAAGAAATATAGTATATTAAAAATTAAAAGGGAAAATATTTTTCAAATCGTAGTTAAATAAAACGTATTCTAACCTAAACACCTCCCAAAATCTTTAAGTATACAAATAGAAAAAATGCCGTAAGAATTTTCCGTTAACAATAATTTAAAAAAAATCCAGACGACATGCATTTAACGAATGTCAGAATTCATTGAAAAATAAGTCCCTACCCCTACCAAAACGTAACTAATAACTGATAATAGATCGATAATGAACACGCAAACACCCCTTGTCTTGATGAATAGATTTCTCTGTATCCTTGGAAACGTGAATTATGATTTTAGCTGTGTCTTTAAAACCCAGTAATTTTAAAAAGTTACTCCAAAATTCGCTTGAGGATGAAATGAAACTAATGTCTTTAACTTAATTACAAAATTAAATTCGGAGCTTTTACCTTTCATTTTTGAAACATGCTTAGAAATGTGTAGCGAAAAAATATTTTAAATCACTTAATTTATAATATACTAGCAGTAGAGCCCGGCGTTTCCCGGGGATGTAACAGTAAGAGATAGATCAAGTATCGACCATCATAACGACTGAAAAATAAAATTGACAAAGATTATTGTTTAAGGTTGACGGACACGCATGTCTTAATTATTTTTTTATTTTTTTAAGAATTGGTTAAACCCAAACTCAAACAAAAACATTGTTTTCAATCGTTATGAGTCTACCGATTGAATAGAATTTTATTATAAACAATTGTCTTGTAAATGGAATTTTTAAAGCATTCTGAATGTAAAAATAAAGAAAAAAGTGTGCAAGACAATAAGAAACACTACCTGCCAAAAAAAAAGTGAGGTTTGGGGAAATCGGTTGAAAAAAGTAGGAAATCCGATCCCATATATAAACGAACACAGACACACACTCACAAACAACATGGGTTGTTGCGTTAGTGCGTGTATGGAGGCCGTCCGTAAGTGGAGGAGGGCGATGACCCTCGCGCCCGAAAAGGCACCCGCGTGTGGACAATTATTGAAGTTTAAAAAGTCAATTATGAGTCGAGGTCCACTGAGGAAACGTCGAAAATTCTCGTAAACCCCTAAGCAAGACACACATACCCCCCCCGTAAAAGACTCACCTGCATGAACAAAAAAAAGAAAGGAATCAAGCAGAAAAGTTGGGTACAAGATACGTACTGTGTTCTTTCCTGAATGATTATCCTCTTCGAAATATTTTTGTTTTTTGTCTATCAGATTTCTTACGTCAGCATTTTTAAATTATTTCTTAATACTTTCTTTTAAATATTGAATTAATTTCAAATAGAACCAATTCCTTATAGATGCCTTGTACCAAATTACAAAGGGAATTATAAAAACGGCCCTAAAGTACGTGGAATTATCTTTCCCTAAAGATAAAGAATTATCCGTTGTTTGGATTCATACAATCAGTAGAGATCGTTATTGTTTAAGGTTAACGGACACGTATGTCTTAATTAGTTTTTTTTTTTACGAATTGGTCAAACTCAAACAAAAACATAGTTTTCAATCGTTATGAGTCTATCGATTGAATAGAATTTTATTATAAACAATTGTCTTGTAAATGGAATTTTTAAAGCATTCTGAATGTAAAAATAAAGAAAAAAGTGTGCAAGACAATAAGAAACACTACCTGCCAAAAAAAAAGTGAAGTTTTGTTGAAATCGGTAGAAAAATGTAGGAAATCCGATCCCATATATAAACGAACACACACACACACACACACACAACCAACCAACCAACCTGGGTTTTATAATAAGTATAACTTGAAGTGAGTTGTCCCCCTTTCATTACTGCCTCTTAATCGTGTTTTCAAACTGATTTTGTGCAAAATTAATTGTGTTTTTCCTATTTTTGGCGCTGTTAGAACCACCGCAAGGTAATTTTATGTAGTCCTGTGAAGTTTTGTTGAAATCGGTTGAAAATTGTAGGAAATCCGATCCAATATATAAACGTAACAGACACACAGACACATAGACACACACACGCAATCAAAAGTTTTATAATCAGTAAGATATATATATATATATATATATATATATATATATATATATATATATATATAAAGACCGATAATACATAACTAGCAATAAATGTTATCTGTAATTGAAGGCATACAATAGCGTTCAAAATATATTTAGTTGAAACCATAAAATTGTGTTCAAATTGTTTAGATTTCGGCATTAAATGAAACATAGGCGTTGATACGCCGATAAATAAAAATCAGCCAATGTGAACTTCCATTTTCATTAATCCATATAATATTCTACAATTTCTTAAATCAAACTGTTTTCCAAAATATAACTTGACAAAACAAAACACACATATCACCGCCTCTAGCAATTATGTCTCATGTAATGATTTTGAGTATCATCTATCTTGTATTCAGTTGTGAGAGAAGAATAAGATATCATACTTTTATTACTTCAAAACTCACAAGAAAATTAAATTTCGGCGTTAAATGACCCATAAGCCTATAAACAAATCAGCTAGTTACATCTCCTATCGACCATTTACACAAGCTGATTAGGTACGTTATTCGCTATTTTCATCTATCTCTCTTGCCTATATCCTGTGAGTGTCAAATTTTTCAGTCCCTCTTTCCTCATTATGTACACTAGAAATTTAAACTTTCTCTTCCTGATGTTACGTATAAATATCCATTTTGTTTCTTTTTTCTCTAAACCTTCGTCGTTGCTCTCATGTTGATTAAGTGGTATTCTCAGCATCCCACTGTATAACTAAATTTCTGTTGCTTCAAGTATAATGTCTCCTGCTAATATCTTATTATTAATTGATTATTCCGTTTTGATTGCGCAGAAAAGGAAAATACATAAGAAAAAAATAAGGAAAGAAAGAAAGATCGAGGTATTTAACGATTGTTTCAATGAAATGGAACTATTTGACAATTTGAAATCTTTTCATTTCTCCCTACTTCTTAAAATAACGGTCATGTTTATATCACAGAATTTATTTAATATTCCATATTGTGATTATAGACATTCATTAAATACATAAGCTGCTCACTGTAACGAAACTGATCACAATTCTGTTTAATTTGCGGCTCTAATTAAAAGAGAAAACATTTTTTACTAATTCGAAAATGTTTTAAAAAATCCTTTAATCATCAGATTATCCGCAGTATATTTGCCTCCAGGTTCTTACAACGTTTTACCTTTCTTGACAGATCTTCTGTTATTACAATGTGGGCTATTCAATATCAAAGATGATGGAAACATAAACAAAAATGAAAATAAATCTAAATGAAATCGGTTAGATCATGTACCCAAAACATTATCAGCATCTCTTTTCCTTCCTGCGCATGATTTGTTTTATGAACGTAATATTAAGGCCATGTGTGGTGTGAGGTCTCTCAAATATTCATAGATGCTACTCAATGGGCAATCAGTGTCTTTATACTGGAACAAGAAAATACACCAATATATTCATATACGTGTATGTTTATTTATATGTGCAAGGCGAGGATTGTATTTGTGTGTAATAAGCAGTGTAGAATAAGTACAGCAATCTACAAGATGTTGCATAAAATTGCATGAGACACAAGTTGCGAAATTGATTTCTTATGATCCAGAATGATGATAAGGTTTCATCATTCTAAAAATAGCCTTTTCATCAGTGATGACAAAAAATTAGGATATTCCATCACCCTTGAAATAAAGATTAAAAAAAGTCATCATTCTAAACACAACCTTGTCACCAGTGATAAAAGATGATAAAGATATTTCATCATTCTAAAATCTGATTATAAAAACGACTCTTCCACCACAAGCAATGGCAGTCAGTAGAGTAGTGTCAGGAGAGTAGCGTCAGTCGAGTAGAGTAGCAAGTGGCAGTAGCAGTAGCAGTAGTAAAATGGCCCATCAAATACGTATCCTCATCCCTCCGTAAAAATCAAAAACTGACGATCTCAAACGTTATCCGCACCAACGAGATCCTCCGAACAACCAAAAAACAAAAAAAAACAAAAAACAAAAACAAACAAACAACCAAAAAAAACAACAACAAATAAGCACCAACTATTAAAGCAACAAAAGAGACAGTAACACTAAGAACATTTTTAACATACACCATACCAATATTTGTAATTCACATTACGAAAAAGAAAAATACACATTCTTGTTATTAATGTCAACATATATCTCAAGTTTTATACGTTTTTATTTTTTCAAATTCCATATAAAAAAGAGAAAAGAATTCATCGTATACTACAAATAAATATAGCAACGGGATAATTACTTAAACTACCACGGTGGAGTAATGAATAGCGGCTCGGATTGAGGAATCGGTGAGCGGAGTTCGAATTCCAATCGAATCCATTACATTTACTTACGTGCTAATACCCTTGGGAAAGGTATGAATTCTCCCCCCCGGCTATGGGTAAATAGCAGGACTGATCAGTTTCTATAGCTTTGGATGGCAATTGAGGAAAGAAATGGTAACCTACTACGGAAAAAATCTGCCTTGTCATTCATGTATCGAAAGATACATGATCGCCTACGCGTGTATCACGCATGGCACACAACTGACTGACCACAACATTGATCTCCTATATGTTTAGAAAGTGTTGTGCATAGCAGGACTTATAAGCTAAAACCGAAATAACCAAACATATGAAAATAAGGAAAACAGCACCAGCCTACAACAAATCCCAAAACTGATAAGAACATACTTATAATCAGCTTTCCAGACCAAAACAAATTACTAAATAAACGATCAGTTGTTATCGCAAATTTCAGGCACAGAAAGGAATTTTTATTACGTTACTTAAAAATCGAAAGATAAAAACGAATATCTTATCAAGAAAAATGCAAATATATGTAACATATACAGTGCAGTGTAACATATTTTAAGTTAAACAAACAAATAAAATCCTCAACATTCCAAAAAATCCAAAAACGAATAAGTAAATGATTTTGTGTAGAAAGACCGATTAACCTTCTCTAGATTTCTTATTGAAATATGGTCTTGTTCATCCGCTACGAGGTGACGTCTGCTCACGGAACAAGGCTAAAAGAGGTTTGTCAAATCTTAGCGCTTTTCAGTCGCATACTTGTCGTACTGAACTATCACATTCTCAAACTATGAGATCATGTGATTAAACCCTTCTTCCTTGACCCTTTGATTCCATTGTTTTCGTTACAGTCTTACTAACTAGCATCTATGAGCGTTAAACGAACTTATGGGTCATTTAATGCCAAAATTTAATTTTCATGGCAGCATTAGTATTTTATTTTACAAAAATATATTGCTTGCAATTTCCCTTTTACAAATTGTTGTAATAATTTTTTTCCTTGCCAAAATATATTGCGGATATTTATTTCTTTAAAAAATGTATCGCTGGTAATAATTTTTTATATTTTTTTTTTTCAAAAACATATTGCTGGTAATTTTTCTTACTAGGAAAATGCATTGCTGATACCTTTGCTATAAAAATGTATTTCGACACTTTCATAGTGTTTTGACTCCAGTTTGGGTGGAGGGTTCACTATTTGCCCATAACTGGAACCCTAAACGGTGCTACTTACCCGGAGTCAGGATGGACCTGAGAACTACAGCACTTACGGTGGTTCGACGCTCCTCAAAACCTCCCGATCAAAGGCCTTGCTGATGGATGTAATTTATCGTCATACCCAGGACAAAAGAACATTATAACAAAAAGTAAATAGATGAAATGATATACAAATCAATAAATTAAGTAAATAATAAACAAATGATAAATGCACAGATAGCTACAACTAAGTAAATTTAATAATAGTCAGCAACAAAGCATTATGTGAATAAATACAAAGTAGCCAAAGTAATTAGCCATAAATCATGAGTTATGTTAACAAAAAAACGCACACGATACAATAGATACAAATAACCGCATTCCGGCACATAATTGTTTCTACTCAAATAGCATTTCAGGTTTGTATAATTTGAAATATAACCGCTACCGCCTACCCAACAACCGTTAGGATAGTACAATGAACCGGAAATAGCTGACCTTGTTACCAGGACCGGCATAGTGTATTGGCAACTCGTGCAATCGCCCGGGGCGCCATCACGATCGAGGACGCCATCATGCCGTCATGTTATCTGTTTGGTATTTTCAAAATTAAAGCTTATAAAAACACTTGCGATTGTCCATGACTCAAGATACATCAAATTCTTTGGCTATTTTGTCAATAGAAAATGATCTTGTAAAGAAGAATACTGTAGAAAGTGGCATGAAAAAATTTGCAAATCTAAAGTCGTAAAAATGTTTTAGGTAGAATAATTAATGTTTTCTTTTGCTTTTATTAAGTTGAATTTTGTAATAAAGTCGTTATTCTACATTAAAAAAATATATATATATTTGTAAGGGCGCCGAAATTCATCTTGCCCGATGTGCTAGTAACCCTAGGACCATCACAGCTTGCACCTATAATGCCAATTTAACTGCATATATAAATATTTGAGAGACCCCACACCACACATTACCTGAATATTATGCTCAGGCGACAAATCATATGCACGAATGAAAGTGATACTGAGAATTTAATTTTTTTTTAATATATGTTTCGTGTAATATGATCTAACCGATTTTATTTAGATGTTTTTCTTTTTTTGTGTGTTTCCATCACTTTGCTTATTAAATATCCCACATTGTGATAACGGAAGATCTGCCAAGAAAGGTGAAACGTTGTAAGAACCTGAACGCTAATTTACTGTGGATAATCTAATGATTAAAGGACTTTCTAAACATTTTCAAATTAGTAAAAATTGTTTTCTCTTTTAATTAGAGCCGCAATTTTTAAAACAAAATTGTGGTCAGTTTCGTTACAGTGAGCATTTAATGTAATTAATGAATGTCACAATATGGAATATTAAATAACTTCTGCGATATAAACATGGCCGTTATTTTAAGAAGTAGGGAGAAGTGAAAAGATTTAAAATTGACAAATTGTTACATTTCATTGAAACAATTGTAAAAACAGCTCGAATTTTCCTTCTTTCTTTCTTTATTACTCCTCATGAAAATTTTTAAAAAGTTACATTTGTAGCGGCGCCGAAGTTTACCTTTACCGAGGTGCCATCAACCTTAGGGTTGTCACTGCCTGTACCAGTACAAAGTGCAATTTATACAGAAGTTGAAGCTAACACCAACAATGCATAAACTACTGTCCAACTGTCTAATGAAGATACTGAATTCCTTCACCTAGCTGAGAATGTATGGCAAGACTCGTTTCCATTTGAATGGATCTTGGTTCTTTCCTCAGTTGGGAATTTTTCAAGGTGTAATCTCTATGAAGTTCTGATAATCAAAGACATTTTTAAGTACCTAGGTGACTTTATTAACACCCTGTACATCGGATTACAGTCAGACTAATACCCCTTCTTTGGTGATATTATCAAAATATTTCATCCATTTTAGCGTTTGGCATTTTTCAGTTGTCTGCCGAATCAGGTAACCTGCAAGGAATTTCAAACTGAACCCTTTATTTAATCTTATTCCACTATCTATATATATATATATATATATATATATATATATATATATATATATATATATATATATATAGAGAGAGAGAGAGAGAGAGAAAGACACACACACACACTCATATGTCTGACCATTCGCGAGGCATTTACACCAACATTCCTGACAAAAGTCACAGTATAGAAAAATAGATTGATAACACAACTATCTTGCAGCAAGAAAATAACAAATTAACACTACAGATCCTCGAAGCAATCTGCATTAAAAAATTAAAGACGACACTGAATAGAATCAGCTACGAATACTCTAATAATGTTCTAAAATGCATATAAAAGTAACAGATTTCACGCTTTAACGCGCGCATGATCATGACATAATGGATAATTTTTTCACATTCTAATAAACGCTAAAGCATAACTGTCAACCGTTGCATTTAAACGCAAAAAGAAAAAAATAAGTTATGGATACATAGTTTTTGTCTTACTAGTTGCACCCCTGATAATGATCTCAGAAAGCGATAGAAAGTACGAGGGCAATAAAAGTGATGTTCAATGTTATAATTCATTTCTGGCATCATTTGATTGTAATACACGGAAAAGTACCCGTGAATATGAACGGATTATACTAAAAATAAGCAGACACAATGTTTTAAATTTATTTAATCAGACATGCCAAAAAGAGAATTTACTTACAAAACACACATATATACATTTTAAGACATTTTTATACATTCTTTTTATAGATACAAATATTTAAGTAAATGCTTGGTTTATAATAAACAGTATTAAACAACATTTACCGGCTTGAATGTCCGAGAAGTTTTCACAGAAAATATTCGTCCTCCGACAGGAATCGAACCTGTATCCTATACGGAACCGTCATTTAGCTTGACGCGACTTTAACCGATTTGGCCACAGAAGAGCGTTCAGTTAGCGAGGTCGAATTTACTGCTAAATGACGGAGGAACAATATTTTCTGTGAAAATTTCTCGGACATTCAGGCCGGTAAAAGAATGTATAAACATGAAAATGTCTTAAAATAATTGTCCATTTCATAATATATATATATATATATATATATATATATAGATAGATAGATAGATAGATAGATAGATAGATAGATGTGTATGTGTGTGTGTTCTTTCTTAATACTACTCAGTTACTGCTAGTCTTGTTATGACTAAATCTGAATCTTTACTACCAGGCACAGTGATTGTACTCAAAATTACTATGACGCCAAATACCCGAAATCAGACTTAGTGGAAACATATTTGAAATGTACTAATAAAAAAAAAATGTGGTATCTATTAGGTTGGTGCAAAAATAATGACGTAATAATGTCGTTTTTTGACGTTAAAAAATACGTCAAAAAACGACATTATTACGTCATTATTTTTGCACCAACCTAATATTTAGTTATTTGATCTGATTAACCAAGAAATGAATGATAGAGAAAAAAAATCCAGCCAATATTCAAAATGACATTCACTCAACAATCAAACATCAATAATGAATACCTGAAAAATAACCTCATTTTTTTTTTCTTCACTTTACTTGGAAATTTTTCCCCATTCCAACCGCCTAGAACGTGCGAAAACCGCTTGAGAATATGAATTTCTCTATAATCATTTGCGAGGCCATTTTATTTCGCTAAACGTCAATGTTTGTCGATATTTTCTCGATTTAAATCTATCTCGTCTATCATTTGCTAATTTTGTATAATTTTAATTTTCTTGTCTACTAACCACAAAGCAAATAACGTCGGCATTTATTATACTTAGGATGTATATATTTGTATTTTTACCAAATTATATTTTAATATAGCTTCACCAACATTTCGTTTACAAAATAATTGTTCAAAATTTATCAATTAAATATAATTAAATCAAGCAGACTTTTTTTTTATAAAGTTCAGTAAGCACTAAAAATTACGAATTAAATTTGTTATTTGGTTAATTCTTCTTGAATAACGTCCTTGAGAAGCCGACATATTCAGAACTGATGTAATTACCTTTCTTTATACGACGTGTATTTTCTATTCCTACAGAAACAAAAAAATAAAGTATAACGATGGTTGCTTTCTTTCTTGATCTTACAGATGATGCAGTATTGAACGATTGAAGATCATTTTATAGATACAGAATGTTTAACAGCAATCCTTGACTGAGTTCAAAATCATTACGGTAGTCTTTTCGCAGGGGATATATTTATCACTCATTAGCTACTTACCCAAAGATACGTCCTTGGAAGTCTATCGCTACTCGTTTGCTATTTCCATGGCAAATGTTCAGATGAGCTCTCCATTCTTTAATTTCACCACTTCAGATCTTTACAGTTTTTTTGTTATCCGTATCACAAGACACAAGGGGGGGGTTACAGAGTGTAGGAAAATTAGGAAGAGAAACATTAATAATCATTAACACAAAGATACCACAATATTCCTAATACCAAAACATTGTAGTCTTACCATTCTTACTACATCCACCATATTACCTCAGAATCTCCATGAAGTCCTAACTAGTCCCCCATATGTATAAATCTTGTCTGTGAGAGGAGGAGAATAAAACAACAATTTAAAATCTAAACCCCAATGAATTTTTATTCAATTTCTATTTCTCTTCCTATACGAAACCAAGATGGGTAACTGCTTGGGAATAGCAGGTGCTGTAAGATTGGATGTGTGAGTGGTGTCATTTCTAACGGCTCGGAATTGTTAATCGGAGAGCCAAGTTCCAATTCCAGTTGGGTTCATTATATCCATTCATGCACAAATCGCCTTGGGAAATATATGAATCCACCTGTTCTCCCCAAAACTATGGGTTAATTATTAAGACGTGTATCAGTAAATCATTATTATCTCCAAAAAACTTCGTACAATCTAAAAATATCTCCTGCCTTTAAATAACATTGAAAAGGTTGATAGACCATAAAAAACCAATCAATCAATGAAATAGCTCTTCCCCCCAAAAAACACCACTTTGTAGATTATACAAACGCATGGTTTCTTCCCTGAATAATACAATTCGACCTCTTTAAATCTAGAGTAAATATTTATCCATGCGCATCATCCTCATAATATTGACTTCTTACCACCTCCTATTTCATGTAATTCATCATTATCATTTTAACTGTAACATTGACTGAGTGGCTCTCGAGCATTATAAAACTTTACTATAAAAAATGTTTATTAGTTCTATGTAAAAAAAAGAATAAAAGGAGAAAAATATATGAATGAATATATATCTATGCATGCATGCGTGTGTTTATATGAACTGGCACTTTGTAGAACTGACTCCTGCGGGGGTGCTTCTCTAAGCACAACGATGTTCACCTCTTTAATTCAATGGTCATTCGTTATCTTTCTTATCCTTATACTCTTTACTTTCTACCATCTCCGCTTTCTTATATATCACGCCCCTCATTCATCATTATCATTTTAACAGAAAGTTTCTACCTTGAAAGGCTGTCGGGCTTTGTATTGGGTTAATTCAAGTATTTAAAAGAAAAGCCATACGAAACATTGATAAAGAACAAATAAATAACTTTGAGCATTTATGAATTTACGCACTCAAACCCTTGGTCTTTGGCAGTTTATTAAATCGCTGACATCAAAACCTGATTCCTTGGCGATGTGCTGATTGTGAACATTTTGGGTAAAATTCTCTTTTTCGAAACTGTTGAGTAATAGTATGAGTAAAATCGTACTTAATTTTGCCCAACGCCGTAAGATACACTTCTCCTTTTATATACCGTGTTCCTTCAGGAAGTTGGCGATCGTGGCTCTCCACATTTTCCTGCCCCTTGTAACTTTAAATAAGTTTTGTCTTTCTGTTATTTCTCTCAATCCCTGTTCTATCATCCATTTACTCAGGCTCATCATGTATGGTACGCACTGTTTCTATTCTGTCCCTCTTTCCCTCAAGCTGCCTTGTGAGTATCAAATTTTCCAAGCCCTCCTTCCTCATTACGTGCCCCAGAAATTATATACTTGACGAACTTGAGAAAATAAATGGTGGAAACGTGTTTACATACAAAAAAAAGACAGAATGTATTTACAGCTGGAAGGTACAAAAAATTGTGGAGAGCCATGCTCGCCTACGTCCTGAAGGGACACGGCACATAAGGAGAGTGGAGATTCTCCTCGCTTCTATGTTAATGTAGCCAGTAAGAGTTTCCCTTTGCTTAAATACGGTTGAATAAGTAAAACACATGGGAGTGAAAAAAAAAAAATCTTCATATATGTTGCTAATCTTGTGCAAAAGTTGTTTGTAAATTGATTGATCTTTGCTTGGTATTATTTCTGGCTTTCTGGTCGATAGAAACGTGCCAAGAATCGCTGAGTATTCTTGCTAGTGTTCTAGTTTTTCAACTCAGGAGCGCTTATCATAATCTACAATTAACGACATTGATGGTAACGACATCAAATGTGCAAATTAGATAAATTGGCTAAAGTGTTTGTAAAAAGCAAAGAAACGTAGAATATTTATCAAATTTAGAAAATCGTGTTCGGGAAAATAAATGAAGTTGAAGGCAAGTGAAAATTTTGGATTGTTAAGCGATATTGCTTTATTGATTGCCGAACTAACATGTCGTACTATCGTCTTGCATGACTGAACTTGTAAACAATTTTCTGTTTTAAAAAAATGATAACTAAAATAATTTCTTAATCTATGTGCTGTGAATCTTCAGGACGTGGGCGATCATAATTTATTGTCACCATAATTTATTGTCCTTTGTATCTTTTAGCTATCTTTTCTAAGCACTGTTCCTATAAACATTTACACAAGCTCATAAGGTAGGTTATACAGTGATTTTCTCTTTCCATCTTAGCTTCAATATATTCTGTTAGTGTCAAATGTACTGTACCCTCTTTCCTCATCATGTACACTAGAAATTTCAGCAGTCACTTTCTGATGTTAAGTATAAGTTTCCTTTCTGTTACTATTTTCTTCGTCATTATCCAGTCTATGGCATTCTAAGCATCATTCTGTAGGACCAAATTCCTATTGCTTCAAGTCTCATCTTTTTCTATGAGGAGATTGTGCAGCATTCACTGCCATATAGAACGATTGATAATACATAACTGTACAGTACACTTTCCTTTGTTTCTAACGAAATTTTTCTATTATGTAATATTTTGCTTATCTATTAGAAGACTTTTTTTATCCCAATACACCATGGAATTTCGGTGTTGCACTTCCGTCCTCCGTCAAAACACACTTCGCGTACGAAATGTATTTGCTTGATTTTGGCACCGCTAATTTATTATTCAGTATTTGGGCTCTTCTTGCAGATAACCATTCATTCTGTCTTCTTGACGACTACTATTAATCGCATCTCCTTGATGACTACCATTTGTTTCTTCTATTTGATGACAAGCATTCATTTTGTCTTCCTAATGACATGCATTCATTCTGTCTTTTGGCTGACAACCATTCAGCTGTCTTCTTGACGAGAAGCATTCATTTTGTGTTCTTACCAACAGCCATACATCGCTCTTCTTCACGACAAGCATTCATCCTGTTTTTTACTGACAACCATTCAGTCTTAAAGACTCCCATTTATTCTATCTTCTTGATGACTAGAATTCATTCTTTCTTCTTGAGGACTAGCATTCATTCCATCTTCTTGATGACTAGCATTCATTCTTTCTTTTTACTGACAACCATTCATTCAGTCTTCTTGATGACTAGAATTCATTCCATCTTCTAGATGACTAGCATTCATTCATACTTCTTACTGACAACCATTCATTCTTTCTTCTTGATGACTAGAATTCATTCTTTCTTCTTGATGACTAGTATTCATTCTTTCTTCTTCCTGACAACCATTCATTCTTTCTACTTGATGACTAGCATTCATTCTTTCTTCTTACTGACGACCATTCATTCTTTCTTCTTGATGACTAGAATTCATTCCATCTTCTAGATGACTAGCATTCATTCTTTCTTCTTACTGGCAAACATTCATTCTGTCTTCTTGATGACTAGAATTCATTCTTTCTTCTTGATGACTAGTATTCATTCTTTCTTCTTCCTGACAACCATTCATTCTTTCTACTTGATGACTAGCATTCATTCTTTCTTCTTACTGACGACCATTCATTCTTTCTTCTTGATGACTAGAATTCATTCCATCTTCTAGATGACTAGCATTCATTCTTTCTTCTTACTGGCAAACATTCATTCTGTCTTCTTGATGACTAGAATTCATTCTTTCTTCTTGATGACTAGTATTCATTCTTTCTTCTTCCTGACAACCATTCATTCTGTCTTCTTGATGACTAGAATTCATTCCATCTTCTTGATGACTAGTATTCATTCTTTCTTTTTGCTGACAACCATTCATTCAGTCATCTTGATGACTAGAATTCATTCCATCTTCTTGATGACTAGCATTCATTCTTTCTACTTGATGACTAGCATTCATTCTTTCTTTTTACTGACAACCATTCATTCAGTCATCTTGATGACTAGAATTCATTCCATCTTCTTGATGACTAGCTTTCATTCTTTCTTCTTACTGACAAACATTCATTCTTTCTACTTGATGACTAGCATTCATTCCGTCTTGATGACAATCATTCATTTATTCTTTTTACTGACAACCGGTTTTCATTTGTTCTTCTTGATGATCACCATTCTTTCTCTTCTTGATGACGTCTGCAAGCAACTGTTAAAAGTTCAGTAATACGTAATGAGGAAAGAGGGCCTAGAGAATTTGTCACTTAAAGGATACATTGAAATGAGGAGACGTATTGAACGAGCTTTTGTAATTGGATGACAGAAGAGAGACAACAAGCAATACAAAAGCCACAAGAAAGCAATCATGTGTGCCATGAACATCGATGTCATGGAAGGACTTAGCACATAAAATATGAATAATAATCTTTGAAGAAAGCAAGAACAGAGAATAACAGTGAAGAACCTATGTTTGAGTCAATGGATTGCAGAATACGGGCAAAGAAAACAAAAAAAACAGCAAGTTGTAAAGAGCCATAATCATCCTAGTATCCTAAATTTATCGAACTCGAAATGATCGAACTCTAGGCCTATGTAAGTCTGATTATAAATCATTGACATATGTAAGTCTGATTGTAAATCATTGTTTCTCCGTGATAGGAGTAGAAGTAATAGACGTGTTAAGTAGCCATTTATCTAGTTGGACTTCCAAGAAAAAAGTATGGTATTTTTGCAGGACGAGTGAAAAGTGTGAGAATGAAATTTTAATGAAAGGAAAAATATTCTATTGAATGGATCTAGCTAGGTTAAAAGGTAGAACAAAAAAAAACAGGATATTTCTTCTCCGTTTTAGGCCTTGTGCGACATTAATTGTAATAAATATCAACTTCTATAAAAATAACTAAAGGTGTAGCCTATCTGTGTTTGGTGAAAAACTGTAACTTTCACTACTTGAACCTCTTGGGATAACTAAACATGAAATGATGTATGGCTACAATGGCTGGGCTGGGGTTGAACAATTTTCCCTGCCCAACCTTAAGTTATTCAAAAGTCGTTTACGTACTTTTGTAGGGAAAAGATTCTCCACTCTTCAACTTCTTTCCCCACAGACGCAACGTTGAATACCTATTACCACTCTATCTCTATTTCCTTGACAAATTTTCAGATGAGCGCTCCATCCTTTAGTTCCAACCGTTCAGACATTTACAGCTTCGACAAGCTATACTATTTCGAGGGAGTTGAATCACGCTTATTCCCTCCGTATTCCAATTGTAAAGAGCAAGTTCCACACGGACAGGTTTTTTTTTCCCCAAGAGCCACTGCTTGGTGAAAGAGATACTTATGTGAATGTTTCCGCCAAACACAATAATCATAATTTCTTCAAGTCAACGGTCTATTACCTATGCTCCATATCCTCATTGTGTTCACCTCTTGCCACCCACCATTGCCTTTGTATCGCACATTCATTTGGAATTTTTTCCTACTTTTCTTTTAGTCCATTCACCCTAAGCAAGGCGATAATGCCACTAAGACGCAATGTCTTACTGGGAGTGAAAAAGAATGAAAAGCCTTTAAAAAGAACCGAAAACCTAATCCTAAACTAGAAACAGGAGATAAACCTCTACTCCTGTTCAAAAGATTTAGGAGAAGTGTAAACAGTAAAAATTTAGGGATATAAAAAAACGAAGATTAATTTTCTACGGCTTATCAACCCTCTTGCAGGTTATTTAAAGCCAGAAAATATTTTTACATTGTAAGAAAATTTGAGATAATAATAGTTTAGTGATGCAAGCTTTACAAATTAACACATAACTGGGATTCATACCTTTCCCAAGGGTATTTGCGCGTAAATGAATATATGGGACCCAATGTGAATTAGAACTCGTCTCTACCGTTAACAATACCGAGGTTTTATTCATTACACCACCTGCACACAGAACCAGGTATTCCTATGCAGTCACCCATCTAGGTACTGACCAGACTTGACGTTACTTAATTTCGGTAATCGAACGGGAACCGGTGTTTCAACGTGATGCGACCGAAAGCTCAGAAAAAGAAAAAAGAAAAATGAAAGAGGGTAGCCATATCTTTTCATAGCCAAAATTTTGGAATATAAAAAAAAGAAATAATTCTTTCTTTATTTTGACGGTTAAAAAAATTTCGATATAAAAGAGAGGATCGGTTCTTAAAATATTCGAATCCCAACGCAGCACAACACGAATATGAGTTAAAATAAATGCGTAAAAGTAATTAAATTGTTTGAACCAAAATACAAAAAAAAAAAAAAAAAAAAAGAAAGAAAAAAAAGAAAGAAAGAAAGAAAGAAAGACTAATTCAAAAACAGTAAAATAATCAATTTTTCTTTGTTTTCAAATTACGAATAAATATATATTCAGAAAATGTTGCTAAGTAGGGATGTAAATAAATGTATATGTCGTTATAGACAAAACAATAATTATCTGAAAAACAAAAAAAAAATTATAGTCATTAGCAGCATCTGATGATAATGCTGTCTTTTATGTCAATAGAAAAATTGGCAGCCTTAATTAAATTTGAAAGTATAAGAACAGTCAATATGTGAACATATCGTTTTTATTTAACAGAAATGTAACAACTGTGTAGCTTTAGGCCTTTCCATTAATCTTGATTATATATGTGTGAACGAGTTAATTTGAATTAATATTTATTTTATAAAACTATACAAAACTAAGGAAGAGGTTGGTATTATATTCACTCCTTTACTCTTAGCTAAATTCATTTATGACCGACGCATATGCGATTGTTTCGCAAACCAATTCATCCGTTACTAACAATCTTTGTCAGTCACCATTATACTGTATTCGCTCTAGGGACCAGAAATATATTTCCATGATAATAGATACAATTTTAATGGTTTATATACAAAGGAACGATGATATGAGGTGGTAACCCTTAAAATAAAGTGGCTTAATTCGTATGTGTTCATCTTTACTGTTGATTTGAAATATAAAATGTACTGTTTTCTGGGAGATCAGGCGTTATGCCGTTTTCTTTCCGTATGCCTATCCCAGAAACAAATGTGGACGATATCCTAGCAAGGGGGAAAAATGAACAAAACAAATAGAAGAATGAGATTTAATAAAGGGATCTCTTAGAGCAGACGTGTATCTAAAACAAGCGGATGCGAAGAAAAACGAAACTGCCTGCGGAAGCCTCCGTGAACGAGTCGACTACAGTGTAACCCGGATATAAGAGACACTGATATAATAGAAACCCGGATATAAGAGAGATTTTCTCTGGTCACAAATTAGAGCCTGTGTTAATGTATATAAATTAGACCGAACCCGGATATAAGAGAAACCCCGATATAAGAGACTTCTTCTCCGGTCCCGACAACTCTCTTATATCCGGGTTACACTGTATTATTATGATTCTGCTCAGAATTTCTTCGCCTAACCTGGAGGATGATGCTCATCTTACGCCACCTAGTTCATCCCTCAAGTATATTTTATTTTACATTCACCTATGTTAACTTTTTTCTTGATTCAATGGTCAACATTTATTTAAAAAGATAAGTATCACAAAATCCTGCGAGGAAAATACACAACGCAAATATTAGGTTGGTGCAAAAATAATGTCGTTTTCTTGCATATTATTTTTGCACCAACCTAATAGAATAAAGGATTTAATAAAGTAAGTATGTTTTTTGAGGGCGGATGTCTGCAAAAACCTTTTAAAAAAGCGGCAGTTGGATGTCTTCTCGTCCAAACGTAGAGTTGGCTCCGAAGTAACTTTGTCCATACTTTATACGACATAGCTATACGTAAAAAACTTCCAACATGGCGTCCATTCCCCGACACAAGACCAGCTAATTTTTACCTGTTTTCCGCAAAAGACAAGGGGATTTAATCTTTTTTTTTTTTTATCACAACCAATTGTCCCTTGAAGCTTATGTGTAAACTATGAAACTATCATCACGTTAAAAAAGATTTCTTCTCGTGAATTTCTTCAGACCCATATCCATACCAACATTTTTACCTCATCTATCAGCCACTTTCTCCTTCTCCAATATGGCAACACGAAAAGATATACGTTACACTGGCATGTTCGGTTCAACCTCCGTGGTAGAGTAGCTGCGATTTATAGACATTAGTTAAATATTGATATTAAAATACTTTGGCCTCTGCTACCTAAGTCATAGGCTCTCAAAATTAAAATTTAAGTGGGTCTTGGAAAAAGTCATATTTTATTGACAGAGGAAAAGCCACTCACAATGGCTTGCAAAATGAGATAGAGTGAGAAAATAACACCCAGAAGTCATATATGCAGGAATAGATCTGAGACGATACAAGCCGTCAAACGGCCCAAATAATCCCCATAATTAAAACGCGTATTCAGCTGTTCTTTCCAGCCCTTCAGCAAAACAATCACATTCTTGATAATCATCCAAACGCAATTTTTGAATAACAACATTATCCAGACCAGTTTCTAAGATAGTCGGCCCTACCGCCCAATCACACCGCGACCGAGCTTCACTCCGAGTGAATCCGACGCGAAACCCTCCATTATTTTGCGAGATCGTTGATCTTTGAACCAAGGAAGTTTGGGCAGTTCACGTAGGCATGAAACGCTTTCTCCCCACCTGACACTGAGTCATTCAGAATTACGGTCCATGTCGAATCTCGGTAAAACTACACTAGCAAAAATTTCAGGAAAGCCTCATTAACGTACATGGCGGGTTGCTTTAAAAGGAGAAGCCGTAGGCGGCCGTGGTCACGTGACACCCATTAAAACCATTCATGCAGAACGAAACATTATTTAGGTGGCTAGATGACGTGTTTGAGGAAGAAAGAAGTAGGGTGGAGCGTAAAGCGAATGGCAACAACGTAATATCATGGACCGGTCATTGCAATCGTTTTATAATCAAAGCTGTGTAATTTTGGCGGTTCGGGAGTTTGGGTAGACGGTGACCAAAAAGGGGAACACTGAGGCAAAGACTGGTTCTTGTCGCCTTCTTTGTGTCTCTACTTTATAATTAGGGTTGCCCTTTGTGTTGATCCGGGAGAATATTTAAATTTGTTTTACGATTTTAATCACGCAGAAATGAGGTTCTCATTTTCTCATTCGATCACCGAAGGTAGGCAGTATCGAGCCAAAGGTCTAATTAACTGAGTTGGATTTTTTTTCTAATTGATCTCTTTAGCTCTAAGTCGAAATTATTATCCCTGTTCCTGTTGAAACCGCCTGGTCCTGTTTTTCTCTCTACTTCTTTTTAAAACTTATTCATCGTTCTCTTGTTGGTTCTTGAAGGGACTTTGAAGATAAAAGCCAGTGTATGACTTTTGCTACAATTACTGAAGGCCTGAATGATCTTTTTCATCTGACCATTGCTCAGTCGGAGAGACAATGGGTCTCACAAAACATTGACCTGCTGTCTTTTTAGTTGAATAACTAAAAGGGGTTTTCAGTTATTCTTACGAAATATAGTGTCAGGATGACTAAACATGAAAAAGAGACAATTAGTTTAGTTTATTTTTCAAATATTAAACATTTTGTAGGATTGATAATCCTGCTGTTACACAATGTGTGCAATTTTCTGTTACACCCGGTACTACTCATCAGAGGAATACAGCGGGGATTGACGGTAGCCGTGAAGGTTAGAACTGGCGGACTTGTGCCAATCCTTTTTGGTAGTTTTAGTCCCGCCTTTTTATTGTCTCGTACCTTGTCGAAACAATTGGAAATTCTATGTTCGATATCCACAGCTAATTTTTATTTTCCCGAGTATTTCAAACTCATTTGGGAAATTTACAGAAATATATATGGACATTCACAGATGGTCTCAGATGAGATTGAATATACTTGGGAAAAATTATTTGAAAGAAAATTTTGATATTTTTTAAGGATACTATGAAATTTATACGTGAATTTGAAAGGATCAAAACCAAAATAAATCGACATGATATGTCTAAAGTATTTACTCAAACCTGTTTGAATATATATATATATATATATATATATATATATATATATATATATACATATATATATATATATATATATATTGTTAAATATAACAGACAATGAATGTCTATTATGTTTGATAATGAGCCGTTCTAAGCTTCGTATAGTGGATTTAATTTCTTGAAATTAAAGAAAATATACGGAGTTAAGTACGGCGCATGATCAAACATAATAGACATTCGTTGTCTGTTATATTTAACAATATATGTCTGAATAATAATCTACTGCCCCAATACACTATATATATATATATATATATATATATATATATATATATATATATATATATATATATATATATACTTTACAATTGGAATTAAGATACTAAAGGGACCTTAATTGCAATTGTAAAGAAAATTTGGTCTGTTTAGTGAAGATAAACATTGAACGCTCTTTTGTGAATCAGTTTTAACATATTTCAAATTTTATGTTGTGTTAATAGGACTCACCTGGATTATACCAACAGATTACTACCTGTATATATATATATATATATATATATATATATATATATATATATATATATATATATATATATATATATATATATATATATATATATTGTGTACTGGTGTTAATAATAACACAACACAAGTTTAAATAAAACTCCTAAAACTTATATTAAAAATAAATAAATATTTTGTTCTTTGGTAAAACTCAAAGTTTCATCCATTAGAAGAGTTCGATATTACTGGCGGGTAAAAGTTGGGTATATGAAA
Organism: Acanthosepion lycidas; assembly: GCA_963932145.1. Taxonomy (NCBI): domain Eukaryota; kingdom Metazoa; phylum Mollusca; class Cephalopoda; order Sepiida; family Sepiidae; genus Acanthosepion; species Acanthosepion lycidas. Next base: position 23,447,088 of record OZ010606.1, on the reverse strand, counting down.
GTAGATGAACGTACAATTATTTGACAATTTTCTTTTTCTGAACCAGTCTAAGGCTTCTTTCGTATTACGCCACTGATTAACTTCCAAAGCATTTAGAGTATATTTGAATGCTCTTTCCAGAATGATTTTACTAATGTTCCATTATTATTTTTGTAAGATGGAATAGTTTATATTGAGCGTTGTGATAGAAACGAGATTTGTGGTCCTTAATAGAAATGAAAGTTTCTTTTTATGCAATCTATTAATCCTGTCACCAATATTTAAATCAGCAGCTATTTTCTCTGGCTTCTTTATTGATGTTTCTCTCTCAACTTTCACGCAATCTTTTGTATAACTCGGTAACTTGGTTATTAAGCGCTCTGTATATTGTTCTTCAGAAGGATGCTAAGGATAACATAGACCGAGTGTGTGAGCAATGATGAGGTCTAGAGAGGATGCAAACAAGGAGGAAGTTTATACTTAACATCAGGGAGAGGCAGCTGAAGTTTCTGGGACACATTATGAGAAAGGAGGGCCTAGAGAATCTGATACTCACAGGTCGAATAGAGAGAAAGAAAGACAACGGAAAACAATGCGTGACATACCTGGCGCCTTTAAGCAAGTAGGTCTGGGGTTGGAAGCAAAGGCCAGGAACTTGTTCAGAGCTGCAAGGGACAGAGAAAGGTGGAGAGTTATGATCGCCTACGTCATGAAAGGACATAGCACATAAAAAGAATGAAGGAATATGCATCCATGACGGTTTTATAATATTTAACCATTTTGACGGCTTGAATTATTACTTAAGAGTTGAGCATAACAATTTATATATATATATATATATATATATATATATATATATATATACTATTACTACTACTACTACTACTACTACTACTACTACTAGCAGCATGGCCCGGCGTTGCCCGTGCTTTATTCAAAAATCGTATGGCTCATACAGCAATCGCTATCACGTGACTTAAAATATTTTTGCCCTTCCTTGCCTTTAAAGGAGTGCCCTAGCCGTGCTGATGTTGCTACATGCTTTACTTCTTGCCTATCTCAAACTGCGATTTTTTTCTAAGCTCTATACTAAACATTAAATCTGTTGCGAAAAAAAGAACTAAACAAAATGAACAAAAAATGATCAGCTTTAAAAAAGGACTCGTAACTGGAAAAACCGAATGAAAAAAGAATGTTAACAGCAAATACTTTTTCACATCCAACCCAGTTCTGCGGAATCAGAATCAACGTTGAGTTTAAGCAAGCGAATGAGCCAATTGGAGTAAAGTGCCATGCAGATTTACATTTTTCCCACTTGTGACGAATGCAGCTATCGATTTTTTTTTTTTGCATGCTAGCATGCCAGTTAACATTCGTGTCAGTCAGCTACTGGCTCTCGCGCTGGCCAATAGAAACTTCCGGCCGATTCGTGGCAGCCAGCTATAGGCTCTCACTCTGGCCAGGAGAAAATGGCCGCAAACTACATGAAAACTGTCGTAGAAACATGAAAAAATCGATTATTTCCACTATCGATGGGAGTTGGGAAATGCAAAGTTGGTCTTGGCCTTTCCCGCTAACTTGGAAACATGCGCATGTAAATTTTGGTGCAAATCCGTCGAAAATTGCGGCCGTGCATTCGTTACACACACACACACACACACACACACACACACACACACATTCTGCCTTTTATAGATAGAGATTTATATTGTGGAATTGTTGTCTTCATCTGCGTTGCCATATTCACGACGTATCGGCCTTTTTCGGGGCACTGGAATTTCGAACATTTTATTTTGCCCACCGGGATGGATTTTTCTACTTCCATTCCGGATGCGTCAGTGTTAATTATCTCCCTTTAACTCAGCTCACTATGTTTTTGTTCACCCCAACTGTAGCCCGCTCTTTGCGTCAACTCACTGGATTCAACTAAGGCTTTTATCCACTGGGCTATGTGTTTTCGAGAACATCCGAAAGAGGCATGTCACGAGGAACTAGAACAATCGACCCAAGTGGACGAAATAAAGGGTTCAGTCCGAAATTCCAAACACGTGAAGAAGACCGGAGCGTACAACGGCCGAAAAGTCGTGAATATGGCAACGAAGAGTTGAACAGCAGTTCGAACCATGTAAATAGTGCAAATAATTAGAAATAACGACAGATATGAATAAGAAACTTGAAGGAAGAGAAATGCGGTTCTGCAGTAGGATTCTGGGAGTAACATGGACCAGACATGAGAGCAACGAGAAATGAAAATGGGAACGTAAAGGAAACTTATGCTTCGAATTAGAAAAAAAAAACAGTTGATATTTCTTGGAGACATAATTGAGGAAATAGTGCTTGGTGAATTTGACCCTCAGAGGACATATTGAAGGGGAGATCCTTAGATCGAAACAGCGTGTAGCCTAGAGAGCGAGCTTTTACAAACGTATGGCAAAAGATGGAAATGAATTATAAAAAATAAATATTATTTAGAGTTACACAGAAGAAGGAAGATGTGGAGAGTTATGATCCCATATGTCCTGAAGTGATACGATCCATAAAAGTAAAAGGATTTCGTGGGGTAAGTCTTCTAACCCCACGTCCAACCGGTTAAGAATTCGAAGTTATACTTCTGGAGTGAATAAAAAAACTCAGCACAATTACCTGGTCTATCATATAATTTAACCCATATCTGCGAGTGAAATATGGATTCATGCCTTCTGAATTCATATCCTTTACTAAGGAATCCTTTACTACGACTATTATAGTTCCTGTTTCTGTTCATCTTGTTAGCTATTTACCGGTCATTGTCTTAGTAAATTAGAGTGGCTACTAAGTTTTCTTACATTCGTTCTCACTGAGGAGATTTTCACGCGTGGCATTTTAAAGCAATCCTTCTAAAGGTTTAGATCATCGTATTTTCTCTATTCCTTTCAATAGCTTCTGCTTTGTGTATTTCTGGATTACTATCAATGTTGTTTTACTTGTGGCTATGGTAACGGGCTCTTTATATCAGTGCCTAAATCCACATTTTCAACACATTCTTTTGAGAGTGAAGTTTCTGATATCAACCGATTTGCATGCACACGGAGATGTAAGTTTCATCCGAAAGTTTTATTGTGAGGCTATCAGCCACAATCTATGTTCCCACGCCTTTTGCATTTGGTTTTGTCCTTATTGTAGGTTTCCGGCATACGACTGTTAGTGATAACTCTTTACGTTCCGATTGACGGGCCTATTTATAAAATGCTACTATTTTGCACCGATGATTATGTCTTTGTTCCTGGGCTCATTTTCACAGGTGAATAATTTTTAAATCACCGACCTAAGATAACTTTCATAAACAGAAGCTACTTCATAGCCTTTTTCTTTTCTTTTGCTTTCTCTCTTTTTAGATCCATATATCCTCTCTTTCTAACCTCCTCCACTAGGCTTACGGCCGCATCACATTGGAATACCGTTTCTCGTACGATTTCGAACCTGGTCAGTACCTAGATTGGTAACCATTTGGAAACACCAGATAATGTGCAGATGGGGTAAAGGATAACGGATCAGAATTAGACATAGGAGAGCTGAGTTCAAATTCCAATTGGGTATGTTATATTCACTTAAAGGCCAGTAACCTTGGAATACCATTGGGAAAATTAAGAATTGATTTCTTCTTTACCCAGCTATGTGTCAATTAGTAGGACTTGTATCAACAAATCGTTATTATGTAAAAAAAATACTTCGTACAATCTAAAATATTTTTTGACTTTAAATAACCTGCAAAAGGTTGATAAACCGCAAAAATCAACCAATCAAACAAAACCACTTCGACGAATATATCGATGTGTGGCATTTGTGTTTAGGCTCTGGATGATGTAGCGAGTGGGTACAGCTTTAATCTAATGTACCTCATATAGACATATACTAGTTTTCATATATATATATATATATATATATATATATATATATATATATATATATATATATATATATATATATACCATCTGTAACAGCAAAATTGTTCAAATCACGTAACAGCAAAGTTGTCCAATTGTTAGATTAAGCTTTGAACCGTTGTATCTTAGAAATGATTCAAGATATCTTACTGGAATTCTCCTCGATTTTTATAACACTATTGGATTCTACTTAGAGCAATAAGAATGTATAATTACTCTCTAAGCTTAACAGTTGAAAATCGATCATAGTTGAAAATGATATGTTCATCATTAATTAATCATAGCTAAGGAAGCTCATGAAGGATTAAAATGAAGTTTATATATATATATATATGAATCATTTGAGCGAGAATTGGCTATGTTATTAGGCTACAAAATTATGTCAGTTTTTTTTGGGGGGTGCATTCTGTATATATTAATTATAAAATCATTAATTACGAAATCTAATGAATTTATAAAGTGAAATTAACTTTCCCCGTAGTGAATCTTCGCGGTTAACTTTGCTCTTGGTGAATTGGTGAGGCTGAACTTTCCCATGACAAATTCATGGCGGTGAACTTCCCTTTAAGCGGAAAGTATTTATGACTCAACCTAAAAGATACGTCAGCTTTTCTGGCCAGTTTTGCTGGATTATATGAAACCGTAGCTGAACACATTTGATGTTTATGCGCGTTGTCGACATTTAGGTTAACGCATTGCCATTGAAATTTCTACGCCTGTTACCAGTCCAGCGTTATACGAAATTTGAATTACTACGCAGTTATTTGGTTGAAATGAGTCTCCTCGCTCGTCCCCCACACACTGATTTCTTTGACCGACTATTTCTCCCACCGCCACCACTGTCACATTCTCGTGTCCGTCCAACTGCAAACTGCAGAATTGTGATGGCTCGACTAATCCTGCTCGTTGACATATTGCACAGAAGCCAAAAATCCTAGGTCACTGCATTCTTCGCCATTTTGAAGTTGATAAGATTTTATTTCTTTTTTACGTCTTTTGTGGTTTTCGGTTTTATTTTGATTATGTTTTCTTTTTTTTGTCTTCTTTATTTATTCACTTGTGGTTTCAGCCAATTTTATTTTGACATTTTGCACTTCATTTTATTTTGTTTGCACACGCATTTGTTTTTTTCTTCTTCTTTCACTAAGTACGTATATTCAACCCAGGAAGATACACACATACATTGATTTGTGTTATAACAAACCACACTGCTACAATAATTTTGAGAAATAATAATAACAACAACAGCAATAATAATAATAATAATAATAATAATCTTTGAAGATATTCAAAAAGCTGTCAAAATACAAGGATCTTGAAATAGAAATCTCGAAAATGTGGCATATGGGAACATCAACAATCCCTGTTGTAGTTGGAGCCCTAGGACTGGTTGGAAAAGATTGCATTAGACTAATTGAAGGGATTCCTGGAAGTCCATGCCTCAAGGAGATACAAAAAATTGTTCTGACAAGTACACCCCACACTTTACGAAGGGCTTTATCTTTGCAATTTTTTTTTTTTTTTTTGTCAGTGGAAAGTGTCATGATGCCATTTCTATACCTAGGTCCCTGAGCGGGACCCGGAAAGAAATGTGTAATCGCCAGAAATCAAAGAAAATAATAATAATAATAATAATAATAATAATAATAATAATAATAATAATTTTGAAGTGGAAATCTAAAAAATGTAAACATGAAGGCATCAATAATTTCAGTTGTTTTGGGGACCTGGTTTTCATTGGAATAGGTTCTGATAAAATCATTGAAGGGGTCCTTGGTAGTTCATAACTTGAAAAAAAGCAAGAGATATTGTCACAAGCACAGCTCACATCTTATGAAGGGCTTTATATATGTATAATTTGTGTGCAGTTATTTATTTTACAGAAATGTTCATTTGGAAATGCCATGATTCCATTTATGGCCTTAGGTTCCTGGTTGTGGCCCGGAAGGAACTAAGTATACGACAGAAAACAAGGAAATAATAATAATAATAATAATAATAATAATAATTGTTAGGGGTACTTACCCATAATAACATAATGGACTATGCCATACGTAATAAATACTGCGCCTCAAGAGGAAGCAGAGAGTTCAGTCCGAAGTCGGGCGACCGGCTGATCGGTTGAACTCTCTCCCTACGGGCGGGGAGGAACCCGAAGGAGGCTACGCCGAAGGGCGGAGTCTCTTTCGGGGTGGTAGACCGACCCTGAACCCGTTTATAAGGGTTCAAAGGGAATATTTTTGCCCGAGCACACGGGATCAGAAACCCCACGTTAAACCGGCCTTGTGCCACATGATGCCCTCGTGTGTGGGGCGGTGACTAAATAGTGTTCAGTCCGAAGTCGGACGACCGGCTGACCGGCTGATCGGTTGAACTCTCCGCCTTCGGGCGGGGAGTAACCCGAACGAGGCTACGCCGAAGGACGGAGTCTCTTTCGGGGAGGTAAACCGACCCTGAAGTCGTTTATACGGGTTCAAAGGGCATATTTTTGGCCGAGCCTACGGGTTCGGAGATCCCACGTTAAAGCGGCTTTGTGCCACATGATGCCCTCGTAGGGGGATGACTAAATACCGTTCAGTCTGAAGTCTGGAGTGAAGTCCGTCAGTCAGTCAGAGCGAGTCAGTCAGTCGAGTCAGAGGCAGTTCGGACAGAGTCGCGTTCAGACAATTACTACTAAACCTGATTGTTCGTACTAACACTTTCTACTTCTCTGTATATATTCGTGTTTGTAATATATCTGTGTTATTCCATATCCGCGTTCGAGTTCTTCTTTATTGGTTCTACCTTGGACTATCACCGTGGTACAAGGAACCGGACCATAACAACAACAACAACAATAATAATAATAATAATAATAATAATAATAATAATAATAATAAAAAGGAAACTGCAAGAAAATGGTACGGACACCATCCAGACCCGGTTACGGAGATACGACCTGTAACAATTTTATGGGACTTCACAAAACACAGCTAATCGCCCTGACATCGCCCGCAAAGACAAAATGTGTCCCCTTACTGACATAGCAGTCTCTGCAGACTGCAATGTATCTTTGAAGATCTTAAAAAAAAAAAAAATATCAAAATACAAGGACATTGAAATCGAAATCTCAAAAATGTGGCGCATGAGGCCATTATCAATTCCAGTTGTAGCTGGAGCCCTCGGATTGATTGGAAAAGATTCCAATAGACTCATTGAAGGAATACCTGGTAATCCATGCCTTAAAGAAATAAAAGAAATATTCTCACGAATACAGCTCACACCTTACGAAAGGCTTTATCTATGTAAAATATGTGCAATTTTTTTTTCAAAACTGATTAGTTGAAAATATCATAATGCCATTTCGGACCTTAGATCTCTGGTCGGGACCCGTGAAAGAAATGAGTATACATAAACAACCAAAGAAAACAAAACAATAATAATAATAATAATAATAATAATAATAATAATAATAATAAGTGGGTGACAACCTACAAGTAAACAATCATACGCCCAATGTAGAGGCAACGACCCTAAAAATGAAAGCAAATGCAATGGACCATACGCAGAAGAGATGGCAAAATAAACCTCTTCATGGTCTCTGCCCGTACCACAAAAAAGGTGATGTAGACAAACCTCGTATCCATCAATGGTTATGTAGTGCAGGGTTAAAAGCCTAAACCGTAGGTTTTATTCTTACTGTACAGGACTAATGATTACTAACTGGAAATTACCAAGAACACATACTGAAAAATTGTGTTAACCCGAAATGGAGATTATGTGTCAAATGTACAAAAAGAATTGAGCAACTTGTATAAAGTTGCATAGCATTAGCATCCACTTGTCATATAAAACTTGTCATGACAGAGAGGGCTAATATCTGCACTAGAAAATCTGCAACTTTTACGGGAAGAAACTTGTATGAACACCACCTAGACAGGGTTACAGAGGTATGACCTGTCACAATTTTATGGTACTTTACGCAGACAGAACAATCAAAACTAATCGCTGAGATATCACGATCAAAACAACAAAAACAGATTGTATTTTTATATCGTCATGGCAGTTCTTGTAAATGACAATGAATTGTGGGTAACTCGGGGTAGTTTATACGGATTGCAGGGGAAGATAATGGTTAACTCCAGATTTGAACAGGTTAAGGTTGTAGTGATCGCGGAAACATCCTCTTGGGAGTCGGTTCCACTGAGCCATTGTTCGCGGGAACAAACCGCTAAACTTCTCCCTCATAGAATGCGGAGGGGAATGTAGATGTCAAGGTTCATTTTCTGTCTTTAATATTCACCAGTGAATAAACTGAATTAAAAAGAAAGGGATTTATATTGAATACTAAATATTTATTGGTTAAAATAAATAATTTTTTTATGACTAAGCGACAGATTTAACCATAAAATTACGTAAGTCATTTTTATTTTATTCCGTCACCAAAACCGTTACACTTCTTTTCTGGCAGCGGACAATTTTTGAATCCTTATTTTTATTCTGTATTTTTTTCTTTTATGCTCTTTATTTTTATTTTGTATATTCCCATCAAATTTAAATCAAGACTGGACATTTCATCACCGCCGGCTCAACACCGTCGACTCAACACCGGCTCAACACCGTCGACTCAACACCGGCTCAACACCGTCGACTCAACACCGGCTCAACACCGTCGACTCAACACCGGCCAGCTCATCTCCGTGACGACTCAACTCCAGCAGAGTTCGCCACCAACATACTCAGCGCGAGGACATCTCAACACTGATGCCGAATTAATAGCTTTAGTCTGGCGTTGGCTGTCATAGTTTTCATATCTCTTAGATAGGCTTTGTGTCGTAGAGACTTTGAAAGTTTTGTTGTCATAGTGACTTATTAGTTACAACAGCCTATTTGGCTGACTTGTGTTTAATTTTCAAGATTGAACAAATAACGATACTGAAGCAGCAAACAGAAGACTGCAAACAGAACTGGGGATGAAGCACACCACAATATAGAAATTCATTACGAGGCTGCACAACGTGCAATGAATCTTAGATGCATTTTACGAGAAATTTATTGGAGGTCATCCTCCTTTCCCTAAATTGAAAAAAGCTTATGAAGGAAGTTGAAAGAATTTTGCAGATTCTTTCTTAAATTTTCTTAATGATCTTCAACTGAATATTTGAGGGAATTACTTAAAATTATCAATAAATTTTGAAAAATAAAGCCATAATACATTATTTTTATCTGTTTTGAAAAAGTCGACGGAAACATTTCATAATGTGCATATCGTTGAGTTGTCTTTACGCCGAGTAGACTGATAGTGAGTTGCGTTGTGTAGAGTTTTCACGGACATGAGTCGATCTGTGCTGAGTCGGCAGTGTTGAGTCGGCAGCATTGAGTTGTCGGTGATGAGTCGTCTACAGACTCTTTAAATTATTTCGTTCTTTTCCCTCAACTTTTATCTCTCATAATTTCTTCCCTTCCCGCGTCATCCTTTTAGTTTACTTTTTTTCTATAACTCTTCTCTTCCTCTTGCTACTCAATCTGCATCGCCACTTCTTTATTTACTGTGCCCTCTCATGACATAGACGATCGTGGCTCTCCAAATTCATGTCCTCTGTAGCTATTAATACATTTTGCCCTTTAGTTATTTTTATTAAACCTTGTTTCGTCATCCATTTACTCAAGCTTACTAAGTATGTTATACGTTGTTCTTTTCAATCGGTTCTGTGAGTATCAGACTTTCCAAAGCCACTTTCCTCATTATGTGCCCCAAGAAATTTCAACTATGGCTTTGGAGTTCTGCTAATTTACATCTATTTGCTATTTTTTTCTCAACATGATTTCATAAAAAACGAAATGAGTGACGTAAGTTGAAAAGAAAAACGGATAAGCAGAAACAATATCACTGGATAAAATGAAAAAAAAAAAAACGAACCGGCTTTAAGTAAAATTTAAAACCAAACAGAATCATTGCCATTCACATGTATAACTCACCGAGGTACAATAAACACTTTGACATAACATCCATATATATATATATATATATATATATATATATATATATCAAGTCAGGTCATTCATTGAGTATTAATTATACTATCTATGAATGACCTGACTTTATATATGTATATATATACACATATATATGTGTGTGTGTCTGTATCAAGTCAGGGCATTCATTGAGTATTAATTATACTATCTATGAATGACCTGACTTTATATATGTATATATATACATATATATATATGTGTGTGTGTCTGTATCAAGTCAGGTCATTCATTGAGTATTAATTATACTATCTATGAATGACCTGACTTTATATATGTATATATATACATATATATATATATGTGTGTGTGTGTCTGTATCAAGTCAGGTCATTCATTGAGTATTAATTATACTATCTATGAATGACCTGACTTTATATATGTATATATATACATATATATATATGTGTGTGTGTCTGTATCAAGTCAGGTCATTCATTGAGTATTAATTATACTATCTATGAATGACCTGACTTTATATATGTATATATATACATATATATATATGTGTGTGTGTCTGTATCAAGTCAGGTCATTCATTGAGTATTAATTATACTATCTATGAATGACCTGACTTTATATATGTATATATATACATATATATATATGTGTGTGTGTCTGTATCAAGTCAGGTCATTCATTGAGTATTAATTATACTATCTATGAATGACCTGACTTTATATATGTATATATATACATATATATATGTGTGTGTGTGTCTGTATCAAGTCAGGGCATTCATTGAGTATTAATTATACTATCTATGAATGACCTGACTTTATATATGTATATATATACATATATATATGTGTGTGTGTGTCTGTATCAAGTCAGGGCATTCATTGAGTATTAATTATACTATCTATGAATGACCTGACTTTATATATGTATATATATACATATATATATGTGTGTGTGTGTCTGTATCAAGTCAGGGCATTCATTGAGTATTAATTATACTATCTATGAATGACCTGACTTTATATATGTATATATATACATATATATATGTGTGTGTGTGTCTGTATCAAGTCAGGGCATTCATTGAGTATTAATTATACTATCTATGAATGACCTGACTTTATATATGTATATATATACATATATATATATGTGTGTGTGTCATTATCAAGTCAGGTCATTCATTGAGTATTAATTATACTATCTATGAATGACCTGACTTTATATATGTATATATATACATATATATATATGTGTGTGTGTCTGTATCAAGTCAGGGCATTCATTGAGTATTAATTATACTATCTATGAATGACCTGACTTTATATATGTATATATATACATATATATATATGTGTGTGTGTCTGTATCAAGTCAGGGCATTCATTGAGTATTAATTATACTATCTATGAATGACCTGACTTTATATATGTATATATATACATATATATATGTGTGTGTGTGTGTCTGTATCAAGTCAGGGCATTCATTGAGTATTAATTATACTATCTATGAATGACCTGACTTTATATATGTATATATATACATATATATATGTGTGTGTGTGTCTGTATCAAGTCAGGGCATTCATTGAGTATTAATTATACTATCTATGATTGACCTGACTTTATATATGTATATATATACATATATATATATGTGTGTGTGTCTGTATCAAGTCAGGGCATTCATTGAGTATTAATTATACTATCTATGAATGACCTGACTTTATATATGTATATATATACATATATATATATGTGTGTGTGTCTGTATCAAGTCAGGGCATTCATTGAGTATTAATTATACTATCTAACCCAGTACTATTTGACACATGGTCAGGTTATGATTGATTAAACTGGTTCCTCCACCAGGCTTTACAAGTGAAGATGGTGTTTAGACACTGACTGAATTTTGTGAAATGCTGGATGATTTCTTTTATTGAATGTTGAAAGGGGTCCAACACTCTCAGTGTGTGATCACTTTAGCTCTCATTAAGGTATCCCACTAGGAGAAGGAAAACTCTGATGTAACACATGCAGCTAGACAGATTCAATCATTTTAACTAGTTCTTCTTTCTTAGGGAGTGGTATTGACCCAGTGCAGCAATTTTCCTCACTTTCAAATTTATTCATTCAAAAATTATAACATAAACATGTTATAAAATCACTACAAAAATAGCCATTTTGTTTCAACACTTCCGATGTATTCAGAAGACATCAGAAGTGTTGAAATAAAATGTTAGTGATGCTATAACATGTTTATATTATAATTTTTGAATAAATAATATTCTGTCTACCCTGTATTGAGCACTATTTCAAGAATAGTGTTTTGGTTATTGAAATTTTATTCCGTCTACACCAATCCTATACTTGGATATATATATATATATATATATATGTGTGTGTGTGTGTGTGTGTGTGTGTGTGTGTGTGTGTGTGTGTGTGTGTGTGAATGTATGTATGTATGTATGTATATATACACGTATATAACCTGAAACTTAATGCTATCCTCTCGGTTTACATGAGCCAGATCAGGCCAAAAATGAAGTGCTGCTGTCATATTTCAGATCTCACTCTCTACCCTTGACAGAGTCCAAAAGAGTCTTCGAGCCCTCGTGGTTGACGAATTCTTCTCCACCACCCAACCTCTCTCCGCTACTTCCATGGAAAGTGCTCGGACTAACTATATTCCCTGGTTGAGCCAATTCAAACCTTTACGACAAGGACGCACCATGCAACTTACATAGTAGAAAACCACCTACATTCTTTCCTTATTCCACTGGTGAGAAATAAGTTCGACTCAAATAGTTTCTTCCCGCGAACCACTGCTCTGGGGAACCGACTCCTAAGAGGACGTTTCACCGATCACTGCAAACTTAATCCGCTCAAGGCTAAGGCTAGAGTAAACCGTTATCTCCCACACCTATCCGCGGAAATTGCCTCAAGCCAACATTTCAAATAATATAATAAAAATGCCAAAAAATGAAAAGAAAACATTTAAATTCAGCTCCTCTTATTTAAAAACATATATAATACACAAATTTATCTCATACTAAAATAATGTAAACATTAATTGCATAAAAATTCGACATCATTTATTAGATATTAAGTGAAGTCACTTAACATAATCGATAGTTTACTTTTTAGTTAACCTGATGAATATTTATGAGCGTCTCTTAAAATGAAAAAAAAAATTGAAGAAATGACAATATTTTTACTTATGTTGTAAAATCCTTATTACAATATAAAATGCTCACATTTGCCTTGATAAAGCCCGTTGGAGAACGAAACAGGTCGACAAAGTTTTCTTTTTTGTTTTTATTCATATTGTCCTTTTACATGTATATTGTAGTTATATCTGATTTTGTTTTTACATTATATATATATATATATATATATATATATATATATATATATATATATATAATAAATCCTAATGAGCCAGGTACTACCTACCTAGGTTTCACCACATGAGATCATCAGCGTGAACTGGCTCAGTTTGCCCTAATGATCCTATGTGGTGAAACCTAGGTACGTAGTACCTGGCTCATTAGGATTTATTTATTTTACTTTTGATCTACTTAGCGTATTGAGCACTCTTCGTTTTAACTTATTACTCGCTAGGTTTTTTTTTCTTTGTAACAAAAATTTAAGGTACTGGACGATTTCTTTTGTCGAGTTTGGAGGTTTCTGGGGTTTTCTTTCTTTTATCTTTTCTATTTTCCTCGGAAACTCTGCTATCCAGATTTTTTTCACCCACCGTATTAAAGTAAATTTATATATATATATATATATATATATATATATATATATATATATATATATATATATATATATATATGAACAAAGACAAAACGAAAAATTATCTTAGCCGACATGTAACGTCCTCTGACCGAATTATCAAGGCAAATGTGAAGATTGTATTTTGAAAAAAAAGTATTTATAAACAAAAAATAAAAATGTCAATCTTTCAAATTTTTGATATATTTGTGTGTGTTTGTGGGTGTAGGTATGTGTTTGTGTGTATGAATATGTGTGTCTAATATTCATATTGTAACATATCCTATTCAAGCTCGATATGCCTTTATGTTTGTATGTGTGTATTCAGTATCAGAGCAGAACATCTCACTTGTAAGAATTTACCGACATTTTGTTTTAAGCTTTTTATTTGTAAATACTATTTGACAATCGGCGTTGACGTATCAACAAACCTTTCTAATGATTTATTTCTTATGAGATTCCTTTCTTTCTCTTTCTGTTCACAAAGAAACACTGTCTTCATTCTTGTTCAGTCTGACAGTCCGTCTTAACGAACCTTTATTGCTCTCCCTTCTCACGCACATAGATACATATAAATGCAGATAAAATATATCAATCTAACATGTTTCACGTTTAATAAAACTTCGTCAGGGATTGAGAGAGAACAGGCAAAAAGATAAACACTGACATTTTCAGTTATCTTTGGGACAGTTCTTATACATACATATACATACATATATACATACACACACACACACACACACACACACACATATATATATATATATATATATATATATATATATATATATATATATATAACAATTTTTTATATAATCTATATCCTGAAAATAAAATAAATTATACGAACATATGAGAAATTATATAAAAAATTAAAACACCACACCTTGTCAGGCGTTTTCAATGAGACTTGGATGAAAGAAAGATTGCTCCCAAATACGCAATATATATATATATATATATATATATATATATATACGTGCACACACAAACATACATGCATGTATCTATTAAATATTGTTGTTCTTTATTCTAATACAGAGTTCATTACAAAAAATATGCTCGCTCTTATATGAGCCGACAACTGACGGAGTGCATTAACAGTCCATATCGTCCATTGTCCCAAGCGCTTTCGTCCACTTCTTCCGTCGTTTTTAAGGGGGTGTTTTTGGCGTAGTTTATTTTCCTGTTTTGGCTGTGTGAATGTATTTTTTGTGAATAATAGTAGCAGTATATATATATGTATATGTATATATATATATATATATATATATATATATATATATATATATATACACACACACACACACACACACACACATATATATATATATATATATATATATATATATATATATATATATATATATATATGTATGTATATATTTAAATGGTGAGAATACATCGTCGCAAACAATATAAATAAGATACATCTTTTTAAATTTTTACAAGCTTGTAAAAAATTAAAAAGACCTTATGCAACTGGAATTTATAAACGGGAATCATATCATTCATATACAGGTTTGGGGTTGATGTATCTTATTTATATTGTTTGCGACTATGTATTCTCGCCATTTAAATCATTAACCTCTATATTTGTTTTTTGTATGAATGATTCATGAATTTATAAATTATAATTGCACCTTTTAATTGAAATTAAATATATATATGTGTGTGTGTGTGTGTGTGTGAGTGTCGGTGCGTAATAACACCTATGTATAAGTAACTATGTGGCTATGTGATTAGAATTTCTCTTCTCGACCATGAGACTCTCGTTCTAGTCTCGCCATGTTCGATTTGTCAAGAAGAAAAATTCTTTATTTTATCAAAAGAAGAACATGTTATTTCTTTGTATTAAAGTCAAATGTGTATTGATTAGTCTGGCCTGTTTAACGACTTATCAACTTCTTCATGGGTAATTTAATTTTCTTGATAACTTTGAAGTAATTAAAGTATGATATATGGCATTTTTCTTTCGCAATTGAATCTATGGTAAAAGATACTCAGAATTTGTGTATATACATTTTTGCGTGGACATGATTACTACAGGCATTGATATATGTGTTTTATGTTGTAGTATTATTTTGGAATACAGTTGATTTAAGAAATTGACGGATATACCTCTTTATATGAAAAAAAGAATAATGAGTTTCTATTTATTTTTAAATCTAAGTAAATCATTCACTCGCCAGTAATTTACAATCGTCTGATGAGATGCATTGATACACATCGAATCACGACTGCAATTGTGTAGCGATTTTGACAGGTTTTCCGTGTAATATCCTAATATATATATATATATATATATATATATATATATATATGGTGGATTCTCCTATTGTGAACGACAAATAAGGGTCAGCTGCGAATGCTGCCTTTCGTTTTTGCATGCTAACAGGGGCTATTGTGGAGAAAAAAGACACATTTCATTTCCTAAGTGAGATACTAGCCCGCCTTGCTTCGGGCGACAAAGCCACACTGACAGATGAAATTTGTTAAAGCAGGATTTTGATGGTATCTCTGCTTCAGAGCTTGACGAAGATGGCCACGTTGCTTCAGTCTACTGTCCTCAAAACTCTTTAACATGTCTTACGCCACTCTTTTCGGTTTGATCTTTGGGCTTACCAGGTTTTCAGATCAGAGTTGAGATGTTTCAAGTTGTCTTTCAATTTGTCTTTGTAGCGTAAGAGTGTATGTCCAACTGAACGCTTGGAGTTTGGTAGAATTCCATACAGCACCTTTTTTGGAAGCCTATGCTCATCCATTATCAGAACATGACAAGCCCACCTAAGTTGTATCTTTGCTAGAATGGTTTCAATGCCTGTGGTGATGTTACATTTCTTCAGTATTGCACTATTCTTGACCATACCATCCCGTTTTATATCACATATGGCACGAATACAGCGCATGTGCAAAGCGACAAGTTGATTTATGTTCTTGTGGTATAGGGTCCAAGTTTCAGCAACGTCGAGAAGGAATGAGAGAATGACTGATCTGTATAAGTAAATCGTTACTCTGAGAGTCACGTCTTTGGTGTTTCCATAAGCTATGTTTAAGATTACTGAATGCTGTGCTAGCTTTGGTTATTCTGGATTGGATTTCTCAGTCTATTTTCCCATCAAAAGAGACTGTTCATCCAAGATTTGTGAAAGTCTCAACAGTTTTTAATGCTGTACTATCAATGAATATGGAAGGATTTGTGAGAAATGGATTGCCTGGTACTGGCTGGTAAATTAAAACTTCTTTATGTTGCTAGTCAGTCCAAATGCTTTCACTGTTTCAGAGAATTTATCAAGGATAGTTTTAATGTCTTCTAGACTGTGTGCTAATAGAGCAGCATTATCTATAAAGAGAAGATCGCATACCAGCTGCAGACCAAGTTTCAATTGTGCTTTAAAACGTGGCTGAATGTATAGACCTCCACTTATTTTGAATTCAACATTAACTCCTTCACTTAAGTCAGAGAATGCTTTTTCAAGTATAGTAGAAAAAAAAAGTGCAATGAGATGAGGAGCAAGAACGCAACCTTGCTTTGTGCCACTGGAGACGAAAAAGGCGTCCGATTGCTCATTTCCCGACCTTACAAAAGCTTTCATTCCTTCGTGAAAGGAGATAATAATATGGAGCATTTTTCTGGAACACCTAATTTTGACAAAACTTTCCAATGTGCAATTCGAGATACAGTATCGAAAGCCTTTGTGAAGTCTACAAAACAACAAATAGATCCCTGTTTTGTTCTCATGCCTTCTGTGCCTGTCGGAGACAAAAGATCATATCCAAGGTTGCTCTACTGGATCGAAATATATATAATTTAAAACGCAAAAGGTATGGGCCATTATTGTATACAATAGTTTACATTGTTAAGTAATTTGAGAAGAAATCCTCTGAGGATGACTTTGCGCGTGAAATGTATACGGCACTGTCAGGTTTTTATTAGAGTGTAGCTTTCTTAGTCTGTTTTCATTATTTTTCCTTGTTTGTTTTCATCGGTTCTTGCCTGGTTTATAAGTGTTTTCTCTTGATTATTTACACACGCACACACACAAACAAGCACACACACACACACGCATATATATATATATATATATATATATATATATATATATATATATATATATATATATACCACCGAAACCGTGAGATCACCGCTGGTCAGCTGCTGATGAAGACAGGGTATCGCACGTGCTAAGACACGTTGTATGTTAAAAAAAATATCTGAATCGTTCTTTATTCATATATATATATATATATATATATATATATATATATATATATATATATATGTGTGTGTATGTGTGTGTGTTCGTGTGTGTGTGTGAATAAAGAACGCAGGACATCATTTCATTAACAAGGCGTTTCCTTTATATATATATATATATTATGTGTGCGTGTGTGTGCGTGGTGCAGCAAAAGTAACGCCCTTTTTATTCAAGTTTTATTGAAAAAAATTATAATAGCATAAGAAAATATGTATTGTCACATGAAAACAACATTTGTTACGATTAACAAGCTATTTAACATGTTCAAAATTCCCCGCTTCGTGTTCAATACAGTATTGAACCCTATCAGCAGCACTTCTACAAACAATTTAACACATTTCTACATTAATTTCAACCTCAATTTTCCGGTAATGTTATATAAAATTCATGCTGTTCCTTTATGATACTTCATCAGGGATTTTTCATTCACACACACAATCTAGACTCAAACGTAAAAAAAATAATCATAAGTAACCAATATCATATACCTATAATATAAATGTAAACGAAATGCAAACAGATAATTGCTGCACAGTTTTAATGGCAATATTGAAAAGACGTAAGGTAAATCAAGGCAAAATGTCCCGTGAACCAATAAATGGCAAAGAAAATGAATAAATAATCAAGAATATATTCTGCGTTTACTAATATTACGTGTATAAAATTAAATAAAAGGTCAAAAATGCATTAGTTTATCTCACCTGTTCTCGTGGAACCCTTGGGTATCTTTTGCGGAACCTTACGGTTCCGGGTCACCCCGGTTGAGAAACGCTCAAAGACGATATCTTTTCTTTCAGTGACCGATCGATTTAACTATGCTCTGCTTTGTATAAATGGGTGGAATGAAGCGTGAAAAAAAGAAAAAGCATTTAAGGTAAATAAGGAATTATGCCTTCCAAATTACTCAATATGTTGGACAGATTTATGTGCATGCAGCAAGTAGATCGTGAGCCTCGTTTTGGGTGAAGCTATTCATCGCCATTTTTTTTTTTTTTGGTACAAAGTTGTGTAAACTGCAAAGTGTTCCTGTCACGAAACATCTGATCAGTCGTGGGTGACGTGCAGTGAATGACTAGAAACATGCGTTTAATATCGAATTGCATGGATTCCGATCGATTTTGCTGACTTCTCATTAGGCTTCAAGATACTAGCTTACAGATTTGCAAAGACTGGCAATGTCTTTTATTTAGAGAATTAGTGTAACACAACTTTTTTCTTCATTTCTTGGCCCTGTAGCTAGAAAATATAAATTGGTAAACAAACCACATTTCTTTCCTTCTTTCTTTCTTTCTTTCTTTCTTTCTGGGATGTGACATGCCGTTAGATCTTTGTGTTTTTACGTTCCCGTATATGTAACCGTAATATGTATATGTAAGGAGAATGTAAACAATCTTTTTTTTTTTAAAAAAATAGATGTGTGTAATTAAGGTCCAGATAATTCAGTTTCGAAATACAAGAAATGTTTTGGGCTTTCTTACATCAACTTTTGTTGGAGGCTAAAGGATAAATGTTACTGTTATGTCCTGAAGAAGAAAAATGAGCTGAAATTTTCGTTGTCGCACGTGGTGACGGCCTATCTGTGTTAACTGCCTGTCCGATAATGAGAATTCCACATGTGTGTGTTTGTTTGTATGTATGTATGCGTAAAGAAGAAAAGTGGGATCGATTCTCATTGGTTCAGAAGGATTGAATTAATGATAATTATAATTGTTATAATTATTTCATTATATTTATTTCTGTCGCTATAATTAATTTTTATTTATTAACTTTTATCGATTAGGCAAAGTGATAGTATGATCAATATTTTCTTTATGTATTTTTTATGGACAGGCCAACAGGTTAAAAATCATTGCTGTACAGGTTTCAAGATTACGGTCATATCACATGGAAACACCTGTTCAGGTACGATCACAGAAGTTAGGCAACGTCGAATCTGGTCAGTACTGAGATCGGTGACTACTTTTGAATGTCATATGCTATAAGTTTGGATGGTTAGAAATTGGAAAATCGAAAACTCGAGTTCCAATTACAATCAGTTTTGCTGAATTCAAAAGCGATGTTTATATGCCCTTACCCCCGGGATGCATTAGACTGTAAAAGAGAACGTTAACAATGAAAACACGAAGATTAAAACCTCCATTTTAACCATACCCTTTGTAAGTCAGCTACGATAAAAGAATAGTTATAACAGATATGGATATCATTATCATGTGTTAACTGCAGTCGAGATCATAGAGTCCACGACGCTACGCCAGACGTCTCAGTCCTTCATTGCTGTTCCCAAGTCTCGCCTACTAATGCCTGCATCTCTTGAGATGACGTCAAGGGAATTTTTCTTTTTTGTCCCTGGTCAGATTTGACGCAGGCTTCCAGAGAAGGAGAGAGGAGACAACTCCATTCTCGGCACGGTAGCAGTGGCTAGCAAACTGTGCTCGAAGAGGTCGTATGAGAGAGGAAATACAAAAAGGACTGCCGTAGATCTGGTGAATGGTCGGATGGCGTTTCCAAGAGAGGTTTTGTGCTCTCATCTGAAGACGGGTGTAGGCTCCATCCAGACGTTTCTCGATGCCTTTAGAGAGTGTCCATGTCTCTGAGCCATCGAGTAGAATCGACTCAACAGCGGCTCTGAATATTTTGATCTTGAGTTTTCTGTCCAGTTACGATACCCAGATATTGTTCATATCATTGCAGACCATACCATACCCTTCCCAGTTTGCAGGAGGAGGAGCAGAAGAATGCTCCTAGATATTTATAATCCTCAACTTGGTTCAAATTGATGTTATTAGGCTGGTGCAAAAATACGTTTTCTCACATAGTAACATATGTGAGAAAACGTCATTATTTTTTCACCAACCTAATATTAAGGACTTTTATAGGATGGTCATTTTTGGCTGTACATCTGTTCATGTATTCAGTTTTTGATACATTGAAATAGAGACCTATGCAGTTGGAGGCTTGATCAAGAGATTGTAGTAGAGGTTCCATATTCTCTAGAGATTGACTGGTAAGCAATTTGAAATCAAGGAAATCAGTATCTATAAGAGGCGAGTACTTCTTACGGAGCATATTTGGAAACCCTTATCTTGCAGATTGTCAACTGACATACGAAGCAGAAAATCCACAACAATAACAGACAGAAATGGTTCAAGTGTATCACCCTAGAGTATTCCATCTCTAACGGTAAAAGTGGCGTTTCTCCATCAGGAGTGAGAAAGGTTGATGAGGTGTTTGTGTATATGACCCTGATGAAGGTCAATCATTTTGTCAGGAACTCCATAAAGTTTAAGAATCTCAAACATTTTAGATATCTCAGTAGCTTTTGAGAAGTCAACGAAAACCAATGCAAGGTCTAGTTTCCTTAGCTCAGATTCCTTAATAATTCTGCATAGACATTATTTGGCTTAGGGTAGATCTACGTTTAAAGCCGCTTTGGTTATTCCGGAGGGCAGTTTCAACGAAGGGTATAAGCAGTTAAGGATGAGTTTATTATACACCTTGGCAGCAATTGGAATCAGTGAGGTTCCTCTATAGTTGGTTGCTAGAGAGAGGTTCCCCTTTTTGACATAGGAATGATTTGTGTCAGATGTTTGGACCTTTGAATGTTGAGAAGTTTTGGCTACAGAGGTTGAGTAAGAGCTGTTGAAAATGCTCATCTTTCCAGATAAGGGCTGGGTTGTAGTCTGGATCAAATCTTTGAGTTTTTAGTTCCTGATTTAAGCTCACTTATCAAGAAGGGGGAAAGGTATCGATCTCTAAAGGATCCTAGATTTGTTCACTTTGGAGTGTACAGCTCTCGGGAAGTCTCGCTTCTTTGCCAAGTAAGTTATTGAAATGGGTTAAAAAGTTTTCGAAACGTTTCTCGGCGGATTTTTCCTTGATTCTGATACTACAGCCAGAATTATTGCCGGGGAGGTCTTTTACAGTTTTCCAGGCTAGGTGGTGTTGCTAGCTGATGTTTTGTCATGAAGAGTCATCCATCTTGCTGTTGATGTGGATAGATTCAGCTTAAAGATAGGTATCATCACCTTCCCATTTGGACATTATTTGCTGTATCTTCTTTGCCTGAGATGGGGCTGGTGGTAGAATTGTGAGATAGTCTTATGGTTGGCTCTTGATTCGACCACGCGCGACGAGTTGCTGGATATTGGGTGTCAGGTCAGGTTGGTCAGGATGGTTCAGAACTAACTCTAGTCCTACTGCTGGTAAACTGTAAACCAGTACTAGCTGTTTTCAGCCGGGTAAAATAGTCCCGTCAGCTTTGGTCAGCAACTATTCTAGTGTTTGCAGCACAAACAATAAGACAATGATATAAATATCAGGTTGGTAACTGCCGCCGGATAATCCACTTCATGTAGGAAGAAAAGACCTTCTTTAGAACTTGGTTGCTTGATTCTTTCCATCATGTGTATATTAGTGGCACCCACACACATTATCATCCATTTGAAAAGCTCATGGACCTTACAATTAACTGCAACGGGGTTCCTATTCCGCAGGGAACCATACAGTATAAAGGTGCATCCCAGATTCTACGGGTCCTAGCTCTGATCATGATGTATCTCAAAGAGTATTGAATGATGGCGAAGGCTCAAATCTGACCAGACGGGCATCTCCTGATAGTGGATGTGTCAGGTCCATCAACCTCATTCGTATTGTAAGCTGTAAAAAGCATGCGATTTTCAGCTGCTTGAATGCAAGGACATTCGGCCCTCTAGGATGCCTTGGAGAGCTAGCCGAGAATGCAAAATCATAAGCATCAAAATCACAGATATACTTTTGGTCCAAGAACAACGCTTCCGCAATCCTAAGGACATCTTGAAATATCACAGGATCTTAATAACTTATCAGCTCCTTAGATGCCACCTTTTGATGTGTTGGCTTTCTTCTTTCATCTAGAGCCAGTAACTATCTCTTAGGCGTCGAGTCAATCTCCCCCAGAATGTTAGGATTTGAGCTGAAAGGCAGTCGTAAAACAACCATGATATGTGTCTACAGCCCTCAGAATTTCTCTGAATTGAACGAGATAGAAGACTTATATACAACTTTGCGTACCACCGTAGAACAAGTACTTCTACATAATTTTCTAGTTATTACTGGTGACCTGAATGCCAAATTAAGTCCTGATGAAATAAAGCTCACCTTCAACAAAGCGAAAAACCGTAACGGGGACCTCATGGAAGACTTCAACCGCTTCAGCTCAAACACAAGCCTCATGAAGCCTAGATGGACATTTGAGTACCCCTTTGGTTAAAGTGCTCAGATTGATTATCTGGTCTTTCGGAAAAAGTAGAGGAATCGTGTTCGTGATTCTGGATCCTACTCGTCCTTCAGCTCTGTTGATTCCGACCATAGATTCATCTCCGCTACCATCAAATTTAGCCTTAGTTCATCCAAACGAGCCAAACCACACCCAATGGAACAGTTTGACTGGAAGGAAGCCTCATACAAGACCGCTAGAAAAACTCCACTCATGAAGTATACAATAGATTCTAGTCTTTGTCCACTGTTGATATCGCTACAGATAATACTGAAAACATGAATGCCAGTCTTATTTCATCACTTGCAACTCTCCTTCAAAAGAGTAGAGCCCGAATAATATCCAAGATATAGATATATAGCTAAATATAATTGTTTATTTCTCTCATATTTGGGCGGGAGCCATGACAGTTCAAAAGCGTTTAGGCTACCTTGTGGGTGATGAATCAAATTCCCACTGCAAACCATTTCCCACAGACGAATCGTTGCTCGCCTCTCACTACGCCATCTCTATTTTCATGGCGCGTGTTCTGACAAACTACTTTCCAAACCTTCATCTTATAATAAATAACAGGAGAGCTGCGTTCTAATTCCAGTCGGGTTCACTTATGTGTGAATACCCTTAGGAAAGTTATGAATCCACAGTTATAGGTTAATTAGTAGGACTTGTATTAGTAAATTGCTGTAATCTCCAAAGAATACTTATAATTTAAAAAAAAATATTTTCTGACTTGATAAGCCGTAAAAAATCAAACCAGTAAAAAAATCTAGAGTTTTCAATATTTCAAAGCAGACCGATAAAGGAAACCAGTTAGAGTCATCAAATTCAGAAGTGCGTGAATTCACATCTGCATCCGAGATTGCAAGCGTGTGAACGAGAAACACTCACACACCACAGATGATGACTATCAAGTTCTGCAAAGGAAGAACGGACAAACCCGATGGTTGCATACCACAAACTGACAGAATCACTGACGGAATATTAGAGTGAATAAAATGTAAAGTAACGAAGAGTCAAGTAATCATTCGTAACACACCCCATCCCACTGCGAATGATTAAACTACATCCGGCAGCAAGGCCTCTGATTGGGAGATTGGAGGTTTTGAAGAGTGTGAACTACCTCTTAATTGCTGTTGTTCCTGTTAGGGCCCCAGTTATAGGCAAATAGTGAGCCCACAAATAAAAACAAAACATTATGATAGTATAAAAGTGTATTTATATAATAAAGACATGACAAACCATGCATATCTATAGTAAAATAACTATACATATTATCTCTTGTTCAAGGTATACAATTGCATTCAAAATCTTTAGAATTTGGCTTTAGAAAATCCGTAGAGTTTGATATGCTGCTAAACAAAATCAATCAACATGAAAGAATTCTTTCATGACATTAATCCATGTAATATCCTACAATCTCTAAAAGAAATAAAACTGTATTAAAAAATATAACTTCAACAAAACTACAACATAAAACACGCATATCACCACCTCTAGTAATTATGCCCACACAAACATGTATCTGCAGAAAAGCTGAGTATTATCTACCATGTACTCACTTGTGAAAGCAGAATAAGATATATTTAATTAGTTCAAAGTTTCCAAGAAAATTAAAATTTCGACATGAAATGACACATGAGGAGTTGATATGCCGCTAAACGAACAAAACAAATCAACTCTGATATCAAGACGATTTCTATCACACACCAGTTGGGAAGACGATGGAGTATCAATAAGTTTGTAGTCTGATACAATTACTAGCTTATTGTTGATTTGAAGTTTGTACTTCCTAATGTTCAACGAATTATAGTGAATTAAAGTCATTGACAAGGAAGGAGACTATGTTGAAAAATTCTATCGTGTGAAAAAATGTTTTTTTTGTTTTTTTGTTCGTCATTTTTATGGGCATATGCAACTGTTGGCTATCTCCAAGCAAGTCGAATGGGGCCAGTAAGACGAGTAAAGTCTCATCTGGTATAATATTAGCTCAAATCCCAGCGATGAGGTCAAAAGTGAAAAGTACCGAAGGGGATTGGACAATTTTTTCTTGGCATTGCTGTTAATTCGACTTGAAATCTCTACCTTGTGTCAAATTCGGTAGCGATTTGGGTGTACTGAAACATCCAGTAAGACAATTAAATGTTCGTATTGATTGCCGGCAGAGGAACGAACTACTCTGCCAATAATATTATCTCAAGCCCCGAGAGTCTAAAACACAGTACTTCTGTTTCGTGAGGTGGCTGGGGTTATAACCCGGAACCTGAGGAGAAGTGCAGAGGGGTTTGAGGATGTTTTCCACGCTACTGCCGATAAACGCACATTAAACGCGACCTTGTGTCGCATTGCGTTTGAGTCGTGGGCGTAAGTTGTAAGAGCAATGACCTCGCATTATTAACGTGTAAATAAAATGCTTTGTAGCACTGCATCACGTTGTCGGTCGCCTTATTAGCCACACGTCAACTGTTATGACAGAAAATGCGTAAATATTTAAATGCCAGACCTCATTGCTCAATAATAAAAAAAAATATCCGGGTTATTTAGTCCATTAATCACTTTGATAGAATTTCGTCAATTCCTTTCTAAACAAAAAAAAAAAGTCTCAAACGATGAATGAACTGAAAATTTGTTCAGTCTCATCCTAGTTGGGGAAATTTCTGCTTGTCATATTTAGGCATTTAAAAAGTATCAATTCTTAGAAAAGATGACATGGAAATTCAGCAAGTATAATAACCTTTCCATTTCCTACTGATAAAACTTGCCGTATTTGATAGTATGAAAGATATTCATATTAGAAACACACTCATTCCAGCAGCGCCTATTTAGGCAAAATGTTTTAGTGTATTTATAAAAGCTATAACAGTAAGCGGGCACGGGTTCGAGTAGTTAGAACGTTCGAATTCTGGTCATGAGTCCCGGGTTAGCACCATGGTCGATGTGTCAGGAAGAAGACCTTCCGGTGTTATCGGACTGGAGAAGTCGATCCTAGCGTGCGGCACCTTTGGAAAGTGCCCAAACCATGCCACGGCTTGATCCAAACCTGGTGAGTGAAATAGCTGTATTAGCACGAAATCACATGTCATCGTGGACGAGGGCTTGAGCGTGCTGGCCTTGTTCAAATTTTGATCACGCTAGATAACATGTTCCCAGAAAATGTAACTACGGTCTGCTCAGTTGCAGTATAAGCCACAGGTCGTCTCTGTGAGTGTTGAATAAATGCAAATCCCTACTGGGTCTACAATACGGATTGAATATGAGTGACCAGCTAAATAAAAAATCATTACTGTGTATAAAACTGTGTATAAAATCATTACAGTGCATTTAAAATATGACTAGAAATAACAGTAATGAAAATATCCTACAATAACACACTGCAAGAAATTCGAAAAATAACATTTTGCTTTCTGTAAAAGAAAAAAAAATTAGACATTTTTAAATCGAGAAAAATGTTGGTACCTCTGCCGGAATCGCTGTCTTCAAATATATATTTTTCTCTTATGCTTTATGTATACAACTTATTTGATTGAATACTCTGTTTTGTTTTTTTTCTTTTTTTTTTAATTAAACATTTTAATTACATTTAGCGGCCTGAATGTTCGAGAACTTTCGTAGAAAATATGCGTTCTCCGACAGGAATCAAACCTTTATCCAATACGAAAACCGTCATTTGATCTGACGTACTATACATTTGGCTACAAAGAATCGTCTGATTAAAAAAGTCCAAATTACTGTTTATAGACACAATCTACGACGATTTTTCTCAATTGATCATATTCATATCTGCTCACGAAACGTGTCTTAACGTAAAGAGTGACAACATATAATGAAATGGATTAAGTCCGATAATTCTTTAATATATTTTCTGCTTATACGTTATTTTTATAGATACAATTTAAGTAAATACACTTTTTTTTAACTGAACAGTATTAATTAAATTTACCGGCCTTAATGTTCAAGAAACAGAGAATATAGAAAGTATGCGTTCTCCGACAGGAACTGAACGGGCATCCTATGCGGAAACCGTCATGTAGCTTGACGTGCTGTCTGACCAGTCAGCCATATTCTCGAACATTCCGGCTGTTAAATGTTAATTTAGAATTCGGCATTAAATAACCAACCATCCAACCAACCAAACAACCAACCAAACAACATGAAAGAACTTTTTTTAGAGCATTAATCCATAAAATATCCTAAAATTTCTTAAAGAAATCAAATTGTATTCCAAAATATAACTACAACTTTGTGATAATATACTGATTTGGTATTGGTGTTTAATTAAAAAAAGAGTATTTCCTTAAATAAGTTGTTTCCATAAAAATAACGTATAAACAGAAAATATATCAAAATATTTGTCGGATCTAATCCATATTTCATCTGATATATATATATATATATATATATATATATATATATATATATATATATATATATATATGAAAGACAGCGGTCGTAGCAGAGATAGCGGTACCAACATTTTGGGGCTCCTCTCGATTTGAAGGTATTTAATTCTTTTTCTTAACAGGACGAAATAGGAGTCAGTAAGAAGGAAATGCATTTAGAGTACGCTAATCTATCAATTCTCGACAATAAATTTCAGTCCCTCACCATACATAATGATATGGACGGTCGGGTCATAAGTCACAATGTCGAACAGACCAAGTGACCTCGGCCACACGGAAGCACGATCGGCCGGAGACGCGGAGTGGTCGGCTAGTGGAGCGCACCACGGCCTGGGATACCAGGGGCAGGCGGGAGGAGAACCACAATTTCAGAAAGTTGAACCAAATGATCTCGACTATTCCTCGCTTCCGCGTAGTCTGTCGATACGGCGTGGTCCCCCGGCAGGTCGAGTGCGAACCACGACCTGTTGTCCCACGGGCGCCGACAAAACGCTTCGTTTATAACTTTTTCCAATTTTTCATCAATTGTCTCTCTCTCTCCTTATCTCTCTCTCTCTCTCTCTCTCTTTCTCTTTCTCTCTCTCTCATTCATTGTCCTGGGTACATCTGGCAGCTCGGCCTCTGATCGGGTGATTAATGGTTTTGAGGCGTGTGGAACCACCTCTTAATTGCTGTTGTTCCCATGTTCACCCTGATTAAGGGTAGTAGCGCCTGTTAGGGTCCCAGATAGCGAACTCCTATGACATAAAACAAAACTCTGTGAAAGAATAAAAATATATTTTTACTGTAAAATTACAAATATACCTATTTATAATAGAATTACCTACAATACATATTTATAGCAAAGTGTCCAACAATACATTGTATCTGTTTTTGAAGGCATACAAATGTATGCAAAATATTTAGTTGAAGGCAGGCAATTTCGTTCAAAATATTTAGAATTCGGCATTACATAACGAACCAAACAAACAACATGAAATAACTTTTTTTCAGAGCATTAATCCATAAAATATCCTAAAATTTTTTTAAATCAAATTGTATTCCAAAATATAGCTACAACTTTGTGATAATATGCTGATTTGGTATTAGTCATGAAAATATCAGTTTTATTTTATTATCTAATATACGAGTGGATGCTGAAAGCCACTAAGTCTGACTAAAATCTGACAAAATCATTATTGATTTGAGGATTCTTGTTCAGTCCAAGAACTTTTTATCAATGCTCGTTTTTACAAAAAATTAAGAAAGATGGATTTCACCCTAAGTAAGGCAATAAGGCCATAAGGCCCCCAAGACGCAAGGAGTGATAAGAGAGAATATAAGAAAACACTATTTAAGAAAGAGAACAATAAAAGAACAAGAATTAAGAAGACAGAAGATAACGATTGACATTGCATTTAAATTTTTGAAGATCAAAGTTGACTGAAAAGTAAGAAGCCGGAAGAGCGATCCACAAGTGATAACTGCGATAGAAGAAACTGTTAGCATAGAACTTACGGTTACATCTAGCCATTTCAACTGTAACAGGATGAGACCTTACCGCCAAACTAGTACTGCGATTAAATTCATAAAATCTAGATACCATAGAGGAAAGTGATATTTATTCTCGTTATTTACAAGAAATATGGCAAAAAAGGGGGACTGGGAAAGTTTGGTCTTAATCTGTCTTATAATCCCAGTTATTGACCCAAATATACCACAGTCTTACTTACAGCAAAACAACACATTCTTACTTACCATTCTTACTACAGTCACCATAATACCTCATGTCTCTATGAAGTCCTAACTAGTTCTCATATGTACAATTTGTCTGTGGGGATGGAGAATAAAAAGAGAGAAAAGTTCATCAGAACAATTACCAGAAAAGTATTAAACGAACAGGTAAGCTACATTATGACTGTGGGAAGACCACTAAAGCCGAGATTGCTGGTTCTTCTTATGATATTATCAAGAATCACTCAATAGATAATAGGAGCAGTAGAGCAGATGTGGCAGCAATATTCAAAGCAAGGATGACTGGTAGACATATAAATATGTAAGGCAAATTTGTGCGAGAAAAATTGTCTAGCACAACACAGTGAACCAACGTTCCTAGCAACAGATCTAGGAATTGATTCAATATAATCTTCCACTTCACGTCAGCAGAAAATATTGGCCCAATAAGTTGCAAGGAGTCACTCTCCTGGAGGTTAGCATCAGCCATGCTGATCGAAGTCAAAAAACGTTCTTTCAGACGTGTAAAGAGTGCAGTTTCATTTATAAGGCGTTAAAATTAACAAGCAATTTCTTGCCCCAGTTAATAATGGATTGATATTTTTCATATCCGTTGTCAATTTGAACTTCTGGAACCGACCAAACTTACTATTAAGACAGGAGTAAATAGTTGTGTCATCTTCATAGATGCCGAGTTGAGAACTGATGACAAGGTCGTTTATGGCAATTAGAAACAAAGTAGGTCCAAGAATATAGCCCTGGGGAGGGGCGCCTGTATTAACGCAAAAAGATTTAGCAGAGTGCAGTTCATAACAACTTTCATTCCCTGATTTGATCAGAAAAACTTGACCAGCTCTAAATTTCGCCCAGAAATGTCATAACCTTTCAACTTGAGAAGAAGATCTGTATGCAGACCAAACAATTGATTCAACATAATGTTTCCACTTCATATCAGTGAACAAAATTAGCCTGATTAGGCGCAACATTTCCCTCTCCTGAGGATTATATACGTAGTTTCGTTAGAAAAAATAAATAAAAATGGACGCACCTATCATTAAATTATGTCAACACCATTATTAATATAACTGCAGTTACTTTTGGGAGTTTATTTTCATCCATTTAATTAAATAACCCCACCACTGCTTCCGACTGTATTTTCTTTATTTTTAAAATTTCCTTCTTATTTAATATCTTCTTCCAGATTTGCTTGTACCTTTCACGCTGTTTCTTTTTTTTTCCTTCTCTCTTTTTCTCACTTTAACCACGCCCCGTATTATCCCATAGACACACTTATTATACTTACAATCTCTCTTCTTCCATTACAATTCTTCTAAGGTTCTACGATCAAATGTTACGTAAAACCCGGTCACGCACGGCATGAACTTACGAAAGGTTCCGGTTATACGTGCAAGAGTTACGTCCAAATCCTCTTTGAGAATTATCGTCTGTGGCTTGAGAACCAGCACACCTACCACCCGCACTTTTTGAGAAAGACCGGATATTCTGCAAAGACAAGTAAGTGTCGTAATCCCCGGGTCGTAAATTTCGAGGTCGGGGCTGTCTCGCCACATGAAACAAACCGCGAGACTTGAAAAGTTTTCAGCGTACACGTTTGGGGTTTAAAGCCGTCTCCTTCTTACGTCAAGGCGGAGGCAATTAAACTTAGGTCTGTTTTTCAACCGACCCTTTGCACTCCTCTTTCCACTTCAGAGGCAATGATGAATGGGTGTCTGAGTGCTTTTCACGAGCACCCTATTCCAGCGTTCATTGTTCATCATCACTAGCATCATAGGAATCAATTAGAATGTAGCAACATGAGCATCAACCTATTTGAAATGAACAGACTACCATCGGACACATTCGAACATATGGTTCTTTCATTTAGAAATAGAACCAAACTAGAGGCTCTTTCTACAATGTTTTATGTTTACGGCCACATCACTTTCCGTACGAGCACCAAAGTTAAGCAACGTCGATCCTGGTCAGTACTTATGTTTGTGACCGCTTGAAAATACCAGATGCTATAAGCGTGGATGTGCGGGTGGTCTAATAGATAATGACTCGTAATTGTTAGTCAAGAAGCCGAGATCAAATTCTTGGGGGTTCATTATATTCACTTACGCGTAAATACTCTTGGGAAAGGCATGAATCCACTCCTTCCTCTCGCAGCTATGGGTTAATTAGTAAGACTTGTATCACTAAAACATTAGTATCTCAAAGTGAACTCTCACACTCTAAAAGAAAAATTCTGGTTATCAACTTATCTGCCTATCAAGCCGTAGAAAACAAATCAATCATACAATGTGTTGCTTTACAATATTTTAATGCTTAAACAGTTTATGCATGCGTTCAAAATGCTATAAAAAAGGACATATTGAATTTAATTTTATACAACAATAAGAAAAAATAATACAACAAACGGGGAGAAGAAGGCGAAAGATAATAAAATAAATAAATACATAGTATTTACTTCACTTGATTGGATAGCGGCTCGGATTGAGGAATCAGAGAGCCGAGTTCGAATTCTAGTCGAATACATTACATTCACTTACGTGCTAATATCCTTGGGAAAGGTATGAATCCTCTTCTCTCCAGCGTTGAGTAAATAGAAGGGTTTTATAGCCTTGAATGGCAACTTGTCTATCGCGGGAAAAAAATCTGTCGTGTCACGTATGGCACATACTCTGCTCACTATTCCTCATCACGTATGGCACATATTCTGCTCACTATTCCTCATCTTCCTAAAAGAACTAAAAAAAAAAAAAATTTCAAGTACACCAAATTAATGAACTGTTTCCCCTGATTCTAATCCAAAAGAAAATTTGTAAAGTCTCAATTAAAAGAGATGTGTATGAAAATGGAAAGCAATATACAGTAATGTTTTGAGATACGAGTTTAATACATTCCAATGCCGAACTCGTAACTCAAAACACTCGTATCTCAAATCAAATCTCCCCATTTAAAGTAATTCCGATCCGTTCCAGGCCCTTAAAAATTCATTACTACTCTTTAAACTTATTTTCTTTGGATCCCTGTTGCAGCTAAAGGAATTTTGTAAAATAACAGCAAAAAAAGCCACATGACTAACTTAACTGGAAATGAAATCTTTTGAACTCGCTAATATAACCGCATTTTCTCTTTTAAGAGTTTATTTTATCGCACATCTCGCCTGTGGAACTTTCTTTCCGTTTCTTGCTCCTTCACTTAATTTCTCCCGTTCTCCTCACCTAAGTCTCCTTATTCTCTTCCACTCCTAGTAATCCATTGCGTCCTAGTGGAATTATCGCCTTGTTTGGGGTGAAATGATTATTATTATTATTATTATTATTATTATTATTATTATTATTATTATTATTATTATTATTATTTAAATCACCGTAAAGATGAGAATCGGAACAATACCGACGGGAAAGATGAAAACAACAAAAATGTGGCCAACCAGATCTCGATCCTCGCTCATCAGTGTCAATCGAGGACAAATGTATAAAATGTTTGCACAACGTTAAAAGAATAAAGAACAGCCAGGAAATCAGCAGAGGGAAAATATTCGTGTAATCGTAAAAGATGCAGAAAAAATGGTCGGTTCCTTTTATGGCTTCTGAAAACACCTTAACTCATGTTACTATTCTCTGTCTTTACAAGAGTCACATCAAACCAAGTTTGAAGTGTTGCTACCATATCTGAGTTGGTGCTATACAATCTTTACTCTGTAAATTTGACGTAGTTCAAAAGCGTTTAAACGTCCTTGAGGGTGATAAATTATTCTCCGCCCACTCGACCCTCATCCCACAGATGAAACATTGCTAGCTTCTCACTATTCTATCCCTTTTACTATGGCAGTTGTTTGGACGAGTTACATTCCTTGGTTCATACATTCAACATTAGGACCCGCCATATCAGGTTCATAGTGGTAAACCATTCCTATTCCTCTTTCCTTTGATAAACTGTAGATTGAGTTAAAAAGTAGGATTTGTATCTTGAAAAATTATTGTTATTCTCCCTAAAAATATTCACTTGCCAAAAAAGAATTATTCTTACAATCCAAAATACGTTTCGGCTTTAAATAAGCTACAAAGGCTTGATAAGCCGTAAAAACACAACTCAAAGAATTATATGACGAAAACCGCGTACTGAATTTAAATATTACTGGGAAAACTTGATTCGTACATTGTTTCATAAGTAAAGTTTCGATCAGACTCCAACAGAATGGTAAACAATTTTGTAAACTTCTATCTTGATATGTTTTTTGATGATGAATGTAGAGCTATATTGGATGGACGTGGTAGCTAATAGTATTTAATAATACTGATACAAAAGACAACATGAAGCGTTGTTGTTGCAGAAAGGGTGAAATGGTGCAGAATATTCTTGTAATTTCTTGGACAGGACATTTATAAACAAATCTTTCAACCCCATCATATTCTGCTCACTATTCCTCATCTTCCTAAAAGAACTAAAAAAAAAAAAAATTTCAAGTACACCAAATTAATGAACTGTTTCCCCTGATTCTAATCCAAAAGAAAATTTGTAAAGTCTCAATTAAAAGAGATGTGTATGAAAATGGAAAGCAATATACAGTAATGTTTTGAGATACGAGTTTAATACATTCCAAGGCCGAACTCGTAACTTAAAACACTCGTATCTCAAATCAAATCTCCCCATTTAAAGTAATTCCGATCCGTTCCAGGCCCCTAAAAATTCATTACTACTCTTTAAACTTATTTTCTTTGGATCCCTGTTGCAGCTAAAGGAATTTTGTAAAATAACAGCAAAAAAAGCCACAAGACAACACAATAGAGATCCTTCCAGAGCGAAGGGAACACGTGTACTGCGAGTGTATTCTCAAAGCTTGACGCTCGCTGCTCCGACTAGCGGATTTTTAAATAGGACTCATTGGTGTCGCAAAATTTCAGTTCGTATCTCAAGACAAAAATTGCCTGAACTCTGGCTCGTATCTCAAAAAAAAAAAAAAAAAAAAACAAACTTGTATGTCGGTACGCTCATATCTCAAGGCATTACTGTACAAATAAAGAAGATCTCTGAGAAGCAAAAACATAGAACCGTTGCAAGTATTTTCATGGCAACTGTTCCGGTGGGCTACTTTCGCTGGTTCCCACACTGGATGAATTTAAGCGAGCTACTAGGCTGGCATCTCGGTCCCACCCTTTCACTCTGGAAACGGTTAAATGCAATCGTCTCTTCTCTCGCCCTTCCCGTTTGTGGAACTCCCTTCCACTTGCTTGCTTCCTTGATAACTATAATCTTCAAATATTTAAGTGTAATGTCAATCGACATCTGGTACCTTCATCTTGTTACCTGCCCTTTTCTGTATCCTTTCCTCAAACATCCTCTGTAACCCCCTGCGTGTTTACAAAAACGAAAAACAATATTCAAGCAAAACAGATCTCCGAAAAAACAGTAAATAATATTGTAGCTGATGATGACGTCGAAACAGTAGAAAAGTTAATAAAATTAATAAACGAAAGACTCATGAAAGTACCAGAAATTCAGAAAGACCTAAGGAACATGCTAAATAATATATTAATTATACTCTATATAATTATACTCTGGTATTGTGTTGACCAAATATATTTTTAAGACCTTTCATTCATGTAATTTATAAATTCTATTTATGTAATTTAGTATGTGGGCAAAAATAAAACCGACACCTAAATCTTATTATTAATATTTTTAATCAGGAGAGTTATTACAAACTAAGGCGGACAGTTATTTCTCACTAGCAGCATGGACCGGCGTTGCCTGTGCGTGATTCAAAAATCTTACGACTCATACAGCAATCACTATCACTTGACTTAAAATATTTTTGTCCTTCCTTGCCTTTAAAGGAGTGCCCTTTGCCGTGCTGATGTTGCTACATGCGTTACATCTTGCCTATCTAACACTGCGAATTTTTTCTAAGCTCTATACTAAACATTAAATCTGTTACGAAAAAAGAACTAAACAAAATGAACACAAAACGATCAGCTTTAAAAAAAAAAAGGACTCGTAACTGGAAAAACCGAATGAAAAAAAAAAATGTTAATAACAAATACTTTTTCACATCCAACCCAGTTCTGCGGAATCAGAATCAACGTTGAGTTTAAGCAAGCGAATGAGCCATGCAGATTTAAATTTTTCCCACTTGTGACGAATGCAGCTATCGATTTTTTCTGAAAGCTAGCATGCTAGTTAACATTCGTGTCAATCAGTTGTTAGCTCTCACGCTGGCCAATAGAATCTTCCTGTCTATTCGTGGCAGCCAGCTATTGGCTCTCACTCTGGCCAATAGAAAATGGCCGCAAGCTACATGAAAACTGCCGTAGAAGCATGAAAAAATCGATTATTTCCACTATCGATGGGAGTTGGGAAATGCAAGGTTGGTCTTGGCCTTTCTCGCTAACTTGGAAACATGCGCATGTAAATTTTGGTGCAAATCCCTCGAAAATTGCGGCCGTGCATTGGTTACACACACACACATCCTGCTTTTTATAGCTAGAGATTAAAAAAAAACATATCATTATATGATATTATTTTTTATATATAAAAACATATTACGTTACTGTAGTATTCTTTTGTATACGGATAGTATACGAAAATAATAGAGTAATGGATAGCGGCTCGGATTGAGGAATCGGAGAGCCGTTTTCGAATTCCAGTCGATTCCACTACAGTCACTTACGTGCTAATACCCTTGGGAAAGGTATGAATCCTTTTCTTTTTCCCCCAGCTATGGGTAAATAGCAGGTCAGACCGGGTTCTTTAGTCTGGGATGGTAACTGGTCTACCACAGAAAGAAATGGCAACCTACCGCGGGAAAAAAATCTACCTCGTCAATCATGTATCGAAAGGTACATGATCGCCTGAGCGTGATACAATGACAGATACATAAAGAAATAATCAATACTCAATTTTTATAATATTGAGCACTATATAAAAATACCTGCTTCACTTTTAAATGTTAAATTTTCAATATAAGTATATATATGTATATATATATTTCTTTTACAGTAATTTTTACCTTGTACTATTCTCGGTAGCCACTCAAGGTAGAGTGCTACAATGTAAGGGGCAGAGTTTATGATGATATGTGAGGAAGATAACAGGTAAGCCTAGACTTGAACATATTAAGATTGTTGTGATCGGAAACAAACATCCTCTTTGGAATCGGCTCCACAAAGCAGCAGTTTATGAGAAGAAGCTGCTCGACTGGAACTTAAATCTTACCAATGAAATACGAAGGAAATGAAGCTGATTCGTGACAGTCTTGATGACGGATTTTAGCCGTCAAGGTTAGAACTTGTAGAACTAAAGAATCTAGTTCGTCTTAACAGTCAATTTAAATAGCGATAGAACACTGCGCGGCTTGCGATGTTTTGTCTCTGAGATCGAAAAGAATTGAAATAGCTACACAATTTATCTGAGAAGTGTTATGACACGTTCGGTGGAGGGGGGGCGTATTCAACATTTGATAATTTTGCAGCAATTTGCGCTTAAATATCTTCGGCAGTTTTGATCAACATTTCTTTTTATGGTTAGCAGTAAGGAATTGTAAATTTAGGACTACCTTACACTTAAGTAAAATAATAACAATAATAATATTTGTTAAGAATTTATTACAGGAAATATCAAGTTTTACGAAAATATTGTTGACAATTATGTATTTAATTACATAAAAAATAAATAAAAATAATATACATTTTGATGCTGTATTCGATTTGTTGGTAGGTATTTTTCATTTTCTTTTTTGTTATTATTTTAGAAGACTTTGGCTGCGATGCTAAGTTTCCTAAATTGAACAAACTGAAGCTATTTCGTTAACGCTTTTCCTCTCTTTTCCATTGTTGTTTTTAGATTGCTTTCTTCCAGTCATTTTGATGGGCAATAGCGAAATTTAGAATGATCTTGTTCCATTTCGAACATAAAGCCTGTAAAAAGGAATATTTGAAATTAATATACGACCAATTACAAAATGCTTTTGACAAACAACCTTAATGATTTCATTATAATTATATAACCATAATGTAATGATATTCAGCAGACAAATCAACGGTTTATCTTACCTCATCTCATTGTATGGTTACGAATTATAAATCTAAATTGAGCTTGAAAGCTTTTGTAATCGGCTGTATTTTTTTGTAAAATACTTGTTTGATATAATGAATAATTTACAGTAAAAAAAGCATTTTTTTAATTTTTTGTTGAATACGCACCTCCTCCGCCAAAAGCGTCATATAACGCCATAGACAACTTGAAAGAATACCGTGATGACTGA
Organism: Acanthosepion lycidas; assembly: GCA_963932145.1. Lineage (NCBI taxonomy): Eukaryota > Metazoa > Mollusca > Cephalopoda > Sepiida > Sepiidae > Acanthosepion > Acanthosepion lycidas. Next base: position 23,409,536 of record OZ010606.1, on the reverse strand, counting down.
ATAATGTATTTATATGAATAAACTATTTGATAAAAATTATAAACTCTTATTAACTGTGTAGAAATTTCGATCTTCACGAGTACAGCGCTGAAAAAAAAAGTTTATATTATCTGAGATACACGACATCTGAACAACAATTATCAGGACTGTTACAATGGCAAATTCTAAAGTACGCAGAGTGAGTCCGCTTGGCACAAATTAAATACAAACTAAATTATAAGGTTATAACGGACTTCCGTTGTTTATAGCAGGTCCCAGAGGGAAAGTGTGTAGAGTGCGGTCATCTCACAATAGCACAGGCGTTCCATCAGTGACCATGGCATATGCAGCAGTTTTTGGCCAACGTCACATTCCCCAAGTCCGACAATCACCATATCCCCCCAGATCTCGCCACTTGCGAATATTTCCTCCTCAAAAATCAACTCCCATTTGAAAGGGAAAAGATTTCAAGACATCGAGACAATCCAAGAGAACACTTGAACCTGGTCGTTGTATTTATATGCAAATTTCCACTATATAAATTTCGGTTAATACAGCTGGAGGCTAAACCAATCCTAACCTTGAATACTTTTAACTAATCATAGTTTACGACTTTCTGTTCAATACTATTCCTTTAGTAGTTTTGTCCGCAAGGTTATGATTGGTTTAGCCTCCAGCAGTATCAGCTGCTATTTATATGGTGGAGATTTGGATAAGAAAACAACACTGGCTTTCTCTTACGTTTCCTCTAAAAAACTTTGGGTTTTTTTTGTTTTTTTTCGTATTAATGGGCGGTCTAAGGTCTGGTGAATATGGCGGCTCGAGTAGAGAATTCTAAATTTTGTTCCTGTGTTATTCATGGTGGTTGTGGCCTTGTGTTGTCAAGAAGGAAACAAACATGATTTCTATTGTTGAACACAGCGTGCATTTAAACAAAACTTTTATGAATACGTTGATACTGCTGGAATTCTAAATGATTAATAACCACGACTTTCACGATATTACCTTTCTTCCGTGGATCTCACCTTTTCGGGTTGGTTGTGGAAATTCTTGTCAGTCCATTTCCTTTTACATTAAACATCGTCTTATGTTAGTGAACACGAAATTTATTCTTAACTAGGAGCCACATCTAGATCGTCGATTAGTAAAAGCGTTCAATTAGAATGGAGCAAAAACAGCATCATGTTTAGAGGTATCAGATACTATCTTCTTCAATTACTTTAAAGTACTTTCATTAAAAACATTTTGAACTGATGCAGTTACTGATATAACAGAAGTAGTCTGTATTTATTCAATCGAAGTTAGCCGAGGACATGAAGGAGTAAAACAGGCAACATGAAGAACCACTTCAGACAATAATTATTTAGGATTTTTAGAAATTCAATTTGTCAGTGTGCTACCAAAGAAAAAGGATATATTTATAAAGCAATTGTTAAGTTTAATGAAAATTAGTCGAAATATCTGCGAAACATAAGAAAAAATAAAAAAGAAACCAATTAAAATCGCAATTTTTCGCTATTTACGCGTGTTTTCACTATATGCGTGGACTCAATTATCAAGTTAAATGACTGTTAAGCAATCAACTTATTGTTGGCTACAATTGAGAGTAGTTTGTATCAGATATGCTTGAAAACTGAGGTAGTTTTAGTTTAAATATTGTGTTAAAATCGATTTGCGTTGAAACTGATTTTTCGTTTTTCGCGTTTTTTCGCTAAACGCAGTGGCGTAGAAATAAAAATGAGGTATCGTTGAGCTACTAATGATGTAAGTAACCTACATACCGAGTGTGAACGAAATCGGAGGAAAAAGTTAAATTTATCGATATTTGATCGGCTTCATCGATTATTGATATTTTTAAAGTTATCGATTTTTTATGCTAGGAATCTACCTCTTACAGTGTACAATGTATGTGTCAGCTTTGCTCAAAATCGGTTGGATGTATTTCAAGTGAAAAGGTATCACACAGACGGACAGACATCCTCTGTTTTATATGTATACATTATTTTTTTTTTTTAATTATCGATTTTTACGCTAAGAATCTATCTCTTACATTTGTATAATGTAAAGAAATAGATATAATGTTTGTGCCAAGTTTGGTCAAAATCGATTGGATGAATGGATCTCGAGTGAAAATACTGACTGACTGTCTGTGTGACACTCGGTCAGACACACAGACATCGTCTATTTTATATATAGAGACCACAGAGGTCGATGTATTTATTATAACAGAGCATATGTATTTTTCCAGCAACAAAATGTTGAGGTAATTTTTGTTTATTTTGGTGTAATATATATATATATATATATATATATATATATATATATATATATATATATTTCTAAATACTCGTAACCACTCCATAGATGATCAGCAAGAATTGCAGACACCAATTACATTATTTTACGTGCGTTCAAGTAAAATTTGGCGATTTGTAACGATTAGAATGTTTGATGCGATGAACAAAAATTTTCAATCAACACGAAATTATGTCTGATCGCCTACCGTATGAAGATAGTTAACAGACTCACCTAATTCCTTGTTTAGTGTGTTCGATATCCGCTGAGGGCCTTGTTACCGTTGCACTGGACTGGCTTGCAAATTGTTTGATGCATGCAATTTGATACTCACTTTCTCCTACATGATTTTTGCATCCACCATAATCTTGATTCTTTTCTTTTTTTTTTTTTTTTCAGATCTCCGACTTGATCGTCTTCCCTGTCTGTCATCTTTATTCTCGTTTTTCTTTCTCTTTAGATTATCTCACTAGCTGAATCTTTATCCTTCTACGCTTCCTCCTACATCTTTTCAGGTTTCTTTTCAGATCCCCCGACTCCATCTTCATCCCGTATCCTCTCATTCATATCTCGTTTTTTTTCCCTTTCATTCTCGGTAAATTATCCTCCCCTGTGAATCTATATCTTCCCATGCCTTCTCCTCTATTTTTTTTTAGTTTTCTTTTCAGGTCTATACACAATATTCCACTTTTAATCTTTCTAAATGTTCTATTAGTTCATGATACATGCAATCTGGAAGAAGAAAAAGAAATGAAAAAAATAAGAGGTTTTGTATGTAGAATAGAATTTCCTTAAGCTTAACAAGAAGTCGACGGTGCTTCAAGAGTAAATTTATCAGTAATCTTTATATAATTTATACAGTTTGGTTCCCTTTGTCGCGCCAGAAGGTTTTTCTCGTCCGAGTCCATCCTTCAAATTTATAAATCAACCATTCGCCTTTGTATGGAATACTGCCGCCATATATGGTCTAGTACCCCCACCGTTCTTCTTAAGGTCCTCGACAAAATGCAGAGACGGATATGCAATACAATTGGCCCTGAACTGGCATCTCGTCTACAGTCGCTCTCTCACAGACGTGTCGTCACCTGCCTCTGTCTTTTCTACAAATAGTTTCACCGTAACTGCATCGACAAGCTACTTTCCCAGACTGCATGAATTCAAGCGTGCTACTCGGCTGGCATCACGGTCCCACCCTTAACACTGTCGAAACTGTTAAATGTGACCGTGACTTCTACTCCAATAGCTTCACGTCTCGCATCTTGTGGAATTCTTTTCCTATTACCTGTTTTCCTGATTGCTATAATCTCCAACTATTTAAATGTAAAGTCAATCGACATCTCCAGATGCCTTGATCTATTCCCTATCCTTCTCTTCATCCTTTCCTCTGTCACGCCTCTTTACTCTCGCTCCCATTCTCTGTAACCCCTTGCGCGCTAGTGGCATCCCGCTTTGCTTGGAGTGAAATGCTTAAAGAAAAAAAAAGGTGACGTCTTTTCCTATCAAGTTTAGCATAAACGTAGCTTCCCAGTACCTTTCCCATAAATCATCATCATCATCATCATCCCTTTGACTTTTGTAATCGTAGGGTGGATCCGAATGCAGAAGCCACACTATCTCTTTTCCACAACGGCAAACACCAGTAATTCTGGTATAGTCATACCTGTCCATTTGTTTTTAACATTGTCCAACCAGTTTTGGCGTTGGCTTCCTCTCCTACGTCCACCATCAACGGTGCCTTGCATGATGGTCTTGCTCAGGCTGTTGTGCCTTGTAATGTGTCCAAACCACGCCATTTTGCTCCGTTTGACAGTGGCGGGAAGAGGTTCCTGGTATCCCACAAAACTGTCAATTCTTTTCCGCACAAACTCATTGGTTTTTATTTCCAATAGACAATGCCAAGGAGTTTTCTCATGCATTTGTTCTCAAACGCTTGGGTCCTTCCTCCTGTATCTGTCAACAGTGTCCACGTTTTGCATCCATAGGGAAGAATGGAGACTACCAGCGATTTGTAGTCTGTACTTTGTTTGAAAGCTGATTTTGCTCCCTCATATTCTTGTTAATTTGGCCATCGATGCCATGGATTATGAAGCAAGAGAAGCAAAATATTTCTATAAATACTTTCATGTTAATTATTCGGATGAGCTTTTCGCCATGGTACCTAAACTTGATGTATTTAATGCGCAGTAATAGTTTGGCGACAAAGTCTCATCAATTTACAGTCGAAATGGCTTGATATAACCGTCAATTCTATTCTAAGTTTCTTTTCTCGCACTTGTAGATCTCTCTTCCGGATCCATGCTTACCGGTAAAATTTGATCTTGAAAAATTTAAATGCAATGCTTATCGTAATCTACTGACTTCCTGATGCTTCTGTTTTTCTCACTCCTTAATAATGTTTCTACTTTCTAATTCTTTTGCACTCAGTTACCCTTGTGTCTTAGTGGCGTCGCTGCCTTGCTTGGGGTTAATTCGATGAAAAAAAATGAAGCTAGCAGTGCTACCCAGCATTGAGCGAGTATTGTTCCTTTCCTTTGCTTCAATGATCAACAGATATTTCCTGGTCTGATAATTTTGCGTCTGCTATAAAATGGTATTTAGAAATTTGCATATGTTATAATAATGAATTGAGATATTTGCACATACAATATTATCTAATTGAAAAATTTACATATACTGTAATATGAAATTGAGAAATGTGCATATAACATAAAATGACAGTGAGAGATTTGAATATGCCATAAAATGGTATTGAGAGATTTGCATATGCCATAAATTAATATTGAAAAATTTGCATATGCTGTCTTAGGATATTGAGAGATTTGCATATGCCATAAAATGATATTCAGAAATGTGCATATGCCATAGGATGTTAGTCAGAATTTTGCATATGTAATAAAATTCAAGTGAAAGATTTTCAAGTGCCGTAAAATGTAAACTAGAATTTCACAATTAAAGTTCGATATGATTATATATTTTGGTTTCTGTTTATTTAATATACGATATACAATATTATAAATGAGAATCTTTACTAGATTTTCAAAATATATCATTAAAATATCAATATTTTTTTTATTTATCTTCGTACATTACTTACATTTCGTTTCTGTTAAGCTGTGATCTAAATGCTAAGTTGGTTATCACTTTCAGGACAGATATGACTTTATGAAATATAATTGTAAAATTAATTAGCTAAACAATTGCTTATTTATAAAAATCACAAAGGGACATGATTTTTTTGAAATGTTAGTAAAAAGGGAGTATGTAAATTAGTTATTTAAATTTAAATTTAACTAATATGTTTAGTTGATGTCACAGATTTGCATATGTACAGGCGGCGAGACAATTTTTAGATATTAAATTATATTTCATGTTTTAAAAAATGGCACAGATAAAAAATTTATGCTTTATCTTTTTTAATCAAATTCAACCCAAGCCAGGAGTAAGGCCATTAAGACACAAGGAGTTACTTCTCATTACTCTCTTCCTCTTCCCATTCTTCTCTCTACCTCTCCTCATTCAGCTCTCTCCTTTTCTTCCTCTTCTAACCCCCGCATTTCTATTATTTTCATTTTTTTTTACTATTATTTTTTCTCTTTCTCCTCGTTTCATCGCTTTCCTCTTTCTACCCATTTTCTTCTCTTTATTCTTTCTTACTCTCTTTCTTTTGCCACTCTCTACTCTCTTCTTCTCATTCACCCACCTCTACATTTCCTCTTCTTTTTATCTTACTACGTACTTCTTTTTCTATTTCTTCTCTCTACTCTCTTCCACTCATTCACCTCTCTCTCTTTTTCTTTTCTTTTTATTCTCCTTACTCTCCTCCTTTTCTCTTTCCTCTCTCTACTCTCATCGTCTTATTCACCTCCCTCTACATTTATTCTCACTACACTCTTCTTTTTCACATGCCTCTCTCTACTCTCTTCTACTCATTTACCTCTCTCTCCCTTTCTCTTTTTTATTCTCCCTACTCTCCTCCTTTTCTCTTTCCTCTCTCTCTCTCTCTCTACTCTGTTCTTATCATTCACCTACACCTCCTGTTCTCTTCTTTTTATTTTCAAGACACTCTTTCTTTTCTCTTTCCACTCTTTCTTTCCTCTAATCTCATCTACTATTTCACCTCTCTCCTCTTCGTTTTCTTGTCATTCTAACTACACTCTTCCTTTTCTCTTTCCTCTCTCTACTTTTTTCTTCTCATTCATCTCTCCCCCCCTTTTCTTTTCCCGTTAGCTTCTCAACGGGTTTGATTTTACCATAGACTAGCTGACATCCAAGGCTATTCTGTTATTGTTATGGGACCTTACCCATAATAACATAATGGACTATTCCACACGTAATAAATACTGCGCCTCTAGAGGAAGCAGAGAGTTCAGTCCGAAGTTGGGCGACCGGCTGATCGGCCGATCGGTTGAACTCTCTGCCTACGGGCGAGGAGGAACCCGAAGGAAGCTACGCCGAAGGGCGGAGTCTCTTTCAGGGAGGTAAGCCGACCCTGAACCCGTTTATATTTTTGACCGAGCCCATGGGCTCGGATATCCCACGTTAAACCGGCCTTGTGCCACATGCTGCCATACTAAATACCGTTCAATCTGAAGTCTGGAGTGAAGTCCGTCAGGAGTCTATCAGTCAGTCAGAGCGAGTCAGTCAGTCGAGTCAGAGGCAGTCCAAAACATAGTCGCGTTCAGACAATTACTACTAAACCTGATTGTTCGTACTAACCCTTTCTACTTCTCTGTATATATTCCTGTTTGTAATATATCTGCGTTATTCCATATACGTGTTCGAGATCTTCTTTATTGGTTCTACCTTGGACCATCACCGTGGTACAAGGAACCGGACCATAACAGTTATTTAACCCATAGCTGAGGAGAAAAGTAATAAGCTCATGCCTTTCGACTTGCGGACTCCACTTTTTCCACAATATCATATTTATGAACACAGAATGTTAAAATACCTTTCTACAAGAAGAAATAGATTTAGTAAATATTCTACGCATAAAATTATTGTCTTATTATTAGTGTAATATTTACTGATTTTTAAATATATAAACAGTTATGAAATTCTCGACATCGAAATTTCTCCCAGAATTTCGAAATCTTTCGTGTGTAAATGGGGTGTTTGTTAGTTTGACGTCAGAAGTTGCCATCAGTTCGAACTTTGATCTTTCTTTCTTTGATGTCTTGCCCAGGATCAAACGTTTGCTAATTCAATAGAAAGTCCATCCTGGGGGTGTTAAATCTAAACTTCTCTACCAACCGCCAAACACATGGATTCATTTGCGTTGGCCCTGGAGCTGGAGGAACGGATGTCAGTCAGGCAGATCGCATCAACATTCACATGGTACAGAAGCACACATGAAGACAAGTTTCGGCAAATGTCGAAATCCACGAAAGGTACAAGATCATTTAAAATGTGGTTGCGATTATCAACGCACAGAGCCACGCCCGAGACGAACTGACAGACGCCTAGAGGTACGCATACACACAGACACAAAGATAGAGACCTCCACGCTAAAAAGCACATCCAGGTTCATATACACTATCCGGAATATATGCGCACCCATATCTGCGTATGGAAATATACACACAAAGAAAGAATGAATGATTGAATGAGTAAATAAATTAAAGTCGGATAGAAATGGATAAAAACAGATTTAAAAAAACACAAATGGATGAAAATAGGTCGTGAGAGAAGAAAGAAAGAAAGGGAAAAAATAGATGAAAATAGGTCGTCAAAGAAAGAAAGAAAGAAAGGGAGAAAAATAGATGAAAATAGGTCGTCAAAGAAAGAAAGAAAGAGAAGAAAATATGCAAAGAAAGAAAGAATGAAATGAAAATAGGCAATGAATGAAAGAAAGAAACAAAGAAAGAGAGAAATAGATGAACATAGGCCATGAAATAAAGAAAGAATAGTTGAAAATAGGCAGTGAAAGAAAGAAAGAAAGAAAGAAAGAAAGAAATAGATAAAAATAGGCCGTGAATGAAAGCAATATCTGAAAGAAAGTCGTGACAGAAGGAAAGAAAGAAGGAAAGAAAGAAAGAAAGAAAGAGAAGAAACTATGCAAAGAAAGAAAGAATGAGATGAAAATAGGCAATGAAAGAAAGAACGAAATAGATGAAAAGAGGCCAAGAAAGATATAATGAACATAGGCCATGAAAGAAAGAAAGAATAGTTGATAATAGGCAGTGAAAGAAAGAAAAAAAGAAAGAAAGAAAGAAGGAAATAGATGAAAATAGTCCGTCAATGAAAGAAAGAATGAAAAAAAAAATAATTGAAAATAGGTCAGGTAAGAAAGAAAGAAAAAAAGAAAAAAAATAGATGAAAATAGGCTGTGAAAGAAAGAAGGCAAGAAAGAAAAAAAAGACAGAGATGAAAATAGATTGTGAAAGAAAAAAATAGAGGTGAAAAGACCGTGAAAGAACGAAAAAAAGAAAGAGTAGAATAAATAGGTGAAAATATGCCGTGAAAGAAGCAAAGAAATACATGAAAATAGATTGTGAACAAAAAAGAAACAAAATGAAAGACATAGATGTGAATAGATTGTGAAAGAAAGAGAGAAAGCAAAAGTAAAAAGATATAAATAAAAACAGAAAGAAAGGCATCGAAGAGAATACACTATGAAAGAAAGAAAAAAAGAAAGAAAGAAATCGATGAAAATAGCCCGTGAAAGAAAGAAGACATAGACGAAACCTTATTGATAAAGAATAAAAGAAATAGATGAAAATAGATTGTGAAATAAATAATGAAATAAAGAAAATAAAAATAGAATAAATTCCGTCACTAAAAGAAAGAAAGAAAAATTAAAGAAACGAACACGATAAACTGAAATCAAAAAAGAAAGAAGATATGTAAACCAAAGAAAATAAAAGAATAGTTCTTAGAACCCAGAATATAGCATTACTTGATACTCAACAGTCCAAATTCTAGAATGATAACAGACTCACCATTTTTATTCACAAAATCATTGTGTAAGTGCTTGAAATGCCATAAGTGCATATCAGTTGTGATCATCGATCATGGCTATCAATAAAATTGTTGATCGATGTATAAAGTCAATTATGATCTCTCAATCAGTGCGCTCTTACGTTGAGTAAATTGGATCAATTTCGCTGAAAGATTGGTATCAATGGCCGGTCTGTTGGATATTTGGCAAAATCGTTTGCGGGAAAGGGAAGGAAGAATTCTTGAGAAGAATTCTTTGGGAAATTAGCAATTCAAGCAACAAGGAAAGAGGGGGAAAAAGAGAAAGGAGAAGAGAAAGATAAAAATGTAGAAGAGAATACCATTTACTATTGGTCCTTTCATATTGGTTGCTATGCAGAAATATGATTTTCAAATAAAACATAAGTTTATTAGATTTTACGTGACATCTTCGTTAAATTTAATACCAAATCAAGACTAATTTAGTCAGAATATTAATTTCCCCCAATTGGCAACGTAAGAAATAAAACTTGACAGAAAAGACAAGTTTCCAATTAATTTATCATAAAGAAATAAGAATACAATGAATAAATTTCGCAAAATTTTAAGATTTTCCTGGAAGATTAACTATGATTTAGGTGTTTACTTCACAGAAAAAACGCGAGTACCATTAACATTTAAGGCGTTAGAGAAAGTGAGAGCAAGAGTATGGAGGTTTGTTTGAGAAAGGATACAGAGAACGGGGATCGGGATCAAGGCATCAGAAGGTGTCGATTTGCATTACATCTAAATATTTGAAGATTATAGCTACCAAAGAAGCAAGTAAGAGGAAGGGAGTTGCACTGTCGGGAAGTGCGAGAGAAGAAACTGTTGGAATAGAAGAGGCGGTTATATATAACTGTTTCGACAGTGAAACGGTGGGACCGAGATTCCAAACCAGTACCACGCTTAAATTTATGCATTTGGGGTACCAGTAAAAGTAGCTCGTCAGACTTGTTGCCATGAAAATATTTGTAGAAAAGACAGAGGGAAGCCACAGCACGTCTGTGAGAAAGTAACTGCTCAGGAACTATAACATTGCATATTCGTCTCTGGATTTTGTATACACACACACATATATATATATGTATATTGGTGAGACGGAAAAATTACTAGGAAGAGGAAAAAAGTCAAAGTTATGTCCTGACCCCCAAAAGAAGAGGTATTGAGCAAAATTTCATAAGAAATCGCATATGTGGACTGACGATATCTGTAAGTATATATAGTGAACAAAGAATATACCTGGAACTTGTTTCGGTAATTAGTTGGAGATTCATGTCCAGCAAAACCTAGTCGAAATCTCTACCCGAAGGCAAAGAGGAACCCAGACGAGACTACGCCGAAGAGTAGAGACTCGTCTGGCGTAGCAGACAGCTACCCGACCCTGTTTTTTACGGGGTCTACAGGGAATTTTTGCCTGAAGCACGGGGTCAGTTTTAACCCCCCATTAAAAGCGGCCTTGTGCCACATCCTACTTCGCGGGGAAGTAAGCTAAATAACCTTGCATCTGGAATTACTAGCTTGCTCACCGAATCCCTGTCTTTCAGTAGTGTATTCTCTGTAAATCTCTCTTTCATCTACGCCTGTGTTGCTGTTCCGTTCAGTCGAGTACCACCTTTGTCTGTTTATAACCTACTTTAAGGATACAACACACAGACACACACACACACACACACACATATATATATATATATATATATATATATTATAATATTTTTTGTTTAAAAATATGATTCCTTCGTTACATAAGAGTTCCCATGTTTCAAAAACGAGAGCCGAAACCATGGAGCACTGTCTTCTTAAAAATAAAAACAAAAATACTAAGGAACTCCGGATTATGCACCCAACGTGTTCTTTTCTATTTTCTGCATACCTGCGCACTTATATATATATATATATATATATATATATATATATGTGTGTGTGTGTGTGTGTGTGTGTGTGTGTGTGTGTGTGTGTGTATAAGTGCGCACCTAACCTTATCATCAATAGTAACAATACAACTGCAAAATTAAAATTTACAGAGAAACAATATTATTTTTGAGTTCCTATACCCGTATAAAGATCAAACCAAATACATAAATGATTATATTGCTCATATCACAAAATGCCTATAAAGCGACTCATGTTACTCCGATCCGACCGTCATAGATTGTGTGTTTATAAACAGTAATTTGGCCTTTGCTAACCAGAGGCTTCTTTGTAGCTAAATGTAGCTTCTTTGTAGCTTCTTTGTACGTCAGATAATGACGGTTTCCGTATTGGATAAAGGTTTGATTTCTGTCGGAGAACACATATCTTCTACGAAAGTTCTCTAACATTCAGGCTGGTAAATGTAATTAATATTCTTCAATTATAAACAGTGTATTTACTTAAATAAATTGTATCTATAAAAATAACGTATAAACAGAAAATATATTAAATAATTGTCGGACTTAATCCATTTCATAATATGTTGTTATTGTTTACGTTAAGATGTATTTCGTGAGCAGACATGAAGAAAGATCGTCGGAGATTTGTTGTTTAAAAACATTAATTTAGACTTTGCTAACCAGACGCTTCTCTATAGCTGGGTGGTATAGCACGTCAGATCAATATTTGGAATACTTAAAATCAAAAACATTGGAAAATTGAATAAAATCGGCTGACTTGTTACGTAAATCAAACAATCCAACAACACGTGTCTCCTTTTCGCTATCACAGTCGCCTTTTTAAAACCTCTAACATCCTGTAGGTGTCTGTTTTCGCCAAGAAAAATGTTAGTCCTGCCAATGCAAGCTGAATTTTAATTTCTTGAATGCGTACTCATATCTTTCTATGGCAACACTTCAAACAATGTTTACTTAAATAGAGAGCCAGGCTACTGCGATTACAAATATATAAAACTATATACATTAAAAAGGGAAGTAATATTTATAAATAATACAGAGTGGTATATGTTAACAACTTTTTATAGATTGAGTGACAGGTAAAATTTACATAAGTGGAAAGTGAGTCTCGCCAAAGATCCGATTCTTAGAAGTAAAACCGCCATTTTCTTTTTGGGAATATATTACGCGTGATGCACGTTCGAATCCGTTTTCGTCCAGGGGGTAAGCCATTTTCTCTCTCTTGATTATATATATATATATATATATATATATATATATATATATATAAATAAAACATGTTAAAAATCGCTACACAATTGCTACCGTGTTTCAATGCATTACAATGCGTCTCCTCAGGTGGTTATAAATTACTGTCAATGTACTATATTTGTTCTCATCTTACCTGTATATATATATATATATATATATATATATATATATATATATATGTGTGTGTGTGTGTGTGTGTGTGTGTGTGTGTGTGTGTTCCCTTTGTCTTCGTGTGTATATATATATATATATATATATATGTAAAATAGGTGTTCGTAAATTACTGGCTAGTGAACTGTGTGTGTGTGTATGAGTGTGTATATATATATTCCCTTTGGGTTCGCGTATATATATATATATATATATATATATATATATAACATAGGCACTGATGTTAGCATCGAATGTGTCAACTTCATCTACAGGCATGCTGGGGATCGAGTATTGATATATTCTGGTAAATGGAGCATTATGTGCAGTAAGGTTAGGTATTTACTACTTATTCTACTATCTTAACGGTTATTGGGTAGGCGGCAATGTTTATATTTTAAATTACTGTAAAAGCTAATTGTGTAAATATCATTTGGGTCTAGAATGTGGTTATTTGTATCTCTATTGCACAGAGTGTCCCCAAATTCTTGACACAAAGGAAGTCTCATTAATTTTTACCTCCACAGATTAAACATGGTTTTGTCGAAAGAAGAAAGTACTGACAACTTTTTATGAGGTCTACTAAAGGGGAAGGTGTACTCAATGAAAATCACAGATGCAACACACTTGATTGAACGTATAAAAAGTGTATGTGCTAAATTTGGCGGCAATGTGGAGTTATTGCATCGAGTTCAATTGAATCCTGCAAAGTGCATCAACCTTTGCATCACAAAGGATGGAAATCACACTGAACAAGTTATTTGTTAAGATTCCAATTCAATAAAATGTTGATAATTTCGTATCTTGAAAATATACATTTTTATCTATGTGTCTGACTTTAGGGACACACACTGTATAGTGAAGTGTTTGTTCACTTTTAAATCATTATTTATTATTGATTACTTAGATGTGATCATGTGTGCTTTCGTAGTTTGTTAATTTGTTTATTATTTCTTTACTTAATTTTTTTAATTAACTTTTTTCTTTAATTCATTCTATTCTTATATATTTATTTAATTTTATTTGCAGGGGTGTTATCTTCTTTGTTTAGTTTAAAGTATTGTCTTTGTCTAAAGTTTGTTAACGTGATCTGCGCAACAGTGCATATATTTTCACTTTTTGTGGTGATGTCTTAAAAGGTATTCGTTTATATACAGTGTGATCCTCAATCCAAGCCACTTTCCATTACTCCACTGTGCCTCCTATATATATATATATATATATATATATATATATATATATATATATATATATATGTGTGTGTGTGTGTGTGTGTGTGTGTGTGTGTGTGTCTGTGTGTGTACTTGGTCATATATAAAAAATGTATAAATGATTTCTTTGGAGCTCTAGAATGTACAGCCTAATTATACAGCTGTCTGTATAACTTGCTTGTTGGTATTCAGCTGCAAAACTTTTGAAAGCACAGTAAACGATTATATTTGTATTATCTCGTTTGAAAGGTCCATGAATAATTCATAAAATAGTATTTAATAAACAAAAAAGAAACGCTATTTTTCCAGTAGTATTTCTTTAACAGTAACTTTCTCGATGCAACGACACGTATATTCTTATCACAGACATAAAAAAAAAACATTCTATCAATCTATCTTTATCTGTCCCTATATATCTGTCCATCTTTTTTACTTTGCTTACACATGCCCAACACAACACACACACACATTTTATTTTTTATACGTATAAATACATAATATCAACGCTTAACCCTTTGAGCCCCGACCACCGTTTTACTGGTGGTTGATAATAATGACTCAATGCCTAGCGACGGGTTGAACAGGAGTAGAGAAAAATGACTTAATGCTCAGTTATTAAGAGGAAAACATTTGTAACTATTTTTATATCTACAGTGAAACATTACATACCAATTTGTTTTGCGAATTTTGACTCAGGATCTCAAGCAGGAAAGTTTAAAATGTTCAGGAACGCAAGGCTCAAAGGGTTAAACATATGACCGTTTTCTAAAGAAATAGCTCCAAACGAATTAATGGGGCAAATCTTAATGAAAACAAGTCTTCAACAGACCCTATGGATTGTCGTTGCAAAATCAAAAACGAAAATCTTTATTAGGTAAAAACGCAACATCAGTTGAAGGCTTCCAACAGCAGCAACAACTAAAATGGCTAACATATGTTACTAGAAGACAAAAAGATGTAAACTTTCAACATTACGAAAAACAAAAAAGTTGGAAAGAAATTCCTATTAAGATTAAAAAAAGCTATAACATTCAGTAGACTTGAGAAATCTAATTATCTGAATGTTAAATAAATCCGAAGAGAAAAGAAATTCTCTTTCTATATTTAAGGATTGGTGTTTACCGTTCGCCCCACTGCGGACTAGTTGTGACACAAATTCAAGTTTTATGTGGGGTACACGAGCTTTTCTACTTGGACCACTGGTCAAAATTTATCCAAAACCGACTCGAGTACAGTACTGGACTGTTTCCTCTGCCGAGTCTCTATCCGAAGACAGAACCCCAGATTGAGTCATCCTCTGCCCGAAGCCAGAGGTCTTGACTTGTCGCGAGCCTGGGACAGACTGCGACGGACTTCCCTTGCTATATTTATGTACTGTTTCTAACCTCATCTAAGTGGATTTTTTCCCCAGTAAATGTTATAGATAATTCCAGTAACTTTTCTATGTAACTCAAGTTTTCACCTCTTCACAATTTAAATTATTACTTTATATCAGTGTTTTCTCAATCTTTTTAACCAACGGCACACCTAGAAGCATTATATCTTACGAATATTACATATTCCAAAATATTACTAATATTACATATTACAAAATATATTACAAAAATATTTTTAAATTACATATTACAAAATATTATGACACACTTAACAAAACTTCTAATGAGTATAGATTTAAATCTTATGAACTAAAACCATAGACTTTTTAGAATTACACAGACAAATAAAAACTTACTTCATTTTAATGTTTCTATTCAAATATTTGTGAAGCTTATTTAGTGTGCAACCTGTGTCTGGTATTTTTTCGTGCTTTCTTCAATGTTTGGTCAAATGTGCGATAAGCAGACCCCCATTTCTTCTTCAGTTGAGTGTAGTCTTTCTCGCTTTTAGTTTTGATGTTATTTAGGGTTGAGAAGCCTAATTCACGTAAATAAGAAGTAGAAAATTGCAATAAAACTGATAAAACCTTTTTAGATAATGTGGGATATTCCTTTTGTATTGAAAGCTAAAATATATCAATGACACTATTAACTCATAATTAAAAAAAATGAAATTAAACAAAGAATGTTGAATAAAATTATATGAAAATGGTTAATATTCATTTATTCAAATAAAGTAAAATTTTAAAAAAGTAAATTAAAGAAATAAAAAATACTTTCTAAAAATGAATATTAAAACAAAGTATTTAAAATAACATAATCGAAGAAAAGTGAAAAGAATTATTTGAAAAAAGTTTAATACTTATTCATTTATTCAAATACTAACGCTATTTCCACATACATATATATACATGCCGTGACAAAATTTCGTGGCACACCGTTTGAGAATTACTGTTTCGCATAGTTTAATATCGCCATATTTGTAGTGATTTCAAAATCAAGAGCTCTGGTTGGTGGTTTGCATCTTTTCTCGCAAGCGTTTGTGGTCACTGGTGGAATCGAGGTACAAGTGTGAATTTAGAATGCTGAAAATCGTTACAGTTACAATGACAAAAGTACGCAGGTGTAGGCTTTAAGGAAGCTTTATTCAACTAAGAATACAAGGTTCGCGTATAGTGTCCTTTTATAGTCCCAGTAAACAGAAATAGCTTTCTCAAAGGAGAGACCACTATTGATTGTTCATAACAACAGTATCTTTTTGTGTGTGTGTTTAGGAAATGCTTCGTAAAAGAATTTAAAAAAAATGTTAATTAAAAATTTAATTAGTAACCAATGTTTATATTTCAACTGCATTAAAAAAAACGTCAAACACCAGTTTTAGCTTTGTAGACTGTAGTCAACAACTGCGAAAAATCACGTGGTATAACACCGCCGTGAAACCAATTATTCCAATCCAAATTAGCAACAGTCGTCTTCAAGCAAACTAATCGATTAAATAACGAGCGATGTTGCTTGAAATAAGATCAATGCTTCGATTAAATCATCTTATTGGCTCTATTTCCTGACTCATTACTGTTATTTGGAGAAAAGTGTCACGTATGCTAAATGCTCTCACTAATGTCTCGTTGGAAACAAAGAAAAAAAATACTGAATTTTTACTTGACATCTGTCTTCCTGTATGGTAGTGAATGCTGAACAATTCCCTCAAATTGAAGAAGAGACTTGAAGGAAAAAAATGTCGTTCTACAGAAGAATGCTGGGGATACCATGGGCCGAACATAAGAGCAACGACGAAATTTTGGAGAGAATGAAAACTCATACTTAACATCAGGAAGAAGCAGGTGAAATTCTTGTGTTACGTAATGAAGAAGTGGGGCTTGGAAAATCTGATACTCACAGGAGAGATTAAGGGAGAAGCATTTTGGTGTCATTATTGAAGGACTACAGGAAATATAATATGTTAATACATTTTTATTTTAATTTCATCATCAGGGTATTATTATTTACTCATTTTGTAAAAAAACAACAACTCTGCAAGCCATATTTATTTACCTTCTTTTAAACGGTTTCAAAGGTCACGCACTTTTGTAAGAAATTTCACTTTCAGAACGGTTTTAGATGTCGCGCACTGACGCGGCGTTCCTCATTTTATTTGTAAGAAATTTAACTTTCAGATAACGCAACAATTTGTCTCTGACAATGATGAATACTACAATATTTATTTTATAATTAACAGTACGCTGATGATGACATGGATATGTCGAAAGTACTTGGAAATAAAAGTAATATGTATTAACACGCCGATTTTCTATCGTCTTTCTATAATGTAACCAAAAAGCTTATCCGCGAGTATGAAAGGATCTTATCGAAAATAAGTAGACAAATCATGTCTAAACACTACAAAGAAACATGTCTCAATATATATATATATATATATATATATATATATATATATATATATATACGATCAATTTAAACTTTATTTGTAGTAGATACTCTTATTCTGAATAGGCGCTTCGTTTGTCTATTAAACAGTATATTTATTTATTTTCGTCTACTGACCTGAATGTTTGAGATATTTTATTAAAGGAAAACTTTTTGCTTTCCGGCAGGAATTGATCCTACGTCCCTCAGGCCGAAGGGAGATACCGTTTAGCTCCCTCTGTCCTGTCTTGCTAGCACCAACATCGATGGCTTCCGAATTGTTTACGTCTACCCTAGTTTCATTCAAATTGCTTGGGGCAATCCGTGATATGGCTTTTCAATCACTTCTTCAAGAGTGCAACACGCTTGGATCGCCTCAACAGATAGAAAAATGTTACAGATCTCATGCTCAGAAAACCTCATAACCCTTTGACTGCGAGCCAATTGTAATATGCAAAATTACCTGTGGGTAATCGACATCGATTTGCTGAAGAGAACATCATATGTGTGGAGGCGTCTGTTTACGTGTGTGCCGATTAAATGACGACTGCCTCGTTTTTCTTCTGTCACAGTTCATGTATATAAATAGTTTATAAATGATTGATAAGAAAAGAAATCTACTATCACCGATCAAAATCTGTCCGTCTCCACCAACACACATAATCCTATTGTCCCAATCAAGCAGAAACAGTGTAGATTGCGGGGAATGACTAGCGTATTGAATATATGACCACTGTTCTCCCAATCAGAGGCCTGGCTGCCAGATGTAATTAATCGTCAGACCCTGGACTTTTGCCATTTTGTATTTTACAGCTAATATCTAAGAAAACCTGTCATATTGAGTTAGCCCAAATACATTCAAAATAAGAATGTGCTGCCGAGAAGCTGGAGCTTGAAATGGAAATCAAATTTTCGAATGTTTTATGGTTTAAGGTTTCTTATCTAAAACTGAACAACTCTTTAAACATGATGAAATCGTAAAAACGAACGCACGCAAAAATGAAATAAATAAAGATAAAAAATTATGGGACCATTAATAATACAATATTAATATTAATTACGAACACGGCCAAAATATGCTGTGTTCGGAAAATAAAACATCTCTATAACCCTAGAAACATACAGACAATCAATACACGCAAAAGCAAAAATAAAATCATTCTTGACAATGTCTAAAAGTATAAGCGAAAGCGGTCGAAATTACAGGACATTTGGACAATTTCTACACTTGTTGTTCGAACAGAAGATTAAATAAAAAGCTTATTCGCAGTACCTTGCCTGTTGTCTTTAATGAAGAATATATATATATAAACCGGTATAAACTGATATATATATATATATATATATATATATATATATATATATATATATATATATATCCCTCTAGTAACCACTTTCAATCCCACTCTGCCTCCACTATCCCAAATAATCAAACGTCACTGGGAAATACTACATCTCAAACCAGACCTAAAAAAAAAACTGTTTAAGGAACCCGGCCTTCTTGCATATCGTAGACCTCAGAACCTAAAAGAAATCATAGGTAGTAACCACATTTCAGAGGACAAGGTAATCCGTAATAAACTAAGAACAAAAACAATAGGATTTTCCCAACCATGCAACAACAAAAGAAGTTTATGTTGCAACCATATTAAAAACACGAATTCATTCACTAGCTCAATCACTAAATCTACTTTCAAAATCTACCACAATTCTAACTGTAGAAGTCATAACATAATTTACCTCCTAGAATGCACACTATGCCAGAAACAATATGTAGGAAAATCTGAATGGCCCTTTCACTACAGAATTAATAATTATCGTAATCGAATTAAGTCGACTCCTCATGAAAAAATATTACCTGTAGAACAACATTTCCACCTGGAAAAACATGATTTCAAAACCCATGCCAAATTCACTATAATTGAGAGAATAGAAAAGTTCAGAGCAGATAACATTAGAAAGATTTTAGAGTCCCATGAAAATAAGTGGATACAACGTCTAAAAACATAATATCCAGCCGGGCTAAACCATAAATTTAACAATATAGATAGTACCAATATATAACTCAGCAAATCAAAACCTACCCACATTTCTCACCCACACAAGACAGACATACTTACGGAGGTGTGAAGGCCTCACACTTATACACTCACCCACACGAATATACACACTTACACACATCATACTCACTCACTCCCTAATGAGCCTAATGATAACACACCCCCACAGCAATACACACGCTTACACATACCATACTCACTCACTCCCTAAGAACCAAATAACACACACATAAACACTAAACAGAGACACATCCCCTCACCAGGTCCAATAAAACTGTCAAACTGACCAGAGAATTCAGAGCAGCATGTATCTATCCAGCTCTTATCTCAAATAACAACGTAAAAGAGACTGTTTGACCAACACAAGGAATGTTAAAAGATTCATGTTAAAAAGATAAAAAAAATAAATGAAAACTACAGACAAAAGTTCATTTTCTCCAGCAAAAGACTCATTTCTGTAGTTTAATGCTACCAGCAAGCAGAAATATTTCTCCTCTCGATGATGGCCATTTTGGTCGAAACTAGTCGAGGAATCTAAATGAAATAATAATAAAAAAAACGAAAGAATATTAATCTACAACCCCGTGTGTCTAAAGATTTTTATTTTTTTTATTTTTTTATTGTTCAATATATATATATATATATATATATATATATATATATATATGGCAGAGAGCAATGGTCACCATTGAAATAATTATAGTAGTATAGATTTTTGTTTATAGATGAGAAAGATAATCTGTGGTGAAGGTAATCTGCCAAAACAATAGTGTCTATATGAACTATGGAATACCATTTGGGAAGAAGAGACTGCTTGTTTAACCATGAGGAGGGGAGGTCAGTAATCAGGTTGTAATCTAAGTTTCTGTCGTTACCACCGCGTTTATTTAAGCGCGTGTTTATACGAAAACAGTCGGTCGAGAGAGTCGAGTGGGACTCGAGAGACAGTTGATCGAAGTAGCAGTCAACGAGAGAGAGAGAGAGAGATAGGCAGTGAGAGTGAAAGCGTCTGCTTGCTGCTGTAATAAGGTTCAGATGAATGAATTAATTACGGCAACTACTAAGAACAAAAAGGGTGAAACGTAAAGTTATTTCTCACCTTTCAGAATTATTGACAATTTTTTTTCGGGACTTTATTGCTTATACACTACTTTCTTGTAAAGGAAGCATTATTCTTTTTGTACCAATTTCTTCCTTAAATAGATCTACATAAATTTTTCTTTGGACTGGAATCGACTTGTTCATATTTGATTTTTTTTCTTGCTTGGGACGAGAATCGGCCCAATGAACTTGCAGGTAGACCAGCAGAATCATACGGGATCTCCGATTTGTTAATTGCTCTCCAGGATCAAAAAAATCACAACGTGGTTGTAAAGTGTAACCGAATCAACATTGTGAATCGGAGACTTTGACTGAACCTGTAATACTGGATCAGAACAGGACCAACGGCCGGTCTTGTAAAGTACATCGATCCAGTGGGGTCAGGACTGGTGTCACACACACACACACACACACACACATATATATATATATATATATATATAGTTTATGAAAACTATGTAACCCGTATGGGTAAACCTAAGGAGGATAAAATCCAGAGAGCTCAATGGCAATCCAGAGCAAATAATTTAAATAATGTGGTCTAAACTTATATATATATATATATATATATATATATATATATATATATATATATATATATATATGTATGTATGTATATATATGTCTATATTTCTGAGATAAGGTATTATGTACATTATTTACATTATTCGGACTATTGTCCTCATCTTTGTCGCCATATTTATCACAACGTTTCTGCCGTTGTACGCTCCGGCCTTCTTCAGTTTGGTTGGAATTTCGAACTGAACCCTTTATTTCGCTCACTGGGGTAGACTGTTCTAGTTCCACGTGCCATGTTTGATGGATGTCAGTTATCAGTTATCTCCTGCTAATTTCCCTCTGAAAGTTCTCCACTGCCTTAACCGGGTATTGAACTCACACTCTTTGGGTGTTGTCACTGGATCTAACCAACGCCTTTATCCACTGTGTCATGTGTCCTCAAGAAATAAAGGGTTCAGTTCGAAATTCCAACCACCTGAAGAAGGCCGGAGCGTACAACGGCCGAAACGTTGTGATAACTATAGCGACAAAGATGAGGACAATAGTCCGAATAATGTAAATAATATATATATATATATATATATATATATATATATATATATATATATATATATATATATATATATATATCAGTTTAGATCACAGGTTGGCTCTGTGACAGGTGAAAAACCAGAACTGCTGTCACTGTTTGCAACTAGGATTAGCTAGTTATCCGAGCAGATGGTTTTCTAAGCCTAGATTTGAGACGGCATAAGGTCGAAAGTATGGAACTCTATCCATTTGTATCTCTTACACCACATAGAAGTGCCTTTGCAATTCGAGTAAATGGATATACACGGAAACGAGTAATCGCTTCCGTGTATATCCAGTCAGCCATTACTATAAAGTTTAATGTAATTAGATACATCTTTGTCAACCATTATTAATTTTTTATGTGTATTTCTTTCATCTAAATTCGATTTTTTTTATTTATATTATAAATATTACTTTTATTAATATTTCTTTTATTAAAGACCGTCACAGGGATATAATGAACACATCACCTGCATTGATTGAGGATGTTCGAAGTTGAAATGAGCTGTCCGGTTTTGCATCTAAAGTAATTATAATTTAGCAGTTTATAGCTTTCGAATCTATACGTATTCGGAGATGGCAGACATTTTTTTTTTTTTTTTTGTTAAATGGCAAGAGAAATAGAATTGTTCTCTTCAGATTCTGACAGCTCAAACTGGACGTTCTAAAAATGTGATTAAGTTTTCGACGTTGCTCGAATTTATCAAATAATAAAAAGAAAACGTAATTCTTTCTTGAAGCCGTGAAAGCAGATTGGCATTTACAAAATTAACGAAGCAATTTATTTTTTGACCGGTTAAGATTCCGTCTGATGAGAAATCTGTTTGATTAGCAAAAAGTCAGTTGAGTAACTTATAATTGATTTATGAATCGAATAATTGATTTATTAATCGAATGATTACGAAATAAAATTACTCAGCAATCGGTGTGATGTCAACTCCATTCTTAGCATTTTCCCGAATTGGGACGTATTTGAAAAAAAGAATATTTAATTTAAGGTCGCCTCTTTTTAACTTTGCTTTTTAAAGCGTGTTTAAATCCTTTGCTATCCTTTCAACACACACGGAACAGCAGATTTTAGCAATGCAGTTATATTCGGTTTTAGCATTCTTGTTCTATGTTCTGTGTCCTTTCAGTATATTGATGATTATAGATCACCAAAATTTCCTGTCCTTTCTAGCTTTAATTAATATTTTTATTTCTCCTAATTTTTTTCTCCATCTATTTACTCAATCGTGATAGGTAGGTTATGCGTTGTTCTCTCCTCTTCCTCTTTCTTGAAATCCGTCCTGTGCGTATCAATCTCTTTCCTCATTATGTGTCTCTTTCTGATGTTATACCCATTTAGTTTCCATTTTCTCTAAAATTTTGCCACATGTTAGGTTCATAGTATTCTCAGCATCCTGTAGAACCGCATTTCTGTTGCTTCTTGTCTGTTCTTCATCTGTGAGAAAATTGTCCAGCACTCAGAACTGTTATAATGAGTTCAATACTCTTTTTTTTTTCTGTTTTTTTTTTTGTCTCTAACGAAATTACTTAATACTTTGCTTTACTACTGGTTAAAATTCTGTCTCCTGAGAAATCTGTGATGAACAAGAAGTAAATTCAGTAACTTATAATTGATTTATGAATCGAATAATTGATTCATTAATCAAATGATTACTAAATAAGATTAATCAACAACTGAGATGATGTCAACTCCATCCTTAGCGTTCTTTCGAACTGAGACGTATTTGAAAAAAAAAAAATATTTCGTTTCGGTTCTCCTCTTTTTTATGGAATTCAGTTAGCTTTTTTTAAAAATGGGGTTAAATTTATTTTCATCCGCTCAACTTAGACTGGTGACAAAATAAATGTCTAAAAGATCTTATCAATGCAATTGAATCCGGTCTGTGAGCTAATCTACCAACCGTATCTATATAAAATTTTATATCCAGATACAACTAGAACATGTATCGATCAACAAATATAATGACATCGGTACACGTCTGTGCATGCTTCTTGATATTCGCTACAATAAACAGTGACTTCTTTACTTGAATGAAGTTAACACTTACATGTGCATTGACTGATTTGTTCTTTTCGGTTTATACAGATTTCGCAGCTAATTTAAAGAATGTTTTGCGGGTAATAATGATTTACTCATGAAATTCTTACTAATTAACCCATAGCTCGAAGGAAAAGAAGTGAATTCGTACCTTTCCCAAGCGTATTTGCGCGTAAGTGAATATAACGAACCCAGCTGGAATTGGAACTCTAATTCTCCGAATTCCATTTCCGAGTCGTGATCTATTACAGCACCTGCACATCCAAGCTTAAAGCACCTGATATTCCAAAGCGGTCACCTATCTAGGTAGTGACCAGTCTCGACGTTGCTTAAATTCGTCAACCTCTGACATGTAGAAGAGGTAAAAGCGTCAGTTAAACTTTCCTCTTTTACAAACAGTTTTGAAATAGACACAACATGAGCTGTACCAGGCACAATGGATAACGGCTCGGACTGAGGAAACAGATAACTGAGTTCGAACCGAGTACGAATTCCAGTGGAATCTATTACATTCACTTACGTTCTTTGAAGAAGGTATGAATCCTGTTCTTCTACTCCCCAGCTATGATTCGGGTTCTGTAGCCCTGGTTGGTCTACCGCAAAAAGAAATGGCAACCTATTGCAAAAAAAAATCTGCCTCATCAGTCATATATCGAATAATACATGATAGCCTAAGCATGTATCACGCATGGTACATAACTGACTATTACCCTTGGGAAAGGTATGAATCCTCTTCTTCTTCCCCCACCCAGATATTGGCAAATAGCAGAAAAGACCGGGTTCTATGGCCTTGGGTGGCAACTGGTCTACCGCAGAAAGAAATGGCAACATACTGCAGGAAAAAAATCTGCCTCGTCAGTCATGTATCGAAAGATACATGATCGCCTAAGCGTGTATCACGCATGGCACATAACTGACTGACTGATGTGCTAATACACTTGGGAAAGGTATGAATCCTCTTTTCCCCCAACTATGGGCAAATAGTAGGAGAGACCGGGTTTTATAGCCTTGGATGGGAACTGGTCTACCACAGAAAGAAATGGCAACCTACTGCGGGAAAAAATCTGCCTCGTCAGTCATGTATCGAAAGATACATGATCGCCTAAGCGTGTATCACGCATGGCACATAACTGACTGACTGATGTGCTAATACCCTTGGGAAAGGTATGAATCCTCTTCTTCCTATGAGTAAATAGCAGGACAGGTTCTATCCTTTGGGTGGCAACTGGTCTACCGCAGAAAGAAATGGAAAACTACTGCGGGAAAAAATCTGCCTTGTCAGTCATGTATCGAAAGATACATGATCGCCTAAGCGTGTATCACGCATGGCATATAACTGACCGATAAAGGAATGATTCTGTGAAATCTTGCATGCATTTATTTAAACTATTCTTATTAATAACTGTATTTGTTTTTTGATTATTTCGAGTAAACTAATATTTGACTGTTCAAAGAAGATTGTTCACCCTGTTGTTCAAAAAATGTCATCAAAAACTGATATGACGTCAACATCACTGCGATAATGCTTCCCAGCCAAGTGTTTATTTATTTATTTATTTTGTCAGAAAAACAGATGATAGTCAAATCAGGAGAATAGAACGGCTGATCAACGATTTCAAAACCAGTCTCATACAGCAGCCATTGGAACCAAGGACTGATGGAACATTGTCCTAATGAAGTAAAACCCCTTTCGACAGTTTTCTTAGGCGTTTGGTTTTGATAGCTTATCGTAACTGCCCCAGAAGTTCGCCATAGTACTCTCCATTGATGGTGTGGCATTTTGAAGATATTCAATAAACACAATGCAAATTGCATCCCCCAAACAAAGGACATTGCCTTCTCTATTGATGAAACGACCTTGGCCTTCTTTTGAAATCGGATGTCCGTTTGCATGGAAAAAAAACAATATAGTTGAAATTAATGCTTGCAAGACTTTGCAGCTGTAGCTTCAATCCTTCATAGTCAGCCTATGAACTTTACAGCCACCCTCGTATCAGGAATGAAACGATGCAGCTATTAATAAGAAGATATGAAATTAGTGCATGCAAGTTTTCACAGCTCTAGCATGATTCCTTTATAATCAGCCTATGAACTTTTCAGCCTGCCCTGTGGACTACGTACAAAAAAGTCATCAGTTTTTGAAACAGCAGAAAAGATCAGTCGTTCACCATTTTGATCAAAATCAATGAACACCCAGAAGTGCAAACGACAGTCTCGGAATAAAATGGTGTTCGGTAGGATGCTCACAAAAAATCTCCGCCGACATAGGTATTATGCATGATCCAAAATATTTCCGACCATCATCTGTTGATACAATAATATACAACTTGAGAAAGACGGAATATATTCTGGCCTATTGAGGTATACAATAGCCTAATTCTTTTTTATACTTGATGTATAAAAGTGTCCTAGTTTAACTTATACCCGGATATACACTGGAGTGGGGTTATACACTGGGTTGTTGCACCAGATATACAAGTGGACGTGGCGCAACCAGGATTCGTGAACATACCACTTGGCAACGAGAAACATTTAACGATGTAACTGCTTCTGATTTTTGTAATATTCGTTAAAAGTCTTTTGTATTTTGAATGTTTCAGTGCAAATCTGCCTGAAAATGAGCACAAAGCAAAGGCAAGAGAAAATTAAACAAAACAGAAAAGAAAAAGAAAATTCGAATTTTAGGAAATACAAAGAGACTTGATCTGGCGCGTCTTATATTCCTGACAAAATATAGCTTGGATTGACGATTTGAAAAAAAAAAATTTCTCCATATTGGGAAACCAAAGAAAATTGTTGTCTGGAATTAACTTTTCACAAATAAAAGCTGATATTTTTGTTTCATTCCATTTCTGCCTGATTAATTCTCCTGCAGGGCGATTATCAGCACCGACAGCATCTACCAAAATAGAAAGTCTAACAAAACGACGATTTTAACGACAGTTTATAAAATTTTCAAAGTCTAGTTAAAAAGAAGAAAAAAATGGCCACTAAAATTAAAATTTCTGCAAATGGCAATTTGAAACAGTCTATGGAGAAATGGTGTGCTGGGATGAAACATTGCAATTGGTTGCTGAGGTGAAAGGAAGTAAGGAAGGAATTAGGAGATGGTATGAAAGAGTTCACAAAACGAAAGAAGGAAATTTGAACAAAGCAAAGAATGATATTAAAACAAAGAACAGACGAATGATGGAAAGAAGAAAACGAATAGAAAGAAAAAATAAAAGGTTATAAAAATAAGGAGAAATGTTTGTAAAAATCCATTGTATGTTAATATAATCTATTTAAATTCGTAGAAGTCTCACTGATGTATTTCTTTCGATTATTATGATAGTCTAAATTGTAAATTCTTGCTTCAAATGTTATGATGATATTGATTTGCTTTGTATGAAGATCTCTTATTGTTTTTGACGTAGTTGGAACACATTTTATATTACGTTTAGATAAATTATTTTCAGTTCTATTTGTTATTGAGTTACTGGGCAGCATTATGCGAGTAGGTTTATCCACTTTATTATATTATTTATTTTCACAGATATTTGCGGTGAGCATTATATATGAAATACTTAGGATATTGGAAGTGTTTAAAAGCATTTCCAATGTATTTCTCTTCATCGGGTAAATACGGATGGTTACAAATTAAAAGTACGCTTAAATAGAAACCGATAATTAATATTTCTTTTCATTTTCTCATTCAGTTTCAATTCGTTTGATATAGAGTTTGTACGCCAATATATATGAACACACCCACACACACACACACACACATATATATATATATATATAATACTTATTTTTAAAAATATATTTCCACTGCAACACAGTACATCCTATGCTTCAAAACGTAAAACTCCAAATCTAGATTAATCTTAAAAATTAAATCTACAGTGCCGAGTTTTGTTCCATTATCAAGAGATTTATAGAATAATTTCCAAGGAAATTCATTTACTTAATATTAGCGTAGAAATCTTAATATTTTGTTGGTGGGGTTAAAGACGATTTGACCGAATTTGCAATCACCATACATAACGATGACCACACCTAAATAATAATAAAAATTTAACCTCACAAACAAGATTTGGAAGTTTTCGTTTTGAAACAT
The DNA here is from genome assembly GCA_963932145.1 of Acanthosepion lycidas. Taxonomy (NCBI): domain Eukaryota; kingdom Metazoa; phylum Mollusca; class Cephalopoda; order Sepiida; family Sepiidae; genus Acanthosepion; species Acanthosepion lycidas. The sequence goes on along the minus strand of OZ010606.1, from coordinate 23,381,602 downwards.
AGGTTATTCTGTGGAGCGTCGGAATCATATTTTTTTAAAAATTAAGGTCTATGGATAGTTTTTTAAAAATAAAAATAAAAGCTAAGAACTCTGAATTTTAAATATCACTGTGGAGACCATGGATTTCTAAAGGATCTGCTTTCATAATTATCATTTGCTCTGTTCTTACATTGAGCTCTCTTTGGATTTATAACCTCTTCGGAATTATCTATAAGGATTATCAATTTATGTATATATATATATATATATATATATATATATATATATATATAGATAGATAGATAGATAGATAGATAGATAGATTATATATATATATATATATATATAAAGATTTATATTTGAAGTTTGTAGTTATCAGGGAAGTAAATAAACAGATTGGAATTCCACAGGCGGGAAGTGCGAGAAAAGAATTAATAGACTTGATTTTTGATTGCGTGGGAAAACGGAAAAGACATATCAAGGACGCTACGTGAGTTGAGAAAGAAAGAAAGAAAGAAAGAAAGACAGAAAAAAGAAAGACAGAAAGAAAGAAAGAAGGAAAGATAGAAGTGTTGATAGTTTTTCTTGCAAAATGGAAAATGTTGTCAGTTTCAAAGCTTTTCATGATTATCATTTCAATATTTTGTTTAAGTTGTTAAGCTAAAATATTTAACAATGTGATAATATATATATATATATATATATATATATATATATATATATATTATTAAATATCACGAATTATAATAGTAAAAAATGTATGACAAAGTGGAAAAAGCTCTCTTGTGTCGTCCTTTCGAACTTCATTGGACAATATTTGTTACGTTGGCGCGACTAAACAAGAGATATTAGGGATATATATATATGCGTGTGTATGCGTGTGTGTATGCGTGTGTGTGTGTGTGTGTGATAGTAGGATATAGAATACAAGAAAAACATTGGATAAATCAAAACAAGTATTTACGATTTAATATTGAAACGGATACACACGTACACACACTGATCCGAAGAAGCTTATTTAAGAAAGGTAAAGATGAAACGCGTAGTCCATCAAAGTTTTCCACTTGGTCTGATTTATCACACACACACACACACACACACATATATATATATATATATATATATATATATATATATGACAAAAATCCACTTATAAGACATGCTATATTTCTGGGTATAAGGGCTCAATATCAGGGATAGAGCGTATATAAATAAGTGGACATTGAGGTAAGTTCCGAGTGGCGATAGTCTTTTTCAATTTTGAACGCAATCTTCAGACCACTCACACGCACACACACGCACATATGTATATATTCAGATATTAATTTTCAGATAAACACAAAACAATTCTCTTAGATAACACAAAACCCTGATAAAACAAGGTCCTGAAGATGGCATTTTATCGAAAGTACTCAGAATAAATATGCATGAATATGTATATATATATATATATGTGTGTGTGTGTGTGTATCTGTGTATGTGTGTGTGTGCGCGTGTGTATGGGTGTGTGTGGCCTGGAAATTGAATATATATATATATATATATATATATTTATATATATATATATAAGGGTTTATATTTTATTAAATATCACGAATTATAACAGTGAGATAAGTATGACGACGTCTAAAAGTTCGCTGCTTGATTCGCTGTCGACACGTCTTCGGACAGTGGACGACTCATTCGGTGTTCTGTCTACGAACAGAGACTCGACTGAGAAAAACAGACAAGCAAATTGCTCGTTCTCCGCGTTTGCAGCGATTTGGTAAATTTTGGACCACCGTCCCGAGTGTATGCGCACGGGCTCCCCATGTAAATCTGACCTTGTATGGCATCCCGTTTAAGCGGCAGGGGGCATGGCTAAATACCTAGCCAGTTGCAATCACCCTTCAGACTAACTATACAGGCGTCACGGCATGTAGCTAAAGCTTAACGTATAGAGAATCCTTATACGAACTACGTTATATAAAATAAGAGTGTGTTATAACATAAAATAGTGGCGCTATATTAAGTAAGTACGGGCAACTATTGGTAATACCAACGGGCATATTCGTGCATGTTATTAAGTAAAATAGGCATTGCATTTCCTATAAAATAAGGGAAGACAGGAGAACGTATGGGAAGATCTAACAAGGCTTAAACGTGTGCCATCATTTTAGATTCTGAATTCAGAATTGACCTTCTAGACTGATCCATTTTATATTTGAAGCATAATCCAAAATTTGTTATTAAGTAAAAACTATATTTGCAAATCATAAATGGAAAGACTTAGTACAATTCATCGACCACCAATATTTTAAAAAGAATTTTGAATTTTTTTTTTTTTTTTGTTTCTATAAAAATATGGCCGTTCATACACTTCATTATCAAAAATTAGATCGATAACTTTGTAAAAGCCAAAGTACCAAAAATTCAATTAAACTTTAGATTATGGAAAATATTTCCCAAAATTTTCAAGATTACTGGCTAGTTAAATATGATATAAAATAGATGCTCATGTTATATTCCTTAAGTAAATTTTACAGATATGTCTACCATGAAAAAAAATTTCCATAAACTTCCGTTTTTCATTCAATTCGTCAACCTTTCAACACCTTAAAGGAACAGCTACCACCGCGTTAAAAAATGCATTTCTGTGATATTTTAAATTTAAAATAATATTTGTTTCAAATCAGATTAATTAAATTTTAAATCAGCTAATATTCCTCAAATAAAGTTTCAGAAAAGTATATTTTATTTTTGAAAGACATTTTTACATTGCGATGAAAGATGGCTAAATATGGCGCTAAAATCAGCAATTTTAATAATTTCAAAACGAAAATTCATTCCAGTTAATTTAAATTAGTTTTGAAATACAGCAAAGTATTTTGATATTGGAAAAATTAAATTTAATCTATTAGCTTGAAATTCACAATAATATATTTTTAAAAATTCATTTTAAGACTTAGGTACTGCGTTTAAAATAACGTAATTCAACCAGTTCAGTTAGTTTGATTTCACAGGTTTAATATATTTTTGTCAAGTAAATTCTCGTATCTTGTTTACTGTGAATATTAAGATAGCCGACGTTTCAAAGGGAAAAAATGTCGACCCTGTTTGAATAGGCCTATTCCGCTTCGTTGAGAATATTATCCTATGAAGCTAGCTTAATTTGTAAATATGAAAAGACACCGAAAGCCGAGCTTTTGTTTGCCAAACAGGAAAGATTGTTTGCTAACTCAAGAGATGGTATTCAATTTTTCATTCATGCCGAAGACATTTTTCAATCATGGATGCTTGTGAATTAAGAGGTCGACATTTAGCAATCATGACCAGAGTGGTAAGACAGGATGTTTGCTTAAGTATTGAAAAGAAAAAGTTGACGAAAGGCTTTCTGGGAACGACATGACAACGATGAATTGTCTAAATACGTTCGGCTCTCTGTGGAACGATCAATAATGGAATTTTAAATTTACTGTTTATAAACGAAAACATTTCCATGCACTCTCATTATTTTAGCACATTTATTAATACGAGAGATACCCGTGGAAATTCCACGGTGTTATTGTTTTTCATTGAAATTAATAGTTTTGAGGTCTTCTAACTCCATACAATATAACAATATTCATGCTAGAATACATAAAATATATATAAGTTTCATTATATTTTTATAACATATATAAAGTATATGTAAAACGTTTGATTATATTTTTTATATACATATATAAAATATATACAAGTTTCATGCTAGACGCAATCATCAGGCTTGAAACAGCCTGTCGCCTCTGAATGTTGACTTTTATATCTACATACGCGCTATCTCTGATATTCAGCACTTTATCCCATAAATATTGCACACCTTAAAACTACATTTCTTCACACACACACACGCACAGACACGCACACACACACACACACACACACACACACACATATACATATATATATATATATATATATATATATATATATATATATATATATATTATCACATTGTTAAATATTTGAGCTTAACAACTTAAACAAAATATTGAAATAATAATCATGAAAAGCTTTGAAACTGACAACTTTTTCAATTTTGCAAGACAAACTTTCAACACTTCTATCTTCCCTTCTTTCTTTCTTTCTTTCTTTCTTTCTGTCTTTCTTTCTTTCTTTCTCAACCCACGTAGCGTCCTTGATATGTCTTTTCCGTTTTCCCACGCAATCAAAAATCAAGTCTATTAATTCTTTTCTCGCACTTCCCGCCTGTGGAATTCCAATCTGTTTATTTACTTCCCTGATAACTACAAACTTCAAAAATTTAAATGCAAAGTCAATCGCCATCTTCTGACGTCTTGAACCCCGATCACCTTTTATCATTTCCTCATTCCCCCTATACAAAGTTTTCCTCTCACCTTCACTCTATATAACTCCCGCCTTGCTTGGGGTGATGCTTAAAAATACTTAAAAAACTGGCAGGGATCGTTAAACATTCCTATATTCCCTTTTTTTTCTTTTTTGTTTCTTTCATTTTCTCACTGAAACCAAGTAGCGTCTCGGGTAAGCCATTTCCATCATTTCACGCAGTTAAAACGGAACAGTCCATTATTTATGAAGTATTGGCAAGGCGTGACGGCCGTGCGAACTATCTAAGAAACTGACTAACTAAAGGAATTTTTATATGATTTCAGTATGTAGGAGAGGGCTAATATTTTACTAGCATGAGGATTTTACGTTCATTAAGTCACTTGTATGCATACAAGATGAACACACTAAAAAAACTAAAGAAAAAGACAAAAAATTACACGCACACATGTACATATACACTATATAAAAATACATTTTCGTGCGTGCGGGAGTATATATTGTATACCCTCTCTAAATATATATTCAAACGGCAAAGAAAATGCATCATAAACCCAACATAATTAATATCCTAAAATATGAAAAAAAAAACACATTACCATTTAAGCACTAATTTATATATGGGCGCGTGGCCGAGCGGTTAGAACTTTCGAATCTCACTATAGTCGATTTGTTATCGGGTCCGGAGGAAAGAAAAGTACCTGAAAACCATACCACAGGTTGACCCAAGTCTTGTGAGTGAAATTGAGTAGACGGAACACTTGCGGACGTCGATAGCTGTACTCGCAGGAAGTCACAAGTCATCGTGACCAAGGGTTTGAGTGTGCTGATGTTGTACAGATTGTTGATCATTCTAGGTAACACGCTCACTCCCAGACACTGTAACTAAGGACTCTTCAGCATAGTTGCAATATCGCTCTGTGGGTGTTGAACAAACACAAATGTGGCTGAGCGAGAGTCTGCAATAAGGATTGGCTAGCCGCCCTAGTGGACGGGTATCCTCGAATACAAGTGGGCAGCTATTATTATTACTTGTTTATATATTAATTACAAAGCATAGACACAAGTTTGTATGTATTCGTGTGCCCGAGTTTGTATACTTATACGTCTATGTATGTATGTATGTACACGTGTGTATATCTATATACATTTATATAAACGTATGAATACAGAAATATATATAAAATTCAAACAATAACAAATAAAAATTTAATAAACCGGACCTCCTACAATTAATACGCTAATAGTACTTAAGATACCACCAAATCAGATAAGAAAATGAAATAATAGCCAAATTGAAGGCATAAAAATATTTACTTTATTATTTAAACATTAAAATTAATTATTTATCTAAAAAATGAAACACAATTTTCTTAACTCAAGAAAATACGAGAACACTCAAGAATTTACCCCGATAGCCTGTGTAGAAAAATCGTATGCCAAATGGTAAGAACTGAAAGAAAAGAAGAGAACGAAAAAAAATGCAGCAATGATAAGTCTATATAAGAAAGAAAAATCGAGAGATATAAGCAGTCGATTGCTGATAAACTCTGACGAGTGGACAGATGGGTTCGTCTACGAAAGTCTGGAATCGGGATGATAAAGGTAACATGAATTAGTCAAGTGATAAACCTTTTACTTATATATATATATATATGTATTTTCACCAACTTTCAGGCGCTTTTTTGAAATCTTGCTGACTTCGTTATTAAGCATTCTATAATATGCACCCACGTCAGTTTTATAATATTAGGTTTGGTGCAAACATAATGTCGTTTTCTCACATAGTAACATATGTGAGAAAACGACATTATTTTTGCACCAACCTAATAGTTATCTATCCTATCGGTATTAATTATTATTTTATCAGTTTTTTTTTTATATACCCCACCCAGGGCCGATATTTAACAATTCCCCCACGAGGAATGTATGTGGCACAAGGCCGAGTTTAACGTGGGTTTCCCCGAGCCCGTAGCCTCGGTCAAAAATATTCCCTTTGAACCCGCATTAGATGGTTCGGGATCTGTCTACCTCTACGGACGAAACGTTGCCCTTCGGCAAAGCTTCCTCCGGGTTCCTCTCTGCCAAAACAGAGAGTTCGACAGAAGTCGCACACAGTCAGGGCCAAAAATTGCCCAGCCCGCATGACGGTCAGTTGCGCTGGTATCAATATTGTTACCGATTCTCGTCTCTAAATAGCTTCTATCTCTTCCATTTGATAATGATCTCAATCTTTTGTAAGAGTATTAAGAAGTAAGAACTTTTGTCAGGAACTATGATGTTCTTGTATACTGCAATTTTCTAAACTTCCCTTGTGGTTCTAACTTCTCTGTTTATTGAGCTTAGTTTCATGGAGGCAA
>OZ010606.1:23352437-23369937 GCA_963932145.1 Acanthosepion lycidas | reverse complement strand
TAGAATAAAGCAACTTTGATTGTCTGCAGTTTCTTTTTGATTTTATTTTTTAGCAAGAAGGATTTAAAGTGAGGAAACGGAGGACTGAGGAAAGAACAAAAGATGAAACGAATTCAAAAAGTCAGAAGATGGCGATCGACGTTGCATTTAAATTTTTGATTAGTTATCAGTATCTGTCTATATCTCTGTGATATTATGAGTTTTTACATTATTCGGACTGTTATCTTCATTTTCATGGCCATATTCACAACGTTTTAGCCGTAGTTCGCTCCGGCTTTCTTCAGGTGATTGGAATTTCGAACCGAATCTTTTATTTCGTCCACCAGGGTCGATTCTTCTAGTTCCACCTGCCATGCCTCTTCCGGATGTCTTAGTTATTTCCCTTTAACTTAACTCTCCAAGTTTTTTGGTTCACCAATGCTGTAGCCTGGTATTGAACACACAACACTTTTGGGCTAATCACTGGATCTAACCAACGCCTTTATTCATGTGACCTTGAGGCAATAGAAATGAGGATAACAGTCCGAATAATGGAAATAATATATGTAGTTCTCAAGGAAGCAAAAAATAGGAAGGGAAATGCGAGAAAAGTAATTGTTGTGGCGGTTGCATTTCGCTATTTCAACAGCAAAAGGGTGGTAACTAGATGCCACTCTAGTAGTACATTTAAATTCATGTATTCGGGACACCAGAGAAGAAAAGCTCGTAGGAGCAGCATCCTTAGAAATATTTGTAGAAAAGACTGGGTGAAGGTTGGTCAGACCGGTGAGAAAGTGACTGAAGTCAAGATGCCTTATCTGATTTCATCAAGAATCTCAAGATGTAGAGAAGGAGCACCAGACCAAATATGACAAGAGTATTCAATACACAGACAAATTGTAGATTTGTAAATGTACAAGATCGATTCTGACGAGAAGAATCTTTTCCCGCAGTAGTAATGTTTCTAGAGATATCGAATAAGTTGATTAATTTATGAGGTGACACCACTTGTTCAAATCTTTCAGAGTCTGTTGTCATTAAAGCGAAGAAAGCGGAGAGGAAGAGTAGTAAAAGAATGGAAATGGGAGAAAAATAAATATAAGAGAACATAAAGGATTGGAAAAGGGATGAACGACTAAAGAAGACAACGGACTACAGTGATACACAGAAAAGGGAAAAGAGAAGAGGAGCAGTGGAAGAAGGAATAATGAAGGAGGATGAGGAGACAGAACGACCTGACAGGAGATAAAAGGAGAGGGGGTGTGGAAGTAGGAATAGTGAAGGAGGAAGAGGATACAGAACGTCATGACAGGAGATAAATGGCGAGGAGGAGTGGAAGAAGGAATAGTGAATGAGGAAGAGGAGACAGAACGTCATGACAGGAGATAAAAGGAGAGAAGGAGTGGAAGAAGGAATAATGAAGGAGGAAGAGGAGACAGAACGTCATGACAGGAGATAAAAGGAGAGGAGGAGTGTAAGAAGGAATAGTGAAGGAGGAAGAGGAGGTAGAACGACATGACGAGAGATAAAAGGAGAGGAGGAGTGGAAGATAGAATAGTGAAGGAAGAAGAGGAGACAGAACGTCATGACAGGAGATAAAAGGAGAGGAGGAGTGGAAGAATGAACAGTAAAGGAGGAAGAGGAGTTAAATTTACTGGACAGGAATGTAGGTATGATGTTTGATAGCTTCATTGTTTCCTTATGTATCAGATAATATCGCAACAGCTTTCGCTATCACTGTATTCCTCAGTTAACGAACACGATATGAGTTGGCTCCCCTGGCATTGCTTGCCAGCTGAATATCATTATCGTAGCCGGCTCGTCCCATATGCCCTGAGGAAAGGAATATATATATAGCTAGTCATAAGTCCAGGGTCATTATATGAGGAGCCACTGTTATCTAATTGTAGTAGTCGATACATGAGAGACGAGGATCCTTTTTAATAAACCCATCTATGTATTTTGTGGCAAGCCTCTGTTCAGCTGATTGTACGATCTTTAGAAACGGGTGACCTTCCATCTACAATATATTAAGAGTCCAGTAAAGTTACCCTTCAATGCTAAAGGTGATGTAACTCTTTTTTTTTTAAATCATTTCCACACTCTTGAGGACTTGAGTCATTCTCTCGCATTTTGATAGAAACATGGTAGAAACGAAATGAGCGATGGTATACGGACCTAAAATTCAGCATAGATCATGTCCCGACCACCTTAAATGAATGACAGTGGCTGACAACACGCTTCCTTGGTTCCAGTAAATTTTCCTGATCTCGGGTTGCAGGAGAAGAGTTACTGCAGTAAACTTCAAGGCAACAATCCATCTTCTTTACTCGCATCGGTAAATGCTGTCTGACTAGCGCGAAACTTGCCAATTGCAGACGACCCCGCGACAAACCTACATTTCTGTGTAATTGTTCAATGACATGAATTATGTATCAATTATAAAAAGCAGAACGTTGTTGATAACCGATTTTTAAAACTCAAAACGAGTAATTATAAACCCTGGAAAAAGAATTTAAATAAGAAATGTTTTTGTAAGTTTGAAATTTTTTTTATTATGATGCAGAAACCTGAGAAAATATCTCATTAAAACATTGAAATTCAATCAACACCAACACAAGGCCAACCGATAAATGCTGAAACAAACAATATGTTGGCTTTCAAGCAAAAAAAAAACATTAAAAAAAATGAACAAATATATATATATTTTCAATTACTCTATTTATTTTTACAAATCCATTTTAAAATGCGTATGTTTATTGATATCGTACTGGGGCAAAATAAGAACGAATTTTTGAAGGAAAATTTATACGTTGGAAGTTTGTTTACTTTCATCCTTCATTTGATTATTTTAAAAACTGTGCCACTGTTTGAACAGAGAAAAAATACACAGGTTTGAAATGAAACTGACTTAAACGTCGCCACAGGCAGCCGTTAAACTCGACGTCAAGTGAGTCCCTATTTACAGAATTTATATTATAAATAGTTGAAAATAAATAAAGAAAGAAATCTGATCTGTAATTTCTTTTGTCGCTTTTCTCCAATTCACACATTTTACAAAAGATTTTGTCAAAAGTATCGCCCAATTGAACATTTCTTAAAAGTCACCACTTCTGAAAATATTGGTTCATTTCGGAAATAAACCATTGTAACAGAGTAATGCTTAATTCTTGAGCAAAGTTCAACAACATTTAAATTGTAAAGTTAGCTTTAATTGTTCTTAGACGTATAACTAATCAGCAGGAGTTTGGTGTTAAATGAAATCCTAACAAACATGATTACAATTCAATGACTCTACGTCTGCTCAGCGGTTCCTGTAAATTCTAAATTTCCAAAAACTTCTCAAAAGATTCTTCAATTCAATACCAAAATCGGGCTTTTGTGATGGAATATATAATTTAATTTATGCTTGACGTAAGGTTATCTAAATCCAGTGAAATACTTTGATGACTGAACAAGGAAATAATTATTTTTATGAAGAATTGTTTTTATCATTTAACCCCAGGAAAGGCGGGAATGCCACTAGTACGAAGTGGGTTACAGACAGTGAAAGTGAAAGAAAAAAAAACTGATTCTGGGGAGGATTGAGGAAAGGACAAAAGATGAACAGAATTCAAGAAGACAGATGGCGATTGACGTTGCATTTAAATTTTTGAAAATTGTATTTATCAGGGAAGCATGTAAACGGAAGTGATTTCCACAGGTGGGAACTGCGAGAAAAGAAACTGATGTGGTAGAAGTGGCAATTATATTTAACTATTTCAGCAATAAACGGGTGTGACCTAGAAGCCAATTGAGTTGCAGGCTAAAATAAATCTAGTCAGGGACAAGGGGATAAAGTCCGCCTGAGAAGTTTCCATGGAAATAATTGTAGAAAAGACAGAGAGAAGCCACGCCAAGTCTTCGCGAAAGTGCCTGAAGTCGAGATGCCAAGTCAAGATCGATTACATCCTCGAGATGAATAGAGGGAGCACCAGACCATATATGGCAGCAGTATTCAATGCACGGACGAATGGAAGATTTTTAAATGTGCAAGATGTACTGCGACGAGAAAGATTATCTGGCACGACACATTGACCCAAATTTCCTTGCAGTAGATGCAGCTATTGATTCGATGTAGTCGCTCCACTTAAAGTCAGTTGAAAACGTATGAGCAAGAAGGCGCAGTGTGTTGTTCTCCGGTAATCTAACGCCAGCTATGCTGTTGGCAGTCAGAAAAGTTTTTCTATGGTGGTTGAGAGACGTTTTGTTTTGGAGGTATTAAGATTTACAAGCCACGTCCTGCCCCTGTTAACATGGTCAGCTCTGACTGTTTTGCTATTGCGACAGGTGTAAACGGCAGTGTCATCTGCATAAATGCATACTTGGGAACTGATGATATCAGGAAGCTCATTGATGAAGATTAGAAACAGCGTAGGGCCTAGGATAGAGCCTTGGTGTACGCCCGTTTTCGTGTGAAAGGATCATTTTTGGAGCAAAAATTTGTGGCAGTTGAAGGGGCTGAAAATTTGGCCTTGTAAAAAAAAGCAGATAAATTGTATTAAGGAAATTGTTAAGGTGTTTTAAAAAATCGTTTGTATTTTGTTAGTCCATTTTCTTGTAATAAAGTCATAAAACAGGATATCGACTATAGGCAAGGAGATTTCTTACTGACTCGGACAGTTACCTAGGACTAGTAATCAGACTATCACACGGACTTGAACTGCTACTCAGACGATGAGGCAGAGTGGAGATATCATACTTTGTTCTTTTATTTATATTTGAGGCAAGGGTGTAATAACATACGCTAAATGCGCGCGAATATTTAACAGAAAAAAGCTCGGTTCGATTTTAAAGTGTGTTACTTGAAGAATATAAAATTTCCAATAATTTAATATTAGGTTGGTGCAAAAAATAATGTCGTTTTCTCACATATGTTACTATGTGAGAAAACGACATTATTTTTGCACCAACCTAATAATTATACATCTTTAAAAGCTGAAAATTTTCAGGTTAATAATTTCATAAAGGTTTTACATGCTGTGATAAATTCTATCTTTATTGTTTTCCATCGCAAGCTCAATGTACTGATGATGTGGGAAGCTATGCTGATCACGTAAGTATTCATAGATCTTAAACAGAAAATCAACAACTCGTTTAACGCCGTTCAGCTGAAAACATTGCTGCAGTGCATGAGAATGTGGCCGAAAATCCAGACCCCTCTATTCGTCATCACGCGCCGGAATTGAACCTCTCCACAACAACGTCACATCGTTTCCAATTGCACTCTCGGTTGGTCGATTATGTTGAGCAAAAAATCGCGAAGTGCGCGAAATGCATTTCTGTTTGAACGTCCATTTTCGTAATAGGCTTCGATAATTTTAAATTATTAAACTTTTTGTTGGATGGACAATCACTTCGCAGATGAAGTAAAAACTAGAGGCGTCCATGTTTAGCTAGATCCAATAGAAATGCCGTTCTGGATAAGGGTACTGTGAATGCCGTGAACTGATCCTGTTAGCAACGACGGAGCTTTAGAGAAAATGGAAACAAAAAAGACATATACTTAGCCTCAGAAGGAGACAGTTGAAATTTCTAAGGTACATAAGGAAAGACGGCTTAGAAATTTTAACACTTACAGGACAATATCGATTTCAACTCTGTACTAACGTCTGCACCTAGATTCTGACATTTTATTCCCTAAATATTTAATTTCATTTTTTCTTTCCCCCATCTTTAGGAGTAGATAGGTTCGCCTTCACACATATGCTCCTAGATCTTTTGAAAAGACTAAAGGCTTTATCGTATATTTCCTGTTTAGTATTGGGTTTTCGGTTTCTTAAAAAATCTGCTTCAGCTAATGCTTGTCCTTTCTTACGCTAATATAATTCCACACAGTAACCCTCTAACTTGAGTGGCTCTTGGGCTTTTTCATTGGGCGAATACTAGTAAAAAAAAGGTTATATTGAAGGCATAAGAGACAGAGGAAAACAGCTCATATACTACGTAACGAGCTTGTGTAAATGATTGGCAGAACAAGGATTAGGTGAGATAGTAAAATCTTTACTAAGGGATAAAAAGGACAGGAAATTGTGGAGAGCCATGATCGCCACCGTCCTGAAGGAACATGACACATAGAAAAAATAGAAGAAGAGCTTGTGTAAATGGTTGGCAGAATAGGGGTTAGGAGAGATAACAAAAAGACAAACTTTACTAAGAGCTACAAAGGACAGGAAATTGTGGAGAGCCATGATCGCCATCGACCTGAAGGGACATGACGCATACAAAAAATAGAAGAAAGAGTTTGTGTAAATGGTTGACCGAATAGGGGTTAGGAGAGATAACAAAAAGAGCTACAGGATAGGAAATAGTGGAGGGTCATGATCGCCCACATCTGGAAGAGACACGTCACAGAATAAGTAAAATGTGCGAAGTTGAATATTTATTTGGGAATCATATTGCATATTGTTTCGTTGTTTGTTCACCTGTACGGCGTTATGCGTCAGGTTCCTCATGTATTTCCCGGTGTGTGTCCTTTCTCGTTCTAGTGTATATGCACAGCACGTGATAAATATATATTTTGTTGTCATAAGCCATTCGCACTCTACAAACATGCATGTGTCTTAAGTGCACCTGGATAATTTGTTGAAAATAAAAATACGTTTAGTTACGAATATATCAACTTTTATTTGGATAACCGAAGATATATGTCACGAATGTTAAAGTGACTTCTATCCTCATTGGGGATATCTATGTCAGTATTTGGATGGTGAGTCAATAAAATAATTTTGATATATTTTGCGATAAGTGAAATTCTATTCTCATTAGGGATATTTGCTTTAGTATTTGGACGAAAAATCATTGAAATAATTTTGATCTATGGCGATGTCTCATAGGATTCATTGAATTTTGAATGCAATTTTTATCCTCATTGGGGATACCTACGTTAGAATTTTGAAGGAAAGTCATTGAAATAATTGTCAGAGATGTCACTGAATTTTGAATGCAATTTTTATCCTCATTGGGGATATATGTGTTAGTATTTGAAAGGAAAGTCCATGAAATGCGAATTTTGAATGAGACTTGTACCCTCATTGGGGATACCTAAGTTAGTATTTATAATGTATATTCAATGAAATAATTTTCATGTCTCATGGATATCGCAACTTTAATTTTAAATGTGACTTCTATCCTCATTGGGGATACCTGAGATATTTTTTTCAAAAGAAGATCTATTAAATAATGTTGATATGCAGAGATATGTTTAACTGAGTTTTTGAATGCGCCTTCTATCCTCATTGGGGATACTTTCGTTAGTATTTGCAAGGAAATTTAATGAAATAATTTTTAGATTAATTTGTATATTTTCAGTAAATATTCTACTTACAGGGAAATTTACTGAAGAACATTGGTATAGTGGTTAAATGAAAACATTGAATTTGTTTACTCACAAGAATAATTGGTTGCTTGAAGCAATGTCTTCCACAAGAAATAGCTCTTAATAAATTTATTACACGATTCTTTCCCTCGCTCTCTCTCTCCCTTAATATATATATATTAGAGGCGACAGTCTGTTTCATGCTATATGCAATCGTCAGGCCACATATGCTGTTATTTTTCTCGGCTATTTATATATATACGGGTTAGTGGTGCATTGTGGGTATTCTATTATGGCGGTTATTTTACATTTTACATTCAACAAAAACACAGTAAAAATCAGCTACAGCTGCACCGAGAGCATGGCACAAATAATAAAAAAGCACAATAGGAAAATTATCAACAAACCACACGAACAAATTAAACCCACGTGCAACTGCAGAATAAAGAACGAATGTCCTTAAACGGAAATTGTTTACAAAACAACGTAATATACCAAGCCACGATAAAATCACCAGATAATGAAGAAAAAGTATACCTTGGAGTAACTGAAGGACCCTGGAAACAAAGAAATTATACACACAAAACATCTTTCGCAAATAGTAAATATGCGAACAGTACAATGCTTTCTAATTATATCTGGGAAATTAAAAACAAAACGCACATCACACCAAAAATATCTTGGAAGATAAGGAAAAAATCAACAGCCTACAACAACCAATCAAAAACTTGCAAACTTTGCTTGGAGGAAAAAATAGCTATCATTACTTTCCCCGACCAAAATAAATTATTAAACAAAAGATCCTAGCTCATCTCAAAATGCAGACATTAAAATAAATTTTTACTACGTAACCTAAAAAATGATAAACGGAAAAATAAAATAAAAACAAATAAATATACTCATAAACAAAATAACAATAAAAAAAATAGAAATAAAACATAAATAAATAAGAAAAGAGAAAATATACAAGTAAAATAAATTGACCTAAATTCATCCAAGTAAATAAATAAACAAACCAATCCCAAATAAAGATAATCAATTAAAAACTGTTCCCGCCAAAATAATACTTACAATCAACCCCAAAATTGAACAAATAGCTTTAATTAAATTCTCAAACCAAAACAAAACTGTTAAATAAGTGATATAAACAAACTTTTACTACGTTAATAAATAAATAAATAAAACTTGTCTTGGGAAAGATTAAAGGGACTATTGACCAAAGAATTCACCGACGAGGGCACGGCTATAGAGGCCATGCGGGCCCTCTTAAAGCTGACACAGCTGCGGGACGAAACCCCTGGAGAATTGGGGGCCCGAGCGGGGAAGCTGTCATCATTGGCCTTCCCAGAAGTGGTTAGAGACAATGCGGTCATGCAGGCCCAGTTAGCAGACCTGTATATGGAGGCCCTAAGTGACGAGCGTGTTCGTCACGACGTGCTGAAAGAGGGGCCGGTGAGACTATCGGCGACAATAGAACTGGTCAAGGAGAGCCAGGGCATATGGGAAAAGGTAAAAAGGTGTGGAAGGAACCAGATACTAAGTCAAGAGGTCGGAAAAAGGGGGAAAGGCGGAAGACCCCCCGCGTGGAATCGGAGGGTCAAGCTAGAAGTAGATCAGCCTGAGGTGTGGGAAGAAGACCCCAATAGAAAGGCATGGTCAACCAGGCATGGATTTTATAAGCCCACGCCGGGTAGATACGGGCTGGTCTGCAGGACCTGTGGGCGTGAGGACCACAGAGCGGCGGAATGTCCGACAAAGTGGGGTTTGCCACCAGACTTCGACCAGGACAGGTGCACCAGGTGTGGAAAGAAAGGACACCTGGCCAAGTGGTGTGGGCCGAGAAAAGGCGCCCCACTGATATTAACAAAGAAGGCCGAGCCCAAGGGAAAAGCCAGCGGGCCACCCCAGAATTAAGAGGGAGGGTGGCCCAGTTAAAAAGAAGGGAAATAAAAGCTTGGACCAGTGGTCGGGCGAGCCGCTTGGGTAGAGGACAGGTCCCCCCGGGAGTAAACGAGGGGTTGGCCCAGTTGAAGAGAAAAAGAGCAAAATGTTGGACATGTGGTCAGGTGGGCCACTTTGCGGCGAACTGTCCGGCAAGAAGGTGCTGGTTTTGTAGGAGACCAGGGCACTTGAAGAGAAGCTGTATCCTTAGGAACAGCCGCGGGAGACTGGGAGAGGTCCAGCCGGGCCCGCCCAGGTGCGAAAAGCGCAGAACTTCCCCCCGTAAGAATAATGAAGGTGATTTATTGCTGCCGGCGCCTATGGCTGGGATGACCCAAGGGTGGGGAGGGGAAGAGGAAAGCCCAAGTGTTCTCTTCGCTGACGCAAGAGAAGGAGCTATCCTGTAGAGCAGAGATAGGGGGTAAGGCGATGAAAGCTCTGGTAGACACAGGAGCATCTGTGTCATTGCTGAGAGAGGAAGCGTACAGGTGGGTGAAACGGAAGAGTAGGTTACGGGAAGCGGACATAGAGGTCACGCAAGCAGATGGAGCCCCCTGAAGATAAAAGGGATGGTGAGGCTCCCTGTAAGGATTGGGAAATTAAGAGGCACCCAAAATTTTTACGTAACCCCCGACCTGTGTACGGAGGCAATCTTAGGAGAAGATTGGCTCCGGAGCCAGAGGGCCCAGATAGAGTTCAACCCCACTGTGCTGAGAGAACGCCATTAGGATGCCCACCGGAAGAAGATATAATAATAGTGGTGGAAGAAGATGTAAAGCTACCCACTAGAACGGCGGTGTCGGGAAAGGGTAGGTTAATGTCATGGAAGAAAATAGGAAAAGGACCCCTGCAGTTGGTCCCTGTGGAGGGGAAGGGCCTAGAAGAGAATGAGGTAACTCTGTGTGAGACGGTGGTGGAGGCAGCTGAATTAGTGCCCATTATGATGGTGAACCAGGCCCAAAAGACTATAAAGGTTAGGAGAGGGGAAGAGATAGGGAACGAAGAAAACTTGTAGAGCAAACAGAAGGAATAGTGGACGAAGATATATTAGCACCGGATCAATTTAGAACCAGGGTGGGAGGTCTGCTGAGGGATAATCGAGATGTGGTGGCTCAGTCAGACAAGAAATTGGGCCAGACCCACACAGTCAAAATGAAAATCGACACCGGAGATCACCCCCCTGTGAAATTAAAACCCTACCGGACACCTATTCATAAAAGACCCCTTGTAGAAGAGGCAGTAGAAGAGATGTTGGAAGCTGGGATGATCGAAAGATCGATCTCCCCTTGGAGGTTCCCAATCGTAATAGTAGGTAAGAAAGATGGCGGGCACCGTTTTTGTGTAGATTTTAGGAAACTGAATTCTATATCGAAGCCGTTGTCGGTGCCATTGCCACTAATAGATGACATATTGGCATTATTAGGGAAGGCAAAGTACTTCTCTACGTTGGACTTGAGGTCCGGGTATTGGCAGGTAGCCCTTGATGAGGCTGACAAGGAGAAGGCCGTATTTGCGTGTCACCTAAGACTGTTCCAGTTCAGGGTGATGCCATTCGGTTTAGCTAATGCCCCGGGAATATTCCAACAGCTGATGTCAATAGTGTTAGGTGGATACGAGAGCTTTGTCATGGTATATTTGGACGATATCTTAATATTTTCGGAGACAGTAGAACAACACTTTTTCCATCTAAAACAAGTGTTGGGAAGGTTAAGAAAACACGGCTTAAAATTGAAATTGTCGAAGTGACAGTTTCTGAAGGAGGAGACTAGATATTTCGGCTTTGTTATAAACGGAGACGGTATTAAACCCGACATGGATAAGGTGAAAGTCATAAGGGAAATGCCAGAACCTAAGACAGTGAGACAGGTAAGAGGTTTTATAGGAGCTATAGGTTACTACCGACGCTTCGTCCCGGCATTTTTGAGAATTGCCATACCACTAGTAGACCTGACGAAGAAATACGCTAGGTTCAAGTGGACAGAGGATTGTCAACAGGCATTTGATACGTTAAAAGAAGTTGACAGCCGTCCCACTGCTGACGTACCCAGACCTCAGCAAGCCCATGGTACTATACACTGATGCCAGTGAGCAGTGTGTAGAAGCAGTTCTTACCCAGCCGTGTCCCGATAAAGAAGGACCAGTGCCAGGCATACCAGAGGAAGTACCGATATACTTTCTCTCTCATAAGCTCTCAGAGACACAACAGAGATGGTCAGTAATAGAAAGAGAAGCATATGCTATCATGTATGCTCTCCAAAAACTGAACTACTACTTGAATGGTGCGGTCTTTACTATAAAAACAGACCACAAGACTCTGCAGTACCTATTGCAGGCAGAGTGGACAAATAATAAGAAGATTCAACAGTGAGCCCTTAAGTTAAGTGGCTACCACTGTAAGATAGAGTATTTAGCAGGGAAGGAAAACACGTGCGCAGATTTACTCTCAAGAATACCGAAACAACTGGAAGAAAGATCTGTAAAAGTAGAGCAGGGAGTAGATGATAAAGCCTATAGAATAGGAGTAATTAACTCTAATAAGCTAAAAGATCGCCCTATGTTAGAATCGGACGAAGAAGGAGACACGCAGATAATAACCGATCCCTACTGGACAGAAGGAATTGAGAAGGTGCAGGCAGACAGTGAAATAACTGCCCTGAGAGAAAAGGTGAAGGCAGGAGAGACCACCAAGTATGCCATAATAGAGGAAAAGCTGTATTATCTCTCAGGCAGGGATGAGGAAGTCAAGCCCAAGTTGTATGTGCCCAAAAGTTTAAGACCAGAGGTATTGGAACAGTGCCACGAGAGGTTGGGTCACATGAGAATTGATAGGACATGTGATCTAATAGGAAGAAAGTACTATTGGCCCAAATTGTACGGAGAGGTCACTAACTATGTTCGGAGCCGCGTAGTGTGCCAGTCGCAGAGTAGAAGGCAGGAAATGGCACCATTCGAGGAGACGGACGTGCCGAACTTCCCCTTCGAGAAAGTGAGTATGGATGTATCAGGACCATATGGGGAAACTGCGCAGGGAAACAACTACATAGTGAGTTTTGTCGATTGGCTAACAAATTGGCCTGAGGCATTTGCAGTACCAGACAAGAAGGCTAGAACTGTGGCCGGTTTGATAATAAGTGAAATCTTCCCTAGGTATGGCGCCCCTGTGCAGTTGGTAACAGATAATGGCACGGAGAATATAAACAGCATAATGAGAGAAGTGCTGACAGGTTTGAATATAGAGCATGTAAAAACATCTCCATATCACCCCCAAGGAAATGCTAAAGTGGAAAGGTTTCATAGAACCTTGGCAATGTATTGGCCAAGCTGGTCAGAGAGAACACTGGAAACTGGGACTTGTATTTGACACAAGCTCTGGCGGCCGTGAGGTTTACGATAAACGAAACCTCCAGATTTTCTCCTTACTTTATGTTGTTTGGCAGAGACGTGGTCCTGCCTGTTGATAACCTATTGAAGCCCCGAAGAAAGTATATGGGAGAAGATCATCATCAGCTGTTGCCAGAACAACAACATAAAATATTTGTTCAGGCCAGAAGAAGAATAACGAGGGCCCAGAAGAAAAGAAATGAGAGAGTGAATACTGAAAGAAAGGTAGTAGAATTGAAGGTTGGAGACCCTGTCTACTACAAAATCCACCAGAGAGAAGGAAAGCTGGACCAAAGATGGGAACCGTACTACCGGATAGTAGAGCAGACAGGTCCAGTATCATATGTAATATGGGATCAAGTGGCAGGACGAGCAAGGAGGGTCCATGCCAATGATCTAAAGAAGGCTGAAATAGCTAACCTGGAAATGAGCGAGCCGAGGCCTAAGAAGACAAGGACAAGGAGGGTAACTCTGGTTGAGCCGGAAGAAATGGAGACGGAGGAAGATTCCGAAGAAAATGAGGAGATAGATCGACTTGGCCAGATAGACGAAACGATCCGAGTGACGGGGTTGGAACCCTCGGCAGATATCAACGGTGTTCAGTCGTCGACTGAATCGTTGCAGAGAAGACCCTGCGAGGTCGCCATCGAACCCCCATGCCCAAAGGAAAGGAAGAGAAAGACGTAGAGGTCCAATCAAGCAGTCAAGGGCTCTAAAAAGAGGCACCCTGAACAGGACGAAGGGCCCAGCGAGTGGGAGGAAGAGGATCAAATACCCCTTTCCCAGCTCAAGGAAAAGCTAAGGAACAGGAGAGATCTAGACATAGAGTCAGGAGGTATTAAAGACGTCCAGGGCGAGGACTCTAAACAGAAGGAAGAGTCAGGGTAGGAAGAAGAGGACAAAACACCTCCTGGACGGCAATTAAACACAGAGGGAAGGTTAGAGGTTGAGTAGGGACAACCTCGGAAGATGAGATCAAGAAGGGTGAAGAACCCCAAATCTCAGTAGAACAAAGAAGGCTGTGCAGAATAGAAACATTCGGTGTCGACAGGTAACGACACTGGCTCATCCAAAAAAACCTGCTGGCTGACTGTGGTGGATGTGGATGGAGGGGATGGAGTCGCGGGCTGCATCTCACGAAGGACGGAAGAAGATTATTGGCATTGCTGACTGCCCATCAGTGGTGTCATGAAGTACGACCTTTGGGAGTGAGCGCCACGCACACCTGTCCGGGCCATTCTGTCTGCTAGGAGTTAGTTAGAGGAGGGAAGAGCTGAACGTAGTAATAAATTATGGAATACTTGAGTAAAGAATTGAGCAAAACTGAATGGTTATGGAGAATAAAAAAACAAGAGAATCTTGTTGCAGGAACGATCAAGATGAAAGGGATGATGATCATGATGATGATGGTAGCTACACGAATGGTAGCAAGGTACAAGGTGGAAACAATACATAGCTTTGAATTCGGGGAGAACAAAATTCATGTTGCTAACAGCTGAAGAAGCTAGAAAGTGTAGAAATGATGCTCTAGGGTCTTGCACATCGTTAAGCCCTATCTATATAGCTGGTAACCACAAAATGTGCATACTAGAATTGTTTGAAGGGAAGGAAGAGGGAATAAAGAGAACTTGTCAAGTAGAGGTATTAGCAAACACGGCATTACCACAAGCTATCAGTGTTTCAGACGGGGTGTGGGCAGTGGCCACACAGAAACTCATCAGCTTGTCTAGGGTGTTGGGGGGGAGTCCACAAGGACATTAAGAGTAAGGCCACCATTATCCCTGTTAAAGTTACCCATGGGATGTTCGGCATTTGGGATATCTATGTCCTTACCCCCCTATTGCCAGGAAGAAGAAAGATATGAAGAGAAAGATTCAATCATAGAAATGATTGGCAGAGGCTTAGTCAATTGTACAGAATTATGGGAGCCAATAGTGAAGGGATTCTCCAATGTTACCTTGAATAAAATGCCAGAACTAATGAAGCCGATAGAAAAAGATCGATATGGATCAATTGAGGGACAAGTTAAGTGCGTTGGGAAATGAAGATATGGCTTGGGAAGGCGATGAGCAGATCGCGATAAGTTGGTCAATAGTAATGGATACATTCATAGTTATAGCCATCGGGGGTATAGTAGTATGGAAGATTAAGAAGATTAAGAAGATTAACGAACGACAATCCAATGCGCATGCAGCAACTCGGAGGGAGATGCCGAGCAGTGTTCCTTACTCATACAGAATCGGCGAAGAAATTGCAGGAAGACCAGCGGAGGAGGCTGGCGTGAGACCGCCACGTGCGGCGGAAAAACCTCCCACAGCGGAGAGTAAAACATTGACCAAGAAGAACAAGCCATAGTAACCACATCTGCACCCACAGGCACACGCACACGCACACATGACATTACATATAGAATAGAAGAACTTGAAAAAAGAACATTACACTTGCATGTAAAACGGAAGAAGAAAAAGAACATTACATTGCATGTAGAACAGAAGAAGATGAAAAAGAACATTACACTTGCATGTAAAACAGAAGAAGAAAAAGAACATTACATTGCATGTAGAACAGAAGAAGATGAAAGAGAACATTACGTTGCATGTAGGAAAGTAGTATAGAATTGCATGGGACAAATGCACGATGCATGTTAAATGGTGTATTTGGATTTAGGTGTCATTTACGGGTAAATGACAAATCGGTTAGGAGAGGATTGTGGCACCATTTAACGAGGCAAAAAGGGAAAAGAAAAGAAGAAAAAGCGAGGCTAAGAACCGAATCGTGAGTGATAAGCAAGAACACACACACACAGCTAAGAGACAATGGATAAAAGGATATTTTGATAAGTAACAAATGGCGAAAGAGTGTCATTACAATGACAGGGAAATTCTGAGTAAAAGAAAGAGAAAGAAAAATTTAAATGAAAATGTTATTTCGTTAAGTGACTAAAAACAGACAACTAAAAAGACTTGGCCAGATATGAAAAATTAAAATACCACCCACGAGCATCCTTGGCCTGTGTTATTAAAATTTTGTTATCAGGAATTGTGCCGAAAGAAAATGAATGTGTTTTTTTTTTCTTTTTTCGAGGCGACAGACCGACTGGAACTTTGGAGATATTTTTTTTTTTTAGGCCGTGTCTAAAAGACCACACATTCTGATAATTATCGATAAAATACCTGACGTAAACCACGTGTTGAACAAGGGTTATGACCGCCATTGTCATATTGTCCTGTTCGCGGCTGGAGAAATGATAAACCATTAAGGGGAAGAAAAGGGAAGAGATAATTTTTTTTTTCTTTTAGGCAAGATATTTTTTTCTCTTCCTGAAACAAAGCCGCAGATTCGTCCACGCCCGACTAAGACATCATTGGCCGAGTGGTAAACACGTGATGCACGAGGGAGTCTGTTGCCGCCCATCTGGAGGATGAGTAAGAGAGGTTGCCCCGAAGATGTGGGGAGGGCAGTTCACGCCCCTCTGAAGTATGATGAGAAGGTGGGAGTGAGGAAAGGTTCCCAAAAAATGGAAAAAGGTGGAAATTCCTAGCCGGAGAGGTGGATATGTATTTAGAATTATCGAGGAACCCCCCCGGCGCCGACAAACTCACCCCGGTTTTGGTCGGCGCCCATATAAACGAAGCCACAACGAGCAGAAATGAGTCGAGACCCAGCAATTCCCAGAGTCAGTCTCCGGTTGAGGCAAGCCTCGCAGATAGCTGACCAGGATTCCCGCACATTTTCCAGACCCACATCTTCAAACTAAGAACAATTATTTTGAAGAGCGACTTAGATCCAGATCACCGAAATAAGTTTTTCTTTTGACTTTCGTCCAAAGACCCACCGAAACACCAACTTCTTAGAGAGCAGACGACTTGAAGTGTTAAAACTTGCCTAGCGGAAAACGACGTGTCACAATCCATAGAACGGGTCGGGGGATAGATGCAGTCCTATGTATCGAACAACTAGACAAAGTTTGTTACCTTTTTCTTTGATACTTTGAACTTTTGAGTTTTCATTTTATTGCCTTTTATGCGTATTTTTGTGGTATCACCCCCGTTGGACTCGGTTTGCAGTACGGCCCTGATGACTGATTGATTTCCTCTGCCTAGATCAAATCACAACGTGGGTAGGCAGACTGGGAATCAAAGTAGGACGTCACCGTTGGTGCCGTGGTAGACTGGGATACAACGACACGGTTAGCGCTGCGACCAGGGAACGACGTCACACACGTATTTTCTACAAGTATGTTGTATATAGAACATGTTATGTTTTGTGTGTGCTTAAACGAATCCAAATTTATCGATGCTCAGAGAGGTTAAATTTCTTTATCCCTTGAAAGGTATGTGAATTCATAAATGATATTGCTTAGATCTTTCAGATGTGTTGTTATTGTTGATAAGGAGATTAGCGGTTTTAAATTTTTAATAGTAGATAATAATATTAAATCTAATTACCATCACCAGTCTCTGTATATATTCTAAATTGGGACACACAAGTCTCAGTATTACATTCGGAAATGGGACACACAAGTCTCTGTATATATTCTAAAATGGGACACATAAATCTCTGTATATATTCGAAAATGGGACACATAAATCTCTGTATATATTCGAAAATGGGACACGGAATTCTCTGTATATATTCGAAAATGGGACACGCAAGTCTCAGTATATATTCGAAAATGGGACACACAAGTCTCTGCATATATTCGAAAGTGGGAAACACCACTCTCTGTATATATTCAAAAATGATAAGCAGATTAAGCTGTATATATTCTAAAGTGAGATATCCCATCTGTGTATATATTCGAAAATAAGAAACATCATTTTCTGTATATATACGAAAATG
>OZ010606.1:23327437-23347437 GCA_963932145.1 Acanthosepion lycidas | reverse complement strand
CCAAATGAGGGTGGGGGTTAACAATTTGAATGGGGTGTGGCCTTGAATAGGCCGTTCTTATGTTCTCAATCTTGTTTCAGCCTCACACGCAGCAGAAGTTGAAGAGGCGTTTCTCCTCAGCCGTTGAGTCCTTTGATCACCATTTTAAGTTTCGCGCACTGAAGCGTTCAGGTATGCTCTTCTGGAAAACCGATAGCTACGTTGAGAATCTATATCTATAATTCTCAAAGTGTGTGTATGTCTGTCTGTGTGATCGGTGTTGTTTATGCGTTTCCACTTTTTATCCGATTTCGATGAAATTTTTTTTGTTTGATAGATAATTCTTCAGTGCCGGTTTTGAGTCCATATTGTTAGCGAAAATGGCTCTCCACTACTTCCTGTCCATTATAATTCTTCTTTCACTATTTACTATCTGTTCTTGGATATATATCTTTCATAAAAACTTTATAAAAATAAATAGTTTAAATTATTACAATAACATTATCTATATCTATAAATCTAAAAATGTGTGTGTGTGTGTGTGTGTCTGTGTGTCGTCGGATGTTGTTTATGCGTTTACACAGTTTAGATCCGAACGCTTATGCGCGCGAACTGTGAAAACGATGATCAAAGGCCTCAGCAGCTGAGGAGAAACGCCTCTTCAATTGCTGCTGTGCGTGAGGCTGAAACAAGATATAGAAAGCAAATATGGTCTTTTACAAGGTTACCTTTATTCAAATTGTTACCCCCCCCATTTGGGGATGTGCCTCAGTTGCACCCAAATGTTGTAACTAATATTGATTTTCGGGTGGGCTGACTTTAAACTTAAACTGCTTTAATTGAACGGCAAATATTCCCAGTAATGAAAGACCCGGGCAAAGACGGGTTATGCTGCTAGTTTATAAATATAATAAAAATGAGGGTACTCTATGCCACCAGTCAAAGATCGCTCAGAATTTTTTTAAGAGAATCAACGTGGCTCTTCCATGGACCATCTGCTGACAGTGGAAGACCTCGTATTTGAATGCAATTCAAAATTTATACAAAATTATCGAAAGTAAATTTGCAGTAAAACAGCGTTCAAGTATCGAAGAATTGAGAACAGCTATTAAAGAAGTCTAAACAAAAGAAACATTTTTAACTAATATTCGCTCAATACAAGGCCCAAGAGCCACTTAAGGTAGACGGTTACTATGTGGTGTTATATTAACGTAAGAAAGGAAAAAAGTGAAGTTCTTAAGGTCATGTAGGAAAGATAACAGCTAAATTGAAGAGGTTAACTATGAATTAATGAATAACATTTCAGAGTTCAGGCAGAAATGTTAGAAATATAGTGCGGAAGTAGACATTAGAAGGAACCGGAAACTCGTTCCTAAACAGGAAACAAGGGATAAACTTCTACTCCTGGGAGGAATGTGAACTGAATGATAGGCGAACCTAACTACCCCTATTAAATTGTAAAAATATGCAAATATTCAAAGACATGAGACATCCGGAAGAGACGCGTGTAACTAGAACAATCTACCCCGGTGCGAAATTGACGGTGGAGTAATGGATAGAGGCTCGGATTGCGGAATCAGAAAGCCGTGTTCGAATTCCAGTCGAAAACATTATATTTATTTACGTTGTGAGAAACTTGGTAAAAGTAAGAATCCTCTTTTCCTCCAGCTATGGCCATATCACAAGATAGACTGGGTTCTATAGCCTTGGATGGCAAATGGTCTAGGAGAAGGACAGCTCTAATTACAAAACCTGCGGCGACCTTGCAGTACGAGGTGCACCAAGTCTATGTATTCATCTCTTAAATAATGTGTAGTTGGTTCCCTCAAAGTCTTCACAACTATAATCAAATTTTATGTGCAGGTGTCTGGCTGTCGGTTCCTAGCAGCTGGGTTGCTTCCCCTCATACATCGGAAAAAAGACGGGAGAGTACAGCGTATATATATATATATATATATATATATATATATATATATATATATATATATATATATACATAATAGTAAGGTCCACATTGATTCAAGCTTAAGCTATCGATATTCCTTCTAACTGAACCAACTCAACGCTACCAGACACAGATATAAGCGGCTAATATTTGCCTACTCCACAATTAAGTACATCCTTACAGACGAAAATATAAACGACCAGAATTAGCTTATTCATGAAACTAGTAAATGTTTATAGACACAAATATAAACGACAAATATTCAACTATCCCCAAGACAGGTAAATGATTATAGACCCAAATATAAACGACCAATATTCACCTATCCCCAAGACAAGGAAATGTTTATAGACTCAAATATAATCGACCAATATTCACCTATCTATATGACAAGTAATTCTTATAGACGCAAATATAAACAACCAGTATTCACATGTCCCCAAGACAAGTAAATACTTATAGACTCAAATAAAACGACTAATATTTACCTATCCCCAAGACAAGGAAATTTTTATAGGCCCAAATATAGACGACCAATATTTAACTATCCCCAAGATAAGGAAATGATTATAGACTCAAATATAAACGACCACTATTCACCTATCCCCAAGACAAGGAATTGCTTATTGACTCAAATAGAAACGACCAATATACACTTATCACCAAGATGAGGAATTGCTTATCGACTCAAATATAAACGACCAATATTCACCTATCCCCAAGACAAGTAAATGTTTATAGACTCAAATACAAACGACCATTATTGACCTATCCCCAAGACAAGGAAATCCTTAAAGACTCAAATATAAACGACCAATATACACTTATGCCGAAGACAAGGAAATGCATATAGACTCAAATATAAAAGACCAATATTCACCTATCCCCAAGACTCTTATGCTTATAGACTCAAATATAATCGACCAATATTCACTTATCCACATGACAAGTAATGCTTACAGACGCAAATATAAACAACCAGTATTCACATATCCCCAAGACAAGTAAATTTTTATAGACTCAAATATAAACGAGCAATATTCACCTATCCCCAAGACAAGTAAATGCTTATAGATTCAAATATAAAGGACCAATATTCACCTATCCACAAGACTAGTAAATGCATATGGACTCAAACGACTAATATTCGCCTATCCCAAGACAAGGAAATGCCTTTAGCCTCAAATATAAACGACCAATATTTATCTATCTCCAAACATATACGATAAAGATTTTCTTATTCCAGAACCAAGTACCTCCTCGATTCACGTATCATAATAAAAATAAAACACGGATTCGGACATTAATATCACAAAAATAATTGACATGACAAAATATTCACCATCCTCACCCAATCAAAAATCGCAAGGGAACAATTACTAAAACAGTATGCTTAACGATGCTGCCACAAATAATTTCGGTGCGACAGGCTGGCCAAAGACAATTCTTAAGAGATTTGATGGCCTACTGTTCTATATCTAACACTGAATATCTTGTAGATGTTTTTAAAAGATGTACTCTACTCTTCGAACAGCTGAACTCGCATGTTACTTTGAATGGCTGGCGCATTTATTGTGAGTGGCTGTGTAAAGTATTTGCGAATCTATTTGTTAGATGAAGTGAGGTATAAAGGAATATGTTGCGAAGACACCACGAGGAGTAATGACACTTTTAATGGCTTGCGCGAGAGAGAGAGACGCCTTTATAGGTTCGAATGTCTTAGTGATATCGCTATTCAAACTGACTGAAGAGGTCGCTGTTGTCGAGAGAGAATGCTTTAGTGCGCATATCTCTTTAGTTTCTCCGCTTCTCTCCGTCTTCTGACACAAATTGATGACAAAACGTGGGAAGATCATCAGCGGAAAATACTTATTTAACAAATAACGTGTTATCGTCAGAAGTAAAAGCAATGTCAAAAACGAAAAGGAAAAAAAAGAAAGAAATCTTGTTATTACTTTTTTTCTTTCTCTTCCGTTTATCTCCTTTCTATTGATTTCTTTGCCGTTTTCATGTCTTGCGTTTATCAGATATTAAGATGCAAGAGAAAGAGAGAGAACTAGAAATGCAAATGGCGTGATGAAAGAGGCAGGGGAGGTAACCCTGCGACATACGAAGAAGACTTAAGGTCGATGAACTGCACATGTTTTTCAAAAGAGCAAAATTTTCATGAAATTCATTAAAAAAATATAAAGAACAAGACAAAAGCAAATCCGTTCAGTTTCTTTCTTATTATTCAACTGAAAACCATTGTTGAGGTGGAGCTTCGATTACTATTTTTTCCGCCATTTTTTTCTTAATTTTCAATCACAAAAAAAACTCTCTTTAAAGATTTATATTTACAAATGCAGCGTTCCATTATGCCAAGAGCAATTACTTGCATACGTTTAACAATTCTCGTTACTTAATTATGCGGTAAACTCTATCGTTTCAACAAATTACTTCAGAATTTTTTTTAATAACACATGCTTGTAGACATGTCGAACCCGCAAGTTATCGTAATGAGTTGGATCCTTAATTGGTGCTGCATAAGTACTAAATAGTGCATTATTCAACGCCAATTTGTTCTACATCAATTATCTCTGCTTTTCTGTTTACCAAATTCTTTCAGAAAGCAGGCGATCATTACGCTCTACAACTTCCTCTGTTGTGTTTCATTCAGCAATATCTGTTCTTTAAAAACACCCCTTCGGATATGTCAAGTAGGTTACCAATTACTTTTCTCTGTTTCTCTTGCCTTTGATGCTTAATGGAGGTGTTAAACTTTCCAAGCCTTCCTCCCTCGTCATGTATTCCAAAAATTCTGATTCTTTCTGATTGTTAGCAACAGTTACTTCCTATTCCGGTATTCGGTAGCCAGTTGATGTTTTTCAGCATTCATTAGTTCCACCACATCTTGGTCGATTCTTGAATAGAAAACGTTAGGAAGATTACTTACTAATGTAAAAAGTGACTAATATAATTATTATAGCAGTACTTACGCTCAAATCCCGACCAGAATATTTATTGCGTCAGTGATTAAAATTTATTTCTTGCAAACCTGTTACGGTCACGGCCACATTATTTTGAAATACCTGCTCCCGTATAATCCCCGAAATTAAGCAACGTCGTGCCTGGTCACTACCTAGATTGGTGACTGCTTAGTAATATCAGGTGCTATAAACTTAGATGCGCAGAGTATGACTTACGGCTGTATTACGTTCTAACACCGGTTCCCGTACGATCACCGAAGTTAAGCAACGTCGAGACTGCTCAAGTCCTTTATGGGTGTCCGCTTGAGAAAATTAGGTACTGTAAGCTTATATGCGCGGGAGGTATGTCTTACGGACATATCGAGTGGAAACACCGCTTCCTGTATGATCATCAAAGTTAAGCAACGTCGAGCTTGGTCGTTAGCTAGTTAGGTGACTGTATGGGTGGATATCAGATGCTGTAAGCTTGTATGTGCAGATTTCCCCCATCTGTGGGTTAATTATTAAAACTACCATTATTATCTCGAAAATAAAAAAAAATCTAAAACTTCTTTTTCTGGCTTTAAATTACCTGTAATGGGTTGATAAGCCGTAGAAAACGAATCAAGCATTGTCTGTCCTCCAGGACCAATTAGGAAGCACAGGTAAGTCGCTATGTCTAGTAATGTCACGTTAACAGCGGAAGTTTTATGGATCTTCTGTCTGCATATCTTACAGAAGTTAAAAAAAAAAAACGAAGACATTATCAGCTGGACATGTATCTGGTATCACTAGTCATGCCTTGTCTATTGACCAATACGTTGTCTACGACAATGCCTTACATCTGTTATAGCCGGTATATACGTGACACCATTAATTACGGGATGGCAAATGTGGCCAAGATGTCAGAATTCGACAGTTACATCCGCCTGCCATTCAATATCATTTTCCTGATAATACACTTCGCTATCCATTACTCCACCATATATATATATATATATATATATATATATATATATATATATAATTACATGAATCATTCATAAAAAAAAAACAAATATATTAGGTTAATGATTTAAATGGCGAGAATATATCTTCGCAAACAATTTCAATAAGGTACACTAACCCCGAACCTGTATATGAATGATATGATCCCTGTTTATAAATTCCAGTTGCATAAGGTCTTTTTTAGTTTTTACAAGCTTTCGTCTGTTCCTACAGACATCCTCAGGTATGGAAATAGGTTTTGTTCTTATTTTTACTTCTCGGTAATAAGAGGACAACGAAAATAGAGATGTAATCCGAAAAAATGCTATGAGAAATGTGTTATTGTTTTGGAACGTGCGGTCGCAACGCTGAGTTTGAATTTAAATTTTAAGGTTGTGCGTTTTTGTACAAATATAGTAATAAGAGAATTCTTTTTTACTGGTAAGTTTTCCGTCAATATGGCATGAACTATATTGTTCAATAATTACAGGAATGTCACACTTATTATCCGAAAGTTGCACGTTGGATCAGTTATTTTAATTTCAATTATAGGTGCAGTTCAATTTATAATTACATGAATCATTCATACAAAAAACAAATATAAAACTTGGGGGATTTAGGCTTATAGCAATGAGTCTAGAAGAATCCTCAACAGAATGCAGAAAGCACTGGGACTCATTAGCAGTGCGCATCCACTACCGAGAAAAGAACCTGAACCGTTTCGATACAACGCAAACGTCATACCAACTGTACCACGGGACTAGGTGACGAATAAGGCACAAACTAGACTTGATATAGCGGGCTACTCACTCAGTCCCGTAGCGATACTCATCCAAGTATTCAGATAACCTCGGAACAGTGCCCCAATAGCTACGGCTGCTTTTTGACCCTTAGCAGCTCCATCGCAGAGCATAAGCTGGGTCCAGCAAGGTATACAAGTAATTAATTTACAAGGTATACAAGTAATTAATATATATATATATATATATATATATATATATATATATATATATATATATATATAATGGGCTCTCCCGTTGGTTTCGACGTATGACGCTCTGACAACTTAACCAATTGTTTCAGTTATGAATTTTGTGCAATAATCTTAAGTGGCACTTAAGACCTACAAGTGATTTGTAAAGGAGGCCACATATGGAGCAAGAGTGAGGATTGCGGGATGTGATCACTGTTAGATTGGCTGGCTTTTTAGATCTTCTTCTCGCTTCTTGAAGACGATTCAGACTAGCAGATTGAAAACTGCTGAGTCCACTAAAACACGTTGATCTCCATTCTACCCGCTCCAAACTAAGCGCTGGTGGGTGTTATGAGGTATATTGACAGCTAACAATAAATATATATAAATATTTTATTTTCTCTCTTACTACGTACTTAAAAGCATAATTGAATGCTAAAAGTATTCGGACCAGATTTTTATTAAAAATAAATATCTTCATTATGCAAGTGCTTATATTTCCACATCACTCGCGGCCCAAATTGATTCTCGGACAACTGCGATTACTACCCTTATTATTGTTGCTTTTATGGCCATTTTGTAACAGATATTTAAGTACTTTGATTATTTTGTCATATTTTGGTTTTCTTTTCGACGTAACTAGGTCGTTTTGTCCCAGTTGAAACCGAAATGCTGAATGGACTTTTAAAATGACGTCACATATAGCGATCTTTTTTTTTTCTTTCGCAGTAGCAACGAGTTGAGAACGAAAAAGAAAGATGAAAATAGATTGACGAAACAAAGGAAAAGAAAAAAGAAAATTACTTCGAATTACTTTGGCGTGAAAGAAATATAAAAAAGGGGGAAGCAAAAGAAAGAAAAGATTTCACCCTAATATGGCGTTGATATTTGATGTGAATCAAAAAAATAAGATGGCGCATTGCAAAAGATTCTCAGTTCGTTGAATGCATTGCCACAGTCGTTTCTTTTTTTTCTTTTTTTTTTTTATATTTTCTTTGATTATGTTTGTTGCCAACTGCATGAAACGTGCAAATGAAGAACAAAAAGAAGAAATAAGGAACGAAAGTAAAAGAGAAAAGTATATGAAAGAATCGAAAGACGTCTGTGAATAAGATCAAAAATAATTAAGCGATGTATAATATTTAAAAAAAAAAAAGGAAGAAGTAATTCCACGAAAATGAAAGCAAAAAGAACGAAAAAATAATAGTAGAATGGTGGATGTTGTGACATATGTCCGTGTCTCTAATGCATGTCGATAATGACACAAATTTTGAGGTGGGGGTGGAGAACGCACAAGAACAATGAAACGATGATGCATTCATATGCAGGCGTGTGCTTGTGAAAACGCGAGAGAATGTGACTAAGACATTGAGACGAGAACGAAAAGAGACTGGGACAATTAGACAAGAATAAAAAGAGAGAATTATGTTTTAAAATTAATTCCTAAAACTTTGTTCACTGTGTTATAATGCACAATCTTTCTCGTCAGAATTTATCTAGCATTTGTTCTTGCTTTGAATACTGCCACCACATCTGGTCTGGAGCTCCTGCCAAATATTTTGAGATTCTTGATAAAATCCAAAATAGAAACTGCAATGTTATTGATCCTGACCTGGCCTCTCGGCTTCAGTCAATTTCCCATCGCCGTAACATAGCTTCGCTGTGTCTTTTCTATGAGTACTTTATTGGTAATTTTTAGGGTGAACATTCCGCTACGGTACCTAGACATTATGAATTTAAGTGAAGTACTAGATTTGCAGCAAAGTCTCATCATTTTGCAGTTGAAATGGCTAGATGTAACCGTAAGTCCTATGGTAACAGTTTCTTCTACCAGACTTCTTGCTTGTGAAACTCTTTCCCGTCTTCTTGATTCCTAGTCAACTTTGATCTTCAAAAATTTAAATGGAATGTTATCGTCTGTCTTCATTTCTCTTCTTTCCTTGTTCTCAATACTTAATAGTTTTTTTTTCTCCTATTCTCTAACACTCAGTAACTCTTTGCATCTTAGTGGTTTTATTGCATTGCTTGGGGTAAAATAAAAAAAATGTAAAAAAGTGAACTGTCTGGCAATTCATTCGTGTACAGATAGTGGGTTTTATAAGACTAATAAAATAATAATATCAAAGATAGATACAGATTAACAACATACATCGACCAGTAAATTACTTAAGTAAAATATCTTCAAGGAAAACATAACTTTGTCAATAAATTGCTCAATATTAAAAAAATAATTCGAGTTTTTTTGTAATCATTTCAAAAAGACGCAACAGGTTACTGGGTGTATGAGAATATGAGGAAAATATTATTATCAAGAGAGAAAAATAATGTTATCACACACAATTACAAAACAGAAGATCACGATTGACATTGCGTATAAATTTTTTAACATCAAAGTTGACTGGAAAGCAAGAAGCCGGGAGAGAGTTCCATAAACCAGAAGTATGAGAGAATAAACTGTAACATAGAACTTGTTAATATCAGGTGCTATAAACTTAGATGCGCGGGGTATGGCTTACGGCCATATTACGTTCTAACACCGGTTATATTATTATATATCTTGTCACTAATATAGTACTGTGCTTAAATTAATAAAGTTTAGGTACCATAGAAGAAAGTTCATCAGGAAAATGACCATAGAACTGATAAATCAGACTTTCATCGAATTATGCTGTGACTCAATGTTTCACCAACAAAGGGAAACTCTTAAGAAGATAAGACGATCGTATTGAATTTCTATACAGATATCATATATTTGATATCTGTTTATAAACGCGATATCAAGAAATAAAATATGTTCATCTTTCCCTTCACGCTTCTTGCTTTCCAGTCAACTTTGATCTACAAAAATGTAAAAGCAATGTCAATCGTTATCTCCTGCCTTCTTAGTTCTTTTTTCTTTTATTCATATATATATATATATATATATATATATATATATATATATATAAGCAAATATATGGATATACATCCGACAGTATGAAGAAAAATATACGGAAAAAACAAACAAAAATCCTTATATGCAATTATGCTGTTTTAATGTTAATATAATGTCAACGTCGGACGCTTCGGTCTAATAAACCATCTTCAGGACATATTCATAAAATATAATTAACATTATCAATTCAACAAAAACGATGGTTCAGTTATCTGTTTGGATAAGTCTTGTTCTTATGTCCATCGTCTTTGTCATGTTGAATTGATAATGTTAATATATATATATATATATATATATATATATATATATAATATATATATATATATATATATATATCATCCCACAGAGGGCGGTAATCTCCCTTTCCTACGTATATGACCTGAAGAAGACCGGAGTTCACAACGGCCGGAACGACGTGAATATGATAATAAAGATGAGGACAACATTTCCAACAATGTAAATATATACTTTTTTTTATTATTGAGTGTAAATTAATGTTGTTTTCTTTTAAGGTGAAAGAAATAAAGTCATAAATTACCTCGTTCAGTTAAAAATAAATGCAAGTAGGGTTCATACGGTAATATTTTTATTTTTATATTACATAAGAAAAATGAGTTGTCTTTCACAAGAAAAAAAAACAGAATTTACGTTATGTTCTGTGTGTGTAGCGTAAAGTGTCTGCAGGAATAATCTGACAGGCAATCAGCTAAATATTAGCACATATACGGCTATTGACAACTAAACCCCAAACATGATTTTTTTTCCGCCTCTTGGTGTTTTCGTAATATAAACCTTGCAAACAGGTTTCTGAAAATACTTTTTAGGTGAGTAATAATTTAAAAAAAGGATTTTAACACTCAATATGTTTTTTGAAGAATCAAATATAGATAAACCAGTATTATTCACATGGCGGTCGAAGTATACTGAAGACTAGTTTATTTAAGTTACGCTATTTATAGGTTAATTTCAGATCACATTAAGTTTATTTAATAAATTTAAATGGTTTTTAAATATATTCCCAATTTTTAATACTGATTTTTAAGATGGATGTGAGCTTTCATTTTTTAGCATCAGTCAGTTATCATACATTTGGATACAGGACTGATGTGGTAGATATTTTTCCCGCAGTAGGTTGCCATTTCTTTCATCCAAGAATTTAGAAACCGGTCTGCCCAGTTACTTACCCATAGCTGAGGGAAGAAGATGATTTATCCATTTTTCAAGGTAATTAGCACGTATAACGGATTCGACTGGAATTCGAACTCGGCTCTCCGATTCCTCAATCCGAGCCGCTACCTAACTCCATTGTGCCTCCCTTAGTTTTTTAGGACACACCACAGAAATGGTTGCTTTTTCAAAGCTTTTAAGCTGCGTCTCAAACAGCCTCGCTGATTGATCAATAAATACCAATGTGGAAATTTTATTTGGCATTCGTGTTAGTTATACGACAAATGTATTGATATATTTTTTAACTC
This sequence comes from Acanthosepion lycidas, assembly GCA_963932145.1. Lineage (NCBI taxonomy): Eukaryota > Metazoa > Mollusca > Cephalopoda > Sepiida > Sepiidae > Acanthosepion > Acanthosepion lycidas. The sequence continues at coordinate 23,336,195 of OZ010606.1, read as the reverse complement.
GGTTTTTCACTCTAGTTTGGTAGACTGGCTGCGTTCTCGTACATCCAAGTCATATTTGCCACTGGATACGCAGCATACAGCGGAGACACTGTCTGTGAAATCGCCCCAGCCTTTACATTTGTCTCTGGTAAGACATGTTCACAAGGATAAGAAATGCAAATGCAAATCTCCCCTCAGGATCATTTTATTTTCAGCTGTTACTGCTAATTAACTATCGTTGAAAGACGATGAAAGAAAGACGATGATGCGATAAAAAATAAATTAATTAAAATGAAAGAACTACAGGTAAAAAGAAATGAATAATTATACAACATTATTTCCATAGTTTGTTTCAGCATTTCACCTCAAGCAAAGCAATAAAGCCACTAAGACGCAAGTGGTTACTGAGTGTTAGAGAATATGAGAATATATACTATAAAAGAACGTTATACATATATGTATATATATATATATATATATATATATATATATATATATATATATATATATATATATATACATATATATATATATATACAATTATTTATTTAAAAAAATTATAACATAAATGTGGAATTATTATAGGTTTCTATCTAAGAGCATTAAGAATCTGTAGTCCTCAATATTTATTTAAAGAAGAAACATACATAGAAAACACATTCAAAAACCTACAATACCCATATCATTTCATCCACAACGCAAGAAGAAAGGCATACAAAATATACAACCGCAACAAGACTAATAACATAATCCGCAATAGTAAATCACATGAAAACAGATACATAATACTACCGACCAATTCTGTCACGTCCACTATCCAGAATAACCTATCCCATCTAAATAATCTTGAAATAGTCACAAACACTTCCAAAACCATTATAGATATACTAAGATCTTCAAACAATAATAGCACTAATATTTCTGAAGCAGGCATTTATAGAATAATTTGCCAAAACTGTCCTCTCAATATATTGGAGAAACAAGTAGAAGTTTGAAAAAACGCATTTACGAGCGCAAAAGAGACCTCACAAAAAACAACTTAGCTAATGCACTAGTCATACATAGAAATAAATTCAACCATAATTTTGATTTTAAAAATTCTACACTCATAAAAAAAGAAAATAACTCACTCAGAAGGAAACTTCTGGAGAGTGCCGCCATAGAAAATTACCCAAATATTAATCTACGCCCAGGTTTTTTCCCTATTTCACCTTTCTTAACAAAATTAATGCTCTTACAAACAAATATGCACAACAGATTCATAAAATCAAAAGAAAATGGTTGAATACATCAACACAGATATAATGACAATATTCTCCACACGTGACAATTACTGACGTTATTTTTCAGTTAAAAATATGAAAATAGCGTTTCTCAATATTCCAGTTGCTAGGAACATTCTGTTTTTGTTTTTATTAGTTACTTTGTTCAGTTAATTTCATTTTCGTATTTTGCTTTGATAAAGTCCACATTGGACGAAACGCGTCAGCAATTACCAGTTTTCCTATTGTCATTTTTATTCATAAATATTGTCTTCTCTACTGGTTAAATCGGAGAAATTTTCATATATATATATATATATATATATATATATATAAATTTTAGTACTTAGTTGGTTGGCGTTACCTTTAGTTTCTCGACTCTAGAGTTTCGCAGATAGAGCCTCCAGCAATGACTCCGCCCACTCGTCAGAAGGTATCAGCAATTAACTCTTTAAATATTTTGTTTATCTTGTATACATGCACTTTTCATCGATGTCAGGTTGATTTCTTTCGTTTCATAATGCCTGTGTGTGCGTGTGTGCGTTCGCCCACGCCTTCAAGTACGAGTCTACGTGCAGAATGTCATGATTATTTTTCCTTTTCGTTGTTTTACTTGTCACTTTAAGCTTATTGGTTTTAGTGATTTTGTAAACGTACCTTAGAAGCTTTGGTTTTGTACATATGATATATATATATATATATATATATATATATATATATATATATATATATATATATATATATATATATTATAAATTAATTGATTTAAAATATAGTTTTTTTCGCTACACAGTTCTAACCATGTTTCAAAAATGGAAGGTCCGAATTTAATTTTGTAATTAAATTAAAGACATTAGTCCCATTTCATCCTCAAGCGAATTTTGGAGTAACTTTTAAAATTACTGGGTTTTTAAGACACTGTAAATTTACATTGAGCTCTATTTTGTAAAAATAAAAATATCTATAAGAACACCGGATTATATATCTTACTGTTCTTTCTTTTTATTTATATATACATATATATACATATATATGTGTGTGTGTGTGTGTGTGTGTGTGTGTGTGTGTGTCTGTGTGTAAAAATATATAGAAAATAGGAAAGAACTTGTTAGGTAAATAATCCAAAGTTCTTTAGTATTTTTCTTATTTTTTTTTAATGTATTTAAAAATATCATTCCAACATTACATAAGAGTTCTCATGTTTCAAAAGAAGAGACAGAAAGTGCAATATGATTATTTGAATTAAATTGAATTAAAGTACTAAGCTCTGTTCCATCTTGAAGCGAATTTCGGCTCTTGTTTGAAACATGAGAACTCGTATGTAGCGTTGGAATCATATTTTTAAATAAATAATTATATATATATATATATATATATATATATATGATATCAATATACATATGTATATATATATATATATATGATGATATATTGTTCAGGTCGATAGACGTAATAAACACTTTAAAATAAAATTAAAAATGATAATTCTATTTCAAATATTAGTATGCTCTGTAATTATGTTTAAATCCGTAAAAATGACGGAATAAAAATTAAATCCATTAATTCTTTAGAAATTACTTTACTTACGTTTCAGATACAAATCTGGGCAGATCTGGACGCTCAAGGGCGAAAAAAAACGGTTTGAGGGGGATGTGCTTTCCTCACAAGGGAAAATTGCTGAACTGTTACATTCTTTGTGGTCGAGAGGATAAGCACTCTGAATAAAACGATGAAAGAAGTTGTAGTGGTTCCAATGACCAATCTGAATTTCTTTCTTGAATTGGCAATGAAGAGTTGAATTCAAGAAAGAAATTCGGATTACTAACACAAAAACAGAAAATGTCTCATATCGAGAATATTTAACATTGAAAAACATAAGGAAAAAACTAATTATTTTTAATAATATGTGGAAATCTTCGCTTTTACCTGAAGACGGTCGTGAGACCAGAAACGCGTGTAGTAAAATTAAGGAAAACAAAGCACAATATTTTTTTCTAAATAAATCCACATTACAACCAAAAAAGTTTGCGGCCCCTCTCTTCTTTTCTTTTTAATTAATATATATATATATATATATATATATATATCTATATATATATCTATATATATATATATATATATTATGCAGTGCTACATTAGAACATGCACATAGCCACTGCAAGCCTGTACATCTTGTTTCAGCGTTAATTTTTTTTTTAACGTTTCATCAGGTAGGAAATTACGATACTGCTAAAACTTAGTTTTAGTAATATCGATGAGAAAGATTACTCTGAATTCAATAGGCAAAAAAAAAAAAAAATCACTCCATTAGCATTTTTGAGAAATCATGACAATACACAGATATTAACGAAAATATACATCCATGGATAGACATGTTCACCTAAGTCCCGCTGGGATAAATCATCTTTACAGACAATCGATAGCTTTAGAATTTTGTGACATACAGTGGCCGTTAATGATTAAGTATAACTCAAGACTTCAATGTTAAGATAAAACAATATTTAATTACAACCGTAAATAAATACTTAACAAGAACTAAGAAGTAAAAGTCAACCAAAGATAATTAATCATTTCAGTGAATACATTGTTAGTAGCGCGGCTCAGCTTAATAGCCGGTAAATCCTAAATCAAAACCCGAATCATCGACGCCCAATAATTCACACTAATTCGACTGGATAGTTCCACTCAATAGTCACTCAATAATCAACGCAGTCAGTAGCCTGACACCGCTATTTGTACACCTGGCAGAAAACATATATTCATAAATGTCACGTTCGAACCTCGGTGTCGGTAGTTATTCATTTTCTTCCTATTTTTCTTCCTATATGACAATCATACAGAATATATCTATATATAAGAACGTATATAATAGCATAGTTGCATGTAGAGAATACATGATAATATATGTGTGCGTGAGTACGAGCGTGTGTGTGTTCATTTGTGCAGTGCGTGCGTGACAGCGAAAAAGAGCGAGAGAGGGAACAAAGTGCCAGAGGCACCTTACAATCCCTTAACTGGCTGAAACTGCTCTTCTGACGTCTTGTAGTTGCTGGCTCTTTGAAATTGAAAACTAACTGCAGTTAGTCAGCACTTACCGGTTCCTGATTCAGACGGGTTCATCCAGTGCGTTAAATCGTACTGAGTGTTATCATTCTCTGTCTGTCTGCATGTCTGTCTCTTTTTCTCTCTCATTCTCTCTCTCTCTCTCTCTCTCTCTCTCTCTCTCTCATTCTCTTTTTCCGCCGTCTTACATGCAAGCTTTTTCTCTCCCTCGTAATTTTTTTTAATGCTGTGTTCTTTCAGGATGTATGCGGTCATGGCTACCCACATGTTCCTTTTTTTGAATTGCTATGACTCGTTAGGAAAGATAAAGGAATGGTTTGCCGCTGCTTACAACTTTTGGAACGATCCGTTCTGGGTATGACGACAAACTGTATCCGGCAGCAAGGCCTCTGATTGGGAGGTTTTAGGGGTGCGTGGAACCATCTCTTAATTGCTTTTGATCCCAGCTCTGGCCCATGGTAGCAGCATTCATTAGGGTCCTAGCTATGGGAAAATAGAACTGATGTCAAAACACTATAAAAACATTATGAAAGTATAAAAACAGCTATATATATATATATATATATATATATATATATATATATATATATATATATATATATATATATACTATTTACATTATTCAGACTATTGTTCTCATGTTTGTCGCCATGTTTATCACCACTTTCACTGGTGGGTGATGGATCTTCTGCGTCACCTTCTGATCTTTCAGTCTGTTTAATTCTTTGCACTTGGCGAACCTTGACTACATCCAATTCATGTCTGAAGAATTTATCCAAGTCATTTTGGATCCTTCTCTGGTCTTCTTCATTGGTAATTCTGTTGAAGAAATCCTCGAGACTCTGGGAGATATGAGCTTGTAGTCTCTGTTTTATCCAACGATTGTACTAGATTCTCTCTCGGACAAGGGCGTGTCCCGCCTTTTCTGCGACCAGACCGGCTCTCCTTGAATTGACTTGAAGTCTTGGTGCAAATTCCAGGTCTCTGCATCGGTGTAGGAATGTCAGATGGTTCGATATATCGTGCCAACTTCTGGTAGTATTTTTCAATTTGTCTCCATATTTTCGGTGTATCGGGTCTGTACCGATCCTTCAGTATCTGTCTATATTTTTGAGATGAGGTATTATGTACATTATTTACATTATTCGGACTATTATCCTCATCTTTAACGCCATGTTTATCACCGACGAGGACAATAGTCTGAATAATGTAAATAGTGTACATAATACCTCATCTCAGAAATTTAGACATATATATATATATATATATATATATATATATATATATATATATATATATCCAGCAATACATTTGACTCTCGACAAAAAGAATGAAACATGATCTACAAACTGATTTCTTACAAAGAATACATTCTATTCATACGAACCTATCCTAAAAATCTTATCGTAATTAAATAACCCATTTTCGTCGTTATGCCGTAAAACTAAATAAAACAAATCAAATCCAGAATAGTTATATTTATAAAGCTTAGAGAAGCAACTCTACTCTGATATTTAACCCATCGCTGGGGTTAGAAAAACGAGATGGATTCTAGAAGGCTATTGAACGCCATAGACAAGACCAGAATTCGAACTCAGTTCACAGATTTCGCTTTCTGCACCGACTAAATAAATCCCCTACCTTGGTATTTAAAGAAGTAGACATTCTTTACTGCCGTTTGAATCTGGGAGGAATAACAAATAATAAATTTCTTGCCAACTCCAAGAATTCTTAGCATAGCTTTTATCAAATCCTTATGGGTCATCTAATGCCGAAATTTATTTTTCTTGGGAGCTTTGAAGTTGTAAAAACATGATATATGTTTTTCTGCTTTCACAATTGAATACATTGTAGATGAGACTAAGTTTTAGTGTATCTTCATTTGTGTGAGCATGATTACCAGAAGCGGTGACAAGTGTATTTTCTGTTGTAGTTTTGTTGAAGTCATATTTTGGAATACAGTTTTTATTTCTTTAAGAAATTATAGGATATTATACGGTTTAATAGATTAGGATGTTATATGGATTAATGTCATGAAAGAGTTATTTTATGTTCGTTGTTTGATTTTGTTTAGCCGCATATCAACCTATATGGGTTATTTAATGCCGAAATTTAAATATTTTGAAAACAATTTTATGGCTTCAATTACAGATAAAATTTATTGTTAGTCATTTTGCTATAAAATGTATTGTTGGGTAATCTTTAAAAATGTATTGTTGGCAATTCTAAGATAAAATGTAATTAGTCATTTTGCTTTCAAAATATATTGTTAATTTTACTATAAATATGTATCGATAGACATTTTTTTTAAATAAAAATATATTGCTGGTATTCTCACTATAAAAATGGATTTTTGTATTTAACGGTGTTTCGTTTTTTGTGGGGTTCACTAACTGCTTATAGATGAGGCCCTAACAAGCGCTACCAGGTCGGGTCAGCAATTAAGAGGTGATTCTCTGGCAATATAGTAAAGAAGAACAATGTCTCATGTTAAGTGGAATTTGTAATGAAATAAGAATATTTATCGTAGCGACGTACTAACGTGTTATTTTTTGTTATAAATTCTGTACATTGTTTGGGAGACATTTTACGCTGTTTATTCAAAACCAAGACTATTGTAATGGCAAAAGTATACAGGTGTAGGCTTTAAGTAAGCTTTATTCAACTGAGAGTACAAGGTTCGCCTATAGTGTCCTTTTATAGCCCCAATAAATAGAAATAGCTCTCTGAAAGAGGTGAGTAACAAAATAAGCGGGGAACACTCTAGATTATGCAAAACAACTATTTCTTTCCTGTTCGTAGATTCATTATGACCAATTGCATTATACTTGATAACCTACAATAATTTTACGACTTTCCTTTATAACCGGAAGTAGTGCCAAAACGCCGCGCTTTTGCAACACTCCTATGCCATAAAATCAGCATATCGAAAGCCCAGGCGCTCAGGGGTATCCCCCTCATTAAAAAAAAAAAAAAATGACACCTTAAGACGAGTTTTGGCGGAATCTAGGCAAATTTTGATCAGTGGCCTGAGCGTTCGCGCTCAGGTTTCCCACGTTAAACTCTGATCTTGTTTCGCATTCCGCTTCAGTGGTGAGGCTACAGGTAAATATCCACTTCTTAGGAGGAGCAGCCGTGATGATTGTGTAGTGATCGGGCCAGCGGTGACCAGCGATCCCTAGCAGCGATCATCAGCAGGCATCAGCAGCCATCAGCGATTCCCAGCGGCCAGTAGCGATCTCCTGCAACGATCACTAGCGACCAATTGATTCCTGCCGATCTCACGTCTTCTACTACCAGCTAATACCAACCGAATACACCAACTGCCGACGCATCTAAGACCAACAGTTAACTACCCAGGGTATTTAAAACATCTGGATTCTTCGATGGTATTTTTCTTTCTTCTGTCAATAATCAGCCAGTTATGCGTGATACAGTGATACATGACTGACGAGGCAGATTTTTTTCCATTTCTTTCTGCTGTCCAAGGCTATAGAATCTTCTATTTATCCCGTAGGCATGAAGAAGAGGATTTATACTTTTCCCAAAAGTATTAGCACGTAAGTGAATGTAATGGATTCGACTATAATTCGAACTCGGCCCTCCGATTCCTCAGTCCGAGCCGCTATCCATTACTCCTATTTGAGCATATATTATCTAAACTCTTGTTCTAGATAACGTGACCTGTGTCACTTTTTCAACTTTAATGTTTGCGGGGTCCGTCTAGCATCGACATTCTGACACCCCAACGTATTAAACGGAAACATACTATTTTTTTTTTTTATCTAAAAGACAAATAATTTATGAGGCAACAAAAGATGGTAAAGAGAATCGAGTTTATATTACAATAGTAGATTTAATCACACAATTCTTCTGTCATTACTAAAGCCATTTCGTTTTTTTCAATCAGATCTTTCCACCGAAGGATTTCATGTAATTGCGCACGAACATTCGCCTCTAGGCCAATTCATAATCAACCAATCAGAAGACGCGGTTAGAAATTCAAAGTCTAGCACGTTTCATGGATTCTGATTGGCGAACATTTGATTTTCGTAATAGAAGCAGACTTCCGGGAAGAAAGTGGTATTCCGAAACGCCTTCTTTTTCCTTAAAAATTGGAATGGGTTTGGGGGTTTAATTTTCCTCATCAACAAACTTCTCGTTATTTTTTTTTGTTTTTGTTTTTTTTTTTCGTTTTTTTTTTTTCCTTTTCACTGGAATTTTCTGGTCTGTATGAGTTTCAGCTGACAGCATTGAATTTTTTTATTTTGTCAAATTACTCCAATGTCTAAAAATCAATGAGAATCCTGAAGAAGTTAAATCAAAGAGAAAGTATTAAATTGTTATTCTCTTTCACATTTTTTTACCGTTTTTCTCTCCCCCCCCTCTTTTCCTTTTCACATTCTTACCTTCTTTCATTCTTTCTTTCTTTCCATCTTTGTTGCTTTCTTTTC
>OZ010606.1:23277437-23322437 GCA_963932145.1 Acanthosepion lycidas | reverse complement strand
TTTATATTCACAGCTAACAGGTTACTCTTCAGCCTGTCCCTGTACCTAAGCAAAGGCCGACCACGTTTCGTTGTCAGTTGACCATACATGAGCATATATATATATATATATATATATATATATATATATATATATATATATATATATATATATATATAAATCTGTCTGTATATATCTGACATTCCAAAGAATGAAGAAAAGTCACAACACTCCCCCTTCACAAAAAAATATAACCGCAGCACGCACACAAACACACACACACACACACACACACACACACAAGCAAACTGTAAAAGAATAAAGAAAAGAAAATCAAATTAAAAACAGGTTATAAAAGGAAGAAAAAAATGACGAAAAAGAAAGTAGGTATAGAAAAGCAAACAAACACAAGCTTTTCGGCAAAGATATAAATCATAGAGATAACGTCTCCTTTGTAACTGTCGGAAAAATTACTATCGGCTTCTTGTTTTGAATTGTATATAAAAAGTAAAAATTAGATTAACTTGTTTTGTCATTGCATTGACAAATGTTCAGAAATAAAATTTAGCAAAGGAAAGAAAAACTAAACCCTTCAAGCTGACGACAACCTGGAGAGAATAAAAAAAATATAAAATAGAAATTTCATTTGTACGCGTCCAACAACATGAAAAATAATAATACACGTTATATTTAAATAACACTCACTACTGAAAAAAGAACTGTATGGAAAAATACAATATATACAGCACACGAGTGACTTTTTTTTGATCATATGTTTTTTTTTTACCTATCTATCTATCTATCTATCTATCTATCTCAGTCTGTTCATATCTATCTATCTATTTTTATATCTCTCTCTTTCTTTCGCACCCTCTCTCACTCTTTAATTATCTTTCGTATTACTATAAATGTTATATTTAGTGGGTATTTTTTAAATCCATCAAATTCTTAGATTGTCTATCTATCTATCTATCTATCTATCTATCTATCTATCTATCTAAACCTGATCATATCTATCTGGTTGTCTTTTCATATCTATCTATCTATCGCTCGATCGATCTCAGTTTGTTCATATCTATGTGTATATATAATTCTGTTCATATTCATCTCTGCCTGTTCATATCTATCTATCTATCTATCTCTCTCTCTCTCTCTATCTATCTATCCAATTCTGTTCATATCTATCTATCTATCTATCTATCTATCTATCTATCTATCTATCTATCTATCTATCTATCCAATTCTGTTCATATCTATCTATCTATCTATCTATCTATCTATCTATCTATCCAATTCTGTTCATATCTATCTATCTATCTATTTCAGTCTGTTTATATCTATCTATTCCAATCTGTTCATATCTATCTATCTATCTATCTATCTATCTATCTATCTATCTATCTATCTATCTGAACCTGATCATATCTATCTGGTTGTCTTTTGATATCTATCTATCTATCGATCGATCGATCTCAGTTTGTTCATATCTATGTGTATATATAATTCTGTTCATATTCATCTCTGCCTGTTCATATCTATCTATCTATCTATCTATCTATTTCTGTTCATATCTATCTATCTATCTATCTATCTATCTATCCAATTCTGTTCATATCTATCTATCTCTTTTAACCAGTTTATATCTATCTATCTCATTCTGTTCGTATCTATCTATCTATTTATCTATCTATCTGTCGCATTCTGTTAATATCTATCTATCTTCGATTTATTACTTCTTAATTTTTTTCCCTTTTCTAATCAATCTTTGCAACTTTCAACATGCATTTCTTTTTTTCTTGTATCGCATGTCTCTCTCTATCTCTCACTCTTCTTTTTCCCTTGTTGCTGTTGTTGTTGTTTTTCTTCTTCTTCTTCTTCTTCTTCTTCTTCTTTTAGATGGAGAGTTTTCATAAGCAAAATCAGAATAAATTCACCGATAACTTAATGTTTATATGAACACGCACACAAGCGTGTACACACACACACAAACAAACACACACATTCACATGCAAACATACGCACACACACATTCCTCCTGCATGTGTATTTAACAAGTTATATAACAAATTCCCCGGTGTTTCGAACAGGAATCGAGGTTTATCTCTTGTATTTGGTGAACTTTAGTAAAAAAAAAAAAAAAAAAAAAATCAACCTCATCGTCGGTTTCATGATCGGTTGTGGTCGTAGGGTCATTGCGCAACTATGCACCTGTCTGGTTCCCTCCACATATCTGGGTTGAAAGCAGAAGAGTTATTCATTTACGTGTTGCGATTCTTGATCAAGTGCACCTGATGGAACCCACACCTGTACAGGTCAAACTACCATTGATGTCCTGTATCTTGAAATATCTCCTTCTTCACCCACCCCACTGGCCACTGATTTCAGTCTAGGAAGCCCTCCGCCCGCTGTTGCTGTTTCATCACCGCACTGATGCTATGCATGGCTATTGAGCCCAAGTTACTCAATTTTGTGAGATAGGCATTGACCCTATAAGTACATCCACCCTTCTTTTTAATTCTACTGGGTGTCTAGCCGCCCCCTTCTTATGAAAAATGTCTGGTTGGTGAACCGGTTTAGTCGCCGATGACCAGACCAGGTAGCACTGGGCTACATATAAACGGTGTTTCATTAAATTGGACTGATTTTAAATGAGAATTAAGTTTAAGCGTCTAATAAGTTTTTCTTTTTCTTTCAGATTTAACAACTTAAGTCTTTGGCAATTTCAATCATGAAAAGATTAACAATCAAACAACGTGTTAAAGTTAACGAAGCCTATTACGAAAATGGATGTTCAAATAGAAATGCATTTCGACCACTTCACGATATAATCGACCGACCGAGAGTGCAGTTGGAAACGAAGTAACGTTGTTGTGGAAAGGTTCAATTCCTGCGCACGATGACCGATAGAGGTGTCTGGATTTTCGGCCACATTCTCGTGCAATACAGCAATGTTTTCAGCTGAACGGCGTAAACGAACACGCAAAGGTGTTTCGACATCTGCCACCGACACAGTTTGTTTGAATTTACGAACAATTTTTCCATTTACACTCTTGAAATTTTAACACGTTTTTTAATTGTTAATCTTTCAATGGTTGAAATTGCCAAAGACTTAAGTTGTTAAATCTGAAAGAAAAAGAAAAAAATTATTAGATGTTTAAACTTAATTCACATTAAAAACGGGTCCAAGTTATTGGAACACCCTTTATATAACAAATATAATTTATTATAATGTAACCATACTACAAATATATTGAATTATACACACACACACACACACACATATATATATATATATATATATATATATATATATATATATATATATATATATATATATATATATATATATATTAAAGACATTTTTATGTTTAACGTTCTTTTTATAGATACAAGTATTTAAGTAAATGCTCTGTTTATAATAAACAGTATTAAAGTTTCATAGAAAATATTCGTCCTTTGACAGGATTCGAACCTACATCCTATACGGAACCGTCATTTAGCTTGACGTGCCTAAGGTCGAATTTACTGCTTACGAGATTCATGGGAGATTGAAGTTTATAAGCAGTAAATTCGACCTTGCCAACCGAACGATCATTTGTGGACGAATATTTTCTACGAAAATTTCTCGGACATTCAGGCCGGTAAATGTTATGTAATACTGTTTATTATAAACAGAGCATTTACTTAAATACTTGTATCTATAAAAAGAACGTTAAACATAAAAAATGTCTTTAATAAATAAATTGTCACACTTTGTCCATTTCTTAATGTATGTATATATATATATATATATATATATAAATAATATGTATATATATATATATATATATAAATATATATAATATGTATATATATATATAATATATATAATATGTATATATATATATATATATATGTATAAATAATATGTATATATATATATAAAAATCTTTAAATATTGAACGAAAACATGCCGTTAGAATTTTAGCCGTTAATAATAAAAAAAATAAAAAAAAAAAATCCAGACGACACGCTTTTAACGGATGTTAGATTTCATTGAAAAATACATCCCTACCCACTACCAAAACGTAACAATAACTGATACATTAAAATATAAACATATTGAACATACTGACACCCCTAGTCTAGCAAAATAGATTTATCTGTAACCTTGGAAACATGAATTTTGTTTTAGCTGTGTATTTAAAACCATGTAATTTTTAAAGTTACTCCAAAATTCGCTTGAGAATGAAATGAAAGTGATGTCTTTAATTTAAGTACAAAATTAAATTAGGGGCTTTTAGCTTCCATTTTTGAAACATGGTTGGAACTGTGTAGCAAAAAACCATATTTTAAGTCTATTAACTTATAATATATATATATATATATATATATATATATATATATATATATATATATATATGAAAATTTCTCTGATTTAACCAGTAGATAAGACAATATTCATGAATAAAAATGACAATAGGAAAACTAGTAATTACTGACGTGTTTCGTCCAATGTGGACTTTATCAAAGCAAAATACGAAAATTTCATATTTTGCTTTGATAAAGTCCACATTTATATTTTTCCTATTGTCATTTTTATTCATGAATATATATATATATATATATATATATATATATATATATATATATATATATAATAGAAAAAGGGGCTAGCCATCAATTGCAAGGAGACAGAAATTATGGTCATCAACAAGAGAAAAAGTCCAAGATGAGTGTAAAAAATCATCGATTGTCACCTGTGCGACAAAAGAACTAAGATAAAGAGATGTTTTGTAGTAAACAAAGAAAGAGTTTATTATAATTTTAGTGATTATGGTCAGTGACTAAAAAGGTAAAAAAAAAACATGGAGGCTTCCCGGCAAGAAATGAAAAAAATACTTTGAAGTAACTTCAGTCGGGAGTTACTGCGTCTTTGCGGTATTGTTTAATTGTCAGGTCAGTGGGTGGTAGTGAAGGGACTGCCCTGAAGTAAATTTCTACATGAACTAACTTCGCCAGCCAGCTCAATTTTGGTGCCAATCAGCGAAGGCAGATACTCGGATGGAAGACCTCCACTTTGTAATATCATCCGACCACATCAAAAAGTTCTTTCAAGTCTTTGATCTAAATGGTCCGGAACTCGGAGAAGTTTCATTCATAAAAAATAGATTCTTTTAACAAGAAATAAACCTTTTAACAACAAGCGGAAAATCCGACATGGAGATCCGAACACGCATTGGAAAGAAGCATTCGAAAAGCTAAGAAAAGTACTGAGAAACGGAAAAAATGCGTTAGAAACAAAGAAAATGGTGCTGCATTGCTATGTGGTATCCATCAACTTATATGGCAGTAGATGTTTGGCAATCTTCCCACAGATAAGGAAAACAAACTAGAGGCAACAGAAATGTGGTTCTACAGAAGGATACTGAGAATCCCATGAGCCGAGCGAGTAATCAACAAGAAAGTCTTAAAGAAAATAACAATAAAAAGAACACTTATACTCAAAAAATAGATTAAATTCCTTCATGAGAAAGGAAGGCTTGGAAAAATGTAACGGCTGTGGGGCCTGTTGAGGATAAAACAGATAAATGAAGGGAGGAGGTATTTATCTGGCGAGCTTGTGTAAATGGATGTTGAAACGGGGGATTTTAGCAAGGGGAGAAAAACTGCTAAGAGTCACACGAGATAGGAAATTGTAACCCACGGGGGGATGCGTCACATAGAAAAAGAAGACACTGTAAATGATTTAGTTAAAAGCCAATTATCTTTTTCTTGATGGTAAGGATACTGAAACCCAATTCGTACTTCAGTCGTTGTACTTGTAAGTTTTCACTTCATTCGGATGTAGACGAGGCGAAGAATGAGAAAAGATGAATTGCCATCGTTAAACAAGGAAGCTATTTACATGCAAATTTAGGAATATTGCATTTCATTCTCTTTCTCTCCGCGTTCGTGTGAGTGTGGGTAAATGACTGTTGTTTCTCATGCATAATGCCTTACAATTGTGGACAGTTGAACGTTTTATACAATAAAAATCCTCATATCTACATAACTCACTCTATGAAGATTTTTGCCTTCATTATAACCCGTTTAAAGCAAACATTTGAACGCACGTCTTTCTATGATCAATGTACGTTACAAAATATACTCAGTCATTTAAGTGCCACATGTGATACACGCTTGAACGACCATGTATCTTTCGATAGATGACTGACAAGGCAGATTTTTTCTTGCAGCATGTTGCCATTTTTCCTGCGGTAGACTGGTTGCCAACCAAGGCTGTCCTGATATTCAACCTATAGCTGGGAGGAGAAGAGATGTATTCATATCTTACCCAAGGTATTTGTGCGTAAGTGAATCTAACGAACTCGTATTTATCTATCTATCTATTTATCTATCTATCTATATATATATAATGTTATTATATATATATATATAATATATATAATTATATATATATTATAAATTAATTGATTTAAAATATGTTTTTTTTTGCTACACAGTTCAAACCATGTTTCAAAAATGGAAGCTCCGAATTTAATTTTGTAATTAAATTAAAGACATTAGTTCCATTTCATCATCAAGCGAATTTTGGAATAACTTTTGAAATTACTGGGTTTTAAAGACATAGCTAAAATCATAATTCACGTTTCATGATTTGTCTGGTTGAATTGGATTTCTCTGTATCCTTGGAAACGTGAATTATGATTTTTGCTGTGTCTTTAAAACCCAGTAATTTTAAAAGTTACTCCAAAATTCGCTTGAGGATGAAATGGAGCTAATGTCTTTAATTCATTTACAAAATTAAATTCGGAGCTTCCATTTTTGAAACATGGTTAGAACTGTGTAGCGAAAAAACATAGTGTAAGTCAATTAATTTATAATATTAATGCTCTGAAAAATTTACATTGAGCACTATTTTGTAAAAATAAAAATATCTATAAGAACACCGGATTATATATTTTACTGTTCTTTCTTTTTATTTATATATACATAATATATATATATATATATATATATATATATATATATATATAATATAATATCTAATATATTACACTATAAAATTTGTTTGTTTAACAGAATAACAACTCTTTATGTGTCATATAATGCCTAAATTTAATTTTCTTGGGAGTATTAGTAATTTTATTTATAAAAATGTCGGTAATTTTATTTTCAAAAATGTTTTCTGGTATTTTTTTACTATGAAAATGTATTTTTGTATTTTCATAGTGTTTTTATTTTTTTATTTTTTGTTTGTAGGTTCATTATTTTCCATAGCTTGGACCCCCCCCCCACAACAGGTGCTACCACCCCAGGGCAGAGCACCTTGGAACAACAGCAATTAGGAAGTGGTTCCACCCTCCTCAACATGTCTAATCTCTCCCGATCGGTGGGCTTGTTGATAGATTTAGTTTCATAATGAGGACTTAATATAATTTGGGCATTTAGTAATATAAAAATAACTGGTACTAAAGCTAAATAAAAATGTAACTGCATTTCAGTGCAGAAATTATATTTAAGAGTGCATTCAGTTTTCATATCGTTCTCCACTGGTTATGTCACTAGTCCCTACTTCTTAGACTAAACCTTTTTTTTTTCTAAACTAACAACAATAATAGTTCTGGGTGTAGTAAATATTTTGTTTGATTAAATTTATATTTTATATAGAAATATTGTGATAGAAGGTTCTAGTATTCAGTTCGTCTGTTATGCTTTTAAATTCAAAAAAATATTGTCAGTGGTCAGGATCAAAAAAGTATTGTCAGTAGTCAGGATCAATGTAAAAAATAGTGATAGATAGATAGATAGATAGATAGATAGATAGATAGATAGATAGATAGATACTAACAGGCTGGTGTTGTTTTTAGTTTGTTTGTTTTTTTTTTATACCAGGCCAATCATTACTATGTTACTTAAGGTCGGATTTTGTATGATGAGTCTAATAACGACCGAACCCACTGTTTAAAAGTAACGGTTAACCAGACTTGCATCGCTAACCATTTGCCCCCCAAAACAGAAAAAAACTGAGATAGATAGATAGACAGACAAACAAGATAGATAGATAGATAGATAGATAGATAGATAGATAGATAGATAGATAGATAGATAGATAGATAGGAACAAACTGAGATAGATATATAGATAGATAGATAGATAGATAGATAGGTAGAGAGAGAGAGAGATAGAGAGATACGAACAAACTGAGATAGATAGATAGAGAGAGAGAGAGAGAGAGAGAGATACGAACAAACTGAGATAGATAGATAAATACGAACAAACTGAGATAGATAGATAGATAGATAGATAGATAGATAGATAGATAGATAGATAGATAGATACGAACAAACTGAGATAGATAGATAGATACATACATACGAACAAACTGAGATAGATAAATACGAACAAACTGAGAAAGAAAGAAAGAAAGAAAGAAAGAAAGAAAGAAAGAAAGAAAAAGACTGAGAAACAAACAAACAAACAAAGAAATCATGGTGGCGTAGATCTTGCTTTCTTTTCCCGCCAGAAATATTGAGAGCTTTCGAAATGCCGTTACTAATTTAAATTAACAGAAGACATTAAAGAAATAAATTTAAAGTAAAAAAAATAAAAGAAACCAATAAAAGAAATCCATTTAAAGACTTCAGGCCATGACACCAAGTTGTCCTGTCTTGATAAAACATTCCGACATGTCTGTATTGCTCAATAAACGATGAAGACGTTCAACGCATCTAATGACCTCATTCGACGTTCACAAGCTGATGCCTGCGGTGTTGCGTCAAGTTGCATTAAGAAAAAAAACCTTCTCGTAGTAATCTCCCTTTACTGGCGATGACCATTTTGGAAATGGCTTTTTAATTAGAACAACTCTAAGAGTTCATTTCATTTTTTAAATAGCAAATTCATAGGAACTTTCACTCTGAAATGTATCCTGAGAATTCAATAAAAGAAAAACAGTTTTTTTTTTTTTTTTTTTTTTTTTAATACAGCATGCTTATACCTTCTCGTGATATTGATACTCGTAATAAATTTTCTAATCGATACGTATTCAGTCAGTTATGTGCTATGCGTGATACAGGCTTAGGCGATCATGTATTTTTCGATAAATGACATACGAGGCATATTTCTTCATGTAATAGGTTGCCATTTCTTTCTCCGGTAGACCAATTGCCATGCAACGCTAAAGAACCCAGGCTGTCCAGCTATTTACCCATATCTAGTGGGGAGAAGAAAAGGATTCATACCATTCCTAAGGGTATTAGCACATCAATCAGTTAGTTGTGTGTCATGCGTAATACATGACTGACGAGGCAGTTTTTTCCCCAGTAGGTTGCCATTTGTTTCTGCTGTAGACCAGTTGCCATCCAAGGCTACAGAACCCGGTATACCCTGCTATTTATCCATAGCTGGGGGAGAAGAAAAGGATTCATACATTTCCCAAGGGTATTTGCACGTCAGTCAGTCAGTTATGTGCCATGCGTGATAAACGCTTAGGCGATCATCTATCTTTTGGCCTTGTGCCACTTTTTTCTTTTTTTGTATTCAACAAAAATAAATATTACTTTCCTCCATGGTACCTAGACTTTTAGAATTTACGCGCAGTGCGAGATTGGTGGCAAGGTCTCATCGATTCATAATTGAAATGCTTATTTCTAACCGTAAGTTCTATGCTAACAGTTTCTTCTAACGCACTTCTCGCCTGTGGACCTCTTTTTCGGTTTCTTGCTTTCCAGACAACTTTGATCTTCTAGAATTTAAATTCAGTGTTAATCGTTATCTTTTGTCTTCTTAATTCCTGTTCTTTTATTGTTCCCTCCCCCTTAATAGTGTTTTTCCTCACATTTTCTCACACTCGGTAACCCTTTGCGTCTTAGTGGCTTTATTGTCTTGCTTGGCATCAAATGATTAAATAAAAATTATATTATTCATAATGATTAAAGTGTCTTTTTTGTTATTAGGGTGTTCGGAAAATATCAACATCATTATTATGTCATTTTTTTTCTCTTTGGGTTTTATATGTTATCGATTTCAGCTGTTGTTGGTGTTTAAAGTCCACAAGTCATTTGTTTGTGATTATGTAGCGCCAGTCCGCAAGGTTGAAAGAAATGTTTCGGTGAACATTAAATTTTCCAAGCGAATAGGCTTCACTTCCTCAAAGCCGTTTGTAATTAATTGTCTTCGAAACCGGTAGTATACAGCAGGCATCTTGAATATTTCTGAAAGGGTTTGGTGGCTTGGTAAAGAGGTATGTTAATGGCTCAAATGTTACTTAGAGCCACGAACAAGAAGAACATAAGTTGGTAACAGCGACGATTAACCAAGTTTGAATCAACTTGACACATAAATGAAGAAAGATAGGAAGATTGTTTAGCACCAAGAGGTCTCTCTGTCTTGAGATTTTAGTTTTGACCTGGTCTCTTTGAAACATGCAAGGAAATCTCTAAGTCGGTTTTATTAAACTACTTGAAAAGACACAGGTAATTATGACTGCATAACTTGTCCCTCATTGCTCTAAATCATCCCTGCCATTTTATTGTCGTCTTTTCTCCATGATCTACAATCCGGGTAATTAAACTCATATGTTACTCTTTATTTCAATCTGCTTCGGTGAACATTAAATTCTCCAGACCCTAATTCCATTTTATATGTCTCAAATGTTTATCTGTCTCTTTCTGATTGTTAGCAACATGTTCTTTGTAGTTCCCATTCTCCTTGGAACTGATCTTCTTGTAAATATATTGTCCATTTTAATCTCATAATTTATCGAGAGAAGCAAAGAACTTTTCAAAGTATCCGTCAAGTCACACAGGTTAAAATATGTAACCTGACTTATATTAATAGTTATTTAATAGTTAAATAATTATGATTAAGTAATTCATCGAGTCTAGAAGAAACCTCAACAGAATGCGGAAAGCACTAGACGGCCGTTTCATTCTATATTTGGGACTCATCATCCACTACGCAAGAATTGAAACCCGGACAGTTAGGCAAACGTCATATCAACTGTTCCAACGGGCCTCGGTGACGAAGAGGTAGCGAATCAGACTCGAATACAGCGTCGCTCGTTCACATATTCCGTGGTGGAACTCATCCGAGTTTCTCTTTTACCCATAGGATTGTGCCCCCTCTAGCCACGACTACTATCACCATAAATAATTACATTTATCTCCCTCCAAATGCATATGTTCAGTGTTCGGTCCAAGTTAGGATTTCGAATAGTGTGCTTATCGTCAGACAAGGCTGTCTCGTAACGATATTTCTATCGCCGTTTTCTTATCCCTACTTTATTTGGCCGCGGGCTCCTCGGCGTGGTGTAATGGTTAACAAGCTTGTCTCGCTAAAACAGCTAAGATTGAATAGTGAGTTCGATCCTCGATGGGTGCAACGCTTAGAAAATCAATACTTTATTTGGCCGTGTGTTATTAGACATTTTGTAATAGTTACAGAGATTGAAGTTCAGTTAAATGCTAGGATTTTGAATAGTGAATTTCGCAACAGACCCTCCTCACTTCGGCGATGAGCGGAATATAACTATACAGTTATTCCTCTCAGTATGACTTAATTCTCTAAAGTGAGTTACATCCCTTAGACCAGTGTTTCTCACTCTTTTCTTCAATGTGACCCATTTTTTATATAAAAATTCAGGACCACAAAAGTACAACTATTAATTCCATATAACAGGAAATACATTTTATTTTATTTTTTTGTTATTCGATCAAGTTAGCTCGGGCATTCGCGAATCAATCGTTCCAACCATCACAATCCTGTATCAATGTCAATAGATCATTAGGTAGACATATAGCATAACTGGTCAATATAGGTGATTGCTGGGCGACCAACTAGTCTTCCTCCATGGGTAGGTTTCTAGACAAGTCGATCACTCGTGAGTTCATGTCCTGCAAAGCGCATTCTTTGTTCGCGTAAGATTGTAGATATATAAAGGACGTGTACATAGAGCTGTGATTTACCTGGATTTTGTCTCCAGGACCTGTTAAGTATAGCTCTCAGCACCCGAGTGTAAGTTCCATCAAGCTTAAACTGTAGGGTTTTACTTACTGTCCAGACAAGGGCACCATACATTAAGACCGTCTATACAGTGGCGCGAAAGACTACCCGTTTGAAGTCGTCTGGTAGATCAGATTTCCAGATTCCATCTATTTCATTAAGGCTTGAGCTATACGAATGTTCACATCCTTTTTAGTAGATGGCATGTAAAACATTTGAGAGACGGTATTGATACCCTAGAGATAATTAGTATTGAGCTTATAAATTCAGTTTTAAAGGCATTGACAATATTTTTATTGCCATTTTCATTGGCAGCATCTTTTTAGTACTATGACATTGGTAATGGTCTCTACAATGATAGCCTGACCATCTGCATAGTCAATATCTTTTAATTTTAGGGAACAAACGTAACTATTGTGTAAATAACATATCTTATTTTATCACCAAACATTTTATTTAAACAATTTATATTCAGATTATTGTCCTCAACTTTGTTGTTATTATCACAATGTTTTGATCGCTGTGCTCTCCGGCCTTCCTCAGGTATATATCGTTCTGTGTAACCTATAGAGATTCAGTACCCGGGTTGGGTGTACTTGCGCTCAGTGGAAACAGGTGATATGAACGGAACACTACTAAAAATGAGAACGAAACGATATCCGCAGACATGGGTAGCGGAACGAGAACAGTCGACCTTCGTAGGGTTCAGCCCAGAATTGCCTGTAGGTTACCCAGATTGATATACAGCTAAAGGAAGACCTAAGGGCACAACAAAGATAAGGAGAATAGTCTGAATATACCCCCTTGTGCAAATTAATTGAAACAACTGCTTTAGTTTCCTTTCTTTCACCATTCGGTCAGTTTTAGACCCACAGAAGTGACAGGATGTAATTGATTTCTATTTTTTCCTCAGATTAGGTCATGAGCATTGGTGTGCAGTAATATGAATCAATTTCATTTGTTTGGCCTTGAAAAATACTGTGTCATTTGTGATTGCAACAGATTTTTATCACGCCTAGACACACATTGTCTCGACTGTCGATTAGCTGTCCTACGGCCATTGTATGCGATGGAGGTTAATACAAGTGTGACACCATTTAGGGGCGCAAAAAGAAAAAAAGAAAGGAAAAAGAGAAAGAAAAGAAATAAAAAGAGAGACGAGAGTTAAACTTAGATGATAAAGGAAAGCCACCCACGACAGGGACATTTGGCGATGTTATTTTGATAAATGAAGAATGGTGAAAATTTTTATGGTCATTGTCATAAAGCTAATTGACGAACACCAGCTGGATACAGAGATTTAAATAGATAAAAAAATTAACTGTGTCATGGTGGCAAACAATATTATCTGGAAAGGATTTAATAGGTCATCTTTTAACCGCACACAAAGCCCAACCCTGGGTTAAGTCTTTGTCGTTTGGACAAGACATCTGTGTTGTGTTGAAATTCGGCTATGATAATAAAACTATGTTATCAGAAATTGGCACCAAGAATGCAAATACGGCTAGGATAGTGAAACTGCTTTATCGGGACGAAAAGTTGGCTGTGTTTCGCTAGACGACCACCCACTTGATAATTGGCGAAAATCTCATTGATAGATCCCAGGTGACATTGAGGATAAGAGCTGCGATTAAGGAAAGAAAAGAAAAAGAAAAAGATAATTTTTTTTTGAGCAAGATATATTTTTTCTTAAAACAAGGCTAGCCTGGTCACACCCACATTGTTGGACGCCCATTGGCCGCATGTTAACGAGAGCCAGGCGGAGGTGACCATGTGATGCAGGGGGCCCATTGAGAGGATAGGTATGAGAAGTTACTGCGAAGAAGTGGGAAAACCGTTGACGCCCCTCTGAAGTATGGTGAGATATCCATATGAGAACAAGAGAAGGTGGGGGTAAGAGAAGACTTCCAAAAATGGAAAGGAGTGGAAAATTCCTGACCGAAAATAAAGAAGTGGACTATGGATTTAGAATTATCAAGGAACCTCAAACCCCGACGAGCCCACCCCGGTTTGGGTCGGCGTCCATATAAGCAAAGTCGCAGCGAGCGAAAATCAGTTCGAGTTGCAGTTAGTTCGAGTCCGAGTTCCAGAGAGTTCGAGTGAGTTCCAGTTGAGAGCTCTGAAGACCCACCACAAAAAGCTGACCAAGATTCGCGCAAATTCCGAACTCATCTTCTAATCAAGAACAATTTATATTTGAAGAACGACTTAGACTCACACCACGAAAACAAGTTTTACGGATTTCGCCTGAAGACACACCAAGAACCAGTTTCTTAAAGGACAGACAACTTAGATGTTAAGACTCACCTAACAAAAACAACGTGTCACGAATCCACATAGCGGGTTGGGAGATAGACGTGGCCCTGTATCCAGCAACCAGATATAAAGTATTGTTATCCTTTTTTTTTAATAACTTTGAACTTTTCGAGTTGCTATTTTATTTTCTCTTACATCTATTTGTGCGATACCACCCTTAATCGAACCCGACTTGCATTACGGCCCCGACGACTGATTGATTTCGTCTGCCTAAGATCAATTCACAACGTGGGTAGGCAGACTGGAAATCAAAGTAGTTACTTCGGTAACCAGGCGTTGGAGGCGAGTTGGGAACGACGAGGCTGTTATCGGATCTAACCCGATTCCCATCCGAATCACCAAAAGGTTAGAACGTCACACTTGGGTGCCGCGACCAATACCAAGCCAGTTGGTCGTCACAGGACGGGATAGCACGACTGACGCTGACAGGCGAACATCACGTTTGGAGCGACACCCACTCGAACGAACGAACGAACGAACGGGAGTGGCCGACGTCACAATTGGCGCCGTGACCAGGACAAGACCCTGGATCAGCTGATGTCACACAAGGAAACATACGGAAATTGTAACTCTACACGAAAACACTGGCAAGGCTTACTAGCGAGTAAATCAAAGTACTATACTCTGGCCCGGAAACTCGCCTGATCGAAATCGAGAAACTGTTGTCAATCTGCAAAGAAATACTTCGTGGAATGGACATACGAAGTAATAACATGTACAATGGGACGTTTCATTGGAAAAATAAGACAAAAAAGTAAATAATAACAGAATTATTCGTTTTATTTCAATTAATTTGCAGAAGGGTGTAAATATTGTAAATAATAAAATTAATTAAATTTAAAGATTTAACTATGTTAAAGTAAAAGAAACACAAAGGAAATTAATTCCGACCTTTATAAGAACAGTGGTTAATTTCTATTTTCACTAAAAGACTTTATAACTTATATATATACTAAAGTGAAGCCCGAGCTTAATCTGACATAATATACAATATCCATGCATAATAATATATTTCACCTAGATCTAATGAGATAGTAATTGTAAGTTCAATCTGGGCCGGGCAGTATGTTCTTGGACTCAGTGGAACCAAGCGTTCAATAACTGAGCAGTACTAAAAAAAAAAAAAAAAAAACTTTTTACATTATTCAGACTGTGTACGTTATCCACTGATAAGGGCACGTGGTACAGTGGATATAGGCGTTGGCTAAATCCAGTGGCAGGAAAAAAAGAGTTCAAGACCTGGTTAAGGCAGTGGAGAACTTGGAGAGGGGAATTAAGCAAGCGATAACTGATAACTGACATCCATTAGACATGGCACGTGGAACTAGAACGGTCTGTCCCAGTGAGCGAAATTATGGGTTCAGTTCGATATTCCAACCATCTGAAAAACACTGGAGCGTACAATGGCTGAAACGCTGTGATAAATATGACAACAAAGATGAGGAGAATAGTCCGAATAGTGTACATAATCTTATTTGTTCATCAATAATGTAGTTGTGAAAATTATTGTTGACTAATATTTGTTTTATGAGTTTTAATTCACTCAGAAATATTCGTTGGTGTGCCCTTTGAGGATTTTTTTTATTACTGCTCATAATTTAGAAGACTATATATATATATATATATATATATATATATATATATATACATACATACATATATATATGTCTGTGTGTGTAGAAAAGATAATCAACAACGCATTTGGTGCCTTCTAGTAGGCGTTCTCAGGCTGAAATGAGAAACTCACATACAAACTTTTATGTAAGAAAAAAAGTATTTTGTAATTACGAAAAATCCTCAATATTGCCGAAACATCCAAAAATAAAAAAAAGGACAATACGATCATCGCAGGGTTTTTGTCTAAAAATACTTGCTCTTGTGGTTCACATTAATACATCTGATCACAATCTGGAATTAATGAATGCCGGAGCGTACAACGGCCGCAACGTTGTGATAAATATGGCGACAAAAATGAGGACAATAGTCCGAATAATGTAAATAGTGTACATCATACCTCACCTCAGAAATATAGACAGATATTAATAAAAAAAGAAATAGACAATATTCTTAGACATAAGCAGTGACACGAGAACAGTCTATACCGTAGATTAAATAAAGAGTTCAACTCAGAATTCCATCTTGTTTACCCAGATCAATATATACGTAAGGAAGGCTGGGAGACACAACGATCGAAATATTGTGAGAATAAGAAAAAAGATGAGGACATTAGTCCGAATATAAATAGTGTAAAAAAATGATAATTCCTCATCCCAGAAACCACCCTGGGTATGACGATAAACTACATCCGGCAGCAATGCCGCGGAACGGTAGAATGAAGGTTTTGGAACAACTTCTTAATTGCCGTTATTCCCAAGTACACCCTGACCTGGGGTGGTACCATTTGTTAGGCTCTCAGCTATGGGAAAATAGTGAAACCCCTGATAAAGACAGAATACTAGGAAAGTATAAAAATACATTGTTATAGTAAAAATAACTGTAATATATTTTTATATAAAAAAAATTACCAACAATACATATTTATAGTAAAATTACGAACAATATACGTGGGTATGGGAATAAACTACATGCGAGTCCTGGGTAAGACGGTTACCTACGTTCCACGCTCCTCAAAGCTTCTGATCAGGAGGCTTTGAGGGGCGCGAAACGACCTATTAATTGCTGGTGTTCTCAGGTTCACCCTGACCCGGGGTAGTAGCAGCTGTTAGGGCCCAACCTATGGACAAATAGTTAATCCTTAAACCGGAGTCAAAACACAATGAAAGTGTAAAAAATAGGTTTTAATACCAGTAATACGATTTTTGTAAAAAAAATTACCAACAGTAAATTTTTAAAGAAAAAATTATTACCAGTAATACATTATTATCAGACATAGATTTTTAAAAAAAATATTAACAGCAATAAAAATCTTGTTGGCGTTGAATAACAAATTGAGACAGATATGCTGCAAAACAAAACAAACAAACCAACAACACGTTTTTAAAGCAAAATGACCAGAGATACATTTTGTAACGGAATTAACAATACATTTTAAAAGACAGACAATTTCCTTCAAAATACATTCAGTTGAAGCCATAAAATTGAATTCAAAATATTTAGATTTCGGCGTTAAATAACCCATAGAGGTTGATATACCGCTAAACAAAATCACCCAACCGACAATACCTATTTATAGTATATATTTAGTCGAACCCATAAAATTGTATTCAAAATATTTAGATTTCGGCATTAAATAACCCATAGAGGTTGATATGCCTCTAAACAAAATCACCCAACCGACAATACCTATTTATAGTATATATTTAGTCGAAACCATAAAATTGTGTTCAAAATATTTAGATTTCGGCATTAAATAATCCATAGAGGTTGATATGCCGCTAAACAAAATCACCCAACCGACAATACCTATTTATAGTATATATTTAGTCGTAGCCATAAAATTGTATTCAAAATATTTAGATTTCGGCATTAAATAACCCATAGAGGTTGATATGCCACTAAACAAAATCACCCAACCGACAATACCTATTTATAGTATATATTTAGTTGGGCCATAAAATTGTGTTCACAATATTTAGATTTCGGCATTAAATAACCCATAGAGGTTGATATGCCGCCAAACAAAATCAAGCAAACAACAATACCTATTTATAGTATATATTTAGTCGAACCCATAAAATTGTGTTCAAAATATTTAGATTTCGGCATTAAATAACCCATAGAGGTTGATATGCCGCTAAACAAAATCAACCAACCAACAATACCTATTTATAGTATATATTTAGTTGAAGCCATAAAATTGTGTCCAAAATATTTAGATTTCGGCATTAAATAACCCAGGGAGATTGATATGCGGCTAAACAGAATCAACCAACCGCAAATTCAGACAAAAAACAAATACATTTTATTTGCAAAAATGACTAATGACTACATTACACTTGGTGTCTATCTGTCAACTTGTTATGTTGAACTAAGTCTCCTCTCTTTTCAATTGGAAATAAATCTTTCTTGGGTCAATTCCAGGCCGATTTTAGAAGTTTCTTAGACCCACGTTGAGAACTACTACTGCATCTGTATCCATAAATAAATATTTTTATGAATACGAATTTGCTTATATAATTTTCTATTTGTTCATATTCGCTGTACAATTAAAAGAATATATTATTTAAGGTGCCTCTCGTTGCTTCAATGATAATCACGTCAATATCAGAGATTTAACTGTCGTTCTTTCATATAAAAGTCTGCTTCACACAAAACCAAATCTGTAATAAATTATATTCCTGATCTGTAGTATTAAAGCGAATCTAGAATCGAAGTTGTAATTAAATTGGATTGATTTTAATTACATCAAATAGATGATGCATAAGACGTATCGATAATTAAAATCAATCAGAACAGAGGAACAACGTCGATCCTAATACCCCACACGTTTCACAGATTCTAAATCAATTCAAATAAACTGAATACTTTATTGTAAAAGATCTGACAATGTTTGACCAGAATTTCGGTTTGAAATTCCATTTCAATATATTTCTTCTCGCTTGATCATTTCATGAACGATATAGATATTTTTGAATCAAACGTAAAATTTCTTTCAGCACTCCCGCCTTGCGTGGGGTGAATTGCCTTAAAAAAAATCTGCCTGAGAGAGACAGAGTGGGATAAAATAATTCGTCACCCACAAGGGCTCTGAAACACTTTTGAACTCTATCGAAACTGGAAAATGAGGTCTGGGAAGCTTCTGCTTAAATATGAAAGCAGTACACCATTTTCGGCATTGATCTGGCTCTTGTAGAGATCAAATGAGAGCTTTGCTGTCCCCAGCAGCAAATTCGTTGGTTATTAGCTAATTATCTCTGCTTCTTTTCTATTCAATATGCCCTGTGAGTTTTAAATTATCCAAGCCTACTTTCCTCATTATGTGCCATCAAATCACTTTTTGATACTTACCACCCGCTTGCTTGTAGTCCCTATTCTGTTTAAAACAGCCTCGGTGGAAATGCTTTTTACATGGTATTTTCAGTGTTCTTTAGTAGAAACAGATATATTTTACAAAAGCGATCTTTGCTTAAAAGTAAACGCTGCTAATGCTATCTAAGAAAAGAAAAAAACCGCTGATTTTTCGCCAACCGAATGTGCTTTTCTTTAACTTCGAAAATAAGACGCTTATACCATATTACAAAATAAAAAGGTTCGTTATTTACATTCGGACTATTGTCCTCATCTTTATTGTTGCCATCACAATGTTTCGGTCGTTGTATCCTCCGGCTTTCATCAGGTGTATATCGATCTGGGTAACCTGCAGGGAATTATTAAACTGGACATTTTTTTTTTCTTTTAATCTACCGAGAACGAGAACAGTCTAACCCGACTGTTCTCGTTCTACTTGGCCATTAGGGCAGGGTTATATTTCATCGTTTTTAGAAAATCAACATTGCACTCGATGTGAAAACTAAGGTTTTATGTAATAAGCATTGCCAACGAAAATTAGATTCATTACTTTTACCGATTTTTGAGCATTTAGTTTAAAAATCGTCTGAAATTACGTAATTTCTAAAGGTTATTGCTTAAAAAATTGACTTAAATTTTTTTTTTCGATTTTAAGAATAAATCCTAATAAAGTTTATATCTAGTGTATTACATACATTTAATGGAAAATATATTCAAATTAGGATTCTGATTAGGAATCACCACAAGCAAAATATGCAGTTTTTGACTGTATTTGATAAGTAAATGTAAATGTGTAAAAAATTATAAAAATAGCTACTCAACGAATAAGATTTGTTACATTATTTGTTAGATCACAATTAATAAAAAAACAAAAATAGATAAAAGATTTCTGCCTATATTTACATTATTTGGACTATTGTCCTCATCTTTGTCACCATATTTATTACAACGTTTCAGCCGTTGTACGACCCGGCCTTCTTCAGGCGGTTTCTTTCGCTGGGGTGGACTGTTCTAGTTCCACGTGCCATGCCTAATGGATTTCAATTATGTCCTGCTAATTCTCCTCTCCAAATTCTCCACTGCCTTAACCGGGTATTGAACTCGCACTCTTTTTGGGCTCTGTCGCTGGATCTGACTAACGCCTTTATCCACTGTGCCATGTGACCTTGAGTACATCTGTGTTTGAATTTCTGGCTATTATAAACCTAATGTTTTAGGAACCCTCTTTTACCAGTGCTCATATTGCAATTTTTGCTGTTATCATTGGAATTTTTTTACCAGAGCTCATATTGCAATTTTCGTTGTTGTTATTGTTTTTCTCTGACACTCATTATTTCTGGTTCCTATATTGTATTATTTCTATGCTTAGTCGGCTCATTCCAACGACCTGAAGAAGGCCGGAACTTACAACGGCCGAAACGTTGATAAATATGACAACAAAGATGAGGACAATAGTCAGAATAATGTAAATAGTGTAGATAAAAGTGTATATAACACATCAATATTGCGGGCCACAAATTATCAAAGGATTTTAAATTTTCATTGTTTATTGAAAATCACTAATATCACTTTAACTACTGCACAGTATAACATCGTAATATAGCTAAATTGTTCTGTATAATTTCCATGATGAAAAGTAAATGAAATTCTTATTTGATGCCATCGGCGTTTCTCAGCCGGTCCGCCCTAGCACACTAATACGATCTGAAAGGTAGCCAAGTGCAAGTTAACAGAAATTAATTTATGAATTATTTTTATATTTAAAAAATCTTTATCTTTAAAAAAGCTAGAACACACCAAGTACATGGCTTTCATGTCTAAGTCTAGTCTTTGTTATTTGATATTTTAAAATGGATACTAAATTCCTTAATCCTTAAGGAGTGGCTAATCATTATCCATTTGACTTCCTCAAGGAACATAAATAGGTCATTATCGGCCTCTCAAAAATAGCAGTTTATTCATAAATCCCTTTAAATGAAAACTTTACCCCTAGACCAATCGTTTTTGGGAATGCTAAACCAAAATTTCATATTCTCAAATTTTATGATTAATTTCTCTGTATTAAAATTTAAACGCCCCTCTCACGACATTTAATCGTTCTACAGGTGTAAGTTGAGAAACAATGGATGGCACAAGG
The DNA here is from genome assembly GCA_963932145.1 of Acanthosepion lycidas. NCBI lineage: Eukaryota > Metazoa > Mollusca > Cephalopoda > Sepiida > Sepiidae > Acanthosepion > Acanthosepion lycidas. The sequence continues at coordinate 23,301,049 of OZ010606.1, read as the reverse complement.
ATTTAGTAATAATGTGCGTTTGCCTTGCTTCTTGTCCATATACAGTCCTCGAAGCTTCAGTTGTTGATTGATGTGCTCTTTCCACATCTTGCCAATGTACAGTTGGTAACTACAACATCGTTTTATTCATTAGAACATCTTGCATCTCATTATTTAAAAGACATTCTTCAAGCACAGGTTTTCAAATTCCATTTTATGAGAGCTTAATCAAATTTGCCCAATGTTTCAGAATTGATGAATGTAACTTTTTAAATCTTTTCTTTGGTGGCTCGCTATTTCTGAAACAAAAAATAATTGTATTTAAAAAATTACCTACATTTGTTTATATTATTATGATATATCTATATCTATAAGTCTCAAAATGTGTGTGTATGTATGTATGTATGAATGTATGTGTGTGTGTGTGATCTTATGTTGTTGTTGTTTATCCGTTTCCATAGTTTTCATCCAATTTCGATGATTTTTTTTTGTTTAATAGTTAATATTTCAGTGCCGATTTTGAGTCCAAATTGGCTGGAAAAAATTACAACCTTGAAGGTGAAAAATCGAAAAAAAACTGATTTTTTACACTTAAAATCAATTTAGAAAACTGAAATCTAACGCAAACGATTATTAGAATTATAAAAAAAAAATTATCTTATAAATAAAAATCATCGTATATTAATATTATGACGGTCCATGGAAGAGGTTCCTTCCTTACATGATTGAAAACGCAAAAACGGTCCTTTTCAGCCCTCACTTCAAATAGTTAACACCCCATTTGGGGATGTGCCTCAGTCACACCCAATTGTTGTTACTAATATTAATTTTCGGGTGGGCTAACTTTAAACTTAAACTGCAAAAATTCCCTGTAATGAAAGACCCGGTCGAAGACGGGTTATCCTGCTAGTCTTGAAATAAATTTTAAAATTAGTCTTCTAAATTGACATAACTAATTAAGTTGAATTGTCTAGATATAGTTTCTTTTCTCGCATTTCTCGCTTGAGGAATTCCCTTCCAGTCACATGCTTTCCTGCCAACTTTAATCTTCAAAAATTTAAATGCAATGTCAATCGCTATTTGCTGTCCTCCTGATTACTTTTCTTCAGTACTCGCTTCTTGGTGGTGGTTCTTTTTTCTAATCTTCCACAACAAGTAAACCCTTCAGTGTTTCAGTAACTTTAATACCTTGCTCGGGATGAACTTGATTAAAAAAAAAAAAAATAAATAAACGTTTACTTATCTATTTGACAAAAAAGTTTCATAGCTTCTTCCCACATCCCCACTTCATCTGACTTTAATTTCGAGAAAAGAATATTCTCTGGAAGAAAGGTGAAGGAATTTGCGCTGTAAATTCTTTTAATGCAACATTCTTTGTTTTGGTCGACTATCTTCATGTTGAATATATACAGTTTTTGGTTATGGAGCTTATTATCCCAGTTAAATTAAAACCAAATGCATATATTTAAATTATAGATTTTATAAGTTTGTACTATCAGGCGTTCACTTATAGCCGAAATTAAATTCCAACTCTGCTATTTTGAACTTAAACTTAATATTTAAACTCATTTTATCAAAAAAATTTAATGGTTTTGAAAAAATATATTGATATTATTTATCATATCACAGCCTAACTTTCAAATTGAGTGTAATACCACGATAAAACGATCTAGCTAATATCATGTCTAGTTCTTATTTTTAGTACTGGCAAGTTATTGCCTGAGTTTCCATTGAGTCCAACTACACACTGTATAGATGACCAGATTTTATTGGTGGCCTCCTTAATATCGGCACTGCGAAGTGAGCCACACATTGCCGTCCATCTTGAGATTGACCAATAATTTGATCCCTTTCACTGCAGGTATAGATGTTAAAGAGGTAGCATTTCTACATATAAAGATTGGTAATCATGATTTTTATTGATAGAATGGAGCCATTGTGCACATGTTGACTTTTTACAACTCTCTATTGACATAGAAAGATGTATGTGTTATCGGAAAGCAACTTGGATAGTCGACGTAATTGGAGCTGCATCGTTCACAAAGCAAATATTTTCCCAAATATAACTTTAACTTTGCGTAAAAATATATTGACACAGACTTTTTGCATTGTAACTCTAGCGAAATAAAAGTGTCTTCAAGATGCACTTGAAGAGACTTCTTTTAAAATATCATCTTCCATTTTACCAAATGCATTTTACAAAAGATTGTTCAGCACGAAACGAAGCATCTTTACAAGAAGCATTTACAATTACAGGAGGAAAAAAAGCTGGCGTAGTTAATTTCCTTTTTGTTCAGAACGCATGTATTTTTTTTTCTTTCTCCACGGTGTCATTTATTGCAATTCATTTCATATTTTACTTGTTAGAATCAAAAACAGCTCAGAAGCGACTGACAAAAAGCCGTGCCAGTCACAATTCATTCATAGCATAATAACAGTAAAAACATCACCCAATCCTTGAATATATTCAGTCTTTTATTTCTTTCACGAACACTTGATCAATAATGTTTTGTCACCGACGAGGCGAAGCCAGCTTGAGGCATTTTGAATATGCTTACCATTGTGAGCGAAATGAATATGACAAGTGAGAAATCCAAAAATCGCTTACAAGGAACGTTCATAAACTATATCAATGAATGTGGCAATGAAGAATAATTCATTTGCTGAATTATACACTGATTACAATTGGCAATTGATGCATAATTTAGGCAAATATATAGTAGCATGAAAATTAAGCATTTATTTAGCGCTTTCAAGCAATGGACTGATAGGCCAAAAGATATTTTATTATTTATAAATCGGGTTGAGTCGGCAATAATTTCTTTTTTATCTGTCTATATTTCTGAGATGAGGTATTATGTACACTATTTACATTATTCGAACTATTGTCCTCATCTTTATCGCCATGTTTATCACAACGTTTCGGCCGTTGTACGCTCCGGCCTTCTTCAGGTGGATGGAATGTCGAACTGAACCCTTTATTTCGCTCACTGGGTGTTGTAGAGTAGTTTTCACAGTGGAGGCTTGTATTATAATAAGTCGTCCTAAATTAGGTTCGACGCACAAAACTGTTAGGAACTTGGAAATAAGAGTTAATGACGCAGAAAATCTAGTTGTGATGGTTGGTACTTCAATGTCCCATATCGTCTCACTAGCTCAACACCACTCAGCCGAACTGGCGACCGCTACTGCTACTTATTGTCTCTGGAAGAGTCCATTACCACAGAATAGGTATTAGGTTGGTGCAAAAATAATGACGTAATAATGTCGTTTTTTGACGTCACGTCAAAAAACGACATTATTACGTCATTATTTTTGCACCAACCTATAGTATAACACTGGTGTAGACTGTTCTAGTTCCACTTGCCAAGTCTAATGGATGTTAGTTATCTCCTGTTAATTCCCCTCTGAAAGTTCTCCACTGCCTTAACCAGGTATTGAACTCACACTCTTTGGGTCTTGTCACTGGATGTAACTAACGCCTTTTTCTACATGGAACAGTGGATAAAGGCGTTGGTTACATCCAGTGACAGGACCCCAAGAGTGTGAGTTCATTACCTAATTAGGGCGGTGGAGAACTTGGAGATGGGAATTAACGGGAGATAACTGATAATCCATTAGACATGGCACGTGGAACTAGAACAGTCTACTCCAGCGAGCGAAATAAAGGGTTTAGTTCAACATTCCAACCACCTGAAGAAGGCCTGAGCGTACAACGGCCGAAGCGTTGTGATAAATATGGCGACAACGATGAGGACACTAGTCTGAATAATGTAAATAATTTATTTTTTGCTCATCAATTTCATTCTGCAAAACATAAATTACAATTAATTTTATTCAATTATATATTCACTATTATTCGCAGTGTCTTGTCAGATAGCTCATTGGTACCTTTTGGCTATAATTCCATAGCTTTTTATCTGAATAAATTATCGACAAATATTTTTTTAATCATTTCACCCCAAGCAAAGGCGATAATGCCACTAAGACATAAGGGGTTACTGGGAGTGAAAGACTATGAGAAAATCTCTCTATATTTCTGATTATATTTTTTTGTAACTATTTATATTGTTCGGGCTGTTGTCTTTATCGTTGTGCCATATATTAACGACATTTCGGTCGTTGTACGCACCGGCCTTCTACGGTGAAATTTCGAACCAAACTCTTTATTTAGTCCACTGGGGTAGTTTCTTCTAATTCCACGTGCCATGCCTTTTCTGGATATCTCAGTTTCAGTAAATTTTCTTCAGTAATTCAACTCTTCAAATTTTTGTTCACTGTGACCAGGTATTGAAATCACAACCTTTGGGTCAAGTCACTGGACTACCTCAACCAACGTTTTTATCCGCTGAATATGATAATAAAGATGAGGACATCTGTCTGAAGAATGTGAATAGTGAAAATAGAATGAGAAGACTTTAGTTAGGAGAAAGGACAATAAAAGAACGAGGTTTATGATTTGAATTGGTTTTCATTCGAGAAAGTTTCCTGCTTTTTTTTTTATTGTTCTCGCATTTTAATATTTTTCTTTTTCATATATTTTTTCACACTCAGAAACATTCCCTCTGCATCTTAGTGGCTTTACTGCCTTGCTTGGTATGAGATTGTTTATGACAGCAAATTTATATCTTTCAGGGCGTTCACTTTTTTATAGTTTCGGAAGCAAAATTTGGAAGGAGATGACTTTCTATATGGGCAATTAGTAAAATTCTGTTAGCTATCCTTTCTATTACTCTCTTGACTCAGTGAGGGTGTGTAGCACGTGGTGTGGCGCAGTTGTAGCTCAGTTATTGTAGAAAACAAATACCGGAGAACTATCCATTTACGGAAATCCAAGGTTAATACAGTTTTTCTGTTCCCATATTCTTTCACACCCAGTAACCCCTTGCGTCTTAGTGACTTTATTGCCTTGCTTGTAGGAGAAAAAAGATGACCTAGTAATTGATTTAACATAATCTTTCTTTAAATGAAGGCTTATGGCTTAATTTAAATTAAAACATTTACATTATGTACATTGTTCGGACAGTTGTCCTCATCTTTATTGTTATATTCACGACGTTTAAGCCGTTGTACACTCCGCCTTTGTACAGTTGTTATACGTTGGAATTTTTAACCGAACCCTTTAGTTCATCTCACGGTGTAGACTGTTCTAGTTCCACGTGCCATGCCTCTTCCGGAGATCTCAGTTTCAGTTATCTCCCTTTAGGTAACTCGAGTAACTTTTAGTAATTCAGGTGATCACCCTTTCCAACGTATATCACCTGAAAAAGGCCGGAGCGTACAACGGCCGAAATGTCGTGAATATGACAACAAAGATGAGGTCAATCGTCCGAACAATGTAAATAATGTTACAATACCTCATCGCAGAAATATAGACAGATATTAAATTAAAATATTATTACTTCATTGTTATCTCAACAGGAGAATCTATCATTAATATAAATAGTGATTTGGTGATGCTATTTACCACAAACCAAAATATGTATATTTTTACATTGATGATTAATTGCGTTGGGCGCCTACCGTAGATCAATAATGTAGTGGCCTTGATAGGGCCAGAAATAAAGACATAAAGAGAGGAATTGAGTTCAACAAATATATTAGCAGAAACAGTAATACATAGATATACAAACGAGAGTGTTACAGCAAGAATGTTCGGTCCCAGTGCCAGAGCTGACTGCTGGAAACTTTCCTCAACAAAAGGCAGTACCTGCTCATATTTATAGCTGGGAGAGTCTATACGTGTGTGGGTAAATTACCATAACGAATATAAAGTTATCTTTCATTCTCAAATAGAAGGGTAGGAGCGATTATTCTTTATTGGATATCTATCTTCTTTATTGGATATCTATCTTCTTTATTTGATATCTATCTTCTTTATTGGATATCTATCTTCCAACCATTGAACCAATTTCTTTTCACCCCTTACTTTAGATATTCATTATTGAAAATGGTGCTTAGATTATTTTAAAATTCCAGCCACCACATTAATTCCAACTATCCCGTCTATCCGAAACTCAAGCGTAGTCAAACAAACTATTTGCTATTGTAACAATTTTGTGATTTCCGACTTTGGACAAACATGGATGGCTCCCGAACAGTTTCGTCCATTCAATTTGACTCATACCATTGGTAATGTTTTCGGACATTTCCCTACAGTGCTACACGCTATGAACGACTCCGCTGGCCGATCATGGGTACTCAAGAAAATTAGTCTTGTGTCAGAATATGTTTAATACATATTTATAATGCTATATTCCCAAGTCATATTTAGAACGACTTTGTGAACAATGTTTTTAGGTCAACACCGTCAATGGCGTCAATGTAACGGTTAGATAAACGTTGAAATGCTGCAGGTGCCGTTTTCCAATGAGATTCTGTCGTCAGCTGCTGTGGATATCATTAGCTGACCGATTTCCTAAGTGTCATTCTATACTCGTGTCGGGGACAAATTGTCAAGAACAATCCAAGCCAGTTGAAAGTTAAAACTTGATTATCTATTCACAGGCTGCTTTCAAAAAATGCATGCAAAGACTGCAATGAATAACGCAAAGTTAAAAGTGCATATTATTTGCTTTACTTATATTCATGACATATTTGTTCACTCCTGTCACTTTTTCTAAAAGAATTGGCAGCAGGCAGCGGATTCGACTGGAATTGCCTTTTTTTTCCCCTTCACACACATTCACTTAAAAATACATAAGAAAATACATAAAACAGTCGATTGACAGTTTTAAATTTGAAGATTCAATTTATAAAATGATATATATATATATATATTCTATAATCATACAATCATTCCTGCCTGGGTCCCGAGAATCGAGAAATCACGAAACTTTGAGTCGACCTTCGAGAAGTATTGTTAACATTCATTACTATTCTATTATGTTGGTGCAAAAATAATGTCGTTTTTTCACATAGTAACATATGTGAAAAAACGACATTATTTTTGCACCAAACTAATATATAGCTATTGAGCACAGTATTAACAGAACTTATGTTTCTTCTTCTTTTTCTTCTTCTTCTTCTTCTTCTTCTTTTTCTTTTTCTTCTTCTTCTTCTTCTTCTTTTTCTTTTTCTTCTTCTTCTTCTTCGTGCCATGTCCCTGCAGCACGTTGACGATCTGTGCTTTTCAGCTCTTAATAAATTTGGTCTCTCCTAAAGCCTGTTCTATCATCTATTTACTCAGGTCGTAGGTAGGTTATGCGTTGTTGTCTCTGTCCCTCTCATGACCAATCTCTCCCATGGGTATCAATTTTTCCAAACCCTCTTTCCTCATTATATATCCTAGATATTTCAACTCTCGTTTTCCGGTGTTAAGTATAAGCGACCTTCTTGTTTCAATTTTCTCTAAAACTTCGTCGCTGCTCAAATGTTCAGTCCCTGGTATATTCACTATTCTTCTGTAAAACCACATTTCTGTTCGTACATGTGCCTTCGCCTCTGACGAGATTGTCCGATATTCCCTGCCACATAGGTGGACTGATATTACGAAACAGTTCATTACTTTGTTCTTCGTTTCTAACGGAATTTTCCTGTTCCTTAATACTTTGCTTAGCTTTTGTAAGGCAACTTGCTCTATCCCACTTCGCTCTTTGTTAAAACCACTTCCCACATATTTAAATTATTGTACTTGTTTGATAAACAATCTACCCCTGTGGAGGAAATAAAGGGTTCAGTTCAAAATTCTAATCACTTGAAGAAGGCCGGAGCGTACGTATATCGCGAATATGACAATAAGGATGACAGCATTCCAAATAATGTAAATAATTACAATATCTCATCTCAGCAATATAGACAGATAAAACAAAATCTTGAAAATTACTCGCTTACTTTTGTATTAAAAGACTTTGAATTATGGAACTGTGTGTCCGCCACATGTTTTAACATGTGGCGGACAAAAAGTTCCATATCCTAACCAACCAACCAATCAAACAGTAGAGGATTCAAATCCAAATCGTAACACTAAACTGTAACTTAACGCCTAAAATTGTTGCAGCAGAGGGAGAGAAGAGTCAATGACATTAATAAAAAATATATATCGATTATTATTTAAAACAATTTTATTACCTCGGTGCTCGATTTCGTAGACAAGAATCCTGCAGTCATGAATCCATTTTCCTGCCTCAGACCAAACGTCCCTAAATGCCTGTAGATAGGCAAGCCGGAAGTGTATTTCCAGAAATCGATCGCGCAAAAGTCAGCAACGGAAACAAAAAAAAAATCTGTTATTCACAACCTTCATTTGTTGATTATTATAAAGGTTTTTACAAATATGTTTTAAGAGGAATATATTTTACGTTACACTGGTATTTTATGCAACGTGCAATGTCAGTAAAATACGTAAAAATAAATGACTCAAAGGTATGACAAGGAATAAAAACTTCCATCCGGCACTTGTAGCCCGCCTAGAAGCGAATACTTCAGCCAAAGAAACTGCAGTTCCTAAGAAAAATCCTATTTCGCTTCGAGCAGTGTCCCTGTTAGGAAACCAGTAAAAAGACTGATTCCCTTTCCAAACAAAGAAATATGGTTGTGTTAAATTGATGCCAAAGTTCCCAGCGTCTGAAGTGTCTTTACGTCAGATCATCCTACGAGAGATGCAGGACGACTCAACACCGCCAACTCAACGCCACCGACTCAACACTGCCGACTCAACACCGCCAACTCAACGCCGCTGACTCAACACCACCAACAGTATGTAAACTATGAAATCTTTTCGCCAACTTTTTAAAAATAAGTAAAAGTAATTTATTAAAGAGCGTTTTTAAAACATAACTTTTAAAAACGAATCTTTTATTAATCTTATCAAATACAAATAAATGGCTTTTGTGTACAAATTTTTCTTTTCCACTAATAATTTCCATTTTCCATTTTCAAAGTTTGAAAATTAAACACCAGTTAGCCAACTAATTAGTCAGTGATAATTAATAAATCACTAAGACAAACATACGAACTTTCAAAATATCTACGACTCAAGCCGATCTAAGAGATGTGCACACTAGTACAGCTAACACTTTTGGCCGGTGGTGAGTCAGCGGTGTTGTAACGACGTTGATAAAATGCCCCCTCCCGTTCTACGAGTGACGCAGGTACTATGTAAGTCAGCACTACTTACCGCATGATCGACCGCATGATCAGTGAGGAAACTGGCTGATTAAAAGAAACAGCAAAGGCGGGGGAACCTTTTTATAGGTTTAATGGTCATCGAGCACAGGGCTCCATAACTACTTATGCAGCCAAAGTGATGACGATACGGCATCGTTGGGCGGAGGCCCTTCCTAGAAGTCAATAACCAAGCCGAAGATCCCCCTGATGGAATCAACGGCCTAGTGTTCTTGACCAAAGCTAGCTATTAATTTGAACACACATACACACACACACACAGACACTTATCAACCTGTCTCTTTTTCTCATACGCAGTATTCTACGTCTATCTCACACCCACACCAACACTCTTTCACACACACACTCATCAACCTTTCTCTCTCTCTCACACACACACACGCATCCTCACTCTCTCTCACATACACACGCCTATTTCTTTCACATGCACTACATTCAACCACTTTATCTCTATCTCTCTCTCTCTCACACACACACACACACTCATCTACCTCTCTTGTTCACACACACACGCACACGCACTCATCTTCACACACACTTGGCGCTCATAAACCTCTCTCACTTTCTCAATCTCTCGCTCTCTCACGCACACACAGACACACACATCTTCTGTCTCACACACGTGCATTCTTATCAACTTTAATCTCTTTCTCTTACACATACACACTCATCAACCTCACTCTACCCCACACACTCATCTTCTCACACACACGCGCGTTCATCATCCTATCTGTCTCTCTCACAAACACGTTCTTATCCTCTCTCTCGCACGCACACGCACGCACACACTCTCTCTTTCTTTCATGTACGCACAATTCAACCCCTCACTCTCTCTCTCTCTCTCTCCCTCCTTCACACATATCACATACCCTCACACACAATGGTTACTTAGAGATAGCCAAAGGGTGTAATGGCTGAAGCGTTGTGATAACAGACAAAAACGAGGGAATTAGTTTCACTGCAAATTTTGTAAATAATGAAAACTCCTTATCCGAGAAATTCAGAGAAAATTTGTTGTTTTACGTTTAATTTTTCTTTTCTTTTCCTTTTCTTTCTCATTTTCTTTTCTTTTACTTTTCTTTTTCTTTTCCTTTTCTTTCTCATTTTCTTTTCATTTTCTTCTCCACCTTCTTTCCCATTTCCTTTTCTTTTCCTTTTCTCCGCCATTTTCTTTTCCATTTTCTTTTTTTTTTTTCTTTCCCACTTTCTTTTCCTTTTCTTTCCTACTTTCTTTTTTCTTTTTCTTTCCCTCTACTTACACACCTTTTTCTTTTCCTTTTCTTTCCCATTACTCTTCATTTTCTTCCCCGCCTTCTTTTCTTTTTTTTTCCTTTTCTTTCCCACTTTCTTTTCTTTTTATTCCCCACTTTCTTTCTCACTTTTTTTTTTCCTTTTCTTCATTACTTTCCTTTCCTTTTCTTTTTCTTTTCTTTTCCTTTTTTCCCACTCTCTTCATACTTTCCGCTTTTTCTCCTTTTTGGAAATGAAAGTAATTGTCTTCCCAAAACCAGCATTTCCTCCCAACACAACTCGTTCACCATTCATTCCCCCCACCTTCTCTTAACCATTCATTCTTATTTCTACATTTCACCCTTTGACATTATTTTCACCCCGTTGCCCCCCCCTCTCTCTCTCTCTCCTACTTTTTGACACCTTTATTTTGACATGTATTGACGATATACAAGGACGCGTTCGTTACTGATAACTTTTTTAAGTCACCCTAATTTGGAATCTTTGGCATAAGATAACTGCCCTCGAAGAGCTACTGCTATAAAGAAATCCGTTTCTTGAATTGTTCTAATATATTATTTGGGGTTTATGTCTATATTTCAGAGATGAGGTATTATGTACATTATTTACATTATTCGGACTATTGTCCTCATCGTTGTCGCTATATTTATTGCAACGTTTCGAACGTTGTACGCTCCGGCCTTCTTCAGGTGGTTGGAATGTCGGCCTCAACCCTCTACTTCGCTCAGTGGGGTAGACTGTTCTAGTTCCACGTGCTATGTTTAATGGATGTCAGCTATCAGTTATCTCTTGTTAACTTCCCTCTGAAAGTTCTCCACTGCCTTAACCAGGTATTGAACTCACACTCTTTGGATCTAACCAACGCTTTTATCCACTGTGCCATGTGTCCTTGGAGAACTTTCAGAGGGAAATTAAAAGGAGATAACTGATCTTGACACGAAATGAATACGAAGAACGATATTATAAAATTGGACATTATATTAATTGGAACATATGGCAGTATCATAGTATGAACATCATATACCAGTCAGTCCTGGGTATGGCGATAAACGACATCAAGCATCAAGACACATTATTGGGAAATGGGATGTTTTGAGAAACCTGGAACAATCTTTTATTTGCTGTTGTTCCAGGTCCACTCTGATCATGGGGTGGCAGCATCTGTTAGGGTCCAAGCTATGGGCAAATAGTGAGTCCCCACCAAAAAAAACAAAACACTATGAAAGTATTAAAAAGATTAATATAAAATATCAGCAATATATTAATATTATTAAAAAAAAAACATACAATACATGACCAGCAATAAGTTTTATCTGTAGTTGAATGCATATAATTGCGTTCAAAATATATTTCGTTGAAGCCATAAAATTGTTCAAATTATTTACATTTCGACATTAAATGACACACAGAGGTATCGATATGCCTCTAAACAAAATCAACCAACCTTAACTTCCATGACATCAATCCTTATAATATCCTACAATTTCCGCATAAACATGTACATGAACAAAATCTGAGTATCATCTACCATGTATTCAATTGTGAAAGCAGAATAACATTTTTTATTGCTTCAAAGCTCCTAAGATAATTCAAGTTGGTCATTAAATGACCCATAAGGAGTTGGTATGCAATTCAACAAATCAACTAACATATACCAATCGGCTGTGAAGTGACTATTCTTAAGCATTTTATTAATCAAACTGATAAGCCCATAAAAGCTAAAAGAGCAAACAGTAAAGACTACAAAACGAAAACAAAGTTACATTCTCATTGATGCGTCAGGGTTGAGAATTATAACAAAACGACAATGTTCATTACCCAAGGCAAACGTTCAATCTATTGATATGTACCATCAAACAACTGAATATATGAGTGTGTGTATGCTCGTGTGCGTGTTCGTGTGTGTGTAAGTGTGTGACTATCTGTTAGGTTTATTGCTTCCGTATATCTATCCACAATATTGAGAACTCTATAAATAGAATAAAGTTCACTCAAAGGAATAATAATAATAATAATAATAATTAATAAATAAAATATTTACGTATCTACTCGGTGTTTTTTTATTATTATTATCAACATCATTATTATTACTATTATTATTAATAATAATAATAATATTAATAATAATAATAATAATAATAATAATAATAATAATAATAATAATAATTGCCTGTCGTTCGATATCGGCCACTGCAATAAAAAAGAAGCTTGGTCAAAATACATTAGGTTCCAGAAATACCATGGCTGACTGTTTTTTAGCGAAACATAATTTTGTCCTAAGCTTTCTGTTCACAGGAGCATGCTCAGAGTGTTTATGTGAGCCGAAGACCTAGAACCAAATTAATAAAAAAAAATATCAAAATGTTTGACAATTTTTGTCTCTGCTTTCACCAGAAATTAAAACAAACATTTGAACATTATGACGGCTCATGATCAGACATAATAGACATTCATTGTCTGCTATATTTAATAATATAAGTTTATATATATATATATATATATATATATATATATATATATATATATATATATACGCACACACACACACACACACACACACACACACATATATATATATATATATATATATATAAGTGAACATAGAAGTCAACACTTAGAGGCCTCTAAGTGTTGACTTCTATGTTCACTTTTATATTTACACATGCTCTATCTCTGATATTGAGCACTTTATTCCATAAATATAGCACACCTTAAGACTATATTTCTTTATATATATATATATATATATATATATATATATATATATATATATATACGCGCGCACACACACACACACACACACACATATATATATATATATATATATATATATATATATATATATATATATATATATATATATGCCTGGTGGGTGTTCCAGATGATGATAATTTCCCTATCCCCTACCATTTTTCCTAAGTTTTTCGAAACTATTCCCAGTGTTCTGATGACGATTTGCACTGTCTTACGTACCTGTATTTTCACTATTTCTTTCATGCTTATTCTATATTTTCTGTTTCTACAATTATATTCACTGTCTAATCTTCTTTATTACTACCACATCCGGTTTTCTGACCAGATTTCATCATTCTAATCCTGTAGGTGACCGTTTAAATCTCAAATTTATTTTAATCATTTTGGTCAGAAACGTCTGACCCAAATAGAGAATCTATCATGGGATCTTAATATGAATTTGTTTTTGTTTTCTGTCTCTTTTTTCATCATGGCGTCATATCCGGTTTTTCTCTTTAGTCAATTCACTTCCTTTCTTATCTCATCTCTTTCTCTTTCTGTCTGTCTGCCTCTCTGTGCCAGGGCTTTTTATTTACTCTCATCCCTTTTTAAATGTTTATCACGTTCTTATCTTTTTGTTATTCTATTTCTCATTTATTTTAAAACAGCAATCAATCAAACAACAGGAAAAGCCAAGAAGGTGCAAATTTACCGGATGCAAAACGGAAAGACTGGTTTTTATTATCTTATCTATTTAATTTTTTTATTTAATTTATTGATATTTGCTTTCCTCTGTACTCAACTGGCCGCGTCGTTGGCACCAAAAATCTTAACCTAATCGTCGATCTGTGTATATTCTGATGCGCATACATATGAGGAGATATTCAGCTATGGCTATTGCGCGTGCGCATTTGCAATCTAAATTATGAGCATAATTCAAATGCTTTATCTTGATAAAGCTAGAAATAGGAATAATTCGTCGTAAAAAAAATAATCTGTAAGGACGTCGTTATCTCAACTAAGAAGTTATATATCATTTAGTGTCCGCTTGAGTGATTATCTTTGAATTTAAAAAGAGAGGTTCACTCATAATTCTGCATACATAAAACATATAAAGAGAGAGATTATATTTGTTGTATGTTTGAAACAGAACAATTACTCGGAAGTTAGTCTCGGGGTCTGTTCGCTGGTGCAATGAATCTGAACCCTAGAGAGTTCCCTATTCATCTAAGTATGCTTTAGACTAAGTTTGAACACATACATAGACGCACGAACAGAGCAATATATATATATATATATATATATATATATATATATATAGCTGGAGGGAGAGGAAGAGGATTCGTACCTTTCCCAAGGTTATTAGCACGTAAGTGAATGTAATGGATTCGACCGGAATTCGAACTCGGCTCTCCGATTCCTCAATCCAAGCCGATATCCATTACTCCACCATGCCTCCAGCTATGGGTAAAATAGCAGGACAGAATGGGTTCTATAGCCTTGGATGGCAACTGGTCTAGGAGAAGGACAACTCTGAATTCAAAACCTGCGGAGGGTCGGTTGGGGGCCTTGTGGCATTCGGTGCACCAGGTCTCTGTATTCGTCCCTCCAAAAAGTGTGGATGGTCCTGCACGAGGCCTTCTCCACTATAATCAAATCTCATGTGCCGGAGTCGGGCTGTCGGTTTCCTGGAAACTAATCTGCTTGACACTCATACATCGAATCTCGACGGGAGAGTCGATTATTTATATATATACATATATACATATATATATATATATATATATATATATATATATATATATATATATATATATATAAATATATATATATATATATAATATATATATATATATATATATATATATATATATATATATATATATGTATATGTATGGTTGTTTCGTCCTATATTTGGGACTCATCAGCAGTGCGCATCTACTAGCGAGAATTGAAACCCAGACAGTTACGTTATCAGGAAAACGTCATACCAACTGTCTTCGGTGACGAAGAAGTAGCGAATTAGACTCGATACATCGCCGCTGGATCATATATTCCGTGGTGAGATTATAGTTGTTTCAATGATGCAATAAACTATTATCACCAGTACAAGAAAGACATTTGAATCACTACCACGCAAAAAATTCATTTTTATTATATAATAATTTTATATCTACTCTTTGCTTGAAGAAGGTTTGTTATAGTTACATCACAAAATCCATTTAAAAAAAAAGAAAAGAGAGACGCTTCTCCATAAGCCTCTTTCTGGTTAATGTAAATTTCCTCTATACTAAGATTTTTTTTTCTTTCCACGTCGACAATATAGTTAAATTCCCACAATAATTTTTTTTTTAATTTTTTAAATGTAATTATGACAACAAAAATATTTCGATTTCATTTTTGGCTTGAAAAATTCGGAAGATGAAACGCATCGGCAAAAAAAAGATGTTTTTTTTTCCAGTTGTTCTCTTATAACAATTTGTCTTGTCCACAGAATTGATCTGAGAATTTAACTACATATATATATATATATATATATATATATATATATATATATATATATATATATATATATATATATATGATCGACTCTCCCGTCGAGATTCGACGTTTGAGGGTCAAGCAGATCAGTTTCCAGGAAAGCGACAGCCCGACACCGGCACAGGAGATTTGATTATAGTGGTGAAGGCCTCGTGCAGGACCATCCACACTTTTTGGAGGGACGAATACAGAGACCTGGTGCACCGAATGCCACAAGGTTCCCAAACGACCCTCCGACCTATATATATATATATATATATATATATATATATATATATATATATATATATATATATATATATATATATAAAAGAAACTGTTATCTATATCTATGTAGTGATGATGTCAAAATAAAGCAGGTACAGATATTTTGGTAGTCTAGCAACAAACGACGGAAAATGTGACTCTGGAAGCCAAAAAAATAACGAAAGATGTCTTCAAGAATCTAAATAAAATATTACGTAATTGGAAAATATTAATAGAAACAAAATGAGTGGGAACTAATATGCAATACTTAAGAATCTTGAAAATCTTTTTATTGAGGATGAAAAGAATTCAAGCAACAGGGATATTTTACTTATTAATGTTAAGACAAAAATTAAAAAAAATAAAACAAATTATAAATAATTAATCAAATCAAATGAAAAAATAAATAATTAATTAATCAAATCCAATGTCATCATAATAATTAACCTAAATAAAAAGAAATGACTGGTTTGACTTCTTTTCTACTTTCCTTGAGCACCTCTAGAGGTGCTCAAGGAAAGTCCAAGAAGGATCTCTCACAAGAAACTGAGTTAGAAAGGCGAAATGCGTAATGAAAACTAGTTTTAATTAAAGGTTTTCCATTTGTCAAATTTGTCGGGAATATATATCCTCTCTCTCTTTCGCACTCTCTCTCTCTCTCTCTCTCTCTATATATATATATATATATATATATATATATATATATATATATATGGCAGGATGTGTGTGTGCGTGTGTGTGTAACGAAAGCACGGCCGCAATTTTCGATGGATTTGCACCAAAATTTACATGCACATGCTCCAAGTTAGCGGGAAGGCCAAGACCGAGGTTGCATTTCCCAATTCCCATCGATAGTGGAAATAATCGATCTTTTCATGCTTCTACGGCGGTTTTTATGTAGTTTGCGGCCATTTTGTACTGGCCAGAGTGAGGGCCTATAGCGGGCTGCCACGAATAGGCAGGAAGATCCTATTGGCCATCGTGAGAGCCAACAGCTGACTGACACGAATGCATGCTAAAAAATAAATAGCTGCATTCTTTACAAGTGAGAAAAATTTAAATCTGCATGGCACTTTACTCCAATTGGCTCATTCGCTTGCTTAAACTCAACGTTGATTCTGATTCCGCAGCTCTGAGTTAGGTGTGAAAAAGTATTTGTTGTTAACATTCTTTTTTCGGTTTTTCCAGTTACGTGTCCATTTTTAAAGCTGATCGTTTTGTGTTCATTTTGTTTAGTTCTTTTTTCGTAACAGTAATGTTTAGTACAGAGATTAGAAAAAATTCGCAGTGTGAGATAGGCAAGAAGTAAGGCATGTAGCAACATCAGCACGGCAAAGGGCACTCCTTTAAAGGCAAGGAAGGGCAAAAATATTTTAAGTCAAGTGATAGCGATTGCTGTATGAGTCGTACGATTTTTGAATCAAGCAAGGGCAACGCCGGGCCATGCTGCTATATATATATATATATATATATATATATATATATATATATATATATATATATATATAAGTGAAACTTTTGGAGACCATTTATATTTTGTCTGTGTAAGCAGGAACATTTCGTACTGGGCCTCCAACTAATTTCCATCTAAGCAATACCCACCCCAATAGATATTGTCCATCTTTTTAGTGATAATTCTGTCTAAATTTATTAACTTCGATTCAGCTCTGTTGATTGAGGTTCAAAACCGGTTAGCTTGCCCGTTTTTCATTTTTACTTTTTATTTATTATCATCACGAGTTGTAATAAAAATAAATTTATCGTTTCATGGCGGACACACACACACACACACACACACACACACACACACACATATATATATATATATATATATATATCGGATTATGCGAGGGTAAATCGGAGAAATAAGCGAATCTTCAACATGGCTCGACAAATTTAATTAAACAATATTTTTTTATCTTTCTTTCAAACTGAAAAAAAAAAATTCAAAGATTCTTTATGGAAAAACTTCACACAAAATATTTTCTGTATCTTTTTTTTTTACAGTACAACCGAATGAATTACATTAGTATAGGAGAAACTGAAATGAGTTTACATGTGCAAATGTGTGTGACACGGATATACGTTGTTTTATGTGTGCGTAATAATTTGCAGCAGTCGGTCGCATGAAATAAACGTGGAAGTTAGAATGCTACTGTTGACGCACGGAAACTAAATTAGTCTATGTTTTTTATGTGTCAATATCGCTAAGCATTTTTTGTAATATTGGATACTCGAATAAAAATGTGAGAAATTAATTAAGGTTTGAGAATTTCAGTTTTGTATAATAAACGAACGGGGTCCCTGGTCAAAAGTTAACAGAAAAACTAAACAAACAAACGAAAATGGATCATTTTTATAATTAAAAATCGGCTCCAGAATTTAAAAAAAAAAAAAAAAAATTAGATTTATTAATCTCAAGTTTATTGGTTAATAAATATTTTCCCAATTTTTAAATATCCATTTTAAAGAAGAAAAATATTGTTGATCATATTCTGAAGTGATTCTCCAAGCGTACAGTATCAAGTGGTCACCCATCTAGTTATTGATCCGGCTCGACTTTTAACTTCGGTGATCGTACGGGAACCGGTTTTTCAACCGGATATGGCCGTAAGCCTACAGTTTTTGGATATAATTAAAATGAAACTAAAAATAAAACTACCCTTTAAATATGTTTTCTTTATATTCGTTTGGTGTGAACGTTCTTGCAAAATCTTTCCTTGAACAGAATTTTCATAAAAATTGATCTATTAAACTAATTCATGGTTCGTGGGGATATACATTTCGCGTAAACGTTTATTAAGTTAATATTAAATAAAACGTAACATTCTTCTAATAGATACCTGCTGGTTGGCATGCTGTGTTACCGAACATCTCCAACCCATCCCAATGTGAATGAAACAGCTATTGTTTGAGTAACACTCTTTGAGGAGAAATTGATTTTGCCAATTGACAGGAATGTCACAGTTACTCCCTGATATGGCCTTTACCATTCCCAACCTTGTGCTACTGACTGTGAGTCTTTTATTGAACCGTTTGATCAAACACTGAAGTCGCCGAAAACGATGCCAAGTGGAGCGGAATACCTCCTCAAGCTCCCGAATTTAAAGGGTTACGAAATAAAATACAAACGGTTCACCAACACCTTTATGTATTTTCAGGAAACAGCCATTAGATGACGTCATATATGCAACTGACAACGTCAACGCATGCGTCAACGTGTCAGCTAGCATTTTCCTCACGCCAGGGAACATTATTTTCAACTCGACCTCCTAAAAAAAAATTGCTTTTAAATTTATAAAACAGCTAGTTCTGTCATAGTTAAAACTATAAATAAAAATTAAGTTATTCTTATGCGACATTCAATGCATCCGTTGCAGAAATATCTATAATTGGTTTTTAGTCTTACGTCTGCACATAATTATCATACTTACCCGTTACATTGGGGCACTTCGACGTGATGTAGTAGTTAACAAGCTCGTTTTGCGTGATCGATTACGACTGATTAGTGAGTTATATTCTCACGGGCACTCCGTACTTTCGGCCTTGTGCCACATCTAAGCTACGCTTATTAAATTGAGATTTCGATATAAATGAGCTTGATATCTAGCATATGCAAAAATGTATACTTTATTTATTAATGCTTGTTGATCTCAGAAGTGTTTTAACAGAGGGCGGAAAGTGTGACACTGAAATCCGAAAGCCTTACTAGGATAGCTAAAGATACATTCCAAAAGCTAAGCAAAGTATTAAGAAATAGGAAAACTTCACTCGAAACAAAGAAATGAGTAATAAACTGTCCTCCTGTATGGCGGCGAGTGCTGGACGATATCCTCAAAGATGAAGAGGAGACTTGATATATGGCCCTACAGAAGGATGCTGAGGATACCGTGGACTGAACAACGAAGTTTTAGAGAAAAATGAAAACATAAAGGGAAATTATAGTGAACATCAGAAAGTGGTAGTTGAACTTTCTAGTGCACATAATGAGAAAGGAGGGCTAGGGAAATCTGATACTCACAGGACGGATAGAGGGAAAGAGTGACAGAGGGGAAAAAGCGCATGATATGATTGAGTAAATGGATGGTGGAACAGGGTTTAAGAGAAATAGCAGTTATACAAAATTTATTAAGAGGTACATGGGACAGGAAGTTGTGGAGAGCCATGAACGCCTACGTCTTGGAGGATACGGCACAAATGGAAGAAGAACGTCTACTGACCTACTTTTGAGATGGTAGGCATCTTCTTCTTCTTCTTCTTCTGCTTCAGTAATACATAATTTTATATGAGAAATACCAACAATACATATATATAGTAAAATTACCAACAATCCGTTTTTTCTGTAGTCAAAAAATATATTTAGTTGAAGCTATAAAGTTATTTTCAAATATTTCAATTTCAGTATTAAATGACCCATAAGGAGTTGATATGCCATTAAACAAACAAATCAATCAACGCAATCAATCTTCTTCTTCTATGTACCCCCCTTCAAGAAGAGGGGGTTCGCAGCTGTCCACAACTTCTTATCTTATACAGCTCTTTTTTTCTTAAAGTTTTGGTTCACCACTGTTGTATTTTGGTATTGAACTCACAACTCTTTGGGTCTAGTCACTGGAACTAACCAACGCATTTACCGGGGCGTAAAACAGCTGAAACGTTATGGATATGGCAATGAAAATCAGGATGACAGTCCGAATAATGTAAATATCTCAGAGATATAGAAAGATATTGAAGAAAAAATCCAATCATCCGAAGAAGGCCGGAGAGCAAAAAGGCTGAAAAGTTGTGAATATGGCAACGAAGATCAGAAGAACTGTAGTTCACCAGGACATTTGCCATGGAAATAGCGACAGAGATTGGCTTAGCTGTAAAGGTCTGAACTGGTGGAACTAAAGAATCTAGCTTATCAGAACATTTGCCATGGAAATATCGATAGAGTAGACAGAAGCTTAGCTGTAAAGGTCTGAAATGGTGGAACTAAAGAATGTAACTCATCAAAACATTTGCCATGAAAATAGCGACAGAGAGCGGCTTAGCTGTAAAGGTCTGAACTGGTAGAACTAAAGAATATAGCTTATCAGAACATTTGACAGTGAAATAACGACAGAGAGAGACTTAGTTGTAAAGGTTTGAACAAGATGAACTAAAGAATGTAGCTTATTAAGACATTTGCCAGGAAAATAGCAATATGAGTTGAGAGAGGCTAGTGACATTTCATCTGCGGGATAGTTGTAGTACAAGAAATAATTTATCAACTATAATGCTTTTGAAGTCTTTAAATATTAGATTAAATAGAAGATTGGGTGCCTCCAGATCGGATATAGCAGCATGGCCTATTTTTGGTCTGATCTGTTTCTTGTAAAGGTAAAGCATGGCAGGAGTAGTCGGGTATTTTCGGGAGTGTTACAAGGAACTGACCATATTTCCAGCATCTTTAGTTTGTGGAATAAAGACCAATAGCGAAAGTAAACGTTTCAAATTTAGAACAACAAAATACACGATCATCTGAGTACATATCTTATATGTGGTATTGTAAATATACTATTTACACTTTTCCAGCTGTTGTACTGATCTTTATTTTCATATTCTCAACCTTTCGGTCGTTGTACGCTTCGACCTTCTTCAGGTGATATTTGTTTGAATTTCGAACCGAACCCAGAATAGTTACAATATTTGAAAGCGGCGGGTGGACGAAATGGAACAGGTTCTCAGTGACGTTACTTCTTGGTCCAGCAATATTGAAGGGTTATATGAGCCCATTTCATAGAATAAACATGGAAAGATAGTCTACACAGACACCATCCAACCAATCTTCCGAAACGCCAACACACAGGTTGACTATTCTGAGTTCGGCTCGAAATTCAAATATCTCCGGAAGAAGGCCGGTGTGTAAAACAGTGGAAACGTTGTGAATGTCACAATAAAATTAAAGACAGCAGTCCGAACAATGTAAATAATTGTAAAAAAAAGTTAGGAAGTTGTGGAGAGTCATGATCATGACAGGAAATGGTACATAAAAGGTTAGGACTCTAGAAGTGTGAATAACGAAAATGGAAATATTTTAACAAACTGTAACTAAAGTGAGATGGTGCGATTATGTGTGTGTGTGTGCGTGCGCGCGCGTGTGTGTGTGTGTGTGTGTGTGTGTTTGCGCGCGCGCGAAATAGTGAGAGACCCGTCCAATAAGTAATGACTGCGACTTTGAGCGGGCAGTGCAGTTGTATATGGATATCGCTGTATATGATTTATACGCTTGGGACATTTTAATTTGTCACTGTTCAGATAGGTTCAATAAACACAAAGATGAATGCATTCTACCAGGGAAATAAACGCGTTCCCACCAGTACATAAATATGTGTACATAACTTTCACATCTCTCCCTCCCTCCCTATCTCTCTCTCTCTCTCTCTGTCTCTCTCTGTCTCTCTCTGCTTTCTGTTTTCTCTCTTTATGCTTCTAACTTCCTTTTCTCTTTCCCTATTTTCTTTGCCAATCTATCTCATTTTTTCTCTTTCCTTGCGTTTCACTCTTTCATTTTTCAGTCTCCCCTATCTCTCTCTCTCTCTCTCTCTCACACACACACACACACACACACACACACACACACACACACACACACACACACGCGCACTTCCTCTCTTTAACTTATTTATTTGCCGGTTATTCTTTCAAATCACACATTCTCTTAATCTCGTTATTTTTTATTCTCTTTCTCTGTCTGTGCTTCTCACTTCCACTTCTCTCTGTCTGTGCTTCTCACTTCCACTTCTCTCTGTCTGTTTTCTTTGTCAGTCTTTCTTTCTCTCTACCTCTCTCTGCATTTCGGTTCACACTCCTTTACTTTCTCTTGCTATCTCTCTCTATTTTTCTCTCTATATATATGCTTCCACTTTTCCTTGGCTATTTTCTTTGTCAGACTGTTTCTTTCTTTCTTTTCTTTCTTTCTTTCTTTCTTTCTTTCTTTCTTTCTTTCTTTCTTTCTCTCTCTCTCTCTCTCTCTTTGCATTTCGGTTCACATTCCTTTACTCTCTATTGCCATCTCTCTTTCTCCCTGCTACTTTATTTTTATTATCTCACACAAGCAATCTCTCTTTCTCTCTCTCTCTCTCTGCTTCCCTATGCCGCTTAATTTATTTACTTTTCTTCTCTAACCCTCTCTTGTCTTCACTTTCTTTTTTCCTTTGCCAATCTATCATACAGACACTGATTCTAGCTATTTCTCTCTCTAGTTTCAATTCACTCTATCTCAGTCACTTTCTCTCTCTGTCCCTCTCTCTCTCTCTTTACTTTCGATTCACACACACACACAACACACACACACACACAACACACACACACACACACACTCTCTCTCTCTTTCTCCCTCTCTCTCTCTCTCTCTCGTTCTGCCAGCCGGCTCACTTTCTCTCTGTTTATCCCTCACTCTCCTCCCCTTCTGTTCTTTGCTCCACACATACACACACTTTCTCTGTATCTCTCTCACTTTCTCTCTTGTGTGGAAATGGCGCTCTATCAGAAATATTTTCTAATTCCCGACCATACTTGTGAATTCTCACCCATAAAATATTTTCAGGTTTCTTCTGTGCACTGAAGGAGAAAAAGTTCACAAAGTGAAGCTGCCAAGCGATTTATAATCCGGCGAGGGCACCACGCGGCGTTCAGATCAGGGCTCACAATTCAACGAGTGACAACCATTTCTTTGTATGGCTGTATGCCTATGTGCTTGTTTGTGTACG
>OZ010606.1:23182437-23274937 GCA_963932145.1 Acanthosepion lycidas | reverse complement strand
TTTATTAAAGACATTTTGTATGTTTAACGTCTTTTTATAGATACAAGTATTTAAGTTAATGCTCTGTTTATAATAAACAGTATTAAATAACATTTACCGGCCTGAATGTCCGAGAAAATTTCATAGAAAAGGCCGGTAAATGTTATTTAATACTGTTTATTATAAACAGAGCATTTACTTAAATACTTGTATCTATAAAAAGCATACCCGCCCGGCCCGGTGGCTAGGATCAAAGTGTAGTATCTGTGCTTTGTGAGCTGCCGGGTCGGGTGTCTGTCGAACTCTCTGCTTGCAGGGAGGAACTCTGACGAAGCTTCGCCGAAGGGTAGAGTTTCGTTGGGGGAGGTTGACGGAACTGGCCCCCCTCGGGGGGATTGATGGTTATTTATTTTTGGCTGGGCCTACGGGCTTGGAGATACCCACATTAAAAAGGCCTTGTGCCACATTCAATCCTTGTGGGTGGATTGATAAATACCATCTATAAAAAGCATACCCGCCCGGCCCGGTGGCTAGGATCAAAGTGTAGTATCTGTGCTTTGTGAGCTGCCGGGTCAGGTGTCTGTCGAACTCTCTGCTTGCAGGGAGGAACCCTGACAAAGCTCCGCCGAAGGGTGGGGTTTCGTTGGGGGAGGTTGACGGAACTGGCCCCCCTCGGGGGGTTTGATGGTTATTTATTTTTGGCTGGGCCTACGGGCTCGGAGATACCCACATTAAAAAGGCCTTGTGCCACATTCAATTCTCGTGGGTGGATTGATAAATACCATCTATAAAAAGCATACCGGCCCGGCCCGGTGGCTAGGATCAAAGTGTAGTATCTGTGCTTTGTGAGCTGCCGGGTCGGGTGTCTGTCGAACTCTCTGCTTGCAGGGAGGAACCCTGACGAAGCTCCGCCGAAGGGTAGGGTTTCTTTGGGGGAGGTTGACGGAACTGGCCCCCCTCGGCGGGTTTGATGGTTATTTATTTTTGGCTGGACCTACGGGCTCGGAGATACCCACATTAAAAAGGCCTTGTGCCACATTCAATCCTCGTGGGTGGATTGATAAATACCATCTCTAAAAAGAATACCCGCTCGGCCCGGTGGCTAGGATCAAAGTGTAGTATCTGTGCTTTGTGAGCTGCCGGGTCGGGTGTCTGTCGAACTCTCTGCTTGCAGGGAGGAACCCGGACGAAGCTCCGCCGAAGGGTAGGGTTGCGTTGGGGGAGGTTGACGGAACTGGCCCCCCTCGGGGGGTTTGATGGTTATTTATTTTTGCCTGGGCCTACGGGCTCGGAGATACCCACATTAAAAAGGCCTTGTGCCACATTCAATTCTCGTGGGTGGATTGATAAATACCATCTATAAAAAGCATACCCGCCCGGCCCGGTGGCTAGGATCAAAGTGTAGTATCTGTGCTTTGTGAGCTGCCGGGTCGGGTGTCTGTCGAACTCTCTGCTTGCAGGGAGGAACCCTGACGAAGCTCCGCCGAAGGGTGGGGTTTCGTTGGGGGAGGTTGACGGAACTGGCCCCCCTCGGGGGGTTTGATGGTTATTTATTTTTGGCTGGGCGTACGGGCTCGGAGATACCCACATTAAAAAGGCCTTGTGCCATATTCAATTCTCGTGGGTGGATTGATAAATACCATCTATAAAAAGAATACCCGCTCGGCCCGGTGGCTAGGATCAAAGTGTAGTATCTGTGCTTTGTGAGCTGCCGGGTCGGGTGTCTGTCGAACTCTCTGCTTGCAGGGAGGAACCCGGACGAAGCTCCGCCGAAGGGTAGGGTTGCGTTGGGGGAGGTTGACGGAACTGGCCCCCCCTCGGGGGGTTTGATGGTTATTTATTTTTGGCTGAGCCTACGGGCTCAGAGATACCCACATTAAAAAGGCCTTGTGCCACATTCAATCCTCGTGGGTGGATTGATAAATACCATCCCTAAAAAGAATACCCGCTCGGCCCGGTGGCTAGGATCAAAGTGTAGTATCTGTGCTTTGTGAGCTGCCGGGTCGGGTGTCTGTCGAACTCTCTGCTTGCAGGGAGGAACCCGGACGAAGCTCCGCCGAAGGGTAGGGTTGCGTTGGGGGAGGTTGACGGAACTGGCCCCCCTCGGGGGGTTTGATGGTTATTTATTTTTGCCTGGGCCTACGGGCTCGGAGATACCCACATTAAAAAGGCCTTGTGCCACATTCAATTCTCGTGGGTGGATTGATAAATACCATCTATAAAAAGCATACCCGCCCGGCCCGGTGGCTAGGATCAAAGTGTAGTATCTGTGCTTTGTGAGCTGCCGGGTCGGGTGTCTGTCGAACTCTCTGCTTGCAGGGAGGAACCCTGACGAAGCTCCGCCGAAGGGTGGGGTTTCGTTGGGGGAGGTTGACGGAACTGGCCCCCCTCGGGGGGTTTGATGGTTATTTATTTTTGGCTGGGCGTACGGGCTCGGAGATACCCACATTAAAAAGGCCTTGTGCCATATTCAATTCTCGTGGGTGGATTGATAAATACCATCTCTAAAAAGAATACCCGCTCGGCCCGGTGGCTAGGATCAAAGTGTAGTATCTGTGCTTTGTGAGCTGCCGGGTCGGGTGTCTGTCGAACTCTCTGCTTGCAGGGAGGAACCCTGACGAAGCTCCGCCGAAGGGTGGGGTTTCGTTGGGGGAGGTTGACGGAACTGGCCCCCCTCGGGGGGTTTGATGGTTATTTATTTTTGGCTGGGCCTACGGGCTCGGAGATACCCACATTAAAAAGGCCTTGTGCCATATTCAATTCTCGTGGGTGGATTGATAAATACCATCTATAAAAAGAATACCCGCTCGGCCCGGTGGCTAGGATCAAAGTGTAGTATCTGTGCTTTGTGAGCTGCCGGGTCGGGTGTCTGTCGAACTCTCTGCTTGCAGGGAGGAACCCGGACGAAGCTCCGCCGAAGGGTAGGGTTGCGTTGGGGGAGGTTGACGGAACTGGCCCCCCCTCGGGGGGTTTGATGGTTATTTATTTTTGGCTGAGCCTACGGGCTCAGAGATACCCACATTAAAAAGGCCTTGTGCCACATTCAATCCTCGTGGGTAGATTGATAAATACCATCTAAAAAAGAATACCCGCCCGGCCCGGTGGCTAGGATCAAAGTGTAGTATCTGCGCTTTATGAGCTGCCCGGTCGGGTGTCTGTCGAACTCTCTGCTTGCAGGGAGGAACTCTGACGAAGCTCCGCCGAAGGGTGGGGTTTTGTTGGGGGAGGTTGACGGAACTGGTCCCCCTCGGGGGGTTTGATGGTTATTTATTTTTGGCTGGGCCTACGGGCTCGGAGATACCCACATTAAAAAGGCCTTGTGCCACATTCAATTCTCGTGGGTGGATTGATAAATACCATCTATAAAAAGAATACCCGCCCGGCCCGGTGGCTAGGATCAAAGTGTAGTATCTGTGCTTTGTGAGCTGCCGGGTCGGGTGTCTGTCGAACTCTCTGCTTGCAGGGAGGAACTCTGACGAAGCTCCGCCGAAGGGTGGGGTTTCGTTGGGAGAGGTTGACGGAACTGGCCCCCCTCGGGGGGTTTGGATGGTTATTTATTTTTGGCTGAGCCTATGGGCTCGGAGATACCCACATTAAAAAGGCCTTGTGCCACATTCAATCCTCGTGGGTGGATTGATAAATACCATCTATAAAAAGAACGTTAAACATAAAAATGTCTTTAATATATATATATATATATATTAGGCTGGTGCAAACTTCAAAAGAAAAAACTACATTATTTTTGAACCAACCTAATATATATATAAGCATAAATTGCTAATGCACTCTAATGGACTGACAGGTCAGTCTACGAAACTCTGGAGTCGGTATTCTGAAGTCAACATCAATCCACTAAGTAACACATTTTTAGTTATATTATCTCTTTCTCTCTCTCTCCATATATATATATATATATATATATATATATATATATATATATATACATACATATATATATATATATATATGTTTAATGCTAGCCTTGTAGATGACACCTTTATACATCGGACAGTTAATACCTTTTCGACAATTACACTTTTTTCTGTAATTATATTGCCATTGAAGTTGTTTAAGTATTTTCTTAAAGTTACGTTAATATACAGTACTATATATTGCTCAAGGTTTCTAGTGCACCTGTAGCTTATCTTAATATTGTTCTTTTTGAAGTTTCTGTTGAGTAAAGGGTTATAGTGGATATGTTTGCGGATTAAATTTAGAAAAATCCGGCAAATGTTTGCTTTGACATTACTGTTAAAATGTCGGTTGAACCAAATTATGTTGAGCTTTTTATTCTTACGTTTATTATTGATATTCTTACTAATGTTTGGAATATATTCTAGTTTAACTTTGGGTTATCTAATAGTTGTCTAATGGATATCAGTTATCAGTTATCTCCTGTTAATTAACCTGTCCAAGTTCTCCACTGCCTTAACCAGGTATTGAACTCACATTTTTGGGGTCCTGTCACTGGATGTAACCAACGCCTTTATCCACTGTGCCATGTGTCCTTAAAACACGACACGTGGAACTAGAACAGTCTACCCCAGCGAGCGAAATAAAGGGTTCACTTCGACATTCCAACCACCTGAAGAAGGCCGGAGCGTATAACGACCTAATCGTTGTGATAAATATGACAACAAAGATGAGGACAATAGTTCGAATAATGTAGTGCAGATTTGTGCAAGTTATTTAAAATTCAAGGTGAGTTGGTGGATTCTTTGCTAATGTATATATGTTTATAAAACTCTTTAGTATAAGGCATGTGTACTCCTCAGTATAAATCGAAAGTTGTGTCCAGAAAATTGTTTACTTTGGTGTTGGTGTTAGTCGTGATATTAAGTCAGTGATTCTTAAAGAATTTGAAGAATTGTTTCCTAAATCGGTCTGTTTGTTGTGGATTGGTGTTATGTAGGAGGTTAAGTCCGTAAATTTCTGTACAGACCAGTGTTCTTAGTATCGAAAGTTTACCTAAGTCTCCACAGTAGCAGGAATGCCAACTAATTTACAAGCTATAGAGAAGTTTGGATTGTTTTTTTGTTGTCTAAATATAATAATCGTGATATAGTATAGATCAGTTTCTGGACTTGCTTAATGATGCTGATTTCCTGGTCCATGATGGTGCAATAATTCTTGGCCAGGGTTATAGCAGCCATTAACAGGTCTTCCGTGATCTGCGGGTAGATGTAGGTGTTGTCGAATTGTATGAAAGTGCACTCGCTTTTATTTTTTTATATTAGAGAACCAATTGATATCTTCTTTCGTATTCTTCCATTGGTTGACCCTATGGCATTCCTAGTGTATTTACAGACTCGCCCTAGTATAGCCTTGCTGAGTTTTCCTATATTAATCTTGGACGAGTTAAGCAATCGGAACTGCGAATTGTTGGAGAAATTGTCTTCATAGTTCTTAACACTAATAAAAGTTTATGTAGCTTATGCACCCTTTCGTCGATCTTAAGTTTAGTGGCTGTAATTCGAGCCTGGTCATTAACATCATTTTCCTATTTATCTGATGCTTTCTTATATATTAACTGCTTTACAGATTGCGCTTTGGTGGTCGTCGACGTTATAGCAAATATAGATTGCCAGTTTTATCAGATTTGATGATGATTTTATCAGCCTTACGTAATCTTGGCTATGTCTTTTTTCACATACCTTTGTAGGTTATTATATTTCGTTGCGTATTTAATTCTATTTATTACTGAGAATAAGTTCTTTTCAAATTCTAGGAGTAGGTCATCGCTACGAGGGGTTTTCAGGGACATAAATCTAAAGATTCATTTCTCTTTTGGTGAAACATTATTTCCATCTCATTCTACTCATCACACTCTGAATTTTGTGCAAGAAGCTGTGTTCATATTGGTTCCTTTTAGGGACGAGGATGCTTTTAGGAAGAAGTACGGTGGAGCAATGGATAGCGCCTCGGATTGAGGAATTCCAGTCGAATCCATTACATTCACTAATGTGCTAATACCCTTGGGAAAGTTGTGAATCCTCATCTATAGGCTAATAGCAGGACAGACCGAGTTTTATATCCTTGCATGGCAACTGGTCTACTGAAGGAAAAAATATGCATGGTCAGTCATGTATCGAAAGATGCATGATCGCCTAAGCGTGTATCACGCATGGCACATAACTGACTGATGTTTTTGGTGAAGCAGACAAGTATAAAAGGTTCCATCACTCAGTAAAGTATGTGGTAAAATAATAATTTAACCACAAGTAATTCGTTTGTTTGGCTAAACCAGTGTTTCTCAACCCTTTTAAGCAATGGCACATCTAGAAGCAAATGAAAATATCACGGCACACTTAGAAAAACTTTTAAGGGGTATACATTTAAGTTTCATGAAATAAAACCATTATTTTCCTTCAATTATAAATAACAAAGAAAAAAAAAATAGATAGTGTGCAATACAAAATACGAAGTTCCAAACCGAATATGGCAGATGAAATACAAATTTCTATCTCGGGATTTTAATCATATATTTAGTTTTCAACATCAAATGTCAAACAAATTGCAATACGACTATACGTCTGGCCTATGCAATGGGTGTGTGTAACTGTGCAAATCATCTTTGCTTTTCTTTAACCACAAGTGATGCCACATCCTGTTCTACAACCACAATCGACAATCTTCAAAGACGGCTGTGAAGCAGCTGGTTGGTCAGCGGTAATTTCACTCAGGTCGTTTTCTTCTGGTTTCCGTCCTGACCCAGAAGGAGTCAAGTATCGGCCCGCCAACTGCAGAGGATTTACTTTGTCAAGTCAATCTGAAGTCTGCTGAGAATACGAGACTAAATTCCTGATACATAATATAACTGTTGATTCATTTCAGGATCTGTCACATTAATGTCAGTCGTGCAAGTTATGTGGTTTCTGGTAGGTTCCTTTCAGAGTGTAATGTGAAGTTAGTGGCATCATATAAGAATAGAAGACTAAATCTCTCACACGTAAAATAATTATTTATACAATTCTAGACTGTAAACCAAGACTGTGTTCTTTAGGACTTTTTTTTGCGGGGCGGGGGGGTTCGAGCATTCGATCTTTTCAAATCGAGGGTATTTTTTGGGTCTTTTGTCGAGCATTCGATTTTTTGAAAGCGAGTGTATATGATTTAAGTCTTTTGTCGAGCATTCGATCTTTTCAAATCGAGGGTATTTGTTTTGGGTCTTTTGTCGAGCATTCGATCTTTTGAAAGTCAGTGTATATGATTTAAGTCTTTTGTCGAGCATTCGATCTTTTCAAATCGAGGGTATTTGTTTTGGGTGTTTTGTCGAGCATTCGATCTTTTGAAAGTGAGTGTATATCTTTTAAGTCTTTTGTCGAGCATTCGATCTTTTCAAATCGAGGGTATTTGTTTTGGGTGCTTTGTCGAATATTCGATCTTTTCAAATCGAGGGTATGTATTTTTGTCTTTTTTTCGAGCGAAAAAAACTTAGTGGACTTGGTATTTGTATAACTTACCTCTATTCGGCTATCTCGGATGGGTATATCCTAATTTCAGCTATGTTCACTTTCTGTTTATGCCGGCGTACCCACCGACATTATTTGAGGTGCAATTGAAAACTTTATGGCTAAGAGCTTACCTTTTAGTTCAAATCTCAAAACGCCTAGGTCTTTTGACGTTCTGAGGTGACACCGAGTACAAAGCTTATTTAAATAGCTCATAGAGTGACTCCATTACATATTGAGATCACCAAAGATAAACTTCTCTTAGTACAAATATACCTAACAGACATTAAATTCTATTCAGACATCTGACATTTCCTGACATTGATCACATGCTGCGAGAGTGAGGCTTAGCCGTTGGAGTCGTTAGTGGAAGAAGAGCTAATGTTAAAAGCGCCATTTGTATTAAGATGCCATATATCTGTATTTATTACCGAATTTTTAATAGATACTCTTCAATGTTTCGGTTGAGTGCAGCTTAAGTGGAAACTGTTCCATTGTCGTGGCTAGAATTTCATGATTGTTGTAAGTTAGTGCTGAAACTTGACTAATGCATGGAATAATAATGCAACACAAAATGTACTTAGAACAAAATGTATTGAAACAAGAAAGTGTACACAATATTTACATATTGTCTTTTGTATATTCCTGGGAAGGCCGTTCCTGGAGAATGTGTTGACTGAGTCGCAGTCGGGCAGAGTCACTGGTTGAATCTCTTGATTCCTGTATTTATCAATCCACCCACGAGGATCGAATGTGGCACAAGGCCGTTTTAATGTGGGTATCCCCGAGCCCGTAGGCTCGGCCAAAAATATGGTTTTTCTGAACCCGCCTAGACGGGTTCAGGCCCTGTCAACCTCCCCGGACGAAACCTTGCCCTTCGGCAAAGCCTCGTCCGGGTTCCCCTCTGCTAATGCAGAGAGTTCGACAGTCGCCGAGGAATCTCTTGATTCCTTCCCTCTCTTCCCGGTACCAACCATATTTATATGGTTTTACTCCACTATGCTAATTAGGTGGATCCTACCACAACAGTTAGTGCAAAAGCATTCATTCGGGAAGACAATCTTCATTGCCATCTTTTTTTTTTTTTTTGGTTAGTTTTAATGTTTTCACTTTTCATTGTATTTAAAGTGCTGATGTATCACAGTCAATCATGACATGTAAAAACAAGATGTGTTGTTTTTCTTTTACCAGTGCTTTTTGAATTGACCTATTACGGTACAGAGTTAGAGATTTACTATAGAACTCACATTAAGTGATGTACCAATGATGATGAGGAGGATGGACTTGTAACAAACATTGCCAACAAATCAGAATCTCTCAAGAGCAAAACCGTGTCTGGTCTAGTTATATCCAATATAACGGCTTTAACGAACACCCCCACCAACATAAAGGAAATAATTGTAGTTACTAGGGTTTTATGCTATGTAGACGTAAAACAAATTTAAAAAAGAAACAAGACCATCAAACTGTGCACTGCAAACATACTTTTTCTCTTGGTTTATCGAAGGTTTTAAAAATTATGAAAAAACAAAACTCACAAATTTTTAATTGCCTGAAGTTGTGTGCTTAAAATGGTTACTTTAATGTCAGCAAGTAGCGTAAATCGATCAGTTGTAGTTGTTACTTATACATATATAAAGGGGAATTGTCTGTATATGTGTCAGTGTGTGTGTGTGTGTGTCTGCGGCTCAAACTAAAAACTTCAATAATAACGACAAATAAATATATATACAGATTCAATAACACCCAAACCACATTTTTGCAAAAAATTATCATCGTATGATTTGTATTTGCTGGGATATTTTAATAGATACCATTCAGTTCGTATCATGAAGCTTTATAAGTGTAACACATTTGAAAAAACATGTGTCAAATATGGCCAGACCCTTTTTGATTTGACAATACGCAAGCTTTCAAATGATGTGCCTAAATGGCTACCACATCTAAGCTGTTCCGTAAAAAGTAGTAAATTCCAAATTTCCCTTCTTTATGGAACAGACGCCCGTATGGATGCTTTTCTGAACACTATATAAATCCCTTCGAGTCTAGAGTCAATCGTTATTTATTCCCCTTACTTTTAAAATGTTCCTCTCATCTCGCTTTTCATTTGTATCTCGTTATTGCCGTATCTGGTCTGATTTTCCTGGTGTACATATCGAGATTCTCGACAAAATCCAAAGACGGCTTTCTGATGCAATTCATCCTGCCTGGCATCTCGACTTCAGTCACTTTCTCAACGACATGACGTGTCTTCCCCCTGTCTTTTCTACAAACGTTTTCATAGTAACTTCTCTGACGAGCCATGGTGCACCGACGAGATGAATTTAAGCGTGCTGCTAGATTGGCATCGAGGTACCGACCTTTTACTGTTGAAAAAGCTAAAGACGACCGCCACTTCTACTTCAACAGTTTATTTTCTTACACTTCTTACCTGTGGTATTCCCTTCCGTTTACTTTCTTCCCTGATAAATACAATCTACAAAAATTGAAATGTATCTTCAATCGCCATCTTCTATCTTCTTAAACCCCTTTTTCCCATCCCTCAACGCTCCATATTCTCAGTCTTCTCTTTCACTTTCACACCCTGTAACCCCCTGTGTACTAGTGGCATTTGATTTAAGAAATATATTCATTTCATTCATCATTACCATTTTAACATTACCTGTCTTACTTGAGTTACTCTCGAGCCTGAAATTGAGTGAATTTTAGCATAAAACACTTTTAAAGTCTAACCCCCCAACGCCTGTGTATTATTTATAGCAGCTAGTGATTCGACTTCGCTTTCCTAATAAGGATTTATCTACGCATATATCTTAACTTTCATTTTCCTCATAGAACATTTACAAATATAAAAGGTACCACTACAGTTCACTGATTCTCTGCCATTAACCCAATAGCGAAAGAAAACAAGATGTCAGGTCATGTGCAATAAATTGAGAAGCTTCCTCTAGCCAGAGAACAAATAAATCAAAATTAGATTTGTCTCGAGACGCACTGTTTGATAGTGGTCTGCCTTGGTTCTATATTCCTGAATATGCAAATGACAAAGACTCCAGTGCGTGTCAGATAGTTACAGGCTGACGGAATGAATGGAAGCACCATGCCAATGTGCTGCCTTTTCCACCTCTTTCCCTCGGTTGGAATATTGCCAGCCTATCTGATGTTCTGATAAGGCCTGATTCTTTAGTTCAACCAGTTCAGACCTTTGCAGCTAGGGCACAATACACGCTATTTTCACTAGGACACATCATGATAGACCCGCGGAGTCGAATCAACTTCATTTTCTCACTGTCCCAGATGTATGAAGAACGTTCCCCTCAGAGGGCTTCTCCCTAAGAATTACCACAGACTCCTGTATGAGTGCTTCCTTGTGGACCAAAAGCCTGTTCAAGTCAAGGGTCAATCGCTATCTACCCTCCTCATAATCTCTATTTCATACCATCTCATTTCATTTATCTTTATCATTTTAACTCAACCTTGAGTGACTCTCGGTCCTTTTTAATTTGGTTATCCAAAAATCAGATATTAAATAATTTCTCTTGAAATTCTTCGGTTATTATTTGTCTGCCAATAACTATTCTGCTTCTATTCTCTATTTCTGAACAGAATCTCCCAACATGTAGGGTGTTTTGCGTATTATACTTTTATAAACGCAGCATAATAAGAATAAAGAGACAGGTAAACATTTCTCCACCGATTGTCTTAATTACAAGTCGGGAACTCCATTCAAAATTTCGTACCAAAGACGAGTTTCAGAAAAATGATTTCCTTGTCAGGTTAACTTATTCTAAGAATATATATATTTTTTTATTTAATTGCCCAAAGCAAGACAGTAATGTCACTAGAACGCAGAGGTTTTACAGGGAGTGAAAGAGAATGAGAATACTTTAGTGTTTGGGTGGGGGATAGATTAAGGAAAGGATAAAAAATGAACAGGGTTCAAGAAGACATAGCGATTAAGTTTGCGTTTAAATTTTTGGAGATTGTAGTTATCAGGGAAACAAGAAAGCGGAAGGGAGTTCCACAGGCGGGAAGTGCAAGAACAGAAACTGTTAGAGTAGAAGGGCTGTTGCATCTAATTATTTAAGATGTAAAACCGTGACACCTAATTGTCAAGCTTAAATTTATGTAGTGAAGACACCAAGGGTGAAAAAACATATCACAACAGTTGCCATGAAAATATTTCTTGAAAAAAAGTGGAGGTGGGTGGCGAATCCCCTCATTTCTTCTGTGTCCCAAATATATCTTCATTTAATACCACCTCCTTTTTCATTCATAACACTCACCATTAAAAGCATTTAACAGCACCTTGAGTTGTTCACGAGCTTGTATTGGGTATATTCTAGTGTAAAATTATGTTTAGGGTTGTTATATCGTGGATAATACGATATAAGCAACGAGGTAATCCCGAGTGGAAAGATTACAGTAACACGGGAATTAGGTAAAAGAATTGACAAGATTTTTATTGTACGGAAAGTACAATGAGTAATAGTTCGTAAATATAACAATCAGCAAAACGAGAGATACGTCACGGAAATCGTAGTCGTCCTTCATACCCGGTATTTACTTGACCCCCTCCCCCCCACAGAGTCAGGTTGTGACACAAGGTCGGTTTAATGTGGGGAGCCCGAGCGCATGCACCCGGGCAAGGAACGAAAATTCCCCTCAGCCCCCGTCGGTTGCGCTGGCCTGGGTGCGTGCACCGATCCTTCTCTCTAGTGCAATGAGAAGGCGCGGCCTCTGGCAGCTGATCCCCAGGACCAGGCACCTCCCAGTATAATTTTCCTCAGTTGCGACTCTGTCCTTTGACGGAGTCGACCCTGAGCGCACTCTGAGACGAAACTGAGAGATGATAAATAATGCGAAATCCCTCCAAGGAGGGATTTACGCGCTAACAGTTAAGCATGTCATTAGTGATTTTACAAGCGTGACTTAGATGGGGCACAAGGCCGAAAGTATGGGGCATCCAGTGAGGATCGAACTTACTATTCAATCTTAAACGTCTTAGCGAAACAAGCTTGCTAACCATTACACCGCATGCAAGGTGTCCTCGTCCTTCATACGCTTCTACTACAATAGTACGTCACTTCTCTTATTCTCCCAGTTACGTCTCTTCTAGACTGACCAATCACAGTTGGGGTGTGTTAGGTTGTTCCACTATAACAACGGTGCAAGCGTCTCTGATAAACATCAAACATGGATTGATAAGTGTTTCCACCTATTATCATTTGTATTCTTTATAGCAGCTACTTATTTGACTGCCCTTTTCTAATGAGGAATCCTTCTTTGCATTGATTTTGTGAGTCATTTTCCTCATGGAATATTAACAAATATAAAATACGTCATTCCAGTTCACTGGCTTGTCTGCCATTAGCCTCGTAGTGGAAAAGAAAACAAGATGTCAAGGTCATGTGTATCAAATTGTTCAAGATGCTACCATAAAATAAATCAAGATCCGAATTGTGACGAAATCCATATCAGTATCTGTGTTGTTCCTGTATTCTTGAACATACGGTG
Source organism: Acanthosepion lycidas (assembly GCA_963932145.1). Taxonomy (NCBI): domain Eukaryota; kingdom Metazoa; phylum Mollusca; class Cephalopoda; order Sepiida; family Sepiidae; genus Acanthosepion; species Acanthosepion lycidas. Next base: position 23,261,990 of record OZ010606.1, on the reverse strand, counting down.
AAAGACTTCAATGCGCTGCGGATAACTACCCTCTTATCAGGAGCATGAAGACACCATGCCAATATAATATCATTCCCACCTCTTTCTCACGGCTGTAACGTTACAAGCATATCGGTCTTTATCACAATTTCCATGGCAAATGTTTAAATTAGTTTTCTTCTTTAGATATACCATCTCAATTTTGAATTTTTACGGTTTATCAACACTTTGGAAGAATATTTTTGGAATTGTAAGAAAAATACTTTTTTGCCAGTTGCATTAAAAGTTATTTGCGAATAACAATAATCTTTCGAAGTACACGCTATATTATTTAACCCATGGCTGAAGGAGGAGAGTGATTGGCACCCTTCGCAATAAGTGAATGTAAAGAAACCGACTGAAATTCGAACTCGGCACTCCCAGTTCGCATTTCCAGCCGCTATTTATCACGCCAACTGCTCAACTTCACCAGCAACATTATTCAATGCAAGAACGAGATATAAATGAAAAGCGCGATGGGATGAACATTTCAAAAGTCAGGCCAATAAATAACGATTGACTCTAGACTTGAAGAGATTTAAATAGTGTTCAGAAAAGCATCCACATGGGCGTCTGTTCAATAAAGAAGGGAAATTTGAACTTCTTTTTATGGAGTCATCTTTACAACCAGGATATGCAACTTTATGTTAATCAGTATCCCCCCATGCAAGGCAGCAAATCCATTAAGACACATAAGATTACAAGGTGCGGAAGAATTAGAAAACAAAAAAACATTAATAATTAACGGAAAGAGAAAAGATTAATAAGGAGAACTGTAGACAGTGATTTAAATTGTATTTATATTTTTGCAGATTGAAGTTCGATGGAAAGCATGAAGCTGGAAGGGAAGTTCCACAAGCGAGAAGTGCGAGAAAAGATACTGTTAGCATAAAATTTACGGCTACATCTAGCCAGCACAACTGTAAATTGAAGAGATATCGACATCAGTCAAATACTTCGCTTAAATTCAAAAAGTTTAGGTCACTTAATGAAGAGGTCACCTGAACAATTACCATGAAGGTAACTTTTCGGTGCCGAGAAAGTGACTGAAGTCGGCTCTCTGAAATGATAAATGGAGAGATCTTTAGTTTTGGAAGCCTTAAATTTAACAAGCCATGTTTTGATCCAGTCGTTTATATCATGAAAACTAACCTGAATGTCAAATTATGAGATACACATCTTTTCTGAACTTCTTATGTAGTATGTGATTCACTGCAGGCAATTTAATATCAATCAGAAATCTTTGATAAAAAAAAGGAGTTAATCTATGGCGATCCTAATATGTAATGGGTTCACCCTAAGAGCTAATTTAAGCTTTGTAAATAGTGCCAGACCAGAACGTCAAAACAGCTAAATGCCTCAGGGGGTTAACATATAAGTTAAGCTGTAGAGAATCGGGCCTCAAATGATGTCGGTTAATGCGCTGAAATATATAAAAAATGAACACAGCTGAACATACGTAATACAAACGGATGACTGGAAGTTATCTAAACGCACAAACAAACAAGGGAAAAGGCAGGCACTTAACAATCATGCAAGAAGATCGAACTTTCTAGGAAAAACTTAGAACCAAATACCTTCGATTAGGCTGACGTTAATTTAATGCAAAAAGCGTTAAATTAACTATAGGCTTGCGACGCTGCGCCTGTGAGGAGGTTCCAGAGTGGAGATTAATTATTTCCCTATAAGACGACGGTATAAAGGATTTTAAACTCATAAGCGAGGAGGCACGGTGGAGTAATAGATATCGGCTTGGATTGAGGAATCGGAGAGCCGAGTTCGAATTCCAGTCGAATCCATTACATTCACTTACGTGCTAATACACTTGGGAAAGGTATGAATCCTGGAAGTGAATTCATACCAGGATAGACAGTATTCTATAGCTTTAGCTGAAAGAAATGGCAACCTACTGCGAGAAAAATCTGCCTCGTCAGTTATATATCGAAAGATACATGATTGCTTACGTGTGTATCACGCATGGCATATAACTGACTGACTGAATCAAGGGTAGCAAGTGAAGACTGAGCAGCTCCAGCCCAGACTTGGTTACAATATTCCATATCATTTTATCTACTCTGACCCTTTTAAAGATAAAGCATGGAGAAAGGAGCCAAAAACTTTTTGGAGTGATTGAATTATTTTTCCGGCGTATTTAGAAATAGATTGTATACATGATGTCTAAGTCTTTTGACAGGACGACCAACTCCTATGACAACTTTTTACATATTTAACGAAAGGAGTGCAAGCGAAACGACTCCAGCAAATTGGGCCCGTGAACGAAGCGAGAATGGAGTCGGTTTCACTTAGATTTCGAACGATGTTAATTATTTTGTCTTACGCAAAGATAGGTGTGCGTCAGCCGACCATCGCACGTCCCTCGGTCGACCGCCGCGCGTCGCGGGGCTGTAGCACGCCCAGCTGGCCACTGACTCACTCCCCTTCTTCGGCGGAGCGACCGACTCGAATATCCATACCACTATATTTCTCTGCAATTGTGCAGAAAGCTCAAAGAGCTTCACTTCTCAGCTAGACCTCTGGAAGCATATTTTCGATTACGATACAAAATACATATAAAAAAAATGTTGAAACAACTTATCTAGGGTAAAAAATAAACGAGTAACATATTCAAGTATTTGCCATCATGAAAACACCTTTCTAATAGGACTATTTTATTAGCATGTTATTAAACATACCTAATACAACAGAAAACTAACTGAAAAACATAATTTACTAAAAACTAATGGGCATTTTAAGGAAGTGGCTAGCAGCCATCTTGGACGCTATCTTGAAAATTAAATATTTCCGGTGGTCATCCTTTAAATTTATCAGGTTATTAAGAATATTTTGTAGTACAAAGGAAATTTCTACTTATATTTTAAATTTACTAGGTTCATAAGAATGCTTTGTACTACTAGGGAACTTTCTACTTACATTTTAAATTTATTACGTTTTAAGAATACTTTGTACTATAAAAGAACTTTGAAATACTTTTGCTTAGGTGAATACAGAACGAGTAATGGGTATTTGAAGAATTTGGCTAGTGGCCATCTTGTACACTATCTTGAAAATCATCGCTCTCCAGTAACGAGATTGTGGTAAACATTTGAGATGTTAGCAAGTACACCTGATACTCGTAAATGCCATTGATATAGCTCGTCTTGGAACCATTGACGGAGTACGCATTTATTTGGCTTGAAGAATTTGGCTTTCATCTTTAAAGCTATAATAAAAAAAAAGCTGGAAACTTGGATACTTCTATAATATCTGTCACTATATTAGGGAACTTTTCTGGGCGGAAAATCGGCGTATCTATTTATTTGGAAGGTTTAAATTAAACTTGCACTATTTATACTATTAAGTACTGTGTGTTTGCTCTTGAAAAAGAGTCTGAATGCTTATCTCGTAAACGACTGACAGTGATTTCCATTAACAGTTGGTTATCTACTACTGTGAACTTATAGCTGAATATTATTTTAAGTTCGCATTTGTAAGTTTAAATTTTAATCAAGAATAAGAAATATATGAAAATAAATATATTTACATTCGTTATATTTGTTCTTTTAAAGAATTCTTTTTTCCAAGACTTTTATCAAACAATTGATATATATATATATATATATATATATATATATATATATATATATATATATATATATATATATATATATATATATTATACTGTTTTAAAAACAAGGAATTTATTAATGGTAATAGTCGCTGAGGCCCTTTCGTCCAACATCTCATCAGGAGAAAATCGTTGGAAAAATTGATAAATTAAACGAAAAGAACAACAACGAAGATAAAGAGCAAAAAAGGCGGGGAAAACACGCTAAAATCAATAACATATAAGTATATATACTTATAACGAGAACAGGGGAAATCGAGTGTAAATAATTAGCGAGGGACAATTAAAATAAAATATCCCCCAACAAATTAAGGGACTTCACAAAATCCTTCTGCCGACAAAGAAAAATATATTACTATAAGATTACTTAATACATTTGTTGACACCCAAAGAACACTTTCTATAAAATAAGTGAATAAGAAAATATTCTGGCGGTTATATGTGAATTTGAATTTTCTCGTAGGTCTACACAGGCGTTGCTGGATGCACTTGTACCGAACGAAAATTACATTATATGTCTGTCTTCTTTTATGAGCTAGTTCTCTTCAAGACGTCGGCAATCATGGCTCTCCTAACATCCTATTCTTTGTAGCTCTTGCTAATGATTACTTTTAACTGTTTTTCTCCGTTTCTATTCTACCATTTATTTACACACACTTTTTAGGCAGGTTACTCGCTGTTATTCCCCCCACCTCTTGCCTTCAGTATGTGATGTGACGGTCAAATTTCTCCAAGCCATCTTTCCTTATTTTATATATATATATATATATATATATATATATATATATAAACATTAGGCAGCATATAATTTATATACAAAGAAATAATCACACATAGAATCAATCAGCAATATCAATTCTATTATTCGCGACATCCATCGATAGTAGTGTATAATGTATGCATTAAAATACTGTTAATCTATAGAATGAAGTGATCCTAACAACCATATTTAATATATTTAATTTTATGAACATATAAACTGGAGATAACAGACAACATTTTTATAAATGAGGATCACTTCACTCTATGGATTAACAGTATTTTAATGCATACATTATACACTACTAGCGATGGATATCGCCAATAATAGCATTAATATTGCTGATTGATTCTATGTGTGATTATTTCTTTGTATATATATATATATATATATATATATATATATATATATATATATATATATCAGAAATCTCAATATTCACTTTCTTATTCGGAGCATGAGTCTCTTTTTCAATTTCGTTAAATATTTATTCTTGCTAACGTGCTCCAATTATGGTATTCTCATCATCTTACTGTAGAGCCACATTTCTATTGTCTCAAGTCTATTATCCATCTGTGATGAGATTGTCCAGCATTCACTGCCATAGAGTAAAACTGATGTAGCATCGAAATTCAACACTCTTTTCTTTGTTTCTAATATTTTTTACTTTTTTTTTTATTCGAATAGGCTTTGGACTTCAGTGTCACCTTTTCCATTGTCTGCTAAAACATTCCCCAGATAGATAAACCTTTTTAATAGCTTGATTTTGACATTGTATCTCGCATCTCTGGATGTTTCTCTTACTAAGAACCATATTTAATATAGTTGTTGATTAGTCCTTTTTTCACGCTTTCTTCTATTTTCTTTTTTAAGAGTTCCTGCAGTTTTCTTGCTTTCTGTCATCAACCCCGTATCACCTGCCTACATTTAAATTCTTGGTGTAAATTAAATTAAAATCCAAAGGTTTGGGGTACCTCTTCAAGGAAAGCACCTTTCTCGTTGTAACTTCTATGAATCTCATTAAATAGATGATTAAAACCTCGCTCTGTCAGACTGAACTCCTTGATGGAAAAAAGGATTTGATTCCTGTCGGTAGCGTAATATGTCTTTAGTAAAACGTCTCAATCAAGGCCGGTTGATATTAATTTCAGTGGTTAAGAAAATAAAAAAAAACAGCGAGAGCAAATCAAACATGTAGGCCAATTAAAAAAAAACGTTTAGAGTAATGAGAAAAAATTAAATAAGCAAAACGGAGGCTAGAAATGAAATGGTAATCTTTATAACATCAACAAAATACCATACTCGCCAGCGGCGTGAAGTGGGTAAGCCGCTGCTAGAAGTGAACTTCTTAGCACATTACCCCCACTTACAATGGTGTCCAACGTATTTATGAGGCTTGGGACATCCCTATAACTGTTCATATGAACGGTAAATACAAATAAACAAAATAATATAAGAAACAAGTAAAATAAATTAACCCAAACAAATAACAAACGACTCCAGTTAGAATAGACGAAATAGAAAAAATAAAAATAAAATACATATAAAAACGAGTAAAAATAATCAACGCAAATAAATAAATAAAGTAAATAATAATAAACAAATTAACAAACCAATCCTGCCAAAATAACCGTTAGAATAGACTACAACAACCAATCTAAAAATTGGACGTAAAAATAGCTATAATTACTATATAATGATAAGAAAAACATTAATACGTTACTAAAAAATCAAACAGAGTAAAATAAAAATATACAAAAGAGAGTAAATAATAATATACAAAATAAAAATAAGTAAATAAATAAAAGTTAATCCAAATAAATAAACAAATGAACAAATGGCCACCGCTAAAATAACCATTAGAACTAATATAAATAAGCATAAAGAAGCAAAAACAAGTAAAAATAATAAATCCAAATAAATAAATTAAAAACTCTTCCCCCAACAAATATGGCAGAATAGACTACAGTAAGCAATCTAAGCACTGAACGAATAAATAGACTTATTTATCTTCCCAGACAAAGACGATTAAATAAGCAACCTAAGCAAATCCCCCTATGTTTTTACTACCTTAATAAAACACCAAAAAACGAAAAGAACAAAATAAATAATACAAAATGAAATAAATAAAATAAATAAACAAACAAGCCACTCCCGCAAAAATAACCGCCAGAATAGATTATCCACAATGCACCACTGACCCATATATATAAATAGTTAAGAAAAAAGCCAACATTCGCGGCCTGACGATTGTGCCAAGCCTGTCGCATGCTGTGAGAGTTGACTTCAATGTTCACTTATATATAATATATATATATATATATATATATATATATATATATATATATATATATATATATATCACCCTGCTCGTCTATCTATTTGTCTATCTTTCTATCGGGTTCTGTTCTTATCTATGTTAGTTTTTCATATCCATCTATTTATACATTCTGTTCTTTCCTATCTATTTCTTCGTATATATATATATATATATATATATATATATATATATATATATATATATAGATGTCGATGCAAGTTTGATCTGATCTATATATCTATATCTATATATATCTATATCTATATATACATATAAATATAGATAACTAGACTCGTTTCGAAAAGGCCTCGAATTTTTGATTTGCAAATAATCAAACAATCTCGAGGGAAAAAAGGTTTTAAAAAAAGAAAGAGCTACAAACATGAACTACTGTCGAACAAATCGCACAGATGCAGGTCTGAAGCCCAAAGAAAAAAACCCGATACGAGTAGACAACTAACTAACAAAAGAGCTCAATACAATCGTAGAACAGAGCCATACTTTCCCTGACGATCCGTTTAGGTGAAACCTAGGTAGGTTTGTCTGGCTCACTAGGTGTATCTATATATATATATATATATATATATATATATATATATATATATATATATTACATTATGTTTTCCCCTTTCCTCTCGCTCTATTTCAATCTCACTCTCTACCTGTCTACCTACATCACTTTGTTCCTATCTATAATTAAATTACATTGAGAACATAATCTCATTAGATCTATCACAGGCTTTTCAACTATCTCTCTCTGTATGTGTGTATCAGTCTGTTCGTATATCTATCTATCTATCTATCAGTTTCTTCATCAATATATCTGTGTATCTATCTTAGTTTGTTCATCTACCTATCTATGAGTCTCTTTATCTATCTATTGATGTTCACTCTGTTTATCTATCTATCTACACACACACACACACACACACACACACATATATATATATATATATATATATATATATATATATATATATATCTATTTTATTTATTATTTTATTCTATCTCTTACCATTTCATTTACTCTTAGATTCTTTTCGCATTGATTCCATTCTTTAAGTCATCTACTCTCATTTATCTAATCCCATCTAAATACTTCTAAACTACGTTACTTCTTTCTATCCTCTTTATATATTTTCTTTTTTTTTTTCTTCTTCTCGTCTTTTCTGTTTTATTGTTTCTTTTGAATGTTTTTTCTCTCTGTTTTTCTCTTTATGTCACATCGAAAATTTTTCTTTGACGTTATTTTTTCTTCTTGTTTTCTGTCCCTTATTTTTCTGTCTTGTTACTTCTCTTTTCATTTCTTTCTTTCTTTCTTTCTTTCTTTCTTTCTTTCTTACCATTATATTTTCTTTATCGTTCTTTTCCTACTATTTGATTTTCTTTCTTTCTCTCTTTGCCTAGCATTCCCTTTTCCTTCGTTCGTTTCATATTTCCTGTTTCTCATTTTCCTCTCTCTAATTCGGTAGACTCAAACTCATCCCTTTTCTGTAACATTCTCCGACGGCGGCCCTCTTCTCGCCAGAAATGGAAACGCGTGGGCCACGTAAACAAGCCACTCCATTGCATACCGGACCGTCTACAGCTGCTAATGTTGCGTCTGGCTGGTGGAAAATACATAACAACAAAAGCAAGAAGAGCTATAAAAATATACATAACCTTAAATACAACCCCGAATCTAAATCCGTGGGCGTGATTCAATGCACTCGCTCCCACCATAGTTTTCGCTGTCTTACTGCATACTTTGTTGAAATTCTTTCTATCAATTTACCGTAACTTTTTACAACTGTAACGACTTCTTCTTCTTCTTCTTCTTCTTCTTCTTCTTCTTCTTCTTCTTCTTCTTCTTCTTCTTCAAAATGCCGTTTTCCTTCAGGGCGTGACGGATCATTGCTCTTCGCAACTATTCTGTAGCTCTTATCAATGTTCGTCTTTTTACTGAGTGTCGCTGCTTTACCTTCCGTTTAAACGCGTCTGTTCGGTGTGTAGCGCAATGTTTATCTCTTGTCTTCACTTTGCCTTTTGAGTGTCATATTCTCCAAGGTCTCTTTCCTCGTTATGTATCCCAGAAATCTCACTCCTTCTTCTCACAATAGGTTCATTCTTCCTCCAAACCGAGCGAATTCAGGTATGTAGTTTCCGTTCAAAAGAGAATGACTGCTTCTTTGATTCCTTGGTAGCAATCACAATTATTAACCTGTAACTTTCCACCTTCATGACCCTTGGGTTTCGTAATGATAGTAAAATAAATCTCAGTTTATTACAAGCAGTCGGATGAATGAAATAGGGAAGTGATTAGGTATACAGTATGTAGAAGGGGAACGGCAATATTTATTTATTTATTTATTTTCCATATCGCGGAGAGGAGAGTTTCCATCTTATTCTTCCTATCATCGTTCTCAGGCAAAATGGCAGAAACACGGACTGAACACCTAAAAGATTCGAGGGTTATTCTCTTTGCTCAAATAACGAATATTAATCTGAAGAAAGATGGTTGTTGCAGGAATGTACAAACTTTCTTTAAAAGACATTAAGGAAATACGTGTAATATGACACATTGTTTTGGAATAGCATTTAATACAGAACAGAAAATAACACGTGTTTCATTGGTCGATTCTAACCGGAATATTGCAACGTAATCAGATATTAAAAATAAAACATCTTTCTTATGTTTATTCTTTCGACCAGATGCAGAATGGAGTTTTATAATCACATATAAAAACGTAAAAAAGCTTACTTCGAATTGTTGTAATGGTTAATAAGTATGTCCTATTTGACCAGTTACGACTCAGTACTGAGTTCGACCATCCCTAGGTGCTCCATACTTTCGGCTTTGTGACACATCTAAGCTAATATTAGAAAATCATTTGAGCACTTCGACCTGATGTAATGGTTAACAAGCTTGTCTCATTTGATTAATCCCGATTGCGTACTAACTTCGATCCTCACTGGGTGTTCCGCACTTTCTGATTTGTGTCACATCTAAGCCCAGCTTAGAGAATCAGCATGTTTTACTAGATTAGTTACGACTTAGTGAGTTCGATCGTCAATGGGTGCTCCCAACTTCCGGCCTTGTGCCACATGAAAGCTTCGCTTTATAAATCACTATATAAATTTAAAAAGGCATCCTTCAAAACTTACGTACTTTTGGCCTCTTGCGAACATATGAAAATCGTTTTACTTGAGATGTAAATTCATCTTTTCTTTCCTGTGTCTGGTCACAGGTGATCATGGCTCTCCACAACTTTCTCATCACTATTACTCCTAGTCCCTCTACAGCCGCACATTTACGCAAGTTATTTAAGTTTCCCCATCTCTTTTTAATTTCCACATGTCTTGTGACTGGCAATTTCTGTATACACTATTATGTATCCCAGAAATTTTGACTGCCGCTTTATGGTTCTAAGAATATGTGTCCTTTTCGTTTCCATTGTTCTTAAAACTTCCCTGTTGTTCACATGTTCTGTCTATGTTATTCTCATCATCCTTCGGTAGAAACACATTTCAGTTTCTTCGAGTATTCCCGGCTGGTGGAATTTTGGGGTACCCTGTGGTACTAGTGAGCCAGCCAAATGAGCTGACTCATTTTATAGTTCACTAATAGAAGGGTTAACCAATCAAATTACTCAAAATATTCAATGCGACGTGTATAAAGGCGGCCATGTTTTTTTTTTCTTCCGAATATTCACTGCCAGCCTTTGATATTGAAGACTGAAGAATTACGGAACAGCTGCTGGTGGTATTGGCGATATAATCAGATTCAGTAGAGTGTCTGACTCGTGAGTGTTAATCTTTAACGTTGTTTCATTGAACAGATTACGTACTGCGCTGTATTCTATATTCATAGACTATGGTGAACATGGTCAACACCGGCCATATAGGAGGATTGAGTAATTAATACCCGTTCATTTATTTCAAAGAACATTTTCCTATTTCTGAATATTTTGGTTAGTTTTTGGAAGGCATATTCCGATATTCCAATTCACCCTCGGATTTCTGTGTCCTATTTTCCGTTGTCTTCAATTCGGATCTTGAGCTCTCTCTCTCTCTCTCTCTCTCTCTCTCTCTATCTCTTGCAAACAACTTTACACCCTGTTTTCTTACAATTGATCTTTAGTCCTTTCTTCACACTTTTCTTTACCACCTTGTGAAGAAGTAACTGCGGTCTTTCTCTAAGTGTCTGCCAGCAAAACGGTGTCATCTGAGTTATAATATATTTCTAAGATTGTTTCACCTAATAATAAACCCAGGTACAAATTCTAGAACTCTTAGGATCGACTCGCTGTAAAGATTAAATAAGTCCGATGAGAAGACGCATCCTTGTCTTACGCCCATTTCTACTTTTGTATACTTAATCAATTCATTTTCTATCCATACGCAGGCGGCTTGTTTCCAGTAAATTCTCCGGATTATTCTAATATCTTTAATTTTCAAACCGAACACAAACTAGACAACTCAATCTGGTTTTAAATTCATTAGTGATGGTCTGAGTAACATGCTTGGGAAGTATTTTTCTACAGCGAAACACCAATATTTACAAAGGTTGCCTTTAGCTCTTTCAAGGCAAAACATTACGGTACCTAGTTTTGTTAAATTAGATTCCATCTACGTTACTGGTGTCCTCGTCTCGTTAATCTGTTTTATGTAACTTGAACTCGGTTTTTATGTTACCTTCTTAGCCTGTGTTATATACCGTGCCTATGAACACTAATGGGTATGTCACAATCCTCATAACTACTTTGGACACTATTGTAAGAGTGTTGGATAATAGGCTGTAGTCCACTTCTTGCAGTGGTTTACCTACTCCACGCCGCTAGTGAGCATTCATTTTCTTGATGTTATAAAGATTACCATTTCATTTCCAACCTCCGTTTTGGTTATTCCTCATTCAGTAACCTTTTCTAGGTTACAACAGTCATTCTGTTCATTATCTATCTATCTATCTATCTATCTATCTATCTATCTATCTATCTATCTATCTATCACAGACTGTTCATTATCTATCTATGTATGTGTTATATACCGTACATATGAACCGTAATGGGTATGTCCCTAACTCCATAAATACGTTGGACACTATTGTAAGTGGGGGTAATATGCTGTCTAAGTAGTCCACTACTAGCAGTGGTTTACCTACTTCGCGCCGCTGGCGAGAATTGTATTTTGTTGATGTATTTTTGTTTGCCGTCATTGTCAAAAATCTTTCTTAAATAATATTTAAAAATAAAATTAAAAAATGTGAGCTGGTAATATACATACTTATATTTGATATGAAAAAATAATTTTAAATAATTTAAGTAATACTATTACATTTACTTGATTTAAAAAGAAATATAGTCTATTAGTAATTAAGAGTAAAAATATTTTAAAATTGTAGATAAATATAATGTATTCTAACCCCAATACTCCTTTTAGAAAGAATCTTTAAGTATACAAATACGAAAAATGCCGAAAACTTTTTGTCGTTAATAAAAAAAAAAAAAAAATCAGACGACATGCGTTTAACGGATGTCAGAATTCGTTGAAAAATACACCCTTACCGTCCCCAAACTTAACCTCTTTTTGAACGTAACTCATAATTGATACAAAAATATTTAATAAAAATGAATACGCTACCGCCCCTGTCTGAATTAATGACTGGATTTCTCTGTATCCTTGGAAACAGGAAATTATGTATTTAAAACTCAGTAAATTTAAAAATAAATATTATAAAATTCGCTTGAAGATGAAACAGAACTATTGCTTTAAATTTAATTATATAATTAAATTTGAAGTTTTTAGCGTCAGCTTTTGAAACATGGTTATTACTGTTTAGCGAAGAAACCATATTTAATCAGTTGATATATATATATATATATATATATATATATATATATATATATATATATATATATATATATATATATATATATATATAATATTATGCAAAAAGATGAAATATCAATTTTTTTTGCTGTGGAATTCCCCGACTTTGAAGTTTCTTGTTAAATGTCCGGTCTTCAGAGGATTCTGCTTTTTGTGATATTTCCAATTTTTCAATTTGTTTCGCGTCTTTTTCTAATCCATTTTTACTCCATTTTGTACACTAGCATTCATGAATGTAACGTTCTTTTACACGCAGACGTTCACGAATTTTTACTATTGTTCATGTCTTTATATTTTTCAGCTGTAGATTTTTCTTCCAGATTTATTTATTTTTGTTTTTTTCCAAATTAAGTTTTTTCTCGAAATTAATTTAAATTTCTTCAGGGCTTGAATAGAAGTTGTTATGTTATACTATGTAAAATTTTTAATTAAACTCTAATATTTTTTAATTTGTATTATTAATTAAATTATAATATTTATTTATTTTTATGTTATATTATTATTAAGAATGTAGATATTTGTTAATATGTCGGCATTGATATATATATATATATATATATATATATATATATATATTATAAGTTAATTGATTTAAAATATGGTTTCCCGCTACACAGTTCTAACCATGTTTCAAAAGTGGAAGGTCCGAATTTAATTTTGTAATTAAATTAAAGACATTAGTTCCATTTCATCCTCAAGGATGAAATGGAACTAATGTCTTTAATTTAATTACAAAATTAAATTCGGACCTTCCACTTTTGAAACATGGTTAGAACTGTGTCTTTATATATATAATTAAATAAAATTATATATATATATAAATAAAATTATATATATATATAATAATAAAATTATATATATATATATAATAAAATTATATATATGTATATAATAAAATATATATATATATATAATAATAAAATTATATATATATATATATATATATATATATATATATATGTATGTATGTATGTATGTATGTATGTATGTATGATTGTATCTATATATAACAATACGGAACTAATGTCTACATATATTTTTATGTAGTACTTTACTGAGGCATGCAAATACTCAGTAGAAAGAAAGTAAGAGAGAGAGAGAGAGAGAGAGAGAGTGTGAGATGTGCATTGCTGGATCTGATGTTTTATTTTGAGCTGTTATTCATAATAATTAGATGCAAATGTAAATGTACTAGTAGGCATGTTTTGTAAGAACACTTGCCAAAAATAAATGGAATTCTTGCCGAAAAAAAAAGTTGCATAATTGTAACAAGTGGCTTTTACTGTGCGGGTAGGAAAACTATCCGCGAAAAGGCTAGAAAGCGCAGATAAAGGCAAATGTATTCTCACTGGTGACTGTTGTGTTATTTTTAAATATCATTTCCTTTCAGAACAAAGGCGATCATAGCTCTCTACAGTTTCCCTTTTTTTATATCTGGAAACAGCCATGACTTCTTGAGAAAAATACTGGAGTCGTTTCCTGTTGTCTTCTCCATGACTTTGTATTCAGTATTATCCATTTTCTCGAATAGCTTCCATCTTAGCAAGTTCTCTCCATTGATTCGTGTCTTTATCAAGAGGATTAGTGCGAAAGTGAACGCAGCAGACAAGACCGGGATTTGAACTCTGCTCACCGATTCCGCTTTCCAAGATTGATACGCTAAAATATAAAATTTTATGAGAGGCGAAAAGTTGGTCTAGTGGCACCCTCGTGAATTTCACCGTATACTTTTTAAAGTAAAGAAGTGAATTATTAGGTTGGTGCAAAAATAATATCGTTTTTGGACGTTAACGTCAAAAAAATGATATTATTTTTGCACCAACCTAATAATACATATACAATAATTTCCCCAATATTTTTTAACGTTACATCCATAAAGAATGAATCAAATTCCACCTGCATGTCATCGCTTTTACTTGAAATTCAAATTATGTAAAAAATAATTTTTCTTCTCTGCATTTGAAAGCCCATTGTTGAACATAGGCCTTCCCCAAATCTCATAGGGAGGATTGAACTGTTCTCTACCATTCTGCCCCAATGCCTTCTGGTAGAGGCAAATGTGACTGGCTTGGACGATCATGCCTCTTCGAACGATGATCAGTCAAGAGTAGTTGCGCGGAGAAGGCAACTGGAAACCACTCCAGTATATTTCGTAAGATGTCATTTAAAGATATTTACAGTAATTTACAGATAAGGAAATAGAATTTGTAGAGAGACATAAGCGCCTACACCCTGAAAGAACATGATATTAAAAAATGTATAGTAATTATCGTCTCCAAGCTTTTTGCTGACCATTTGTTCTACCGTTTTCATCAACCTTTACTAAGCTTAAATGTGTACAGTAGAAGGCCGAATGTGTGAGCCGTCCTCACTACAGTAGTAACGCTCTGCGAATCTGGTTTCTTAATTAGTGCTTTACGGCGGGATGCTTAGAGTTCAGTTTAAATTCTCTTTATTTCAATATTCAGGCCTTGTTCTTTAAAGATTTTTTTATTTGATTTGTATTTTACGGTTTATCAACATATTTTGGATTGTAAGAATAGTTTGTTTTTTTTCATTTTTTTAGCATTAACAATCCTTTGAGAATAACAGCGTGTTTTTTTTTTCAGATACAAATACCAATATTTAACTCATATTTCATGGAGAATAGAGAACTTCATACCTTTTTCCCAAGGTTATTTGCACATAGGTGAATGTAACGACCACGACCGGAATTCGAACTCAATATTTACAATACAGAGAAATTTATAAAATCTACTTTGAAAATGATGTCGAAATTTCACGCATTCATGATAATCTACAGCCACTTCGGCATGCTTGAATTTTGAATTACTCTCTTTCTATATATCTATCTATCTGGGTGTGCGGGTGGTGTAATGAATATTGGGCCGGAATGAAAAATTGAAGCATAAAGTTCAATTTCTATTTGGGATCGATACATTCGCTTACACGCAAATACACCTGGGAAAAGTATAAATCTGCACCCCCCCTCTGGGCGTAGGGTTAAACTGTAAAAATCATAGTTGTTCTCAAAAAATAAAGAATAACACAAGACAAATTTTGGAACTCGTTTTGTCTGTTCTACCCGACCCTCTACACTCACATGACTAGAGAAGTGTTAGAAATGTTATTCTTCTTTAGAGCAAGTCAAGACCGAATACATCAAGAATAACACAAGACAAATTTTGGAACTCGGTTGGTCTGTTCTACCCGAACAAGTATTTTCACCTGATCTTACAACAGCCGGTTATTACCATTTTCAATCGCTGCCAAACGCCTTGATGACAAAGGTTTCTTTAATGAAAACCAGTTTCAAGTTTTCTACGAAAGATTTTTCATATGAAAACCTATAGAATTTTATTCAAAAGTTATCGAAGAGCGACTTAATAAGTGGTTACAAGTCATTGCAAATAATGGTAAATGTAATCGAATAAAACGTAATTGTACTTTTTTAAAATTTCATAAACAAAAACGGAAATTATTTATGACGCAACATAATGCTTTTAACTTTAGTTTTTTTGGTTACTAAAATGGCGTATTTAGTTCAGTAAAACAATTTTCTACCAAGTTATTGATTTAAGACACGACATAATTCGATATATGTAAATATATGTAAATGAATACTTCCCAATTTTCAAAGCTATTTATGGCAATATCTAGTCCATTGTCAATTCATTTATACGCGATTTAGTCGGCAGAGGCATAAAGTTAGACGATTCTTTGTTTGTCATAGTTTGTTTATCTAACGTTTCCAAATACGCTATTCGGCATCCGTGCCTTCTCTGCAGGAACAGTTATGTCTACCAAGCCAATTCAATTTCACTAGCCCCACCTTTTGCCTTTATGCTATAGAGTCTTCCTCCCTCTTAACATTTGACTCTTCACCCCCATTTGTGTACTTTTATACTTCCCGTAATAAACAACTTTTATTATACTGAGGTATTTAACTGATTAGTCATTTAGTATATTCCCTCTCGTTTCTGTCTCATACACGCTCACCATCTCTCGTTCAAACTTATATAATACTCAGTGAGAATGTCAACCTCTGTCTCCTTTAAATACCTTTTCACTTTTCTTTCTTCCTTCCGAGGAACGTTTTCCAATTTATTTATTAATCTTCTTTGTTATTTCCTTCAACCTTCTCTTCTTTTTTCTGATAACATTCTGCTTATTCAAAAGCCTTTCAGACGCGCCATTTTCTTTCAATTGTGTCTCTCGCCGCCCCCACTCTAACTTTATTTTCCTCACTTTCCGTTCGCACTGATTTCGCAGTCACCTTAATATTTTCCTTCTCTTTCATTCTTTCATTCTTTCATTTACTGCTAGGTCTTTTCTCCCAAATTTCCCTTCCCCTCTCTCTCTCTCTCTCTCTCTCTACTATGTCATCTCACTCCCCACTATTTGATTTTAAATTTTCTCTCTCTAGATATCCATCTAGCAATATTTCTCATCACACCTACAGTCCCCGCGTTAATTACGTCATCGTTCTGACCTCTTTCTCAGCCAATAGTGTCAATTTGCCACCACTTGCTCTCTTCCCGTCACTTTCGACCTCATATTTACGTGGAAGATCACGTTGAACAGTGATACTTTGTTGCTATTATCTTTTGACATTGATGATTTATAACGAAGTGTTCCACCTTTGATAGAATCACATGACTGTTTGGCGCGTTTATGTCTGTAGGATGAGACCATAGACAAGTGGTTTCACCAGATAAATGTTTGGTTGTCATACATGAAATGACGCATTTTATGGTTGGTTGTTGATCCTGTCGTCTAACGAAATAACTTCCTTAGGATATAAAAAATATTGACTTATCCTGACATTTTTTCTTTCAATATATTGTTACTCATAAGTCCAATGAAAATGACTACAATGAAACAGTATCGAGTAATCTTACTGTATGAGTAAAAACTGGAGAAAAAGAACCATTTTTCTTCGAATCATTACATACGAAGAGAAATGGATACTCTTTGACAACAGTAGGAGAGTAGCCAAGTGTTTAGATGTAAGTGAATCATCAAAACAATACGCCAAACCCTCACTGCACCCTAAAAAGATAATGGTTACTGTATGGTAGTCTTTGAAAGGGATTATTCATTATTCTTCCCTGCCTCAAGGGAAAACAATGACAGCAACCTCGTATTGTAGAGATACTGAGTGTATGCATGAAAAATTGGAAAAGTAACACCCTAGACTTGTGAATAGGGATGGCGCAATTTTGCTGCACGACAACGCACGGCTTCTCAATCAACTGTTCAAAAGTTGCATAGCCTGAATTATGAAATTTTACCTCATCCTCCATATTCACCTGATTTTTTTCCTACTGATGATCACTTATTTAAGCTTTTTTATACTCAATAAAACATTCTACAATAAGGAAAAGATAATTGAAGTATTTGAAGTGTTTATCACATTAATGGATGTAAATTTCTTTCAAAGATGGGACCAAGAACTTAGAGGTACGTTGGAGAACAGTCATTCAACACTGGTGCATATTTCGGCTAAATAATTTAGTTATTTAACATTTCTGAAATGTTTTATTCCTTTTCTATAAAGTGCGTCATTTCATGCGTCACAACCTAATACTAAGCTTAGTACAGCTTAGCTTTGATTCAAGGTCACGTATGGGTTACCCAATAAGGACCGAAACACCAGCCAAATTAGCTCGTTAACCATTACTCCAACACCACGACGTTTGCGAGGTTTAAAATTAACAAACACACGTGAAGCGCACATGAATCACTTCTTCCGACTTTACCAGGGGAACAAATATGATTGCAATAGACGTCTCTTTGTCTCTGCAGGGAACGAATTCAAGTGTGTCTTCAATGGGGCCAAATTACTGTTTGTTGAAAGAATGAATCAGCGTATACCATCTAGCAAGTTCAAGAGATTATTGCCGGCTCTACAAGTGCTCAATCCCTCCTCTATTCAACCAATTCGAAGTCCTGGCATCCATAGCAGATAAGGCTGCTTTGCACAGAGATTCTCATCCAACTCAACACTCGACTCGACTGGAGTGCCCATACCCTCTAGAACTGATGCTCTACTGAGTGACATGTGCATAACATCGTCGCTCGTCTCAGACATTATTTCTAAATTTAACCCCCATAAGGCAAATGGAGGTGATGAAATACCAACCGTTGTCCTAAAGAAATGTGCTCCTGAGCTGGCCCAAGTTCTCTTCAAACTATATAATTATCCCCTCAATGCTTCCTGCTTTCCAGGTTGTTGGAAGCGCTCGTCTGCAGTCCCTGTTTTTTACAACTCTGGTGGATTACCGCACTATCAGTCTCCTACCGCTTATCGGCAAAGTCTTCGAGGTTTTAATCAATGCTGAAGTGGTTAAGAATCTTACTACTTAAGACCTACTGTCTGACAAACAATATGGATTCCACTTTGCCCGGTCTACCGCAGATGTGCTCAATCCTTAACTAAATATATAGATCATGCTCTTGATAAGAAGGACGAAGCACGAGCTGTGGTTCTAGACATCTCGAAGGCGTTCGACAGAGTTTTTTATGATGGTCTTTTGTATAAGCTTCAAGGCTACGGTATGACAGGACGGCTATTTGATTTAATCCAATCATTCCTTTCAAACTGTGAAATGAAGGTCTTTCTGAACGGGCACGCTTCGAGATCCTTCCTTATAAATGCGGGTATCCTCTCCCAAGGCTCTATTCTGGGCCCTACACTGTTTCTGTTCTTTATCAATGATATTCCTGATGTCATCTGCTCCCAAGTAAGCATCTATGTGGATAAAGCTACCATATTTACTCCTGTCTCAACAGTAAACCCGGCAGCGCTGACAAAGCTGCTCTCAGAAAAGGACCTTTAATCCGTGATTAACTGGGGTAGAAAATGTCTTCTAAGTTTTAATACTTTCAAGATGAAACTGTTCTAATTTAGTCACCACAGAGATAATTCCTCACCCGTTATTAGCATAGTTTACGCTAAACTCCTGAAGAGTGTCTCACTACACATTCTTGGCCTTACGCTGTCGAATGACTTGAAGTGGAACAACTACATTGAATCAATAGCTGCATCTGCTGCAAGGATAGTTGGCTCAATTTATCGTGCCAGAAGGTTTTTCTTGTCAGAGTCCATCCTACATATTCACAAATCTGCCATTTGTACGTGCATTGTGTACTGTTGCTATATGTGGTCTGTTGTCCCAGCTGTTCATCTCCAGGTTCTCAACAAATTCCAAAGAAGAATCTGCAATGTAATCAAACCTGAATTGGTATCTCAACTCTGAAAGACATGTAGCGTAAACTACATCCGCGTCCTGGGTATGACGATAAACTACGTCGAACAACAAGGCCTCAGATAATGTTTTCGGGAAAACAATGTTGCCAGCTATACGTTTGTTGGAACCAATAATGTTGCCAGCTATACGTTTTTTTTGGAAACAATGTTGGCAGTTATACGTTTTTTGGAAACAATGTTGCTATCTATACGTTTTTTGGAAACAATGTTGCCAGCTATGTTTAATAGTACTGTATATTTAATATATATATATATATATATATATATATATATATATATATATATATATATATATATATATATATACCTTAATTTGGCATAAAATGACCCACAGTGGTTGATATGCCATAAAACCCAACCAACCAACCATCAAAGACATGTAGCTTTTATAGTGTTTTTTTTTTTACAAATATTTCCATGGTTACTGTTCTGTAGAGCCTTTTCTCTGCTGCCTCGACTATTTAAAATTAAGCTTGCTACTAGATTAGAAATCGCTTTCACTCTTTTCCCGTTGAAATACTTAAATATCATTGCCACTTCCATTCCAATATATTTTTCACGTACATCCACAGCACGTTGAATTCCTTTTCTTTTACCAGATTCCCTACAATCTTCAAAAACTTAAATGCGATATTATTCGCCATTTTCTGATGTCTTGAATCTTGTTCATCTTTTATCGGTTCCTCATTCCTCCTATAGACAGTTTTTTTCTCACATTCAGTCTATGTAACCCCCTGCGAACGAGCAGCAACCCCGCTTTGCTTGGCGAAAAATGCTTTAAAAATACCCAAAGGTACGTCATAGACACGAGAGTGCGTTTACTGTTTTAGGGGAAACCATTTTCCGATCTCCGCGAACTTAAGACCACTCCGGGCATTAATTTCACACTTTTTCACGACTCCCATTTTTATTTAGACCCCCTATTTATTAAATACTTAGAAACATTCCGATCCCCTATTAATAAAGCTACTTTTGTATTAGATACCTACGAGGGAGTGGTGAAAATTCTCTCTCATTCTCTCTCTCTCTCTCTATATATATATATATATATATATATAAATATATGTGTGTGTGTGTGTCTGATTCAATAGATTAAAACATTATGTTTGCTCATTTTAGTAGAATCCTATCAAATTCACGAATATTTTCCGTATATTACAATTGATTAAGACAAGAAATGCAATGTAACAATAAGTGTCACTTTTTTTTCGCAAGTACTTTCCATCTCTTTCTGAGATCATCATCAAGGGTCCAACTTGTAAGGCAAAAACTATGTGTAGCTAACCATCACTGATTTATTTTCTTTTGCTCTTAAATACTATGGCTGACAGTTATAC
This sequence comes from Acanthosepion lycidas, assembly GCA_963932145.1. NCBI lineage: Eukaryota > Metazoa > Mollusca > Cephalopoda > Sepiida > Sepiidae > Acanthosepion > Acanthosepion lycidas. Next base: position 23,240,789 of record OZ010606.1, on the reverse strand, counting down.
TTTAAGGTACATTAGAATGTGAAAATTCATGCATTATAGATTTTTTTCATGTCGGAATGTCATGGTCGAGCGCGCACCATTCACAATATAGAAAAATATTGATTGATAACACAACTATCCTACACCAAGAAAATAACAAATTAAAACTACAGATCCTCGAAGCAATCCGCATTAAAAAATTGAAGCCGAAACTGAATAGAATCAGCTACGAATACTGTAATAATGTCCTAAAATGCCTATAAAAAGAAGAGTTTTCAAACTTTAATCGCTCACGATCTCAATGGCCAAACCGTCGGAAGAGACCAGCGCCAGTCTAGCTGGCGTAACCAAGGCGGACCTTGACAGACCAATCATCTGACGGCCCGATGCAACCAGGTTGCCAGATCACGCTTGTCTGAATCCCTTTTGAGACACAAGCAAGGTGCTTCTGGCCAAGTTTGTCGCGTAGAGTTTGTCTACCAAACGCAAATTCATGTGAATTGCATCATCACACTCTGACTACTCTTCAGGAGTAGACTAGGCCTTCACAGCCATCTCCGCCACTAGAAAGTGAAAGGGAATAAGGAAAGAGTATGGCGATCTCAATGATCGTATGCGAGTTGGTGCCGGCTACTCCCTAACAATACATCGACAAATTCAATAGCAAAAACAAAACAAAAAAGCTATTTACATTTAACAAAAGCGATATACGTTATGACTAGTTTCTTCAAATCATATAAAATAAAACACACCATTGAATGTGACTGATATACATTGCTAATATGATAGCAACACTTCATCGAAAAAATGAGCTAATTAAAAGCCTTCTGATTTTTATTGATACAAATATATGCATATTTATTAAGTATTAATGGATTTATTTCTAACGCAACATTTGTCGCCGTTTAGATTTGACGTCAGTGTCCATTTTATATTCATATATGCTGTATATTGATTAGATTTCCCTATAAATGCAGCATAACATAAAACTACTTTTGTCATATATATATATATATATATATATATATATATATATATATATATATATATAATGATGTATATATATATATATATAAAGATGTATATATATATATATATATATATACATATATATAAAGATGTATATATATATACATATATATATATAAAGATGTATATATATATATATACATCTTTATATATATATATGTATATATATATATATATATATATATGTGTATATATATACATCTTTATATATATATATATATGTATATATATATGTATATATATAAAGATGTATATATATATATATATACATATATATAAAGATGTATATATATATATGTATATATACATAAAGACACACACACACATACACACACACATATATATATATATATATATATATATATATATATATATATATATATATATATATATATATATATATATATATACGAAAGTTTAAAAGTTTGAGGCAATCATTGTTAATCTTATAAATTGGCCCCTAAAGTAGTTTTATACTTTAAATAAGACAAGATATTATCAGAAATTTTATAATGACAAAAAGAAAAAAACATTTTATGATTAAATTTTGCTTTCATCAAAATATCTTCCTTCAGTCTTAATTACTGCAGTACAAATTTTTGGAATTTGTTGCAAAAGTTTCTTAAAGTATAAGTTTGATTCCATTCTTTTGACTCTAAGACCGCTTTTTTCATTTTTTTTGTTTTTTTGTTTTTGTTTTTTTACCTTTTTGTCAAGTTCATACAAATCCTGGGGATGACTTCCAACATCTGAACTGTATATAAACAATCACGATACTACAGAATTTAATTATTGGTTTAAATAGAACTGATGTAAATATAGTAATACTAAAAATGTGGAGGTACTATCGCAGAAACCTTTCGGCTAACCCATCATCAGAAAAAAATCGTTAATGAAATAATTTTCTTTTTAAACAGAAACAGTGAAATACACTTTCAGGGATTAAATGGAAGAATAAAAATAGTGAATGATAAAGATATAAAATGAACTTCTTAGAAAATCAATTCCATTTGTAAAGTTAAAAACGAACAAAATTGCTTAACAAAACTGAAAAAGCACTACAAATAGATCTAGAATGTAGAAAAAATATTAGTGTTCTCCCAAAAGAATATATATATATATATATATATATATATATATATATATATATATATATATATATATATATCCTTATTCTTAATAGAAATCTTATAAGTATAAGAAACTATACTCGCTCGGAAAACCTTCGATATATTGATTTGCAAATAAACAAGCCGATACCAAAGGGGAAAAAGGCATAAAAAGAAAGAACCAAGAACATGTACGTTAACCGAAAATTATCGTCCAGCAGACGAGTTCAAGGCCTAAAGAAAAAAAAAAAAGATGCGAGTACCCAAAATAACTAAATAAAGTGCTCAATACAATGTGTAGAGCAGACCTAGTTAAACGACGACCCGCTTAGGTGAAACCTCGTCTGGCTCTCTAGATTTAACTATATATATATATATATATATATATATATATATATATATATATATATATATATATTCTTTTGGGAGAACATTGCTATTGGTAGAGGGTCTGTATTTGTTATTATATTAAACAGTATATTTATTATTCAGTCCGTTAGACCTAAATAAATATGCTGTTTCATAACAAAAGCAGAGCATCTACTCAAATTTGAGTAGCCAATAAGAATAGTTTAAACAAATTATTCGATCCATTTTTTTATGTACGCTCTCGTTCTTCAATCGAGCACTATAGAGTAAAGGGTAATTTCAAAACAGTAACCGCTCTTGCTATTAATGCAACGATCTTCATTAATGAATTGAGCACTCTGGCTGCTGTCGTTTGTATACATCCGTATATAATACGTTAAAATTCCCCCTTTCTCTGTCATGCACTGATAGCTTACGGGTAGGTTCTCTGGCTGATGCCAAATAGGTCGGGTTTCGATCTCGGCTTGAAGTAATCAGGTGTCTAGTCACATTGATTAACTGTGATACAGCGAAACAGACGTGTATATGAATGACTAAATATATATATATATATATATATGTGTGTGTATGTGTGTGTGTGAGAGAGAATTATTTTCAGATAAACTATATCTGTAATGGAAAAAATTAAAAAAGCAGCAAAAACTATTCTGAGTAACATTATCAAAGCAAACATAAGGGTTTATTTTGTTACACGTGTTTATAAACAATTGCAAGAATGGCATTGGTTTATCAAGGCTTTTAAATTTTAGAACGTTCATGAATATTCATCAGGTATTGAAAGAGCTATCAAAACGTGTGGAGGACAAAAAGTGCCGTAATAGAAAGTTTGGTAAGACAAAAGTAAGCGAGTAATACTCAAGAAATACATACATACATACATATATATATATATATATATATATATATATATATATATATATATATATATAATGCCTTATTGAGCACTGATTTTTCTTACGCTATAGTGTATCTGTATATTTACTTACTCGTACTTTCTTAAGTCATGTAGAGTGTCGTGGCTATTTCTCCTTTTCGTTCGTTTTTCTTGTAAATTTATTCTCTCCTTATTGGTTTTATAGTTTTTTCTCTCTCTTTCAGTTGTAATGATTTTGACATCCGGTTTTCCAGACATTCACTGTTCTTGTTAATTCTTCAGCGTTTTCTAAATTACATTTATAAACTATGGGTGTATACTAGTCTATCAAATGTCTCTATATACGTTCATTTCGGAAGAAATATGGTCCAAGCTTTCCACTGTCTTAAGTCATTATCAGGATAGATATAGACAAAGGGCGATGACTTAAGACAGTCAAAAGCTTGGACTATATTTCTTCCGAAATGAATTTTCGACAATTTCTGACGAAATTTCCTCCTTTTATGAGAAGGATTATTTGTAATTTGGAAAAGTCGATCACAAAATTAATCAACACGTAATGTCTGTTGTTTTTAATAACATTTACCTTAAAGCAAACTATCTGATATGGCGTACCGGCAGTTATTTTTTTTTTTTTTTTTATGCCAGGGACCGTCGGGTGAAACTTTCCCATTTTACATTTTTTTATTTTTAGATGTCTTATTTCAGGGTCATTTTAAGTCTATCTGTACTAAACAGGAGGACATTATGTCTGATTCATTCGCAGACCAGTCACTATTGACGTAACAAGTCTTCCTATATTTGTTTCATATAATTATATAATAATGAGCCACGATAATATTCGTATTATTATTCCTTTATAATAAAAGTTTCATCATTTTTTATTTTATATTGATTTGATAGAAATATATGTCCATGAAAATCGTGTTGTCATTCGTATTTTAGTTCACTGTTTTGCTGTTCATTGTAACGCATTTGTTAGTTGTATATCAATGGCTTTTCATATGAGTCAATAATTGAAAAGTGTAATCATCATCAATATTAAACTAAAATGAAAATGTTAAAAACTTAGTTAAAAACTGAGTCAGATATCCCGGCAGTCTCACGAGAATGTGACTACTGGTTTTTTCTTTCCTGGAAACTCTTTGCGTACCGGTAGACGATGGCCCGCATACTGGCACCGGTACATGTTCCATACCTTAAAAAACATTTGCAGGCTAAATACACATAATATATATATATATATATATATATATTATAGTAAAAACAAAAAAAGGAGTAAGATATATAATCCGGTGTTGTTATTGATATTTTTATTTTTAAAAAACAGTGCTCAATGTAAATTTACAGAGCATAAATATTATAAATTAACTGATTTAAAATATTTTAAATCAGTTAATATATATATATATATATATATATATATATATAAAGTGAACATAGAAGTCAACACTTAGAGGCGACAGTCTGTTTCATGCTATATGCAATCGTCAGGCCTGACGATTGCATATAGCATGAAACAGACTGTCGCCTCTAAGTGCTGACTTCTATGTTCACTTTTATATTTACACACGCTCTATCTCTGATATTGAGCACTTTATTCCATACATATAGCACACCTTAAGACTATATTTCTTTATATATATATATATATATATATATATATATATATATATATATATATATATATATATATATATATATATATGCATGTGTGCGTGTGTGTTTATGTGTGCGTGTGATGTGTGTGTCTGTCTGTGTATAAGCTCGAATTTTTTCCTAAGCCTACAAATTTTGTGATCGCTTTAATGTTTTCATGAAATTCTTTCTTTCTTGAAGGGGGAGGCATATAAAATATAAGTGAGAGAAAAACAATAGAAGAAGAATAGTCTTTTGTTATCAGAAAGAGCAATACAAATTCAAAAGGAATGTTTTATAGATTATGCATATTTACCCTGGTCTCCCCGCTGAGGTGAGTTGTGGCAGAAGGTCGGGTTTAACGTCGAGAACCCGTTCGCGTACACCCGGGCCAAGGACAAAAATTGTTTTATAGATTATGCAAACAAAAAACGACATGGCGGGGTTTATTAAAAACCATGTCAATTTTCGCTAGAACTGGAAGCCTATCTTAAACGTTGTCGTCGTTCCACTGAGAGCTAACATTTTGAGTTGTGGTTTGGGTTTGAGGTAGTTCGCAACTTTAGTTGGCTTAAATTTTTTTTGGTTTGTTTGGTTTGTTTTGTTTTACGGCATATCAACACCTCAATGGGTTACTTTAATGCTGACAAGATTTTTATTGCTGGTAATAACTTTTTTTCCCAAAAAAACGTATTGCTGCTAATATTTTTCCTTCAAATAATGTATTGCCGGTAATAATTTTTCCTCAAAATTTTTATTTCTGGTATTAAAACCTATTTTTACACATTTAACAGTGCCTTGACTCCAACTATTTTCTCATAGTTTGGACCCTAACAGATGGGAACACCAACAATTTGGAGGTGGTTCCATGTTCTTCAAAACCTCTTGATCAGAGGCCTGTTTTGAATAAATTTAGCTTATTGAAGTAAATATAAGATTTGTTTTTTTTTTCCTTCTGAATGGATATATTTTATATTGTCATTTGCAGAATATTTTTTTCTACGAAATTCACTAAAAATGTAATTTTAAGAAGCTTGGTCTTATCACTTCGATGTTAATTTAACATTTTTTCACTTAAGGTTAATTTAATATTCCTATGTAATCATTTATTTATTCATTGTTGCTGGCTGGTTTCTTCATTTCAGGTTCATATTTGAAATATATTTTCTCTGTGCGCAAACATTTTTGGTGTTTTATGTCTTCAGTTTCAGATTGATGTCAAATCCTATGCAGCTGCGGAATAGAAATACAAATGAGAGACAGGCCACCCCTCAAGTTAAGCCTTCAAGAACACCAGAAAGCTGTAACACGAGGGGAAGTAGAAAAATGAGGCGTGGCTGACCACATATGGAGAGAGAAGGGAGATCACCGCTCTCTGTGGGATCATGTTGAGATCATTGAAAAGGAACACCATTGGAAAATTCGTAAACATAAGGAATCAGCACATATGCTAGGCCACAAAAATCTCCTGAGCCGACCAAGCATAGAGATAAATACAATATGGGAACCAGTAATAAAGAGTGCCAGAGAAAAGCAATGAGCAATGATAACAAAGTTGCAATATGAGCTCTGGTAAAAACATGTATGATAACAGCAAAATTGCAATATGAGCACTGGTAAAAATGGTTGCTGAAGACATTAGGTTTATAATACCCAGAAATTCATACCCGGATGTCCTCAAGGACACGTGGCACAATGCATAAAGGCGTTGGTTAGATCCAGTGACAGGAGAGTGTGAGTTCAATACCCGGTTAAGGCAGTGGAGAACTTTCAGAGGGAAATTAACAGGAGATAACTAATAACTGACATCCCATCAAACATGGCACATGGAACTAGAACAGTCTACCCCAGTGAGCGAAATAAAGGGTTCAGTTCGACACCAACCGCCTGAAGAATGCCGGAGCGTACAACGGCCGAAACGTTGTGATAGATATGGCGAAAAAGATGAGGACAATAGTCCGAATAATGTAAATAATGAAAATAACACTGCTTTCACATTTTAATGAATATATTTACCAAAATTACACAAAAATATCTTGAATTCCTAAAGAGTAAATTTATTCAATAAAATCGCTATTGGCTTTAAACACAGCCGCCAGACGACTTCGGAATCTTCTGCAACTCTTCTGACCGGTCTCTTTGCTTAAGTTTGTGAATACTACCATAATTCTTGACTCCAGTTCATTTTCGGTGTTACAAAGAGTTTGTTGATTTCTCGCTCAACTGCTGCCCCACACATAATAATCAAGAGGGTGTCAGTCTGGAGAGTTAGGTGGCCAGATATAAGTGGTGATGTTTTCGCAAAAATTGTCTGACTGCCATGACTGGGTTCTCCTCCTTGTGTGACATCGTGTAGAGTCCTGGTGCTAGACATAGTGTTTTTCAGCAGCCACCCTATTGACCCAGGGCAGCACTACCTCCTCAAGGCATTTGATGTAAGACTCCCTGTTAAGTCTGAGGCCCTCACTCTCACCAACAAATTTGAGAATGCCAAGCAGTACAGCATACCTTTTCTAAATTTCTGGCGGAGTAAATTGCATCATGGTGCTCTTTTTCTGAGACGGCGCCCAACTGACCCTACTATACTGTGCAGTCGACAAAATAAAAACAAACAACGTGCATTTTAATGCCAACGAACACTGTATATGCTTATGTGTATGTTTTTGTTGTTTGGGGGTTTTTTCTTGTTTTTTTTTACTCAGGTACATCAAATAAAAGGCCCAAGAGCCGCTAAAGCTAGAGGTTTACTGGCTGATGAATATCATACAAAAGTAAGAGATAAAGTATGAAGTGCAGATTATGAGGATATGGAGCAACGAGTGACCTTTGAAGAGGTTTTGTAGCCTTTGGGAAACACCCACGCGGGAGTATGTTCTACACTGTAGCTGTTCGCGGAAAGAAGATTTTTGAAGATATTCAGTCACCCCCCCCCACGAGGGCGTCATGTGGTAAAAGGCCTTTTTAACGTGGGCATTCCGAGCCCGTGGGCTCGGCCAAAAAATAGCCCATTGAACCCGCATAAACGGGTTCAGGGCCGGTCTACCTCCCCGAAGGAGTCTCCGCCCTTCGGCGTAGCCTCCTTTGGGTTCCTCCCGGCCGTAGGAAGAGAGAACAACAGAACAGTTGTTCAAGTCAAAACTTGAACGACTGAATATTTTTGAAGATTTTTGAATGGGGCATCCTGGAATATGTAAGGGTATGCGGGTAATTCAGCCCTGGGGACGTAGCAAGGCGCACGATAGAATGGATCTCGGTTAAACATTTGCAATGAAATTAGCGAAAAGGTTTATGATGTTGCATCTGTGAGATTAAGATTGTATTAGGTTGGTGCAAAAATAATGACGTAATAATGTCGTTTTTTGGCGTATTTTTTAACGTCAAAAAACGACATTATTACGTCATTATTTTTGCACCAACCTAATAATTACTATTTTATCACTAATCACCACACCCATATTAAAATTCAAAAAAAAAAAAAGTAGTTCATCGAGAATCGATGATGACCCAACCTAGCTAGCTCTGTGCTTTGGTATGGTTGCAATGGTTTGCGTTGAGCCACATCAAGCTTCTCTTCTGTTATGGGGTCCTCCGCTTTTTCATATAAGTGGACTCGACCAGAGTGTTACTTGGACTGATGCCGTTAAATACCCAGAGTCAGTCTTGACGGTAAACTGCATCCGGGTCCATGGGCATGACGGTAAACTGCATCCGCGTCCTGCGTATGGCGATAAACTGCATCTACATATTGGGTATGGCGATAAACTACGTCCAACAGAAAGACCGTTTTTGAAAAATTAAGGTTGTCGGCTATACGGTTTTGGAAAAGTAGTATTACCAGCTATACGTTTTCGAAGGAATAATATTGCCAGCAGTGTGTTTTTGAATAATGATATTACCAGCTGTACGTTTTGGGAAAATAATATTCCCAGCTGTACATTTTTGGAAAAATAATATTCCCAGCTATACGTTTAAAAAAAGAAAAATATTACCAGCTATATGTCTTTTAACAAAATCTTATTCAATGGAATTGTAACTGGGATCAAAACACTGTGAAGGATGATGTTTTTTTTTTTTTTAAAATGTTGCCAGTTATACGTTTAAGGAAAAATAATGTTGCCAGCTGTACGTTTTTGAAAAAAAAAATGTTGCCAGCTATACCAAAATCATTTTCGGCATAAAATGACCACTAAGGTTTGAATGCCGTTAAACAAAACAAACAAACAAAAATCATTTTTAACAGCGAAAAATATATTCTTAAAATTTCTTACTCTTGAGCATGCAACATACGTAAGCAATACGTAAATATTTCTTTCTTGAGACAAATTCCAACTGTTTGAAGCGTTTGGCCTTGTGATTTTTTTATAGCCCACGTAAACGCAGAGTGAACTGGAAACTGGATTCTTATATATATAAAAGAAAAGATATGCAAAAAACAACATGGCATTTTTATTAAATAAGTATGTGATATTTTAATCATTAAATTGCTTTTTAAAATAGTAGGAGTATCTTGTATGTTAAATAATAGAACTTTTAAATTTTCCCCCATAGATAAGGAAAATTAATTGTTCTAAGCTATGCATCCTAGCAAGACCTATTATAGTTTGCACCCTCGTACTTCTCCCAAACTTTGGTTTCGATCGCTCGATGTATGGCTATTTTAGAGTGTGCGACGGAAGGACGGAATGACAGAAGTCATAGAAATATATATATATATATATATATATATATATATATATATATAGATAGATAGATAGATAACTGCCGTTTTTGCGAAGGATAATTTGCAATTTGGAGAGGATTGACAGACTCAATAGACACAAAATCTCTATACTCTTTAATAATCATTTGAAGTACAATAGCTATATATTAGGTAGGTGCAAAAATAATGCCGTAATAATGTCGTTTTTTGACGTATTTTTAACGTCAAAAAACGACATTATTACGTCATCATTTTTGCACCAACCTAATAGATGCATTGTATTGAATTTTATGCATTTGTCTCTTCGTGCTTGGCATAGATAGATGCGAAAAGATATAGATAGATAGATAGATAGATAGATAGATAGATAGATAGATAGATAGATTCATTAGCAAAAATATAAGACCACTTAACTGTAACAAGGTTATTTTCATTTTTTTGAATTATCTTGTATCATACGAGCTTACACGATGCAATAGGTTTGTATAATTGCATCAGTCAGTATTCATGCCTGATTTATGGTCAACAAGGTTTTGTCATTACCAAATTAGCAGCCTTTGTGATAGTAATTTTTCTTGCGAATTCGGCTTAGAATATAGACAAAAAAATCCCTCTTCTCATCAACACGAATGGCCCAAATTGTGGTTCTACGCTACAAAAGCTATTCTGAACACGAAATTAGTAAAAGAGTTGGTTCTAAGAAAATAGAAGTGGATACTGCTATAATGAATTTCGAAAATCAGGGATATTTCGGTGAGAATGAGAAAAATCGATGTCCAAAGAAAACTATTGATAGATTGATGATTTCGAGATGAAGCAAGTTACTACACGAACATCAACACATTCTTGTAAGTAGATACGTGCTTCCCTATTGCAAAATGATACATATGTCAATTGTATGACAGTTCACACTCCTCCTTTGTCTTTTGAACAGGAGTAGAGGTTTATCTTTTTATCTCTGTTTAGGAACGGGTTTCCGGTTTAATCTAAAGATTACTTTAACTCTGTACTTCTAACGTCTCCATTTGAATACTAAAATTTTAGGAACTATTTTTTCTCTCTTCAATTAGAGTATCCAGACTCGCCCAGCCACCCGACCTTTTGAATAAGAGTAGATTAGAGGTTTATCCCTTGTTTATAGTTTGTAGTTTTGGTTACTTTTAAAACAATTTCATTCTCTTTCACTCCCAGTAGCCCATTGCGTCTTAGCCGGGGTGGGCAAAAAGTTAAACCCCAAACTGGAGTCAACACTATGAAAGTATAAAAATAAGATTTTTATAGTAAAATTGTCAGCAGTACATTTTTGAAATGAAAAAAAAATTACCAACAATTCATTTTTGAAAAAAATTAAAAAAATATTACCAGCAATACATTTTTGAAAAATGTATTATATATATATATATATATATATATATATATATATATGTGTGTGTGTGTGTGTGTGTGTGTGTGTGTGTGTGTTATGGGGTGACTCTCGACAAAAACCCTCTTTCAAATGTACGTCAATGATACCTGGTCTACAAACTGAATTCTTACAAATAATATATATTCTATTCATACGAACCTATCCTAAAAATCTTGTCAGTATTAAATAAGCCACTGAAGTGTTGATATGCCGTAAAACAAAATAAACTTTATACGCTTTGCTTGGGTCGGATAGATTAAAAAAGAAAGGAAAAATGAGCAGGAAACTTGGGCAGCTGAAGACTGGAGCAAAGTTACGTTTTCAGATAAATATACTTTATTAGAGTTTGTTGTGCGTAAAAGAAATATTAAAAGACTCCCCCGGTAAGAGATTTGTTGAAAAATACACAATGCAGAATATGAATCAGACATCAAGCCGGATGACTTGCGGGGCCATATGTAAATCTGGAACAGCTGAACTCTCAAATTTCTCAAGGAACAACGATGAATGATGCAATATATTTAGAAAAACTGCAGGATAAACTGGAGCCGGATATGCACTTTAGTCATTACCCAATATTTATGCATAATGCTGCGCTATTTCACCGGTCAAAGGTCGTTCAGAATCTTTTGAATAGGAGCAACGGGACAACACTTGACTGGCCGGGGGATTAGCCCAGCTTTAACCCAATGGCAGAAAAAACAACTTTCAAGCATTCAGAGGAAACTAAAGAAACCTGTCAAAACAAATCTTGTCTGACGAGTGTAACAAACATGGTCTGATATTTACCCTAAAAATACCCCTAAATGTATACATCTACCATTCGGCTAGGCTTTGAATATTTCTGCCACTTATAGCCTGGTGCTCTTGATATATATTTATAGCTCCTTGATAAAATCCAAAATCTGCAATATCTTTTGTCCTGACCTGGAATCTCAGTTTCAGTAACTTTCCCGCCGTCATAATATAGCTTCCCTGTGTCTTTTCTATAAATACTTTCATGATACTTGTTCCAATGAACTTTCCTCTATTTGTATTTGTTGTTGTGTCTGATTGAGTGCATGTCAATGTGAATGTTTGGGATGAATGAATGTTTTTATACTATTATAGTCCGGCATTGATTTCGGCCAGTGAAGTGATGTTTCTGTCACATTTAGTGATTATGGGGGCTTTTATTACTAATCTTATTTTCTTTAGTTTCTTGTAAATAGTTTTTTGTATTCATATTGTAAATATTCATTCGGGTTAATTTTTAGAATTGTTATTTTATTCCCCCCACCCACAGACAGCGAATTGTAAATATGGGGACTAGTTAGTATTTTCATAGAGACAAAGAGGCATTATGGTGTTTGTAGTAAGAAAGGTACGTATGAATGGTTTGTTTTGGTGTCAGGAATATTGTTTTTTACGATCGGGTCAGTGTTTGCGGCTAGCTAAGTTATAGTTAAGGCAGAAGAAGACCGTCCTTTCCCCAATGCCCTTTTCGGCCTCGTGCCACATTTCTGTAGATAACAGAATAAATATCACTTTCCTCTATGGTATTCATTGGCGATTTATTTTAAATGTTTTTACTTTTATCCATGCTGTAAATGTTATTTTAGACAAATTGTACATATCAGAACTAGTTAGGAGTAAATAGAGATTTTGAAGTATTATCTGTGTAACTTAATATGTCCAAGTTAACAGGAATGGCTGACTTCAGTGCCTAATCTTGAAAACACTTAAAGGTGAGTTCAGTAGACTTCAATTTCGTGGACTAAAATATATTTATACCTGCGCAGGATATTATGCCATGAACTATCTTGCTTGTTTTTATCACAATATTTCCGCTAATATACCCTCGGGATATATTACATATTTAAACATCACTTAAGTATTCTTATCATTCTGTGTGCCGCATCGTTTCAAGACATTGGCGATCATGGTTCTCCACAACTTTCTTTTACATTTGACTCTTAGCAGTTTTCTTCTTTTGCTGAAGCTCCTCCCCACTGAGCCGCCATCGATTTATGCAAACTCTTCAGATACGTGGCTCGTTTGCCTTTCCTCTTTGCCTCTTACCCTCAATATGCTCCGTGAAGGTTAAGTTTTTTCAAGCCCTCGTTCTTCATTATGTTTCTACGGAATTTCATCTCTCTTTTCCTGATTCTGAGTAGAAGTGTTTTTTTTTTTTCTGTTATTATTTTCTTTAAGACTCCCATGTTTCTTACCAACTCCATCCATGATTGGAACCATATTTCTACTCTCTTTTAGTTTCTTCTCATACTAGATACAAAATGCTTAGGTCAACGAGCATAAGTAGCTGAAACGTTCTAATTAATGTACTAAAGATGAGATCATTATTTTTCGTCATTCGGGAAATACTCAAAATGTCTCCTTTGTTTTTTTGGCTTTGTGTCAAGAGGAGATTAAGAAAAAAAACACAATAAGAAAGATGTGGTTGATTTAAACTAGGCAGGAGTGAAAAGGTCCGGGATTAGGATTTAGATTGAAAGAAAGACGCGTCGAAAATCTTCAGGTAATCAATTGAAACAATCTCCATATCATTAATTCTTGTAGAGGATTTGAGAAAAAGCAGCTATAACCATCAAAAGCGTTAGAATATTTCTGCTAAGACGACATATCATAGATTTATGACGCGCCTGCTTGAAATAGTTTGCGAGGTCGTTTTCTCAGGTCATCAATGTGAACGCACCCGTGACCCCTGATGAAAACGAAAAATAATGCGATTGAGATCCAATAGCCCAATAGAACAGAAAGAAGATTGATTCGGAAATTATGGTGGAAATAGATTGGAAATAATAACGAGAGGGAAGGTTAGAAGAAAAGGTAAAAGAGTTCATAAAAGGAGTAAGGAAAGATAGAGAGAGATAGAGATAGAGAGAGATAGAGAGAATTGATAGTTCCCTCCCCTGCCACCAAAAAAAAAAAAAAAAACAACAACTATGAAGTAAATAAAGAGAATAACTAACAACAAATTGGTCATTTCAGTGGCACCCAGCATCGAATATTTTTTTTACGTAAGGAAAAAACAAAACAAAACATGTTGAACAGAAAAGGAAAAAGCTAGCGATAAAGAATTGGGAATTGGTTATTCGTTGTGAACAGCTGCTATCAGAATGTTGTGGTCAAATTTCAGAACATTTTGCGTGCAAAGAGGTTAATCCCCTGCTTTGGTTCTGCTAGAATCAAAAATTATTTCGATCAAAGCGTTATATATATATATATATATATATATATATATATATATATATATATATATATATATATAATAAAAAGGCTTAAACACTAATATTCCGTGGTCATAATTTATTCCATTGGAATCGTAAATACGATCCAATTCATCAGACCTACAAATTCAAAAAGAAATCAGAAAAAATAACTCCGGAAATAAAAAAATAAAATTTAGTGAGAATATGTTTAATGTTTAAGCCTTTTTATTATATCCTTATTCTGTCCTGGACATTGAGTTCTACCTGGATTCTATACTTTTGGAATTTTTTTACACACACACACACATACATATATATATATATATATATGTATGTATGTATGTATGTATGTGTATGCACGTTTGTATATATATATTTATGTGTTTTAGATATATGTACATATATGTATGTATATATTAACCACTAATATTATCAATATATATATATATATATATATATATATATATATATATATATATATATATATATATATATATATATATATATATATATATGTATATATTTCATGACTTTTTCTTTTGCCTTTCAGGATTTTGTTCTTTTTTATGTCATTTTATTTACGATCTTTTTATTGATTTCCTTTCTAATTTTCTCTTTTTTATTTGATTTTATTTGCTATAAATTTTTCTGGAGAATTTTCTATTTTTTTGTAAATGCTTTCTGTAGTGAGTTGACTAATTAAGCTATAAGTTATAAAATATTGGCGACGATTTTTGTGACGTGTTCAAGTGTGATTATGTGAAGGAAGAATCAAAGAAAATAAAACAATGGTAGATTAATTACAACTGAGTAATGAGTTCGATCCTCACTGGATGTTCCAAATTTTCAGGCTTGTACTACATCAAAGCTACTCTTAAAAAATCGCCATATTCGATATTTTGGGGACACCTCGACGTTTTATTATGGTGAGCAAGCTAGTCTCGCTTGTTGTCTTGTAGTAATTTCGATTCTAAATGGGTGCTCCATGCTTTTAAACTTGTGTCATATCTAAACTACGCTTAGAAAATCATTGGGCACTTCTGAATGGTACAATTGTTCGTTCCTCACTGGGTGTTCAAAATTTTCGGCCTTGTGCCACATCACCATATTTGATATATTTTGGGCACTTCGAAGTGGTGTAATGACTAGCAAGCTCGTTTCGCTGGAACAATTACAACTGAGTAGTAATTTCGATCTTCGCTCAGGGGCTCCCCCCTTTAGGTCTTGTGTAGAAACTGCTAAACAGTCTTAACTTCTTAAATAAAATTGTATAATCATTTTATGTAGTTGCCATAAAATCTTTTCCCTCCGATGTACGTATTGTTCATTGTATTATATTCTTCATGAAACCTTTCGATCCAATATACCATATAGTTGTAGTTGTGTGGTAATGGTTAACAAGCTGATCCTGCAGATCATTAATTAATTTCGATCCTCAAACCGACTTTTGAACAAGTTCTGTATTAAAAAAAAAACCTGCCTATATTTATTATGGGCGGCCGTAATCTTAAAAAACTTAAGAGCTGCAGATAACACATTATTGATAGCAGACACAGAAAGGAATCTTCAAGAACTCTTTCATAATGGAGTAAAAGAAAGCAAGAAGAAAGGATTAAAAATCAACTATAAGAAAACAACATATGCATAGCTGGCCACTCGTATTCGAGGATACCCGTCTACTAGGGCGGCTAGACAATCCCTCATTGCAAGCGCTTGCTCAGGTACTATGTGTGTTCAAAAGCCACAGGGCCCACCTGTGGTTTATATTGCAAATATGCTGAGCAGAACTTAGTTGCAGTTTCTGGGAAAGAGCATGTTATCTAGTGTGATCAACAATTTGAACAAGGTCAGCACGCTCAATCTCTCGGCCACGATGAATTGCGACTTCGTGCTAGTACAGCTATCGACGGCATCCAAGGGTTCCGTCTACTCATTTTCACTAACAAGGCTTAGGTCAACCCATGGTCGGGTTTTTAGCACTTTCCAAAGGTGCCGTACGCTGTGATCGACCCCTCCAGTCCGATAACATCAGGAAGTCTCCTTCCTGACATATCAAACATGATGAGACTCGAACCCGGGTCTCATAGTCAGAATGCAAACGTTCTAATCGTTCGATCATGTGTGGTTGTCAGCAAGAGACGGTACAACATGCGATTTTACAAATTGGACATAGCAGAATTAAACCAGTGCAAAAATGTAAATATCTAGGTTGTTATAAAAGAGAATACAAAACGTGACACCGAAATCCGAAGGAAAATGAAAGGTGCCTTCCAGAATATAAGCAAAGTATTAAGAAACAGGAAAATTGCATTGGTAACAAAGAAAAAGATACTGATATTTTATGGAGAATCGGTGGTTCCTGAACGATCTTCTCAAATAATGTAGAAGAGACTTGCAGCATCAAAAATCAGGTTCTACAGAAGGATGCTGGGAATACCATGAATAAACCGAACATGTGAGCAAAGACGAAGTTTTGGAGAAAACAGAAGAAAAAGCACTCTTATACCTAACATCAGAAAAGTCACTTGAAATTTGTCTGGCACATAATGAGGAAATAGGGCTTGGAAAATCTGATACTCACAGGACAGATTGAAGGCAAGAGGGACAGCGGAAAACAACGCATAACCTACCTAGAGAGCTTGAATAAATGAATGACAGGACAATGTTTAGGAGAGATAACAAAAATACAACATCTATTAATAGCTACAAAGTACAGACAATTTTGAAGACCTTTCCAAAAAGTAACAATAATAAGAAAGAGATAAAATTCTTTAGAAGCAAAGAAAAGGGTACTATTACATGATATCTTTCCTCCTGTATGGCAGTGAGTGCTGGACAATCTCGTCAAAGATGAAGAAGAGACTTGAACCAAAAGAAATGTGGTTCTACAGAAGGATGCTGAGGATACCATGGAGCAAACAGGTGAGTTATGAAGGAGTTTTAGAGAAAATGGAAAAAAAAAAAATTATACTTAACATCCGAAAAAACAGTTGAAATTTCTGGGGCACATAACGAGGAAAGAAAGCTTGGAAAATCTGATACTCACAGGACAGATTGAAGGCAAGAGGAAGAGAGGAAAACAACGCATAACATACTTAGTAAGCATGAGTAAATGGATGATATAATAAAGTTTAGGGAGATTTAAAAAAATATAGCATCAATTAAGAGCTACAAAGTACAGGTAATTTTGAATAGCTTTGATTGCCAACCTTCTGAAGGGACAAAGCAAAGAGAAGAAAAGGGAATGTTTTCATTTAATTTGCCTGTTTGTTTCTACTGTATCTTAAGTTCTTGTTTAATTTATAAAAATTCTAAAATATTCATTAATTCATGTTGTAAGCTCGTTTTGTTATGGAATACTTTTCATAATTTTGAATCAGAAATTAACTTCTGTGTTGTTTTTATGAAGAAAGTGGAAATTTTCCGACTTAATCATTTTATAAAATGTTCTTTTTTTTTCAATCAATTTAATTTTCTAATTGTGAGGTTTTGGTTTGGTTATTTTAGAATTTCAATAATTTTTAGTTGGTTACTTTCATTCTAAATTAATTGAAATTAAGTTTAAATTATCTCCCATTTTCTCGCTATCTTTTCTCTCTCTCTTTCTCTGTGTGTAATACATACATACATACATACATATATACACACACATATATATATATATATATATATATATATATATATATATATATATATATATATATATATATATATATATAATTGGGTGCCAAATATATTTTTATACCTATATTTAATTAGTTGCGATATGGAATCAAAATAAAGTTTCTGTTAAAACACAAACCTTCCCACAACATTCTATAGGTAGATAGATAAATAGAAAATAGATATGAACTGATTGAGATAGATAGATAGATAGATAGATAGATAGATAGATAGATAGATAGATAGATAGATAGATAGATAGATAGATATGAAGGGATTGAAATAAATAGATAGATATGCACAGATCGAAATAGATAGATAGATAGATAGATAGATAGATAGACTGAGACAAGATATATACAAAGTCGAATATCATCACATAGATAGATAGATATGAAGGGATTGAAATAAATAGATAGATATGCACAGATCGAAATAGATAGATAGATAGATAGATAGATAGATAGATAGATAGATAGATAGATAGATAGATAGATAGATAGATAATGAACTGATTAAAATAGATAGATAGATAATGAAGACATTGAAATAGATAATACACAGATCGAAATAGACAGAATGATAATGTCCAACTCGAGATAGATAGATAGATAGATAGATAGATAGATAGATAGATAGATAGATAATGTCTGGGCTCAGAAATCGACACTAATGATTTGTATCAACTCTTTTTCTAATTCATGCGCTCGTTTTCCGATATTTAACTTATGTATTGTCACATATATATATATATACACCTACATATCCACACGCACACATGTATGTACACACATAGACAGGCGCACGCATAAATCTATGTACATTACACTCGCACTTATATTATTGCTTTCATGGGACCATAAATGCTGGCCGGTTTTGTCTATCGTTTCTCTAATTTCTATTTACATACGAATGAATTTCATCAGAGTTTGGAACAAGGTCACATATAACACTATGGAGAAAAGGGACTATGATCTAATTGCAGGATTTTGTCATGTTTACTGCATTTGACTCTTTCAACTTAGTTTCCCTCTCCCCCAAATAAAGACAAACCAGTCCCACACCCTTTTCTGAAACGTGTTATGTCTTCACCACTTTTTTTTTCTTTTTGTACTCGGTTGTCTCCCTTGTCTTTTCTGTCTATTTTTTTTTTTTTTTGCTTTCTTTTTCCTCCACACTTCGTGATTACAGTCTTTATAGTTTAACGTCCACCCTCCTTTCTTCTCCCTTTTTTTTTCTCTCCTTCAGCTCCTTTCTTTTGTGCAATCATATCGCTATTTACCCGCCTCTCCACAGTGGCAGGATGTGACACAAGGTTGGTTTATTGTAAGGTACCTTTTACACATACATATGGGTCAAGGACAAATGCTACCCAGTCCCCGGCGCCAGTGTATCGCTGGCGTGTGAACAGAAGAATACCACATGCATAACAGTCTAATATAGTTTATATCTCAGATAGTGACTTTTTTTTCTTTTTGCGAGCGGTCATAGTAAGATTTACCCTTACAAGGCCCGGGAGGCACTCGAGATAGAGGGTTACATTAAGGAGTAGTTTATATAGACAGGAAGGGAAGAGAGCGATCATCTGCAGACATAAACAGATTAAGACGACAGCGATCCATAAAACATCTTCTTGGGAGTCTGTTCCATAGAACAGTTGTCCGCGGAAAGAAGCTATTCTAGTGGAATGACCCGGGAGTCACTCGAGGTAGAAAGTTATGTTAAGGGATAGTTTATATGGATAGGAGGGGAAGATAACGGTTAACAGGGACAGGTTAAGACTGTAGTGATAAGAGAAACACCCCCTTGGGAGTCTCATCCACGAGGCGGAGGTTCGCTAGAATTGTTACTTACTTCTCGCCGATGGAATACGGGGGAAATATAGGTGGTTTGCTATTATGTAAGTGGCATGTCCTGTCCTTGTCGTGAAGGTTACCCCAGGCGGAATCAAGGAATGTAGTCCGTCCAATTACTTTCCCTGGAAGCAGCGAGAGAGCAGAGTGAAACTCGCCATATCCCAACTGAGAGAGAGAGAGAGAGAGAGAGAGAGAGAGAGAGAGAAAGAGAGAGAGAGTGGGGGGAGGTTTGGAGGGTGGGTGTTATAATTCTTCTCCAAGAATGACTTGGTGACCTTGTTCCAAGCTCTTATGAAATTAATTCGTATGTAAATAGAAGTTAGAGAAACGATAGAAAAAAAACTTGCTTTCTTTTATGTTAACATGAAAGCAAGACACTTTTGAACTCTAGGAAAGTGATGACCGGTCAGCTCGCATCCAAATATGGCAACTGTAATCCATTTTCGGCCTGATCTGGCTCTTATAAAGAAAGCGGATATGCATGAGGAATCGGGTATTTACTGGAGCGGTACAAGAAGTCGATCGCTCCTAACTTAAAAACCGTAACAAATGAAACATTGGCATATTCTTTTTTATTAGTCTATCTTTCGTCATAATTTTTGTCTACACCGTAGCAGACATTATTTATTTATTTAGGCTTTAACTTTTTGTTTTTGTTTTCATATTTAAGATAACGAACTTTCGAATTTGTACCACACTGGTTTTAAATACTATTGTTATGAGTAATCAAGAGTGGTCTTCCCTTGTTTTGCTACTCTCCTATTTAAGAGAGTTATTTCTGCTTACTGGGACTATACGCGAAACTTTTATTCTCTGCTGAATAAAGCTTTCTTAAAGACTACATCAGCGTACTTTTGTCATTACAACTATACGGATTAAAATAAACATTACAATTTTGAATAAAAAAACATTGTAATATTGAATTAACATTAATCATATATGACAGTGTAGTGGTATTTAAATTACGTACCGTATAAAAGGTTGTATCGTCATACCTACGGGAGAGTTATCTTCTCTTGACGAGACTATATCTGTCAGAGAGTATAGAAACGCTCTATATTTGTTACAAAATGCGTGAACAGGCCTGGAATGGCAAGCTATTGGGTCAGAACTCTTCTGACCTGAACTAAGTGGGCGTAGAATTCTGACAGTAATGGATTGTCTCTGTTTAAATTTTGATATAAGATCAAAACAGCGCAAGGGACTCAGACGGTTGGAGTAATTAGAAGTGTCAAGGTGCCTTTTTCCACTTGATTTAGTTAAGTCAGTACGTGGCGATGAGATTTTGGCCAACTGGTTGACATGCGTCATCTCTATCTCTCTTTCTCTCTCTCTCTCTCTCTCTCTCTCTCTCTCTCTCTCTCTCTCGTTTCCTTCTAGAAACGAATCCACGACTACTGTCCCATCTTTATAATAAATGTCAATGTTTCAATGTGTCACACTTTTTCAACTTTATGCCTATTAGTTGTAACTCAACATATACCATTTTGGAATCAGGTCGACTCCGTGAGCGAATTAAAAACATTCTGGGCCTGCAATCCTGAAATGTTGGATTCTAAAATTTTCATTACTCCGATTGTTTTCGGCGAATTTTACATGACGTTTTGAAATAAAAAATAATTATTTGTATGGAAAGTAAGGACCTACGTACATCAAACTGTCTCCAAATTAAGTGGCAGCAGAAGAATTATCGTTGAACTTTTAAAAGGTAAACTTAAGTATTAATGCAATTCTTAAATGCAGCGATCACTTTTGAGTTCTTCTGTAGATTATTTTGCCTATCGCATCTTCTCCCTACGTATTGCGATTAAGGACCAATCAAGACCCCTCCGCAGAAGTTAGCTTAAATGACGCTTGATAGGGTGGCTTTTAAGCTAGTATAAAATAAAACAAGACAGCAAGAAAACAGCCCGCCATTTCGTCCTAGTGATATGCGAGTCGTGTCACTGCAGGAAACGTAGAACCGGTGTATCTTTAGAAGAGGCATGAACCCATCTTTTTCCAATTATGTGTTAAATAGAAAGGAAGACTGGGTTTGCTAGCCTTGACTAGCGACCCGTCTAAGAGAATGAAACCTCTGCATTCAAATCATGGAGAATGTAACGAGGAGCCATGCTCCTATCATTTCCAAGAATGCTTGGCTATTCACAGAGTAATGGAATATGGTCTATGTCCTGTAGGGACAGGAAGATATGATATTAAAGCAAAAGCTGACATTACTCTAGGGGCTGTAATAACGGAACCCCGACTTACTAAGTTTTTAAAAATGTCTACTTGTCGCTTTTATGTCAAACGTGACCGCTTATTTCATTGAAGATTCCCAGGTGATAATTAGCAATTGCCAAATTGGTTTGATACAAAAAAAAAAATGTTATTGAAATTATAGTTTATTTAATTCTAAAAAAATAATTCAAGTTATAATTAAAAATAAGCAAATTATTAAGAAACGGGAAAATTTCGTTACCAACAAAGAAAAGCAACTGTTATGTTCAGTCTTCATTAAATGCTGGACAATCTCGTCACAGATGAAGAAAATACTTGAGGCAACAGAAATATGGTACCATGGAATGATACTGAAAACACCATGAGAATAACATGGACTGAGCATATCAGTAACAAGGAAGTTTAAGAAAAAACAGAAACAAAATAGTCACTTATACTTAACATCAGAACGAAATTTCTAGGGTACATAATGAGGAAAGAGGCCTTGGAAAATTTGATACTTAAAGGACATATTAAAAGCAAGAGAGACAAACAAAATTTACTAAGAGTTACAAAGGAATTTTGGAGAGCCATGATAGTCAAAGAATAAGAAGACACAGATGCATAATGAGGAAAGCGGGCTTGGAAAATTCTATACTTAGAAGGCATATTAAAGGCAAAAGAACCAAACAAAATTTACTAAGAGCTACAAAGGAATTGTGGAGAGCCATAATCATCAAAAAAGAAGACACAGGTGCATAATGGGTTTGCAAAATTTGATACTTACTGTGTATATTGCATCGAAGAGGAACATAAAAAAATTACTAAGAGCTAAAAAGGACAGGAAATTGTGGAGGGCCATGATCGCCAACGTCCTGAAAGGAGATGGCACATAGAAGAAGAACGTCCTGTCTTTTCTCGGTACTTAAAAAAAAAATTTGAAAGATATAGCTGAGAAAAAAGAGATTTGGAGGTGCCTCTTATGTCGATTTGAAACGCTACTGACGTTGCAGGAAAATGCGACAGCCAAGAAATAAACAAGTCTGCACTATTCGTTGAGAAAATGCTGCAAGTTCTTGACGTGTGTGAAGCTTTGACATTATTTGTGCCTTTTCGTAATAGCTATCTACAAACAGCGCATGGCGATCTGTGAAGAAAAGAACACAAAATGAAAGACATTAGAAACGTATTTTGAGCATTAGAGAGACGCTATAAAAAAACAGAGCTGCGATAAAGAAAAGTTCAAAAGATTTTTCTTTCTGATTTCAGATTTATCCGAACCTGACAAGTGAAAACTTGAAGTTGAAAAGATAAGTCTTTTGAACTTCCTTTGCATGATAAAAATAAGTGATGTGAAATATCCGAGCAACGTATGTAAGAGAGAATATGTGAAAAAACATTTGGATTTTTTTAATCATTTCATCCCAAGCAAGGCAATAAAGCCACTAAGACATAAGAGATGACTGAGTTTGAAACAATAAGTGAAAACGAAAACATTATTATTAGAGAGAACAACAAAAGAACAGGAGTCTTTCTAACTGCAATATTATATGTTGCTTTTATCAAAACTTGTCAACATATGCAAATTTGGCCACATTGCAAGTACCTGGTATAACTTTCTCAGCATGTCATGAAGAAAAAATTGGACTTTTTATATTTATGCCCAAATGTTATTTTGTTGGCATACTCATCTCCCTCAATCATAATAATAATAATAATAATAATAATAATAATAATAAAACCACCCAGACATCGCAAACAAAAATGATGCCTATTTATTGACATGGCAGTCCTTGCAGACTGCAATGTATCGTCGAAGATCTTCAAAAAGCTGTCAAAATACAAAAACCTTGAAATCGAAATCTCAAAAATGCGGCACATGGGAACATCAACAAACACCGTTGTATTTGGACCCCTTGGATTGGTTGGAAATGATTCCAGTAGACTAATTGAAGGGGTTCCTGGAAGTCCATGCCTTAAAGAAATACAAAACACTGTTCCCACAAGTACAGCCCACATCTTATGAAGGGCTTTGTCTATGTAAAATATGTTTGTACGTATTTGTGTCTGTTTTTTTTTTTTTTTTTTGTTGGTAGGGGAAAATAGTCAGTGGGAAATATCATGATGCCATTTCTAACTTTAGGTCTCTGGACCGGACCCAGGACGAAATGTGTACACACCAGAAATCAAAGGAATAATAATAATAATAATAATAATAATAATAATAATAATAATAATAATAATAATAATAATAAGAAGAAGAAGAAGAAGAAGAAGAAGAAGAAAACCGCCGAGACATCGTTATTAGAGATCGCAAACAAAAATGATACCTCCTTATTGACATGTCATTCCTTGCAGACTTCTTCGAAGATCTTCAAAAAGCTATCAAAATACAAAAACCTTGAAAACGAAATTGGCAATTATTATTATTATTATTATTATTATTATTATTATTATTAGAAGAAGAAGAAGAAGAAGAAGAAGAAGAAGAAGAAGAAGAAGGAAAAGAATAGTATGTGGTGACTTAATTATGGCTTCAGAAATTCTGTTTCCAATCGTACGTTCCGAAAACAGAATTACATTCAGTAGCTGATTGTAGGTAAACAGAAAAGCTTTCACAATATAGAGAGTCCTGAATATGACGATAAACTACACACTGATCCAGAAGTGTGTAAAAACCTCTTAATTGTTGCTGTTCTCACGCCCACCCTCACCCGGGGTCGTAGCACCTGTTAGCTATGGGAAAATAATGAACACCCAAAAATTTAAAAAAATACCTATTTATAGCAAAATGACGAACAATACATTGTATATGTAGATGAAGGCATACAATTGTGTTCAAATTATTTAGATTTCGGCATTAAATAGAGGTTGATATGCCGCTAAAAAAATCAATCAATTCACAATATACAGAGTAATTCTATACTAACAGTCTGGCAATTCAATAATAATAATCTGGCAATTCAATAATAAAGTCAGGCAATTCAATAATAAGTCTGGTAATTCAATAATAATAATCTAGCAATTCAATAATAACAGTCTGGCAATTCAATAATAACACTCTGGCAATTCAATAATAACACTCTAGCAATTCAATAATAACAGTCTGGCAATTCAATAATAACACTCTAGCAATTCAATAATAACAGTCTGGCAATTCAATAATAACAATCTAGCAATTCAATAATAACAATCTAGCAATTCAATAATAACAATCTGGCAATTCAATAATAACAATGTAGCAATTCAATAATAACAATCTAACAATTCAATGATAACAGTCTGGCAATTAAATAATAATCTAGCAATTCAATGATAACAATCTGGCAATTAAATAATAACAGTCTAGCAATTCAATAATAGCAATCTGGCAATTCAATAATAACAGTCTGGAAATTCAATAATAACACTAGCAATTCAATAATAACAGTCTGTCAATTCAATAATAACACTCTAGCAATTCAATAATAACAGTCTGTCAATTCAATAATAACACTCTAGCAATTCAATAATAACAGTCTGTCAATTCAATAATAACAATCTAGCAATTCATTAATAACAGTCTGTCAATTCAATAATAACCGATTGGCAATTCAATAATAACAATCTAGCAATTCAATAATAACACTCTGGCAATTCAATAATAACAGTCTGGAAATTTAATAATAACAATCTAGCAATTCAATGATAACAGTTTGGCAATTCAATAATAATCTAGCAATTCAATAATAACAATCTGGCAATTCAATAATAACAATGTAGCAATTCAATAATAACAATCTAGCAATTCAATGATAACAGTCAGGCCATTAAATAATAATCTAGCAATTCAATGATAACAATCTGGCAATTAAATAATAACAGTCTAGCAATTCAATAATAGCAATCTGGCAATTCAATAATAACAGTCTGTCAATTCAATAATAACACTCTAGCAATTCAATAATAACAGTTTGTCAATTCAATAATAACACTCTAGCAATTCAATAATAACAGTCTGTCAATTCAATAATAACCGATTCGCAATTCAATAATAACAATCTAGCAATTCAATAATAGCACTCTGGCAATTCAATAATAACAGTCTGGCAATTTAATAATAACAATCTAGCAATTCAATGATAACAGTTTGGCAATTCAATAATAATCTAGCAATTCAATGATAACAGTCTGGCAATTCAATAATAACTGTTTGGCAATTCAATAATAACAGTCTAGCAATTCAATAATAGCAATCTCGCAGTTCAATAATAACAGTCTTGTAATTCAATAATAACAATCTAGCAATGCAATAATAACAATATAGAAATTCAATGATAAGTCTGGCAATTCAATAATAACTGTTTGGCAATTCAATAGAAACAGTCTTGCAAAAAATTTAACCTTCTGCGGCAATTTCTGAGAAATGAAGAACGTCTCGTAATAAAATAGACGTTTTTTGTCTCTATGGGTAAGAAGATGTTTCGCTTCTACCATTCTACTCTTGTTGGTGTAATCATGCTCGTAGCCTTCTGGGATTTTCTAACGCTTTCCACGTGATCTATAAACACCATGCAAACCGAGATCAAACGCAATTAATTGTATCTTTTATGGAATTTGATAACTGACTTGTTGGTAAAGAAATGTCCATGTCTGCTACGTTCAGAGCCTCGCAGTGTTTAGAAAAATCTGAGCTCATCCGAAAAGATAGATTTGGCAAGTTGGCGAGGAAATATACCTGGCTGTATGCCACAACGAATGTCAAAGCTCCCATGAAGAATTGTGCTAAAAGTGTTCTCTTGGAACTCGCCCAAAAGACATCAGTTTGATGCGTGGGATTTGTGAAGTTTCGGAAGAATTAAAAGTAGTCTGAAATTCCATGAAGGTTATTCGAAGAGGTCAATATTTGAAGAAAGCCAAAGAGTACAACCGCCCAAAAAGTTGTGGCCGTAAGAGCAAAGATGACGATGTAAGGATTACTTCTACCTTGTCTGACAGGTCATCGCTAAGGGGTGGAGGCGCTGTTCAGAAGTATAAAAGGATATCAATTATTCTCTTTTTTTCGCTCTTCGATGCTGTACATACAAGACATCGTCTTGTCCTTTCCGAGCAGCCGACTACCTAAATTTCAACCCAGGCACGTGGCGAAACTCACAAACACACGGATACACACACCTTCTCACCAGCACTAATTCCATAAACATTTTCTTTGTTTGTCAGCTATCTGTATATGTGTGAAATCATTTACCTTTTCTCTTTAGAAGGATGCTGAGAATACCATGGACCGAACATGCAAGCAACGAGGAAGGTATAGAAAAAATGGAAGCAAAAAGGGTGCTTATAAGTAGTTTCAGAAAGAGACTTTCCAGGGTGCATACTGTCGAGTGTTTGGAAAGATTAACACTCACAGGACATATTGAAGGCAAGATGGATCAGCTTGTGTAAATGGTTGGCAGAACAGGGGTTAGGATATGTAGCAAAAAGACAAAATTTATTAAGAGCTAAAATTACAGGAAGTTGTGTCGAACCATGATCGCCCACCTCCTGAGGAGTCACGACACATAAAAGAAGAATATACCGGATTATTGATTACTTTTTTTTTACGGGTTATCAACCTTTTCAAGGTTATTAACAGTCAGAAATTAATTTTAGAATGGAATATGTTTTTTAGATAATAATTATTTGCTGATATAAGTTCTACTAATTAATTCATAGCTAAGGAGGAGAAAAGCTTAATTCATACTTTTCCCAGGAATATTTGCGTGTAAGTAAATTTTAACGAGCCCGTCTGGAATTGGAAATCAGATCAACGTTTTCCAATTTCGAACCCTTATCCATTACACCACCCGCACATACAAGCTTACCTGTTATTCCAAAGCGGTCACCTATTTTAACCTCGGTGATCCGGTGTTTCAACGTGATATGGCCGTAAGTCCGGATTAGTTAACTGAGGTTTATCGTTTTTTATATTATTTATTTATTTATAATAATAATAATAATAATAATAATAATAATAATAATAATAGTAGTAGTAGTAGTAGTAGTAGTACTACTACTACTACTACTACTAATAATAATAATAATAAAAAATAAGTATTTAACTTTTACTTGAAGGAAACTCCAAGAAACTAATATGAACATCACCCAAATCCGGTTACAAAGATAAATTACAATTTTATAGAATTCTACGATAGAAACATACAGAACAATCAAAGACCACAAAAACAGAATGTGATTTCTTATTGACAGGTTTGTTCTTGCAGATTGTAATCTATCTTTAAAGTTCTTAAAAAAAAACTATAAAAATACAAGAATCTTGAAATGGAAATCTCAAAATGTGGCACATGAAGACATCGATAATTCTAGTTGTAGTTTGAGCCCTCGGAGAATTGGAAAAGCGTTCGATAGACTCATTGAAGTGATTTCTGGGAGCTGATGCCTTAAAGAAATACAAAAGATTGTACACACAAGTACAGCTCACACATTACAAAAGCCTTTATCTATATATAAAATGAGCGTGATCCCTTTTTGTGTGTGTGTGTACAAAGAGGCTCAGTAGAAAATGTCATAAAGCCATTTCTGACCTTAGGTCTCTTGTGGGACCCATAAAGAAATGTGTAAATAATAATAATAATAATAATAATAATATAATTAATAATGCAAGCATTACTTATTTTGAATTATTATTAATAAAAATATTACAGAATTATTTATTTATACCGAATTTTAATTTCGTTTTGACTGTATTTAATTGAAGATATAAATAAAATAAGTTCCCTTTTTGTATTTAATTCAAGAAATATACGACTAAGTAAAGCTAATATGTTGTTAAATTAATGGAATAATCAAATACTAAAACAACTTTTGTTACAACTATTTCTGTAGCTAGTTCGACTACTTTACATGAACTTGCATAAATTTATCTACACTTACAAGATGTCACGGTGGCGGTAAATTTTATCATGACCTCCCCTTGTACCTTACGGTTAGGTCGAGGGATTAAACAACGAAAAACAGCTGACAAAGGCAACATTAACAGGAAGAGCTTAGCAGTAAGTGGAAGCAGTGGATAATGACGACAATTATAATTGCTGCGTAGATTTACGTTTACAAGAGGAGCGTAAACGTGATAGGTTGTCGTATAAGAATGACTGACAATATATCTACCTTTTCTTATGTTAGTCGTTTTCCGCAACATGCGTCAAACAGGTATATAATTGTACATAAAGCCATTATTACGGCGCCATCTGCCAGGAGAAATTAATTTTAGTATAATCCGTTCCATTCAACGAGACGGTATTAGAATGAAAGATTTTGTTGGAACCAAACAACCAAGAAAAATGAAAGAAGATGAAAGAGTCCAGTAAAAATGTCGACACGGGTAACAAAAACGTTTACCAAGAGAAAGTTGCAAGGGCAACAGCCATTAGTCAACAACTGGATTAAATCTAACAACAGGATTAGTACCAATTTCTTTAAATGACACTCTACTTTCTCACTTGGCTTTTCTAAACATCACCATTTTATCGGCCTACAGTATTTTCTTATTAAATGGTTCCTTAGAAGAAACAAAAAAAGTTCCACGTCGTGTTGTCAAAATCCCTGTTATAAAGTCCATATAACGCTTATAGTTGGTGGTTCTTAAAACTGTAAAGAAAACCTTGGAACAAAAGATTGGATGAAAAAGGGTATAATCACAAGAGGAAATAGATTGAGCGTCTGAATGGAAAACACTACGCCTTTGCGATTTACTGTCCATGAGCAGGCGTTCTTCTCTTACGAGCTGGACGAGTCCATGTTTTAATATTAGTGTAGAAAAGGTTAAATAGTCTTTCTAGAAGACAATCGGCAATCTGGACTGGTAGATCAATGCACCGGTATTGGTTCTCACTGGGCGCCTCATTTGTATGTCCTTTTGTTAAAACTGGATCACGCTTAGAAGAAATTAATTTTCACGGAAGAAAAAAAAAGGGAGTCAAATGTAGGTTGTTTAATGCAATATCAACATCTTGTATCAGGGATGATGTTAACATTATTTTACATTCGGAATAATATCCTCATTTTTGTTGTTATTAACACAGCTTTTCAGCCGTTGTGCTCTCCGACCTTCTTAAAGTATTTGTAGACCCTGATAGCGTGCAGGGATTTTCGATCTGAACACTATTTAATGTACAGATGCAGTGTGCTTCTTTTCTGTTGTCCATATCGACTGATATCTTGTTTAGTACTGCTCAATTATTGTTAGGCCACTTTACACGGAGCCTGTACTACCCAATCAAGGGATTTAACTCACAAATATTATGTTATGAAACTAAGGAACGAACACTTTAATCTTGACGGCTGTTGTCCCGTTAATAAAAACTATTTGAAAACATTTTATTTTTCTTGTTTACTTAATGGAGTTCGGATATCTGAATAAAATGAATGATAACACTGTTTAGACGTTTTCAAACCGGGATTTTAAATTACATTTCACAAAAAAAGACATTCAGCTGATTGAAGAATTTCCCTTTATTTCTCCTCGGGTATGACGTCATTGCAACAAAGAAACTATTAATGCCGGGTTTAAAGGTTTTTCCCCTTATCTTGATGACGAAATCTGGTCGAAAGTCAAAGGTTTGAATTGTCTGACTGAATCCAAAAATGTATTAAATGCATTCTTTTGTATTTCTTATTTCGTTAAAAGTTATATTTATTGAATACACGCATTTCAGAAGACACCTTTTAAACGTCTACCGGCCTGGATATTCGAGAGTCTTTAATAAAGATATATGCCTTTCAGCATAGTTCGAAACTGCAACCCATTAATAGGATAAACCACTGACAGGCCAGGTGTGATTTCAACGTCTTAGCCACGGAAGTACGGTTCCTAGTTGAATTGTATGGAATCCCATACCTACTAACTTAATTCTATAATCCGTTTCACCACAAATCTGATCCGGATATACACCAGTGTGCAAATTACACTATTTACATTATTCGGACTATTGTCCTCATCTTTGTCGCCATATTTATTACAACGTTGTACGCTCTGGCCTTCTTCAGGTGGTTGGAATGTCGCTCACTGGGATACACTATTCTTTTTTCTTTTTTTTAAGCGTTTCACCCCAAGTAAGGCGAGAAGCCACTAGGACGCAATGGGTTACAGAAGATTTGAAACAAGATCAGATAGGAGTGATAGAGGAAAGGATGGGGAGAAGGATAGTAGATAGATCAAGGCAACTGGAGATGTCGATTGACATTACATTTGAATAGTTGGAGATTATAGCTCTCAGGGAAACTGGAATAGGAAAGGGAATTCCACAGGCGGGAGGTGCGAGACATAAAGTTATTGGAGTAGAATAGACGGTTACATTTAGGAGTTTCGACAGTGAAAGTGTGAGAGCGGGATGCCAGCCTCGTAGGGTGCTTGAACTCATGAAGTCTGGGAACCAGCGAATGCAGCTCCTCGGAGCAATTGCCATAAAAGTATTTGTAAAAAGGACAGAAAGAAGCGAGGGTTAAACATTAGAGATTGGCAGTGAAGATATTTTGGGAGAAAAAACAAAATGGCTGCCTTTATACACGTCGGATTGAATATTTTGAGCTTTCTGATTGGTTAACCCTTCTATTGGTGAACTATAAAATGAGTCAGCTCATTTTGACTAGCTCACTAGTACCAACATACCCCAAAATTCTAACAAAAAGTATTTATATTTACACAACAGATTTATTTTTCAACATAATCTACTTCCTTGTCAATACACTTAATTCAATGCTAGACAATAGAGCATATAAACGCAACATTATACAATGGCAATGTCAGATCAAAATTCATCAGTAATAAGCTACGGATTTATCGATCATGCCTTGAAATTATGATTTAAGTAATATTATTTAATATCTATATTTTTTAATCATTTCACCAAGCAAGGTAATAAAGCCACTACAACGCAAGATTATAACGATATGAGAAAAAAAAACATTATTAAAGAGATAGAATGATGTAAGAACAGAAATTAAAACAGACGATATCGATTGACATTGCATTTCAGATAGATGTTGACAAGGAAGCAAGAAGCCGGACGAGGGTTCTTGCTTCCCTGTCGCGGGAAGTACAAAAAAATAACTGTTAGCATAGAACTTACTGTGTTCATCTAGCCAGTATAAAATGATGAGACCTAACTGTCAATCCAGTACTGTGCTAAAATTGATAAAGTTTACGTACCATAAAGCAAAGATCATCAGGACAATTATCATGTAAATATTTATAGAAAAGGTCAAAAAGTGACCGAAGCCGAGATGTCAGGTCAAGACCAATAATATTGCAGATTCATCTTTGTAATTTATCAGTTATTGAGTTGGCGATAACGGTGATGTTTCAAATTATTTTAGGGGCTAATGAGTGGAAATAATTGTGGAGCTAAATGCAGTTTTGCGGCTATTTTATAGTGTTTGTTAACATTTTACTTATTGTTTATTATTCATTATTTTATTATTAATTATTCCTAATCAATAGACCCTAGAATAATTTGCAACAAACCCTTACCATCCATCCAATAACCATCAGAATAATACAATAAACTTACCTATAATTCATCTTTGACCAGCATATATAATCAGTCGCGTCAAAGCACAACGCACATGACCTGAAGATTGCATTTAAGCATGAAACAGTCTGACCTCAACGTCAACATTTATATTCGAATATAATATTATATATTCAAAAATTTCAGGACTGAATTAATCTCATAATTATTTCATGCAACAGATTTATTGATCCTGCCTTATAAGTGCGTCGTCATAAATCAAAAAGAAAGTCTAACTACAGATACAAGCCTTGTTTGGTAACACAGATCATTATGAACTTAATCTTTTCAAAACTGCAACCGCTTTATAAAGACGATCCTCGAACGAGTCACTTACATTGACAATTTCATACTTATGCTTATACCATCAAATTAATACAAACTTCAGCAAATATTTTAAGCGTAAAATCTTGTAGATACTAATTAAATTAGAAAAACATATTTTGTTAATTTATAAGTAATATCAGTGTTTTACGACGCCATTAATATACAGGAAGTGTTTATTTTCAAACCGACTTCCTGTCATAACTATTTAAAGTACCATTCATTTCCGAAATATTCACAAAAATACCACATGCACATATATAAACTTCACCCTACTTAGAAGGAGTACGTAGTTTTTAGATAAACAATCATGATAAATGTCCTGTTGATGATCACTGGTAGAGTCTAAAAGACATCCATTTTGATGAACATGACACTATTTATGCAAAATATAATACGAGGTTGCAAAGTCGAGTAAAAGGAACGTATTACTTCATACTCTCTCTTCATTAACTTAGCTAGTCGCCTGTACTAACCGCTGGTCGTTGCTTCCTCCACCAGGATGTTCTGACGCAATAGCTACGTGGCCTAGTGGATTAAAATGTTGGTTAAATATCGGGTTCTTTAGAAGTTGCGAATTCAAAACCTAGGTTTGATACTGCTGAAAAGTTACGTATCAGCGACGCTTTAGTGGAAGAAACTAACAAGCAAATGATACGAGTTATCTCCCCTGAAATTAGAAAGTGGGACGTGAACAATCTACCACCGGGAATTAAATTTCTTTCTTTTTTTTTTTCTTTTTCTTTTTTTTTTTTCGATAAAACTCAATTCAGCCTGCAGGTCATTTCATTAACTAAGTGACTGTGCTATTGAAGTATCCGTACAAATCCGGTGTGGTGTGTCCAATGATTTTGAAAAGAACAGTATTATCTACAAGTATTTTCCCTCGCTCACAAAAGGAAAATCTTGGTCAATAATATTGTCATTTTAAAAAGTTCGAATTTTAAAAAATGATAACGATAATTCGTACAACAATATCGGCCTACACTCAACAATAGTTGCTTTGAAACTAGTCATAACGAATTAGGAATGTTTTGGTGGTACTTCAATATGGAATTACTACTTATATATACTATAACTTAGAATACACAAACATACAGGAACAACAGAATCTTTGAAAGTGGCCCATGAAAAAGCCGAAAGCACTTGGAGCAATATAGACAGTTTCTCCGCGCTCATACTCTTCATAAAAGAAAAAAACTCTAAGGAAATTAGAAAAACTTAATAAAAAAACTTTGTAAAATGTTATATTCAATGTTTATTTGATACAAAGACGCACACACAGAGAGGCACACACGACATACACGTACAAAAGTTCTTGAGGATCTACTTGCCCAAAACGCCATAATAAACAGGAGTTGCTGTTGAACCTGCAGGAAGCCATCGAAACCCATAGACGCGAAATACTAATAAAAGATGTTCAGATCTCGAAAGAAAACCTCCTCTTAAACGATTTCTGTTCCGCACAAATCAAAACGCTCTTGTGTCTACGAAATATACACCATAATCTTCTGGGATGACACCCCATCTCCGGAAAGTTATATTTAGAAAGACAATATATGTTATGCCTTTAAATTCCTTGAGAAACATAGAGACGCAAGATATCTTCGCTTTCTATAACAAACCAGTTTTTTAAGTGAGTAGGTTGTTAGCTTAGTGCACAGGTTTTGAATTCAGTTGTCAACCAAGTCTATAGAACCTTCTCTGTCCTGCTATTTATCCATAGCTGGAGGGAAAGAAGAGGATCCATACCTTTAGTACGTAAGTGAATGTAATGGATTCGACTGGAATTCGAACTCGGCTCTCTGCTATCCATTATCCTCCTACTGCCGACAAAATGATACATTAATGAGGTGTAGTCCAGGATCTCCAATTTTTTTTTTTAAAGATAGCTCTTCACAAGTCAAATTATGGAATAATTGAATCGTGTATCATTTCCCTTGTATCAGTTAAACGATGAAGTATCCATTTATAATGTTTAATCGTTTTATATTCCTTTATACAAAGTGTTTTTTTTTTTTTGCCTTCTCGGGAGGACGTTTTCCGCTGACATGAAGTGGAAAGTTTATACTGAATCAATTGCTAGGTCTACTGCTAGAAAAGTTGGTTCACTGAGTTGTGCTAGACAATTCTTCTAGCCAGATTCTGTCTTATATATTTATAAGTCTACCATTCGTTCATACATTTGATTTTCTGCTACATCTGGTCTGGTGCTTCTGCTATTTATTTAGAAATTCTTAATAAAATACAAAGAAGAATCTGTAATCTTATCAGTCCTAATCTGGGATCTCAGCTTCAATCACTTTCCTTTCGCCGTAGTTTGGCCTCCTTTTGCCTTTTCTATAAGAAATTTTCATTTTCATTGTTCTGATGAGCTTTCCAATTTAGGAACAAGTTAGGATTATATATAGAGACTTTGAGGTATTATGGTATCTGTATTAAGAACGGTAAGTACGAACGTGTTGTTTTGGTGTGAGGAATACTGAGGTATGACTGGGTCAGTAACCGTGGCTAGATAAGTTTAAAATAAGACATATTGAAGACCATTCTACTCCTATCCCCTGCTTTTGGCCGTGTACCAGATTTTTGTATAATTCAAAACAAATATTATTTTCTTCTTTGGTACCTCAACTTTACGAATATAAGTGAAAAGACAGTTGAAGTTTCTAGGGTACATAATGAGAAAAGAGGACTTGGAAAATCTGATACTCACAGGACAGCAAGAGGGATGAAGGAAAACAGCGCTTAACCTACTTAGTGAACTTGAGTAAATGAATAGCAGAACAAGGTTTAGGAGAAATAACAAAAAGACAAAATTTATTAAGAGCTACAAAAGACAGGAAATTGTGGAGAGCCATGATCGCCTACTTTATAAGGGACACTGCACATAAAGAAGAAGACGAATAGATTGTCAGTTAGGTCTCATCATTTTCCAGTGGAAATCGCTAGATGTAACCGCAGGTTCTTTGGTAAAAGTTTCTTCTATTGTCCTTGTCACTTGTGAAAGTCTTTTCCGGCTTTTTGCTTCCCCCAAAACTTTGACCTTCAAAAACTTTGACCTTCAAAAATGTAAATGCAATGTCAGTCGTTATTTTCTGTTTTCTTAATTCCGCTTCTTTTATTGTGCGTTATCCTTAATAATGTTTCTCTTTTTCTGATATTCAACTCTCCGTAAACCGTTGCGTCTTAATGGCAATATTGCCTTTCTTTGGGTATATATATATATATATATATATATATATATGTATATATATATATATATATATATATATATATATATATATATATATATATATATATATATATATTTAAAAGGCTTAGATCAGTCAATCACGCTACTTTGGTTTAAACCTTTCTGTAGTGGCAGGGGTTATATTTGGCCTAAAACGCCTAACTATATCGAAAGTTTAAAACCAAGGTAGCAGAATTGACTGATATCCAATTTTTTTTTTTTTAAATCTAAAAGCTCTGCATGTTAATTTTTTATTTTTTATACGTGCATTGATCACTTTTTATCACAATTATCAGTAAAACATTTTCTTGGGATGCGTTTTTCCACTTTCTCATGCATTTTTACCCAATATTGTTCTTAATAAATAAAAATATATATCGTTATCTCATATATATATATATATATATATATATATATATATATATATATATATATATATATATATATATGAGATGACGATGTGTGTATGTGTGTGTATAAGTGTGTGCGTGTGCGCGCCCGCGTATTGGAGAAATTGTATGACAAAGTGGAAAAGGTTTAATTGTGATGTGTTTCGTCCTTCCGGACTTCATCAGACGAAATGCGTCACAGTTAAAACTTTTCCAATTTGTGATATAATTTCCCCAATACTGTTTTTGATATATAAAATATATATCGTTATCTCATATATATGCGTATATACAGGGTGCGATGGATAAAATATCGCAAAAATGAAAGTAACACTGACATCTCATTTTAACATATGCATTTACAAAAATTACATAAAAATAACTTGAAATACAAAAGAGTAAATTTATTCAATAAAATCGCCATTGGGAATTTTCTGCTACTTTTCTGGACGGTCTGCTCGTTTAAGTTTTTGAATTCTGCCATAATCCTTGCTTTCAGTTCATCTTTTAAATTAAAAGTAGTTTTGCTGGTCTCTGGCTGAACTGCTCACCACACATAATAATCAAGAGGCTTGCAGTCTGGGGCGTGAGGTGGAAAGATGTAACGGGTTATGTGCTTGCAGAAATTGTCTGACAGCCATGACTGCGTTCTCTTGCTTGTGTGACATGGTGCAGAGTCCTGGTGACGGACATAGGGTTTTCCAACAGCCACACAATTGACACAGGGCAACAGTAACTTAAAATATAATATCAGTCTCAGTGTTATTTTAATTTGTGCGTAATTTAAACGCAACATCTATCTATCTAGCTAGCACGATATATATATATATATATATATATATATATATATATATATATATATATATAATTACACATACGTCTACGTTTGCAGAATCAAAGAATGGGAGAGCTATGAACCCCTGAGTCTTACTGCAAACGTAGGTATAGGTGTAATTATTAATACATACTTTATAACACTGTTTGACTACATTAAACACTGTTTTGTCAACAGCAATAATTAAATAAATAGTTATTTGCTCACCTCTCTGTGTACGTAATCGCACCCATATATGGTTGCTCATATCTCTTTATTTAGCTCATTTTCACACACACACACACACACACACACACACACACACACACACACACACACATATATATATATATATATATATATATATATATATATCCCTCTCTTCTCTCTCTCTCTCTCTCTCTATATATATATATATATATATATATATTCATTCATACATGTTTCCTTAAATAATATAGACAATTGTTGTCTATTTATTTTATGTAAATTCTTTTCATAACGTCTGATAAGCTTAATAACATTATCATTAAACGAAGAAAGAAAATCACAATATTGATACATATTTTTTAATCCAATCTAAGCTTTCGGCTTACATAAGCCATTATCAAAGATGTCAATTACTGTACAATATATTAAGCAATATACGGACAAGAATTTGGTGATAGTCTGTGATTGTTTACATGGATGATTTCCAAGCAACGATAAACACGTGCATATAAGACGCTGGAAGCGAAAATCGCACCGCAGCTCATGACGTCACACATGACCACGCAAGAATTAATTCGAGAAGTATTAAGTATGGGATGCCTTTGGTATAAATCAATGGCTTCTGTTACCAATTATAGACATTTAAGAAAATTTGTGGAGATTTCATAGTTTATTTTGTTCAGGTTAGGTTTCAACTGTTTTATGTATAGAGCTTCAAGAATTTTTAGTTTTTGTTTATTGTTTTCATCTCTAAGTATATATATATATATATAGACAAACTAGAATAATAAACTAGAAAACTGTGAAATGACACGTTTCACTGTGAGAGAGAACATCTCCAGACAATGGTTTCCTTTCTTTAATCATATAAAGCCGTAAGCTCATGTATAAGAAGAGAAATATTTCTAAGTACTATTTAGACTGAAAGAATACTGTTCGGATCAAACGTGAAATAAATCTATTAAGGACAAAATGTATTGCAAGAACACTAATTTCGTAATCTTCTGACGACAAAAGAGATATGACGCATGACAAGTAGAAGAATCAAACAAAAAAACGAGCACAAACGCCAACTGAATTTGTATAACTGGGTTATTATAATGTCCTGACAACAAGAATTATCTTCAAAATTCAATAAAGAATATATTTGCACACTCGGTTTATCCACAATTGTCTCTTAAACACGTTGTTTGTTCTTTTCCTTCTTCCAGTCAACATTTATTTCGAAAGGAAATATATGGAATAATTAATTCATATCTTCCACTCTTCTCTCGAGGGAACATCATCCAATTGTTTTCTATAGCCTACTCTAACCAAACTTGGAATAATTCCAAATTCATATTCGATGTCTCCGCTCGGTACATCTCCAGGGGTTGTGCAACACTTCTTTCATTAATTTAAACATTTATCTATCAAGCTCTTAAAAGCTGCCAAATATGGAATAAAAATGTATTAACTCTCTAATGAGTCAAATTCCAACTACATTAAAATTTAAAATTAGCTTTACTTGTATTTTTCCTAATCCCTAATCATCAGTAGTTTGTGTTAAGTGAATTTTGAACATTTTAAATTAGGTTTCCGTCCATCTCGTGAATCGATAGAGTTGTATTTTGGGTGATTCTTCAGGCACAACGTCTAGACGGCTGTTTCTTGTCCCTTAAGTGCACAAAGCTTGGATAGATAAATATGGAGGGAAGGCCTTTATCCGTGCAGTTCAATAGAAAAGTAAAGGAGAACATATGGTTCGAGTGGTGCTGTAGTAAAGGCTGTTCCAATAACTTGGACCGATTTTAAATGTGGATTAAATTTAAGCGTCTAAGGATGTTTTTCTTTCACATTTAACAACTTAAGTCTTTGGCAATTTCAACAATGGAAATATTACCAACCAAACAAGGTGTTAAAGATTCAAGAGTGCAACTGGAAAAATTGTTCGTAAATTGAAACAAATTGGATCAGTGGCAGATGTGAAAACAAAATTGCGTGCTCGTTTACGCGGATAAGCTAAAAACATTGCTAGAGAATGTAGCCGAAAATCCAGGCCCCTCTATTCGTCATCACGCGCCGGAATTGAACCTCTCCACAACAACGTCACATCGTTTCCAATTGCACTCTCGGTTGGTCGATTATGTTGACCAAAAAAATCGCAAAGTAATGGAAATGCATTTCTCTTTGAACGTCCATTTTCGTAATAGGCTTCGATAACTTTAACTCGTTGTTTGGTTGTTAATCTTTCCCTCGTTGTAACTGCCAAAGACTGAAGTTGTTAAATCTGAAAGAAAAAGAAAAAAATCATTAGACGAATAAACTTAATTCACATTTAAAATCGGTCCAAGTTATT
Source organism: Acanthosepion lycidas (assembly GCA_963932145.1). Taxonomy (NCBI): domain Eukaryota; kingdom Metazoa; phylum Mollusca; class Cephalopoda; order Sepiida; family Sepiidae; genus Acanthosepion; species Acanthosepion lycidas. The sequence continues at coordinate 23,200,900 of OZ010606.1, read as the reverse complement.
GAAACACCCTATATTAGCCACTTCTTTATAAGGAAACATTACGACTGAGTAATTTACAGTGAGGATCGATCTCACTACTCAGTCATAAATTCGATCCTCACTGTAAACTGCTTTAGTAAATCCATTTACGGCCTTGTGCCACATCTAAGCTTCGCTTTCCTCATTGGGTGCTCCACACTTTTGATCGTGTGCTACGTCTAAGATATGCTTAGAAAATCCTTAGGGCACTTCGACGTGATGTAATGGTTAGCAAGCTTGTCTCGCTAGATCAATTTCGACTGATTAGAGAGTTTAGTCCTCACTGTAAACTGCTTAGTAAACCTCTTTACGGCCTTGTGCCACATCTAAGCTTCGCTTTCCTCATTGGGTTCTCCACACTTTTGATCGTGTGCTACGTTTAAGCTATGCTTAGAAAATCATTAGGGCACTTCGACGTGATGTAATGGTTAGCAAGCTTGTCTCGCTAGATCAATTTCGACTGATTAGAGTTCAGTCCTCACTGTAAACTGCTTAGTAAACCCCATGACGGTCTTGTGCCACATCTAAGCTTCGCTTTCGTCATTGGGTGCTCCACACTTTTGATCGTGTGCTACGTCTAAGCTATGCTTAGAAAATCATTAGGGCACTTCGACGTGATGTAATGGTTAGCAAGCTTGTCTCGCTATATCAATTTCGACTGAATAGAGAGTTCAGTCCTCACTGTAAACTGCTTAGTAAACCCCTTTACGGCCTTGTGCCACATCTAAGCTTCGCTTTCGTCATTGGGTGCTCCACACATTTGATCGTGTGCTACGTCTAAGCTATGCTTAGAAAATCATAAGGGAACTTCGACGTGATGTAATGGTTAGCAAGCTTGTCTCGCTAGATCAATTTCGACTGAATAGAGAGTTCAGTCCTCACTGTAAACTGCTTAGTAAACCCCTTTACGGCCTTGTGCCACATCTAAGCTTCGCTTTCGTCATTAGGTGCTCCACACTTTTGATCGTGTGCTACGTTTAAGCTATGCTTAGAAAATCATTAGGGCACTTCGACGTGATGTAATGGTTAGCAAGCTTGTCTCGCTAGATCAATTTCGACTGATTAGAGAGTTCAGTCCTCACTGTAAACTGCTTAGTAAATCCCTTTACGGCCTTGTGCCACATCTAAGCTTCGCTTTCGTCATTGGGTGCTACACACTTTTGATCGTGTGCTACGTCTAAGCTATGCTTAGAAATTCATTAGGGCACTTCGACGTGATGTAGTGGTTAGCAAGCTTGTCTCGCTAGATCAATTTCGACTGATTAGAGAGTTCAGTCCTCACTGTAAACTGCTTAGTAAACCCCTTTACGGCCTTGTGCCACATCTAAGCTTCGCTTTCGTCATTGGGTGCTCCACACTTTTGATCGTGTGCTACGTCTAAGCTATGCTTAGAATATCCTTAGGGCACTTCGACGTGATGTAATGGTTAGCAAGCTTGTCTCGCTAGATCAATTTCGACTGATTAGAGAGTTCAGTCCTCACTGTAAACTGCTTAGTAAACCCCTTTACGGCCTTGTGCCACATCTAAGCTTCGCTTTCGTCATTGGGTGCTCCACACTTTTGATCGTGTGCTACGTCTAAGCTATGCTTAGAATATCCTTAGGGCACTTCGACGTGATGTAATGGTTAGCAAGCTTGTCTCGCTAGATCAATTTCGACTGATTAGAGAGTTTAGTCCTCACTGTAAACTGCTTAGTAAACCCCTTTACGGCCTTGTGCCACATCTAAGCTTCGCTTTCGTCATTGGGTGCTCCACACTTTTGATCGTGTGCTACGTCTAAGCTATGCTTAGAAAATCATTAGGGCACTTCGACGTGATGTAATGGTTAGCAAGCTTGTCTCGCTATATCAATTTCGACTGAATAGAGAGTTCAGTCCTCACTGTAAACTGCTTAGTAAACCCCTTTACGGCCTTGTGCCACATCTAAGCTTCGCTTCCCTTATTGGGTGCTCCACACCTTTGATCGTGTGCTACGTCTAAGCTATGCTTAGAAAATCATTAGGGCACTTCGACGTGATGCAATGGTTAGCAAGCTTGTCTCGCTAGATCAATTTCGACTGATTAGAGAGTTCAGTCCTCACTGTAAACTGCTTAGTAAACCCCTTTACGGCCTTGTGCCACATCTAAGCTTCGCTTTCGTCATTGGGTGCTACAGACTTTTGATCGTGTGCTACGTCTAAGCTATGCTTAGAAATTCATTAGGGCACTTCGACGTGATGTAGTGGTTAGCAAGCTTGTCTCGCTAGATCAATTTCGACTGATTAGAGAGTTCAGTCCTCACTGTAAACTGCTTAGTAAACCCCTTTACGGCCTTGTGCCACATCTAAGCTTCGCTTTCGTCATTGGGTGCTCCACACTTTTGATCGTGTGCTACGTCTAAGCTATGCTTAGAAAATCATTAGGGCACTTCGACGTGATGTAATGGCTAGCAAGCTTGTCTCGCTAGATCAATTTCGACTGATTAGAGAGTTTAGTCCTCACTGTAAACTGCTTAGTAAACCCCTTTACGGCCTTGTGCCACATCTAAGCTTCGCTTTCGTCATTGGGTGCTCCACACTTTTGATCGTGTGCTACGTCTAAGCTATGCTTAGAAAATCATTAGGGCACTTCGACGTGATGTAATGGTTAGCAAGCTTGTCTCGCTAGATCAATTTCGACTGATTAGAGAGTTCAGTCCTCACTGTAATCTGCTTAGTAAACCCGTTTACGGCCTTGTGCCACATCTAAGCTTCGCTTCCCTTATTGGGTGCTCCACACCTTTGATCGTGTGCTACGTCTAAGCTATGCTTAGAAAATCATTAGGGCACTTCGACGTGATGCAATGGTTAGCAAGCTTGTCTCGCTAGATCAATTTCGACTGATTAGAGAGTTCAGTCCTCACTGTAAACTGCTTAGTAAACCCCTTTACGGCCTTGTGCCACATCTAAGCTACGCTTACTAAATCCCAGTGACAGCTTCAAATAAATGTATTTGTGCCACTGATGTAACTACGTATTAGGTTGATGCAAAAAATAATGACCTCATAATGTCGTTTTTTGACGTTAAAAATACGTCAAAAAACGACATTATTACGTCATTGTTTTTGCACCAACCTAATACTTCCTTCTTTGTCTTGTTTGGTGTGGACTTTTTGCTAGCGGAATCATTGGGCAGTATATTTATAAATTTGAACGTCCATTTTCGTAATAGGCTTCGATAACTAACACATTCTTTGATTGTTAATCTTCCCCTGGTTGAAATTGCCAAAGACTTAGTTATTAAATATGAAAGAAAAAGAAAAAAAAATCATTAGACGCTTAACCTTATTTACATTTAAAATCGGTCGAAGTTACTGGAACACCCTTTATTTGCTAAGTCACTGCTGAATGTGTCACAGACTTAAGGACTCCGACTCCCGATTTTTCCTCAGGTTTGACTCTCACATTTTGTTTCACATATTGTTTTGCTTCATACATTAACTTCACCTCGGAGACAATAAGAGATATACGAGGGTAAGTAAAAAATGACCCGCCCTTTAGCCATTATATATCATTAGGTTTGTTACACAGCCTTCTGGCCATGCGTGCATATAGATAGTATTATTTTGATCACGGGATCGAAGTTCATAGCTAGTTTTCTTCTTGCTCTTACAGTGTGAACATGCCCGCTCCATTAGCTGTGTGCACCAATTAAAAATAAAGAACAGCGATTCGACTGCTCTGGTCGGAAGGTGATTCAGGGGCTGAAATTAATTCGGAGGCTTTTAGCACAATACGACGACGGGGCACTGTCGCGTTGAAGTTTATATTAGTGAATCGGGAAGTGTAAAAGTATCCGGACTAAGGTGAAGTACGAAGAAGGGACACGACGCCCGTCAACCTCCACCGCTGCCGAGAAGATCCAGCAAGATCGAAAGACAGTAACGGCTAATCGGTGAGTTATCATCGATGGGTTAGCATGTTCTCTGCTCTTTATTTCTCCTTGGTGCACACTGCTAGCCGGGCGGGCATGTTTACACAGTTTCGTCTTAATAAGTGCCAGTTTGATAACGAGAGAAAATGAATCACTGAGAAAATGCATCATGCTAATATCACAATTTTCGACAGTAGACATAAGACGAGGACCATACATAAAATACCGATCTTCGTAATTATAGCACAATGTGTTATAGCAGTTAGTAGGGAAGTGGGCGAATTTAGAGTACAACAGCCACAAACAGTTCATATATATATATATATATATATATATATATATATATATATATATATATAGAGAGAGAGAGAGAGAGAGAGAGATAGAGAGAGAGAGAGAGAGAGTAAGTAGAGAATAGATAAATATACATAAAGAGAAGATCCGCACAGTACGACCCTGAGTTTTATTCCCTATGCAATCGTCAGGTACTGATAATTGATCACAGTCTGGTTAATATTTATGTTTCATTGTGTTATTTGGATAAATTATTACTGTTGTTAAATATTTAATTGTACTATAATTAAAATTTGATTTTAAATTAACGTTCAAACTTACACTAAAAATTAAAAATTAGAAATTTCTAAACAGACGTTAAAAGCTTCTTTTTTTTTGCTTAAAAATAGTTAATTAAAAACTCATAATAGAAAACTAGGTATGCGTTGGTAAAATAATAATAATAATAACAATAATAATAATAATAATAATAACAGCAACAACAACAATAATAATAATAAAAGTAATGATAATAGTAAAAAAATAATAAGTAATAATAACGTTAATAATATTACAAATAATAGTAATAATAATGATAATAATACTTATCGAAATAACACTACGAACGGCGAGATCCAGAATTATTAACCACACTCTGATCAGTTCTTAGTACCTGACGATTGTATGGTGCATGAAACTCCGAGTTGTACTGTCGGCGTGGAGTATTATGTATATTTATTAATATATATTTAATAGCTCTGTTACTTTGCATATGTAGGATTAATACAAATATAAAATTTGTCACTAAACTGATTGATATTACATTCAGCAGTCCGACTCTAGTGTTTCGCAGAAGAAAACATTTTGCAATCGCTTGTTCCACTCGTCATTAGGTATCAGCATTTTTAAGGTGATGTTCTTAGTTTCGTTACTTTTGTATTAAGTTAAAAAAAATAATAACCTATGCTATTTTATTAGTGTTAAGGTGATTTTTTTTCTTTTTCTTTGTATGTGCAATATTTTTTTTTTTTGTGTGTGTATGATTTTTTTTCTTTTTCTTTGTGTGCACATATATATATATATATATATATATATATATATATATATATATTAAAGTAACAATCCTGGTAGGCAGTGACCGACCACGACTGCTAGTTTCATGTTTTTCATGCAATCATCAGGCGGTCGGTGGCTGTACGTGTGTAGGAGGAAAGAATACAAAAAAAATCTGTTACAATTTTACATCCAGAAATGCTTAAGATACTGAAGATGCTTAGCTTTCAATTATTTTTTCCTCACGAAATATCTAAATGTATATCGACACTGACTTCATTCACCTTGCTATATAGTATATATGCATACACGTATATAAATATATACATATCTGTGTATGTGTTCTGATGTGTGTGTGTGTTCTTACAAATTGTGTACAATTGGTCTTGATTTCAGAAATTCCTTTTTCATTCAAAACAGGTTTGCGATGTCGTTAATTACGGTTGAAAGTTGAAAATATCCGGAAAGTATTTGGAAAGAGTTATTACTTAACTGAAATTCAACATTAATCTTTCTTTCCATCAATCCTACCAAGCGGAAGGTTTCACGCGCCATAAAGTGTACAGAAATCGTCAAGTGATGGAAATTTGATGACTGGACAAAAACGTGATTTGCATCCGACGAAAATTCATCGTCTTGTCAGCTTTGATAAATACTCTATGATTGTTTCCCAGTAAATTGCCTTGTTTTCCTACATTCTATTATTATTATTATTATTATTATTATTATTATTATTATTATTATTATTATTATTATTATTATTATTATTATTATTATTATTATTATTATTATTATTATTATTATTATTATTATTATTATTATTATTATTATTATTATTATTATTATTATTATTATTATTATTATTATTATTATTATTATTATTATTATTATTATTATTATTATTATTATTATTATTATTATTATTATTATTATTATTATTATTATTATTATTATTATTATTATTATTATTATTATTATTATTATTATTATTATTATTATTATTATTATTATTATTATTATTATTATTATTATTATTATTATTATTATTATTATTATTATTATTATTATTATTATTATTATTATTATTATTATTATTATTATTATTATTATTATTATTATTATTATTATTATTATTATTATTATTATTATTATTATTATTATTATTATTATTATTATTATTATTATTATTATTATTATTATTATTATTATTATTATTATTATTATTATTATTATTATTATTATTATTATTATTATTATTATTATTATTATTATTATTATTATTATTATTATTATTATTATTATTATTATTATTATTATTATTATTATTATTATTATTATTATTATTATTATTATTATTATTATTATTATTATTATTATTATTATTATTATTATTATTATTATTATTATTATTATTATTATTATTATTATTATTATTATTATTATTATTATTATTATTATTATTATTATTATTATTATTATTATTATTATTATTATTATTATTATTATTATTATTATTATTATTATTATTATTATTATTATTATTATTATTATTATTATTATTATTATTATTATTATTATTATTATTATTATTATTATTATTATTATTATTATTATTATTATTATTATTATTATTATTATTATTATTATTATTATTATTATTATTATTATTATTATTATTATTATTATTATTATTATTATTATTATTATTATTATTATTATTATTATTATTATTATTATTATTATTATTATTATTATTATTATTATTATTATTATTATTATTATTATTATTATTATTATTATTATTATTATTATTATTATTATTATTATTATTATTATTATTATTATTATTATTATTATTATTATTATTATTATTATTATTATTATTATTATTATTATTATTATTATTATTATTATTATTATTATTATTATTATTATTATTATTATTATTATTATTATTATTATTATTATTATTATTATTATTATTATTATTATTATTATTATTATTATTATTATTATTATTATTATTATTATTATTATTATTATTATTATTATTATTATTATTATTATTATTATTATTATTATTATTATTATTATTATTATTATTATTATTATTATTATTATTATTATTATTATTATTATTATTATTATTATTATTATTATTATTATTATTATTATTATTATTATTATTATTATTATTATTATTATTATTATTATTATTATTATTATTATTATTATTATTATTATTATTATTATTATTATTATTATTATTATTATTATTATTATTATTATTATTATTATTATTATTATTATTATTATTATTATTATTATTATTATTATTATTATTATTATTATTATTATTATTATTATTATTATTATTATTATTATTATTATTATTATTATTATTATTATTATTATTATTATTATTATTATTATTATTATTATTATTATTATTATTATTATTATTATTATTATTATTATTATTATTATTATTATTATTATTATTATTATTATTATTATTATTATTATTATTATTATTATTATTATTATTATTATTATTATTATTATTATTATTATTATTATTATTATTATTATTATTATTATTATTATTATTATTATTATTATTATTATTATTATTATTATTATTATTATTATTATTATTATTATTATTATTATTATTATTATTATTATTATTATTATTATTATTATTATTATTATTATTATTATTATTATTATTATTATTATTATTATTATTATTATTATTATTATTATTATTATTATTATTATTATTATTATTATTATTATTATTATTATTATTATTATTATTATTATTATTATTATTATTATTATTATTATTATTATTATTATTATTATTATTATTATTATTATTATTATTATTATTATTATTATTATTATTATTATTATTATTATTATTATTATTATTATTATTATTATTATTATTATTATTATTATTATTATTATTATTATTATTATTATTATTATTATTATTATTATTATTATTATTATTATTATTATTATTATTATTATTATTATTATTATTATTATTATTATTATTATTATTATTATTATTATTATTATTATTATTATTATTATTATTATTATTATTATTATTATTATTATTATTATTATTATTATTATTATTATTATTATTATTATTATTATTATTATTATTATTATTATTATTATTATTATTATTATTATTATTATTATTATTATTATTATTATTATTATTATTATTATTATTATTATTATTATTATTATTATTATTATTATTATTATTATTATTATTATTATTATTATTATTATTATTATTATTATTATTATTATTATTATTATTATTATTATTATTATTATTATTATTATTATTATTATTATTATTATTATTATTATTATTATTATTATTATTATTATTATTATTATTATTATTATTATTATTATTATTATTATTATTATTATTATTATTATTATTATTATTATTATTATTATTATTATTATTATTATTATTATTATTATTATTATTATTATTATTATTATTATTATTATTATTATTATTATTATTATTATTATTATTATTATTATTATTATTATTATTATTATTATTATTATTATTATTATTATTATTATTATTATTATTATTATTATTATTATTATTATTATTATTATTATTATTATTATTATTATTATTATTATTATTATTATTATTATTATTATTATTATTATTATTATTATTATTATTATTATTATTATTATTATTATTATTATTATTATTATTATTATTATTATTATTATTATTATTATTATTATTATTATTATTATTATTATTATTATTATTATTATTATTATTATTATTATTATTATTATTATTATTATTATTATTATTATTATTATTATTATTATTATTATTATTATTATTATTATTATTATTATTATTATTATTATTATTATTATTATTATTATTATTATTATTATTATTATTATTATTATTATTATTATTATTATTATTATTATTATTATTATTATTATTATTATTATTATTATTATTATTATTATTATTATTATTATTATTATTATTATTATTATTATTATTATTATTATTATTATTATTATTATTATTATTATTATTATTATTATTATTATTATTATTATTATTATTATTATTATTATTATTATTATTATTATTATTATTATTATTATTATTATTATTATTATTATTATTATTATTATTATTATTATTATTATTATTATTATTATTATTATTATTATTATTATTATTATTATTATTATTATTATTATTATTATTATTATTATTATTATTATTATTATTATTATTATTATTATTATTATTATTATTATTATTATTATTATTATTATTATTATTATTATTATTATTATTATTATTATTATTATTATTATTATTATTATTATATTTCCTTTGATTTCTGATGTGTACTCATTTATTTCCGGCTCCCGCCCTGAGACCTAAGGTTAGAAATGGCATCATGGCACTGACCAAAAAAAACGAAAAAAGAAAAAGACAAAACATTATTATTATTATTATTATTATTATTATTATTATTATTATTATTATTATTATTATATTTCCTTTGATTTCTGATGTGTACTCATTTATTTCCGGCTCCCCGCCCTGAGACCTAAGGTTAGAAATGGCATCATGGCACTGACCAAAAAAAACGAAAAAAGAAAAAGACAAAACATTATTATTATTATTATTATTATTATTATTATTATTATTATTATTATTATTATTATTATTATATTTCCTTTGATTTCTGATGTGTACTCATTTATTTCCGGCTCCCGCCCTGAGACCTAAGGTTAGAAATGGCATCATGGCACTGACCAAAAAAAACGAAAAAAGAAAAAGACAAAACATTATTATTATTATTATTATTATTATTATTATTATTATTATTATTATTATTATTATATTTCCTTTGATTTCTGATGTGTACTCATTTATTTCCGGCTCCCCGCCCTGAGACCTAAGGTTAGAAATGGCATCATGGCACTGACCAAAAAAAACGAAAAAAGAAAAAGACAAAACATTATTATTATTATTATTATTATTATTATTATTATTATTATTATTATTATTATTATTATATTTCCTTTGATTTCTGATGTGTACTCATTTATTTCCGGCTCCCGCCCTGAGACCTAAGGTTAGAAATGGCATCATGGCACTGACCAAAAAAAACGAAAAAAGAAAAAGACAAAACATTATTATTATTATTATTATTATTATTATTATTATTATTATTATTATTATTATTATATTTCCTTTGATTTCTGATGTGTACTCATTTATTTCCGGCTCCCGCCCTGAGACCTAAGGTTAGAAATGGCATCATGGCACTGACCAAAAAAAACGAAAAAAGAAAAAGACAAAACATTATTATTATTATTATTATTATTATTATTATTATTATTATTATTATTATTATATTTCCTTTGATTTCTGATGTGTACTCATTTATTTCCGGCTCCCGCCCTGAGACCTAAGGTTAGAAATGGCATCATGGCACTGACCAAAAAAAACGAAAAAAGAAAAAGACAAAACATTATTATTATTATTATTATTATTATTATTATTATTATTATTATTATTATTATTATATTTCCTTTGATTTCTGATGTGTACTCATTTATTTCCGGCTCCCGCCCTGAGACCTAAGGTTAGAAATGGCATCATGGCACTGACCAAAAAAAACGAAAAAAGAAAAAGACAAAACATTATTATTATTATTATTATTATTATTATTATTATTATTATTATTACCACCTTCTATTCTTCAGCACGGTCTTCGTTTTGAACCGGACAGTTGCATTGTGGGCGTTCTCCATAAAGTCGGAGGATTTCATGTAGATACCGCCTTTCGCAGAATATTTGCAATGCAATGCTGAATTCTATATCGATTGAACAAAAAGGTTTTATACAAATTTTCTTAATGTAGGGTTTTCAGTCGTATAGTCCCATCCCCCAAATATAACGGGGACAGTAATATCATTGACGTCGGACATTCTGGCGACCGCAATCCGGAGTTCTTTTTAAGATTTTCAATTTCTTTAAACTCTGATATACAAGGAACAGCCATATCGACGAGGAGGCATTTACTTATTTACTTTTGCCAACGGCAGCGATGTCTGGTTTTGAGGCCTCAAGGACACGGTCTGTTTGGATGTTGAGTTGGTCATTTTCTATCCCCCTTACCTGTTTTGTGGTGGAACCACTTCTCTTTGACTTCATAAAGTTCCTGTCTGGTGTGTTTATCGCTGGAGTTCAGAAATTTTCTTCGTCTCATTGTAGGCGCTAATACATAGTCTAATTTTAATTTTTCAAAAACGTTGAATTTCGCTTTCAGTGTTTGACCACAGTTCTAAGTAAGCCTGCTATAACATGCAGAAACTTAACCATAATATTCTAAAGATTTCTCAGTTCTCAAGCAGAGTCCTGATAACTTCCCACAATTTTTTTTATCACTAATTTCTACCCAGTACCAGGTTGTTTGACACTAACTTCCAATAATGATATCATCTCCTAACATACCATGTTCCCGTTATTATTTTATCTTACTGATGTAATGAATATGCATACACCTGGGTACCCTCTCACAGTAATATGATTGGTTGGTGTCAGCCATAAATACAGACTGATGTGGAGGTACATAACGACGCCTATTGGCTACACCTATTGCCTGCCAATACGACGAGAACCAGTCCATTACGGTTACCTGTTAGATTGTCCTACCCGGTTACAGTAGTCAAAAACCACTTTGCTACTTCGAACAAATATATCCCTTTCCGGAAAAAAATCACTTACGTACGAAAGAATAGAATAAATAGTAATGTCAGGGATTGTTTTGGTTTGGTTGCTTTGTTTAGCGGCATGTAAACATCTATATGGTTTATTAAATACCGAAATTCAAATATGAAAATTCAAACTTTATAATTAATTCAAGAGAATAACATTAGTTCATGATTAAATCAGAATTAATTAACTGCATTTGTTTTTACCAAATAATCTTACAAAATCAAACGAGGAGCGTAAATTTGTTTCTTGAAATGAGATAACACATTTTTTTTTTTTTTTTTTTTGACAATGACTTCAATTTTGCTATAAAATTTATCGTTGGTCATTTTAATATAAAAATGTACTGATGGTCGTTTTTCTCTAGATATGTGTCGTTGCTTATCTTACTATAAGTTGGTCATTTTACATTAAAATGTATTGTTGGTAATTTTAATATAAAAATGCATTGTTGGTTAGTTTACTATAAAAAATATATATTACTAGTAATTTCACTACAAAAAGGTATTTTAATACTTTCCTAGTAATTTTTTTTTGTGGGGGGTTCACTATTTGTCTATAGCTGGGACCATAACAGTTGCTACCACAGGGCCAGGGAGGTCATGTGAACAACAACAATTGAAAAGTGGTTTCACGCTCCTTATAACCTCCAATCTGAGATCTGACGATAAACATCATCCGGCAGCAATCAGATGTAGTTTATCTTCATACCTAGGACTATAAAGCCAGAGCGCATCTTTTACAAGAGCCACTTAAATTACAGGGTTGCAGTCAAAATTGTAATGATGAAGTAGGCATGTTATAGGAACGAAAGAAAAGGTGGTAGGATATGTAAGAGAAAGAAAAAAGATGAAAATTCACCCTTGACTTGAAGAGACCAAGAGTGAAGCCGTTCAGAGAAGAATCCACATAGGTCTCAATGGTAGTTTGGAGAAAACTCCAGGGATGGAAATTAATATTTAAATTCAAAACACAGCGGAAATGAGGAGGATTAAACTCCGTGGAGGTAGCAAGATGTATGCTACCTGGAAATGTGTGAACGATTGCAACTAAAGGATAAAGCTCATTTGGATATTTACCAAATAGCGATACAATAGCGACTGGCTTGCAACTTTGAGTCTCTGGGAAAGTTGCTGCAGAGTGGAACATGTCATCCCCCTAAAAGATCGCCTAAACGATTTTGAACTATATCAGGGCTGGCAATTGAAGATTGAGCATCTCTAGTCCAAATGACAGTAAAATCTCAATTATAATCTGACTCTTGTAAAGGTAAATCATTGCAGAAGGAATCGGGTGTTTTGGGATCGATAGAATGATCCATCTACTTTTTAGAGTCATTTTAGGAGTATATATGAGTTCCGCTTGCGATCTGGATTAAACCTGAGACTCAATTGACGTTCAGAATATGGAACCTCATTAAGAGGGTAAATGTTCATCGTAATGGAAGAAAACTCAAAGCCTGACCGGTGATAATATGATGGTACGAGCTTAGTCTCTGAGGTATTGAAATTTATCCGCATTAGAAGGTCAGACGAGAGACCCGGGCGAAAAGTTCTGATTCTATTGGGTTTGTTTTTTTGTTATTTTTATTGTCATCAGAACCTGAAACAGTCCCCAAATTAAATAATAAGGAATTTTATTTAGTTATTTTTTTTGTTATTTTAGCAATAATTACACTTATTTACATTTTCTTTAAATGCAAACACACTGATGTTTTTTCCTGCTAAATTACGAATAAATTTTGATGGGCAAAATTTGATTATTTTCTATAAAAAATAAAAACCATCTTTAATATTGAATTAAAAAATAACATTTATCGACAGAAACATTGCTAATATATAACTTTTTTTGTACCTCCGGGTTGCTATATATTTCGATCGTTAAATTTACTTAATGGGAAGAAATCCAGTCCTTTGAACGCTCGTGAAAACAAACTTTTATCCGTTTATCACCCATAAACACGCCATGTTCTCGGAGGATGTACAAATATCTAAATATTGTCTTTGGAATTCACTTAAAAATGGTAAGAATTTTTGTATTAACATAATATGTGGTGGCTTTCTATGCTTATAATTGTCGTGACACAAGGCCGAAAGAAAGGAGTACACAATGCTGACCGAACTCACTATTCACTCACACTATTCAGTCGTAATTCATCTAGCGAGACAAGCTTGCTAATCATTATACCACGTTGAAGTGCCCCTTTATTAAGTGAAACACAGATGTGGCAAAAGGCCGAACATAAGGAGCACCCAGTTAGAATCGAATTCACTATTCAGTCGTAACTCATATAGCGAAACAAGATTGCTATTACAACACGTCGAAGTCTCCTTTATTAGATGAAGCTTAGATGTGGCACAAGGCCAAATGTAAGGAGTATCCAGTGAGGATCGATCTTATTATGCAGTCGTAAATGATTTAACGAGGGAGGCTTGCTAACCCTTACACCAAGACGAAGTGCTTCTTTACTAGGTGATGTTTAGATGTGGCACAAGGCCGAAAACATGGAGCACCCAGTGAGTATCGAACTCCCTAGCCAGTCGAAATTGGTCTAGCGAGAAACGGTTTCTGACCATTATATCACATAGAACTGCCTTGGCAAATGAATGGAATGAAAGCGAATACAAATAGAATGGCAGATAAAAAAAGAAAGTCTTGCTGAAAATAACGAAAAACAATCAAATGGGGTGAGTAATAATTCTTTACATCCGGAAGGAACAGTGCATAAAAAGGTTGGGGGCAGAGATTTTGATTTGCGCAGTGTTAAAATATACTTTTATGCTCACTTTGTATGTTCCAGGATTTTATGATGAGAACATCTTAGCAATATATAGGACCCACTTCATCATACCGAAATCTGTCAATTTCAAAGCTAACGACGTAATGTGTATTGGGGTTACGACATCAAATACGGTCGGAAATTAATTTCTTTTTCTCTATGATGTTCTGATGAAGGAGAGAAAATTTCAGTTACAGACAGAAGTATAAAATAAAGCCGGATATTAATAGCGTCTGGCACATATTTGCATGCAAGGAAAAAATTGTCTGTGAGAAACATCGTTACGTCAATCTTCCAAAATTCGTAAGTACTCGCTTACTTCATATAAGAAATTTTATTGCATATACATGTTACTGGCATTATTATGAAACTCAATACAGTAGGTGCCGTATTCCTATTCCTATTGATGAAACTCAAATATCACGTTGAAACACCGATTCCCGTACGGTCGTCGAAGTTAAGCAGCGTCGAGCTAGGTAAATAACTAGATAGGTGACCGTTTGCGAATACCAGGTTCTGTAAGCTTAAATCTGCGACTAGTAATGGCTCGGAATTATTAATCTGAGAGCAGAGTTCAAATTCCAGTTGAGTTTGTTATATTCACTTACGCGAAAATACCCTTTAGTAAGGTTATGAATCCACCTCTTTCCCCCAGCTATGGGTTAATTAGTATCGTTAATATATTGAAAAAAATTCTTACAATCTAAACATATTTTCTGGATTTAAGTAACCTGAAAATGGTTGATAAACCTTAGAAAACGAATCAATCAAATCAAAAGAAGTATTTTATATTATATATTTTTTAAGCGAATCACTCCAAGCAAAGCGGGAGTGCCACTAGTACGCAAGGGGTTACAGAGAGTGAGAGTAAGAGTAAAAAGGGGTGTTTGGGAAAAGGATAAAGAGACGGGGATCAAGTTCAAAGCATCAGAAGATGTCGACAGACATTATATTTGAATATTTGAATATTATAGCTATCAAGGAAGCAAGTGATAGGAAAGGAGTTTCACTAACGGGAGGTGCGAGACAAGAATCTGTTGGAGTAGAAGAGATAGCTACATTTATTCGTTTCGACAGTGAAAGGTTGGGACCGAGATGCCAACCTAGTAGCATGTTTAAATTCATGCAGTTTGGGAACCAGTGTAAGTAGCTCGTCGGAGCAGTTACCGTAAAAGTATTTGTAGAAAGGTCGGCTGCGAGACGACTGCAGATGGGATGCCAGATAAGGACCAACTACGTTGCATAGCTGTCGCTGGATTTTGTCTAGAACCTCGAGATGAACAGCGGGAGGACCAGACCATATATGGCAGCAGTATTCCATGGAAGGACGAATGGTTGATTTGAAGGATGGACTCAGGCGAGAAAAACCTTCTGGCGCGACACAGAGAACCAACTTTCCTTGCGGTAGATGAAGCTATAGATTCAATGTAGTTGGTCCACTTCACGCCAGTGGTCAGCTTGAGACCAAGCAGGCGCAGAGAGGCTCTCTCGTGGAGTTTGGCATCATCCATCCCGATCGGAGGCAGGGAGCTTTCTATAGAACGTCTAACATATTTGTGGAAAAGTATGAAATAAGCATATATCATTCAGACATTTTATACTTCCCCCGTGAGATGGCATCGGTTTTCTTTAAAATACAGAACATAGTTGAAAATAGGGAATCGCTTTATTATTTCCACGACGTCGTTGTTTATGATTCATCACTTCTTCCTTATCTCTATTATCCGTGAATTGCTATGCATTTTTGGAAAATATAGTAGCGTGGAATTAAGAGTTTTCCTTCTCGTAGACTGGTTAGCACTCATGGCTAAAGAGATTCATTCTAAACTGTTATTTAATCTCTAGATGAGAGGAGAGAAAACGGATTCATTTTTTTTTTTTGGTGACATTTGAGTAAATTGAACGCATTTGACAAACCTGGAATTTGAACTCCACTCACTGATACAACAGCACACGCCAATGCCGGTTGGATCAACAGCACATCCGTGAGCAATAAACTAATTAGAAATATAATAGAAAATATAGATTCTAAAATGCTATTAACGAACTAAAAGGCCAGGTAAATAAATTTTCTGATGAAGATTTTTTTTTTTTTTTTTTTAGTTTTCTATTGATGGCAATAGTCTTAGCACAAATGGAAAATTGAATTTGAACTGTTATGCAATATCAGTTTTCTTATATGTCAGTAATTGTTGGACATCTCCTCACAAATAAGCTATGAGATGAATCATTAAACACCATATTTCTGCCGCAAATTCGGAAAAACATATAAAACTTATATATTACAGAAAATGGAAAACCGCAAACCTTGTTGTCACTAATCAAAATATCCCCATCAAATCTAAACTAGCGATGGCCAATAAAGTTTATCAATTTCACTTCCCGGTATAAGACTATGTCTCTTCTAATAAATCAGTTACCTATAGCGGACCTACTACCACCACCTTCAGTAGACGGCTCACATGTCACTTGCAAAGAAGCAACTGGAATGTGATTCTACAGAAAAATGCTGAAAACACCATGGACGGAACAAGTAAGCAATGATGAAGTTTTATGAACACTTATACTTAACATCAAAAAGAGAATGTTGAAATCTCTAGGGCACGTAATCAGGAAAGTGTGCTTGGAAAATATAATACTCACAGAGCAAATTAAAGGTAAGAGAGACAGAGGAAAACAACGTATAACCTATCTAGAAAGTCTCAGTAAATGGATGTCGGAACAGGGATTAGGAGAGATAACAAGAAGACAAAATTTATTAAGAGCAATAAAGGACAAAAAATTGTGGAGAGCCATGATCGCCAACGTCCTGAAGGGAAACAGCAGATAGAAGATCAGCAACATTTATTTCTTAGCTGAATCTGGCAGTTTGTCAGTTAACAATAGATTTGCTCAATCTTCGCGATTTTTTATGTTCTAATTTACTACTGTGAATGTTTTTAATTATCAGCATGTCTTCCATTGCTGATAATGACATTTTAGATACAAAAAACTGTGATCTGAGAGAATGTTTTTTAATATTTCCTGTGACCGAGAGACATCATTCCGAACAGTCAAAATTTATTGAAGGTTTTCATATCTATCGATACACAAAACTTATTCTCAAAAATTTATTCCACTGTAATTTTTGTCGTTTTCCGATTAGTGCAAACAATTCTTAAAATATACTGAGATCAATACAGTAGGTGCCGTATTCCTATTCTTGATTGGTTGATTTTGTTTAGCGGCATATCAACACCTCTATGGGTCATTTCATGCCGAAATCTAGATATTTTGAATGCAATTGCATGCTTTCAACTGCATATATTTAGAACGAAATTTTATGTGTTATTTTAACATAATTTTCTACTTTCGGTGTAGACGTATATTTTTTTTTAGATATATATTAGGTTGGTGCAAAAATAATGACGTAATAATGTCGTTTTTTGACGTATTTTTAACGTCAAAAAACGACATTGTTACGTCATTATTTTTGCACTAACCTAATAGTTTGTAGATGATAAAATGTATTATTGGTAATTTTTTAAAATGTATTATTGGTAATTTTTTAAAATGTATTGTTGGTAATTTTTTAAAATGTATTGTTGGTAATTTTTTAAAA